>JAWQUS010000025.1:24800000-26000000 GCA_036365455.1 Macrosoma leucophasiata | reverse complement strand
TTATAAATGTGAAAGTAACTCTGTATGTCTGTCTGTCTGTTACCTTTTCACGTCCAAACGACTGAACCGATTTTAATGAAATTTGGTACAGAGATAGAGCTGACTTTGAGAAAGAACATAGGCTACTTAGTTATTTATAAAACGACATCCACGGGGGCGAAGCCGCGGGCAACAGCTAGTTTCCTAATAAAATCGTACAGTACAAAAGTACAAAATCGACGACGTAAGAATTAATTACACTTCTAATAATTACATTAAGAACTTCCGAAATCCTTGAACCTCCAAACGAACTCATCGAACGCTTAATCGAGTTTCTAGAATGTACCTTTGCAAAGTAAAAGCCTGGCCGCGGAAGCTCTGCGCATTTCATTAAGGGGAGGGGTCACGTCAAACGTCATTTTAATGAGTAATTAGACAGGCGTGGCATTAGAGTTTGGGTGATTGTGCTACCCAGAGGAAGAGAGAGCGGAATCTTTTAATATTTATATCCTTTTTTATATTTCTATTGATAAATTCTTATACCATGATGATAAGGCTTTTTAACTGACTTCAAAAAGGAGCAGTTTAATTTTTATGTACTCTTGTGTGATCAGATTTACGCGATTGTTTTTTGTTCGAAGCATAAGAGTGGCCGATTGGTCAGATAAGAAATTAAATTCGTTTGGCGCAGTAGCTTTAATTTTTGTTAGTTGGATGACGTAATTTTTATAAGCTGTAAAACAGATGGTGGCTTAGAAATAGCACCGGGGCTGCCCGCTCTGCTGCAGCTTCTTCTAGCCTGCCATGCAGGCCAGCGTTAGGTGCCCCGAGGCTAGTTTAGGCATTTGCTGGAGGAAGCACCAATAATAACTTATAATAATCACACTAAAACATGAAAAATATTCTTGTATTCTTGATTTATCTTGAAGAGAGAGCTTAATATTGGTACCCGTTAATTTTACCGACAAACGTTTCAAAACTCTTCATTGTAAACCCAACGTTTCGCAACGATTTCGTTTCATATCCCAATTTTCCACAACTACATCAATACATAAATAATTAATTTGGCAAACAGATTATTACCAACATTTTCATTTCATAACTCATTTCATTCGTTTGGAGTTAGGTATTTTTTGCTGGTAGTATTAATTATTATTTTATACATTTACGTAATCAAAAGGCCCCTATTCTTATATTTAGTCTTATCTTGCCGTTTGTCAAAGAGAGTATGGAACTTTCTGTTAATACCTATTCTTATTATTAGGTTTTTTTGGACCATTATTTACTACTGGATCTGATATTCGTATGTCTCCAGATAGCTTCCAGTTGGAAATCAGCGTCGGGCTTCGGCCTGACTTATGCTGAACTGGAATCTATTTGGTGCAGCCGTGAGACGCTGTTAATTAACGGAGGTATTGTGTATTTAAGTAAGTAATTTAATTTTGTCAATTGTTATATCTTTGTAAATTGTTTTTTGTTGTCTCACGACTGCACTAATAAAGGTTCATTTCTTCTTCTTTCTTCTTCTTCTATTTTATTTTTGTTTACTTCGACATATTTATCGACACAATAATATGAGTAGTTATTCGCTTTAATGTTATATTTTGTAATTTGACGTATCCCAAGCAAATTTTATTATTTCCAAGATAAAATAAATTAAAAAATATTACAGATTAAATAAATTTGATTTTAAAGAAAAATGGAAAGAAAAAATTGACTTCAGGCGAGACTCGAACTCGCGGCCGACTGGGAATCTAGTCCAGCCGCTCTTCCAATTGATCTACTGAAGTCCGGCCCGATTTGTCAAATCTTTCGTTCACATTTATTGCATTGCTTTATGGTAGCAGCAGCGCCATCTATTGCCAACTATGCTAGTTAGGCAACCGATATAATAGACTTTGCAGTTTTTTGAACATCGTAAAGAAGCCGCTTTTACCCTTAATAATTGTTTTATATTATTTCGCATTAACACATGCTTGAGAATCATATTTTATTTTAAAGAAAAATGGAAAGAAAAAATTGACTTCAGGCGAGACTCGAACTCGTGGCCTACTGGGAATCTAGTCCAGCCGCTCTTCCAATTGAGCTACTGAAGTCCTGCCCGATTTGTCAAATCTTTCCTTCACATTTATTGCATTGCTTTATGGTAGCAGCAGCGCCATCTATTGCCAACTATGCTAGTTAGGCAACCGATATAATAGATATATCAATATAATCAATAAATGTAAAGGAAAGATTTGACAAATCGGGCAGGACTTCAGTAGCTCAATTGGAAGAGCGGCTGGACTAGATTCCCAGTAGGCCGCGAGTTCAAGTCTCGCCTGAAGTCAATTTTTTCTTTCCATTTGTCTTTAAAATAAAATATGTTTCACAAGCATGTGTTAATGCGAAATAAAATAAAACAATTATTAAGGGTAAAAGCGACTTCTTTACGATATTCAAAAAACTACAAAGTCTATTATATCGGTTGCCTAACTAGCATAGTTGGCAATAGATGGCGCTGCTGCTACCATAAAGCAATGCAATAAATGTGAAGGAAAGATTTGACCAATCGGGCAGGACTTCAGTAGCTCAATTGAAAGAGCGGCTGGACTAGATTCCCAGTAGGCCGCGAGTTCGAGTCTTGCCTGAAGTCAAATTTTTTTTTTCCATTTTTCTTTAATATAAAATATATTTCACAAGCATGTGTTAATGCGAAATAATATAAAACAATTATTAAGGGTAAAAGCGACTTCTTTACGATTTTCAGAAAACTGCAAAGTCTATTATATCGGTTGCCTAACTAGCATAGTTGGCAATAGATGGCGCTGCTGCTACCATAAAGCAATGCAATAAATGTGAAGGAAAGATTTGACAAATCGGGCAGGACTTCAGTAGCTCAATTGGAAGAGCGGCTGGACTAGATTCCCAGTAGGCCGCGAGTTCGAGTCTCGCCTGAAGTCAATTTTTTCTTTCCATTTTTCTTTAAACTAAAATATATTTTACAAGCATGTGTTAATGCGGAATAAAATAAAACAATTATTAAGGGTAAAAGCGACTTCTTTACGATATCCAAAAAACTGCAAAGTCTATTATATCGGTTGCCTAACTAGCATAGTTGGCAATAGATGGCGCTGCTGCTACCATAAAGCAATGCAATAAATGTGAAGGAAAGATTTGACAAATCGGGCAGGACTTCAGTAGCTCAATTGGAAGAGCGGCTTTACTAGATTCCCAGTAGGCCGCGAGTTCGAGTCTCGCCTGAAGTCAATTTTTTCCTTCAATTTTTCTTTAAAATAAAATATATTTCACAAGCATGTGTTAATGCGAAATAATATAAAACGATTAAATAAATTTTTGAGTTTGAGCTGTTTGAGAAATGTTTACGTAATAATTAGTATACGAATCGTTGAGTTGCGAAATGATGCATTTGCGGAATTATATAAATATTTGTGTGTAATTAATATTGTACAAAGCGTTGGTTTTGAAATGAAGATTTGCGTAACATTAGTCGGCGAAACATTAGTGAACCCTTAATATTATTATAATTTGTGGGACTAGATTTACTTCAAAATAGTTACCGTGCATAACGATGAACGAAAAGTTTGCACAAAATAGATGAAATTGTTGCTCAATATCAAGTTAAATTCAAAAAGGCCGTTAAATATAAAATCCAAGCTATAACATCTCGAAAAGTTCACCAATAATCATAAAAAATATTTAAAGTTTCCATAGTTAACTCAACGAATGAATTTTAGTTTTCAATAAATTTCCGAGTCGCATCAAATCCATAACTTCTATAACGAGTCTTTTGTTTCGAAAACTCATAAAATAAACTAGAAAGTGCTGCTTAAACATAACTCCTTTGGGTATTTATTAAGTAAGCCATAAAAATACAGAACAAAGGGGTCAGGATTGAAAGATCTTTTGATTAGGGTGTATTGTTTCCTTCTTGATTTACAGCTTACAGTGGTAATACCAAACCTAGTACTGTAAGTAAATTATTTGATAATAATCGCGAGTTGAATCAAAACTCGTAGAGTTCTGTACAATCCTCCAGAATTTCTTCTACTGGTGATAGATCTTCAATCACGGAGCTCACGGGCATAAGTACCACCGCTAATCCACTTCCCGCTAAATGGTACATAGTGTTCAGTACTATTGTGTTCCGGTTGGATGATGATGTATGACCCCGTATTTACTATCACAGAGACATAATAACTAAGGTCTCATGGGTGGCAAAGCATCTGCATTTTGACCTTTGCTTTTTGAGTAGATGTCTATAAGCTGCAGTCAGTCAAATTGACGACCCGGTTAGTCCAGCGGTGTGAGATGACCGTTTGATTCGAAGGGCCGCGGGTTCGATCCCCGCACCGGGACCAATATTTGTATGGCGTACAGGTATTTGTTTCGGGTCTGGGTGTTTGTGTATGTGTTGTATGTGTACAACGGCACCCACGACACAGGTTTATACCTACTGTGGGGCTGTGAGTGTAAGCGTATTTATTTATTTATTTACTTATTTAAAAAAAAAAAAGTCATCACTTAACATGCATGTGAACTGTATGCTTGTTTGCCACCTTCGCCGCATAAAAAAGATGGATGTCGTATTCGATAGATAATTGTAGCAGTAGATTACCCCTATTTTGGGTACGGGATTCTAAAAAATAAGTTGTTTACGTTCCATTTTGTTGTACGATTTCGGCTGATTGGAAATTTGGAACAGTGGTTGCGTCATATCGAGTGGGGTGTAGGTACTCTGTTGTTTGTTGGACCTAAATAATTGCCGATTTGTTTTTGAAAGGTTTTAAAAAGTTTCAAGGACGTATTTGACAAAATATCCGTTGATGTTTTTAAGGTACCTATTTATTTTTATTTGAATCGCTTGCATGATTATTATAAGTTTGATGTTATAATTTCGTATGATGTTTTAACGTCTGCCAAAATCAAAATCAAATCATCGATTTGCAATTGTCGGGCTGCCTATAGTGAATGACTTATAAAACCTCATAATCTAATAAGTATTAATGAATACCAATTTAATAATAAGATTTAACTGATATATCATACATTTTTTTCATTCCTTCATAGAAGAAATTCAATAAAAGAAAAAAAAAAAAATAATCGAACATTCTCTTGTTAGTTTTGCTATTCAAAGTAAAACTAAAGCAAAACTTTTTAGTTAACAGCACATTGTACCCGTGTTACGTTCCGTAAGATCAGTAGTATGACCAGGGCGGGAGTGTCAACAAACTAACGAATTTACATAGAATCGGAGTAAGTTGGGAACTCCAGTGATTATACGGGGAACGGGAATTATAGAGTTGCGGGTGGTCTTGGCAACTGAATTTCCATGAACTGGTTTGAATGGGTCTTGGGGCGTTTCGGTCCGCTCGTGTTTCGTCCCGCGGACCGAAACGCCTATAAGCATTTTATTCATGGGGATATTCGGCCAACAAATGGAATATGGACCGAATCGCCCAAGAGTTCTTCTTAAATGGGTAGATTCGGTCCAATTATATTGTCATGTATAGTCGAATACAAAAAAATCTTTCGTTCACCAATTATTTGAGTTCTTTTAAGTGATTGATAATATAGTGCACTCGTGTTCGGCCCCGAAGTGTACAATCGGCTACCGGATTGTATAAGGAATGCACCTTCCATTAGAGCATTTAAAACAAGATTACAAATTTGGCTGCTCGAGAATACCTTTTATAGCATAGAAGAATATTTGAGTATGCCAATGACATTGTAAATTGACATAACTTTTATATTATATTAATTATTATTGTATAATTTATTTTGATAACATATTGTGTGAACGGTATTAAAATCTAGTTCACTATAGTGGCCAATCCAATAGATGGCGCTGCCAACCGTCTTAAATGACGCTGTTAGTTTTTGTTTCGATGTTGTATAAGTCTTAACCTAACATTGAATTAAAACTTATTGCCCGGTGAAGTAGACTAGTGCCGTCTCGAGACAGGCCGCCTACACAAAGCCCGACCAAAAAAAAAAAGAATTAACACTTTTTCGGAAACAAAACTAATTGTTTTCATTGACTCCCCTTGGGTGCCTAAGTAAATTGTACAATTATACCGCATTAATTAGTTAAGTTAATATCATACTAAATAATTATTTTAATTTTATATACCTAAACGATTTCTCTATTTGAGAAACTTCATATTCTAGTATTTTGTGTACTAATTGTATCTATGACCTGTAACTTAGAAGTTATTAATAAAAAATTGTATTGTATACTACATATGATTAATGTTTTCTCTCTCTCTCTCTCTCTCTCTCTCTCTCTCTCTCTCTCTCTCTCTCTCTCTCTCTCTCTCTCTGTGTGTGTGTGTTGTGTGTGTGTGTGTGTGTGTGTGTGTGTGTGTGTGTGTGTTGTGTGTGTGTGTGTGTGTGTGTGTGTGTAATATATTTAATTTGAGTGATGTGATTTATTTGTTTAAGTTTATTTTTAATTAGGTAAATATAAATTTTATCATATTATTTATTTTATTTATTTCGCAATTTTTTGTAACCAACTGTACTTAAATCTTTCAAATCAGGTATTCATATCGGGACGAATCGCCCTATAATAATAAAAATATGGGGCGATTCGTCCCACGGACCGAATCGACCCATTCAGAAGGCATTGTTAGGCGTTTCGGTCCGCGGGACGAAACACGAGCGGACCGAATCGCCCCAAGACCCGTTTGAGGGTATCTAGTGATGTACCTATCGGGGTGATATTTTTTTTAAATTTATGAGGAGGAAAATTTGCAGTTGTCTTTCTTATTTTTTTTATAAGAATAACTGTTTTAGTTGCACAATCACATATGCAGTTGCAGTAATTTATTATTAAAATTAGCCGTAGTTTTTTTCAGGTAAAGATAAAAAATACTTATAAAAAAAAGAACCATTATGAAAAAAGATGGATGTCGTATTCGATAGATAATTGCAGCAGTAGATTACCCATATTTTGGGTACGGGATTCTAAAAAATAAGTTGTTTACGTTCCATTTTGTTGTACGATTTCGGCTGATTGGAAATTTGGAACAGTGGTTGCGTCATATCGAGTGGGGTGTAGGTACTCTGTTGTTTGTTGGACCTAAATAATTGCCGATTTGTTTTTGAAAGGTTTTGATAAGTTTCAAGGACGTATTTGACAAAATATCCATTGATGTTTTTAGGTATTTATTTTTATTTGAATCGCTTGCATGATTATTATAAGTTTGATGTTATAATTTCGTATGATGTTTTAACGCCTGCCAAAATCAAAATCAAATCATCGATTTGCCATTGTCGGGCTGCCTATAGTGAATGACAATACCTCATAATCTAATAAGTATTAATGAATACCAATCTTAATATATTTAAATCTCGTGTCACAATGTTTGTCCTCAATGGACTCCTAAACCACTTGACCGATTATAATAAAATTCGCACACCATGTGCAGTTCGATCCAACTTGAGAGATAGGATAGCTTACATTACGCGCTGACTAATAGGAGCAGAGCAGCGCGGGCGAAGCCGGGGCGGGCCGCTAGTTTAATAATAAAATTTAACTGATAAATCATTTTTTTTTTCATTCCTTCATAGAAGAAATTCAATAAAAGAAAAATAAAAAAAAATATATTGAACATTCTCTTGTTAGTTTCGCTATTCAAAGTAAAACTAAAGCAAAACTTTTTAGTTAACAGCACATTGTACCCGTGTTACGTTCCGTAAGATCAGTAGTATGACCAGGGCCGAAGTGTCAACAAACTAACGAATTTACATAGAATCGGAGTAAGTTGGGAACTCCAGTGATTATACGGGGAACGGGAATTATTATTATTATTATGAGGAAAATTTGCAGTTGTCTTTCTTATTTTTTTTATAAGAATAACTGTTTTAGTTGCACAATCACATATGCAGTTGCAGTAATTTATTATTAAAATTAGCCGTAGTTTTTTTCAGGTAAAGATAAAAAATACTTATAAAAAAAAGAACCATTATGAACATAATAATATCTGAATCAGAATCAGAAACTCATTTATTGATTTAAGGTGACAGGCACCTCCTAGGACACGTCAAAAACTAACAAAATAAATTATATTAAAGTGAATAACAATTGACATACATGTCAAACAAGATAAAAAATATATGTGTAGTCAAGAATATCACTAAGATAAAACTAAATTTATTAAACTAATGTAAAAGTATATCAGTAGAATGTCTCATTTCCCCTTTACAAACAGATAACAAAGAGTAAAAAGAAAAGAAAAATAGTCATTCTTTGTCAATATATCCACACCATAGAGCAACACGGGCCACCGGCTGCGGCGGATCGGAGGGAGTAGCCGTATGCAGGCTTTCCCCTCTGTCAAAATACAAGCCCAAATGTGCCTATACCTGTCGCCTAGATGTTTAAATGTGTGCTTGAAATTGTTTATGTATTTTGTAAAAGTTAAGGTGTGTATTACGTAGTAACAGACAATTTTTGTAGTGTGTGTGTCACACGCATTTCCCCGCTCAAAAAATTGCAGACTGTTTTGTATCGGTAAAACACGCTATGGCTCCGGTCCGCCGCGGCGGCCGGTGGCCCGAGTTGCTCTATGATCCACACAAACTCAGACACATTGTAATATTTACAAAATGTGGTTATGTATTATCCAACTGTGTATACGTACCGCGATAGTACGTTTGTAGGTTTGTATGTCCAAGCTTCATTAAATAGGAAGCCATGTTTTCCCCCAACAAACTACAGGAACATCCTCTTTTTTATGTAATGGAAGTGGTAAACAAGCATGTTCACATTGATGTTAAGTGATGACTGCTGCCTATAGACCCCCACACAAAGACCAAGGCCAAAATGCAGACGCGTTACCACTCCTGAGGCCTAAGGTGTTACGCCTCTGTGTCGTAAATTACAGGGCCGTACATTACCACCTGACCTGAACATGATAGTGCTGAATACTACCATTTAGCGGCAAATATATTAGGTAATGCGGTGGTGCCTACGCCCGCGAGCTCCGTCACTGGAGCTCTACCACCAGTATATATATCTTGTTCCAATCTTTGCTGAAATTTTGAGTTAAAATCACATTATACCCGTGATTACATTCCCTAAGATCGGTAGTATGACCAGGGCCGGAGTACAAACTTACCAATTTACATAGTCGGAGCAAGTTGAGAACTCCAGTGATTATACGGGGAGCAGGGATTATAGAGTTGACGATGTTCTTGGGAAGTGAATTTCCATAAGGTTGGTGTATACCTAAATTATGTATTCGATTGATACCTCGAAATAACTTTGTTTTATTTATTTTGTTTAATAAATTAATAATGAATAAAATAATGAAGCGCGCATGGCCCAGCGGCTGGTGTAGATCGTAAGCGATCTGCTCGGTTAAGCACTACGGGCGCGGTCGGGTAGTGTGATGGGTGACCGCTAGTGGCAAATTAAATGCGCGTTTCCGTGCTTCGGAGGGCACGTTAAGCCGTCGGTCCCGGTTGCTATCGATGGATAGCAGTCGTTAAACCTTGTCGGAGGCCTTATGGGCGGTTTGGAAACATCCGACAGTGGGTTGGCCACTAACCCACACCCCCTCCACCAATCCGCATTGGAGCAGCGTGGTAGAGTAAGCTCCAGGCCTCCCCCCAAAAAGGGGAGAGACTCGTGCCCAGCAGTGGGACGTATAATGGGTTGCCATTATTATTATTTATTATTATAATAAATTAATAAATCAGTGTAAGTGTAATGATAGTACATTTAATATTTATTTGCAGGCAAGTATGTATGTATGTATCTTCACGCTTAGTTCTTAGGGGTAAGCAGAGGATGTGGAGCGCAAGATATCCCGGTCCTGACACAGGAAAGTAATGTGTCATTAGGTAACCAAATTTTTGCTAAAGATACTAAAAACGTCTATAGGCTGCAGTCATAACTTAATATCTATCTGAATTGCGTGTTCGTTTGCCACCATCCATTATAATAATAATAATGGCAACCCATTATACGTCCCACTGCTGGGCATGAGTCTCTCTCCTTTCTTGGGAGGAGACCTGATAGCTGGGAAATTTGATTGTCAAACAAAATAATAAGTGCTACTTTACTGGTGGTAGAGTTCCAGTGACGGAGCATGCAGGCGTAGGCACCACCGCAATACCTAATTTACTTGCCCCTAAACGGTAGTGTTCAGTAGTATCGTGTTCCGGTCACGTGGTAATGTACGGCCGTGTAATTGCCGGCATAGAGGCATAACACGTCAGGCCTCAGGAGTGGTTTTCGTGTGTATAGGCTGTAATCATCACTAAACATCAATGTAAACTGCATGCTTGTTTTGCCACTTCCATTACATAAGAAAATAAAATATAAGTTGTGAATCTTTAAATTGTTTTTATATTATTTCGCATTAATACATGCTTGTGAAATATATTTTATTTTTAAAGAAAAATGGAAAGAAAAATTTGACTTCAGGCGAGACTCGAACTCGCGGCCTACTGGGAATCTAGTCCAGCCGCTCTTCTAATTGAGCTACTGAAGCCCTGCCCGATTTGTCAAATCTTTCCTTCACATCTATTGCATTGCTTTATGGTAGCAGCAGCGCTATCTATTACCAACTATGCTAGTTAGGAAACCGATATAATAGACTTTTCAGTTTATTGAATATCGTAAAGAAGTCGCTTTTTACCCTTAATAATTGTTACAACAATTATTTAGGGCAGGGCTTCAGTAGCTCAATTGGAAGAGCGGCTGGACTAGATTCCCAGTAGGTCGCGAGTTCGAGTCTCGCCTGAAGTCAAATTTTTCTTTCCATTTTTCTTTAAAAATAAAATCTTTAAATTGGCAGCCCTAGAATTGATTGTTACTTAGTTTATCATATTTTGTTCAAAATTTTCTATCATATTCGAAAACTCTAAGAGCGGATTTCACGGTTTACTCTGAAAACTTGGGTTTAATAAAAAGCGTTTAAGTTTAAAATTTGTATCCAATTTGAGCCTCATTATTATCAAGTTTCGTAGGTGACATGAAAATAGTGTTATTGAACACGAATAAGAACGTAAAACGCGTTTTACTAAAATTAATCGCGTTTTATTACGATTGAAAACACGGTCCTAAAATGCGCTAATACATTTTTGCTAAACTATTTTCCACTATAACGACATATCAGTTCCTTTGTCTGAGATCAGCGATACGGTTTCAAACGCTTTCTGCTTTTGAAACGTGAGAACAGTTCTGTTTTTATTTTGTTTGTCTTTCAATTTTCGCATCCGAGATAATAATATTTTTTGGTGTTTAGGTAATTAATCATTAATTTAACTGGTGGTAGAGCTATGACGAAGCTCGCGGGCGTATGCACAACCGCATTACCTAATATACTTGCCGCTAAATGATAGTGTTCAGCACTATCGTGTTCCGGTTAGGTGGTTAATGTACGGCCCTGTGATTTCCGGTACAGACGCATAACATCTTAAGCCTCAGGAGTGGTAACGCGCGGTGGGTGTCTATATGCTGCTGTCATCACTTAACATCAATGTGAACTGCATGCGTGTTTGCCACTTTTATTACAAAAAAAATTGGGCCGACGCCCAGTATCTACAGTGGAACTCTACCACCAGGAAAATTGCATGTTAGCCACTTTTATTACAGAAAATGAATATCTTAATTTAATTAGGATATGCCTGAGTACTATAACTCTGGGAATATAATATTAACTCTTAAATGTCCACAAAAAGTTTTACTAATGTTCATGATTAATATCAAAAGTTTCATATGAACCGTCTGTCTGTGAGATATTATACTTTAATGAGCGTGTTAGGGTTCCTCGTAAATAATATGACCATTTCAACTCATGGTCTTTTCTTCTTAAATTCGAAGAACAGTCGTAGTAACTCCAGAGAATTAATGGTATATCAAACATTAATTCTCTGGAGTTGATACGTTCGCATGGCCCCGCGGCTGGTGTACATCGGCAGCGATCTACTCGGTATAGCGATACGGGCGCCGTCGGGTGTGTGATGGGTGACCGCTAGTGAGAAATTAAAATGCGCGTTTCCGTACTTCGGAGGGCACATTACGCCGTCGGTCCCGGTCGATAGATAGCAGTCGTTAAGCTTTCTCGGAGGCCTCATGGGCGGTTTGAAAACATCCGACAGCGGGTTGGCCAATAACCCTCATCTCCACCAACCCGCATTGGAGCAGCGTGGTGGAGTAAGCTCCAGCCCTCCTCCCAAGAAGGGAAGACACTTGTGGCCAGCCGTGGGACGTATCATGGGTTTCCATTATTTATACATGTCAATTAATAGTCGCAATATTATGTTGGTACCTAAATTGCACCCTTGCGCATGCCATTTGAATTAATATGCATGATAGAGTAATAATAATTGGTGATCATATATTCAATATTAACAAGTTTCTGTACGGAACTCATTCTACAATCCGAATCTGTCTTCACAATTTTTTTGCGAAGTCTGTAATTTGGAAGTTCGCGCAATTTCATAAGTCTATAAAAATCTCGAAACGCAAACTAGTTATAATGAGGGCACTTGAATATTTGAAATGATATTCAAGTTTTGAAAGAACGGAAGAGAGTTGTGGATTGGGAGTGCTTTGTTCATACAACTTTATATACAAAGATCTGTATATAGAAGCTGATTAACTTATTGCTTATTGCTTTTTTATGTAATGGAAGTGGCAAACGGGCATGCAGTTCACATTGATGTTAAGTGGAGACTGCAGCCTATAGACACCCACACAAAGACCGAAGTCAAAATGCAGATGGGTTACCACTCCTGAGGCCTAAGATGTTATGCCTCTGGCCGTACATTACCATCTGACGGGAATACGATAGTGCTAAACACTGCCATTTAGCGGCAAGTATATTAGTTAATGCGGTGGTGCCTACGCCCGCGAGCTCCGTCACTTGAGCTCTTCCACCAGTAAATTAGTTTCAATGTAATAAATTGTATGACACCATCTGCATCGATGTGTAATAATCATTATTTTCTAACGGCCTGGTGGTGCAGTACTGGTAGGCCTAGAAAGAAAGAAAGAAAAACGCTCTATTGATGCAGTCGAGAGACACACATACGAGACAAAATAAATATTTGAGGAAGTAACAAAAAAAAAAAAACTTAATCAAGTGTAAATAGAAACTTACGTAACTACTTACAGATTTACATATTTAAATAACCACCCTCAACAACTGTTATATTATATAAAAGAAAACTCCCTTACACTATCAATAGCAAACAATGTCTCACGACGGCACCAAATAGTCTCCAGTTCAGCATTATGTCAGGCTGAAGCCCGACGCTGGTTTTCAACCGGAAGCTATTTGGTGATTCACGAATATCATACCTAAAAGCACTAACACGATCATTTAAATGCTTTTGTATAGTCGCAGAAGATGCCTTCGTGGCTCCGAAGATTAGTCACACACCGGACACTCCGCTGAAATTCCATACAAACACTTATTCTGGTAACCTGCGTGTGTACTCATTTATATCTGTGTCTAGATATAAATGAGTACACACGCACACAGCTAAGGTTATAACTTAAAACAATAGTGAAAAATAAGTCGTCGGTCGGTGGAGTGGCCAACCCGCTGTCGGATGTTTTCAAACCGCTCATAAAGCCTCCGACAAGGTTTGACGACTACTATCTATCGATAGCAACCGGGACCGACGGCTTAACGTGCTCTCCTAAGCACGGAAATGCGCATTTTGCCACAAGCGGTCACCCATCAAACCGACCGCGCCCGTATCGCACAACCAAGTAGATAGCTTGCGATCTACACAAGCCGCGGGGCTATGCACGCTCGATGGAAATCTAAATAATACTAAGCTTCGTACATAATTACAAAGTCACCAGTTACTGTATTATCAATTCCAAATTATACAGTAATAGCATTTATAATTATTTGAACATTGAATGCTCGGTTGGTATCATTGTATACAATTTTTTTTTTTTTTATGTAATGGAAGTGGTAAACAAGCATGCAGTTCACGTTGATGTTAAGTGATGACTGCAGCCTATAGACACCCACACAAAGACTAAGGTCAGAATGCAGATGCGTTACCACTCCTGAGGCCTAAGGTGTTACGCCTCTGTGCCGGAAATTACAGGGCCGTACATTACCACCTGACCGGAACACGATAGTGCTGAACACTACCATTTAGCGGCAAGTATATTAGGTAATACGGTGGTTCCTACGCCCGCGAGCTTCGTCACTGGAGCTCTACCACCAGTAAACAATAACAGTAATTCGCTTTGGCATAGGTATATACCTTACAACTCGGCGCGGTGTAGCGAACTAAGCGTCTTCCATTACCTTAGAAGGCAATATACGACAGTTAATTCGGTGTGAAAACGTGGCGTTTAAAGAGATTAAGCCTAACGAAAAACTCTCTTATGAAAATATCAAGATGGTAGGAATTTTATGTTTCTGGTCCAAATTATTTTTTGAATGTACCTATTTCTTGTGTTTTTATCTATGACATCATCAAAATTGTAACCCAACAACTACCGTAGTTCGGAAGCTTAGATAGCACTACCACTACATACCTACCTAGTCTTAGTAGACTAGGTAGGTATGTAGTGGTAGTGCTAGTGTATTACTGCTTAATGTGAGGCTTGATCCCTATTTTGTGCCCGTGTATTGATTGTACATTATAGAAGACAGAAAAGTTAAAAATCTAAGATTTCAAGGATAACTACGCATTTGCATTGTACTTGCTTCACTTCACGCTGACTTCACTTTAACTGGTGTTAAAAGTTCCAGTGCAGGGGGTCAAGGGCGTAGGCACCACCGCATTATCTAATCTCTCTGCTGCCATATGGTAGTGTTCAGCGCCGTCGTGTTCCCGTTAGATAGTAATGTATGACCCCGTAATAGCTATCATAGAGACAACAACTTAGGTCTCTGAGGTGTTTTTAAGGGAAAGTCGCTTTCCTGGACAAATTACATTCCCGTGGGTATTGCCAAACCGCCTTACAAATTCGTGTCTCGACTCGAATTAATACGGACCACCTTAATCGAACAAATTGAATTATTCAAACTCTGTCCCACCAGAAATTTGTCTTTCAACTGAATTTCTTTTAATTTTTCATCCCTATTGAATAACATTTTCATATTACTCAACAGCCGTGCCGTGATTTGATTTTTTTTTCGAAATTGCGTAAAGTTTTGGATACAGGAAATGTTTTGAGAGATATAGTTTTGTATTAAAACAAATTCTTCTAGAATGGTAGATGACATAAAAAATATATGATGTACCTAAGTGCAGTTTCAGTTATTGCGCAGAACTTACAGGTCTATAATACCTTAAAATACAATGTGTGACTTTTGTGATATTCCTGAACGCTACTCAAGACGTTTGCGAAATATATGGAGATATTGTCTGAGAGCAGTTTGAAAAATCAAAAGCACGTTATCACAAGTGAAAGCAGCTAACATCATACCAAAACCAGCAGTAAATTACACCACCACCAAAAACATCGACAAGATGTGAAGAGAATTTTTATCTTTACGCAACGAGATTTAACTGCCCCAACTTCGGCTATCGCCAATTCGGTATGGGTTCCTAACACATAAACCCGGTATTGCTTCTTATCTGCGACTTCTTCATAGCCAAAGTTTAGTCGGCGATAAATCAAGGGAATTCAGGTAGCGGATCGGTATATTGAAGAAAATGAAGCTAGAGTGAAGTATAAAATTATATTTCGTTTCTTATTTTTTCAAAATATGATGCAAAGAAAATAAATTATTTTTTTTAGTAAAATCATAAATTGAATTTCGAAGTCTACATCATCTTAAGCACAAGAAACATCATGGTAATAAAGGCAATTTTTTTTCAATTTCTGTTTTGTACGTTATTTTTCCAATGGTTAAAAAATTATAAGCAAAGAATTGTTTTTAATAAAATAAATATCGGTTGTACCTGGTCGGTTGGTGTTATCTTTTATCATTGTAGGTTTTTTTTGGTCTTTGCTTACCCTACGGTATGAGAAGAAGCTTGGGAGTGTTGTATACGCGAGAAAATCCCCAAATTTAATTTCTGAAATGTAGGTATTTCGTTCATGAATGATATATGCATTGTGTATAATGTATATAATATATATATTATCCATAGATTTTGCCACGGACGTTCACACTTCCTTTATAATTTCTGTTTAAATTATGATCTGTATTGGATTAAAGTTTTTTTGACTGAAAAGAGCACTGTGTTTGTTAAGTAGAAGGATTCTTCTCAGTAGTGACTTTGGAGTTCTGAGAGAGAGAATGAATACCCAAGGCGTTTACGAAATCGTTGGAGATAGCTACATATAATTTTTCAAACTACTGTCATACGAAATGTCACCTTACTCTGCCTGAAACCACAGGCTCTGAAAAGCGACCAAAGTTTTGACCATCGGGTTGATTTGTAAAATAATTTTACTTTAATATAAGCGAGATAAATCCGAAAATACAGTTTTATTTCTAAAACTGTATACTTGTTTCTCACTTCAACTAAAAAAAAAGTGTAAACCAAATTTTTACTTAATCAGTCGCATACTTTTGGGAAAAACAGATGTGACAGAATGACTGACAGACGCGCGAGTGATCTTTAGTTTCCATTTTTCTCTTACGAGGTACGGAATCCTTTTTTTATGTAATGATAGTGGCAAACAAGCACGCAGTTCACATTGATGTTAAGTGATGACTGCAGCCTATAGACACGCACTCAAAGATCAAGGTCAAAATGCAGATGCGAAACCACTCCTAAGGCCCTAAGGTGCCGGAAATTACAAGCCCGACCATTACATAAAAATGCTAAAAATCTTTAACTAAAACGACTTTTGAAGTAATTTATTATTTAGTACCAGCAATAACTAAGATCCGAGGGCACGGTCCTCTGTCTACGAAGTTGAGGACAGCAATCAAATTTTAAACCAAAATGCTGAGAGAATATTTAAGTAACAAAGACTTTTTAATGTCGTTACTTTGTACCGCTGTAATTTACTAATTTTACTGCAAAGGATCAAAGAGGTCAAATTTTAAACGAGGATAGGGATCAAGATTCCAGAAGAATATATCTGTAGGTTCAATGAAGGTTTTTAATCTTGCCATCAAAATGTAGTGTTCAGCGCTGTCAGTTTCCAGTCAGGTGGTACCTACGGTTCAGTAATTTCAACCTCGGAGGCATATGAAGCCTCAAGAGTGGCAACGATCCACCTTTTATTTTTGATGTAATGGAAGTGGCAAACAAGCATGCAGTTCACATTGATGTTAAGTGATGACTGCAGCCTATAGACACTTACATAAAGACCAAGGTCAAAATGCAGATGCAAAACCACTCCTGAGGCCTAAGGTGTTATGCCTCTGTGCCAGAAATTACAAGGCCGTACATTAAAACACGTCAGTGCTGAACACAACCATTTAGCGGCAAGTATATTAGGTAATGCGGTGGTGCCTACGCCCGCGAGCTCCGTCACTGGAGCTCTACCACCAGTGATACATTGTAATTGCTTGCTTTAATGTAGATTTTCACAAGCTTTAATACCACTTATTATCAATATGAACTACATTCACATTTATTGCATTGCTTTATGGTAGCAGCTATCTGCTACCATAAAGCAATGCAATAAATGTGAGTAGGAAAGATTTGACAAAATCGGGCAGGACTCCAGTAGCTTAATTGGAAGAGCGGCTGGACTAGATTCCCAGTAGGCCGCGAGTTCAAGTCAAATTTTTCTTTCCATTTTTCTTTAAATAAAATATATTTCACAAGCATGTGTTAATGCGAAATAATATAGAACAATATGAACTACGATCTTGTTTGCTACTTCATGATATTTAATAGTTGATACTATTGTATGGTCTGTTATTTATGAACTAATTATGAGGATAGTACAAAATGTTAAAACAGTTTTATACCTGGTATCTCAGTCTCACTTGCTTTTACGAAGCCATCGACGAAGTTTTTGTAACATTAAAGTGACCCCTGATTATCTTTCTTGACAAAAACTAGTCAACTAAACTTAAAACAATTTAGTGCCAGCAATAACTAAGATCCGGGGCACGGTCCTCTGTCTACGAAGTTGAGGACAGCAATCAAATTTTAAACCAAAATGCTGAGAGAATATTTAAGTAACAAAGACTTTTAATGTCGTTACTTTGTACCGCTGTAATATACTAATTTTTCTGCAAAGAATCAAATACTTAAGATGATTCATTAAAAAATTATCTGTAGATGTAATTAAGGTTTCTAATCTACCTGCTACTAAACGGTAGTGTTCAGTGATATTGTGTTCTGGTAAGGTGGTAAATGAAATCACTGAAATTGAAATCTCTTATTGTATGCAGATGTTTATAGGATTCCGTATTCACAAAAACTCGCCAAGCGTGGCAATTATGGCATATTCTCCCGCAATACACCGTTGTAGGCGTCTTTGGGAAAGGCTGAGTCCAGCAGTGGCCGTCGATCGGCTGGAATGATGGAAGCGGTGCCTGTTTATGGCTGGTAACGTGATCAATACAATTTTACATAATTGTACTTTATATTTAGGTACCAGCAGCTACCTAATAGTTTTTACTGCTGGTAGAGTTTCAGTGTAGGAGCTCGACGGTGTAGGCACCACCACATTACGTAATACATCTGCTGCCAAATGGTAGTGTTCAGCACTATCGTGTTCCGACGAGACAAAGCAACTAAGGTCTCAGGGGTAGCATCTGCATTAACCTCTGGTCTTTGATTGGGTGTCTATAGGCTGCAGTCATTACTTAACATCAATGTGAACTGCAACCTTGTTTAACACCTTCATAAAAAAAAGTTCGACATGGTGCCACCGTCTCTTTTCCTACACCGTACCCGCCGAAGAGAGTAGTTTTACCCTCACCGACTGGACACATGGCAGTGCTCAACGGTGCGGTTTTCTCGTTCGTTTCTGCCCAGAACGAACGAACTGCCCTCTGAGGTGTTCCCTCGGTGCTACAATATGGGGTTCTTCAAAAATGGCGTCAAAAGAGTCCTTCAGGGCTGGCAGCGCGTTGGCAACTCCCCTGGTGTTGCAAATGTTCATAGGTTGCTTACTGGTGGTAGAGATCCAGTGACGGAGCTCGCGGACGTAGGCACCATCGCATTACCTGATTTACTTGCCGCTAAATGGTAGTATTCAGCATTATCGTATTCCGGTCAGGTGGTAATGTACGGCCCTGTAATTTCCGGCACAGAGGCATAACACCTTAAGCCTCAGGAGTGGTAACGCATTTGCATTTTGACCTTGGTCTTTGTGTGGGTGTCTATAGGCTGCAGTCATCACTTAACATCAATGTGAACTGCATGCTTGTTTGCCACTGCAATTACATAAAAAAATTTTTTTTTTTTTTTTATGTAAGTATTTTTTCTTTTTTTTATGTAATTTTTTTTTTATTTTAGGCTCCATCAGGTGTCTGCTTATCTTTCAACTTAATGACCTAAAAAAAAAATTTATAACAAACTTAGCCGATGAAGCGATGCAAGGTTAGGCCAGTTAGGCAATCTCAAATAAATTAAAAAAAAAATAAGGTATTTTTAGATCCTTCACGAATCTTGCACCTGATGTAATCATAGTCAAACGTTTACGAATAAAACGAGAAGAAAACCATAAATGTATAACCTCATAACAATACATTACTTTTTATGACAATTTCACACTGGTTCCGCGTAATATATCTCTGGAATGGATGGGCAGAGTTTCAGTCGCTGAAATATTCCCGGAATATAGAATTTGTCTTGGGTATTCAACGTTAAATGTGTCACATATCATAGAAATAAAGCTTTTCTCCCGCATTTCACTCGTATATTAAACTAAAATTCATCACTTTACGGTTTTAAGCGATTTCTGTTTTTTAAATACTAAAAGTTTTTAGTTTGTTTTGATTCCTTTAAAATTCCAGGCAGTATAAGATTTATAGTTAAGCCTGGTTTAACCATAGCATTAGGACACTTTAAAATTCAAATAAAGAAATTAGTAATGTTTTGGAAGACGAATAATTAAGAAAAACGATTGGTAGGTATTTAATGGTTTCATGGCGAAATATTTCAATCTCATAAAAATGAGTGTTTATTTTACCGAGTGGTTATTATACTATATAAACTATAGATAACACTAAAAAGTTCCAAGAAACTTTAAGGTTACAAAAGACAGTAGGAAGAAAAACGATTAAGGTAATAAGGCAATTTAGAATAGGTTATTGTCATTTAATAAAAATAAATAAAAGTCTGCGCGAGATAAACTCATTGAAAAAAAAACTCAATCGTCGGGTTGATTACTACGTAATCTTTGTAAAGGAGATGTTGCAAAAATGTATGGACCTCCGGCCATGTATTTGTACACAATATCATTAAACAGTCAAAATCAATATAAAAACGTTTTTTACTGCATATTTTCACTTATTTAGCTTTATTTGCAGTTACAAAACATTATTTGCAGTTAGAATTGCAACTCAAAACCAACATGGCGAATATGGCAAGCAATGTCATTTTGACATTTTAATTTTTTTAATTGTATTTTGATTATGTAGTACTTGGAGAAAAAAGTAAAATGTTCTAAATACTATCAAAATCGATTGATCCCAAGTGTCGGCTGTATCGCCGCCATGTTTAACATAGTTGAAAATGATAAAATCGTTTGAATGAAATGTGGTTGTAACTCTTAAAGTATATTCTTGAATAAATTAATTGTATTTTTTTGTATTCTTCTTTAATTTACCAATTTTTTGAGGACGTGTACGAACCAGAGCCGAGCTCGCAACATCTCCTTTCGTCTTATTCATTCCTACTTGCAGCAACAATTTACCATCAATGTAAACTGAAAACCCAGTTTAACTCGCACGACAATATGCGGAAACCAAAATAATTTTACTAATACGAAAGGGTATACGAATATGTCAATACTACAATAAAACTTGCCTTTATTTTTGAGATTGAAAAATGTCGCCACCTCAGCTATTCTGGTTGGGCGTGCGTAGTGGATTGATAGCCGTTCTCCGTCATCCCTCGGGAAAATCTGTACCTTAGGGACACCTGTGTTCCGACTGGATAGACAAAAGGGATCTTGTGTTAAGTGATTGGAAAGAAAGCTATCTCTAATCTGTGTCATTTCTGTAACTTAACTGAAAGTCTTGCCCTGAGTATTTTAAAATTGTAATTTATAAGAATAAATGAAATCTATTTTATCTTCTCTATAATATAAAAATAAGTTGGGTTTTCCTTCCTGACGCTATAACTCCAGAACGCACGAACTGATTTCCTCGGTTTTGCATTCGTTGGAAAGGTCTCGGGCTCCGTGAGGTTTATAGCAAAGAAAATGTATCAGGACTTATAAAACGACATCCACGCGGGCGAAGCCGCGGGCAACAGCTAGTTTATTTATAATTTCATACTGGTAAATATGTTCAAAAATCGAATTTAATTTTATACTAGCAGACCCGGAAAACTTCGTATTGCCTCAGAATTAAGTAATGTCTCAAAGATTTGATGGGATGAATCTATAATATAAAAATAAGTTGGGTTTTCCTTCCTGACGCTATAACTCCAGAACGCACTAACCGATTTCCTCGGTTTTGCATTCGTTGGAAAGGTCTCGGGCTCCGTGAGGTTTATAGCAAAGAAAATGTATCAGGACTTATAAAACGACATCCACGCGGGCGAAGCCGCGGGCAACAGCTAGTTTATTTATAATTTCATACTGGTAAATATGTACAAAAATCGAATTTAATTTTATACTAGCAGACCCGGAAAACTTCGTATTGCCTCAGAATTAAGTAATGTCTCAAAGATTTGATGGGATGAACTATTTGTATGGGGAAATATTTATATTTATATTATATTTTGGTTTTTTGACTATTTCCCTTCAATTTCATCATATTTTCTTACCTTTTAAACCTTAACTGGACTTCCAAAAATAATTCAAAACCAAAATTAGCCAAATCGGTCCAGCCGTTCTCGAGTTTTAGCGAGACTAACGAACAGCTATTGATTTTTATATATATAGACAGATTATTTCTGGATCTTTTTTTTATGTAATGAAAGTGGCAAACAAGCATGCAGTTCACATTGATGTTAAGTGATGACAGCAGCCTATAGACACTCACACAAAGACCTAAAGACCAGAGGTCAAAATGCAAATGCGTTATTACGCCTGAGGCCTAAGGTGTTATGCCAATGTGCTGGGAATTACAGGCCCGTACATTACCACCTGACCGGAACACGATAGTGTATGCGTAAACACAGGTGCACTCTCTGTTTCCTCACTCTCATTGTCCGATGGGACGGCAAACCGACACGACCGGAGAGAGATCGGGCGCAGGACCGACGGCTTTTACGTGCTCTCCGAGGCACGACCAGACTCCGGGCTACAGCTGGGAATTTTCTCACAGAAAAAACCCATTAACAGATTTTCCCGACCTGGGGATCGAACCCAGGACCTCAGGCTTCACCATCGCGATTGCAACCACTGAGCCAACGAGGCAGTCACCACTTTGCACTACCAAATCTACGAAGTCAGCAAGGGAGACGTTAAAATCCAATTTCATACCAAGTCATATAAATGTTACGGCTATTAACTAGTCTGCATATTAGAATAGACGTTCATATCCAATTTTCTACATCGCAATTGCCTTCACCGTCTACAATTTTAGGGTTCCCAAGCTAAGTCCAGAGGCTCTTGACACTAGATATCAGTCACTTGACATGAACATGTCACACTTGTTTTTCGTTATAATACTTTCACCTTAGTTAAAACTAGTTGTTTATAATGCTTTTGTTAAAACCAGAACTACCTAGTCAAAACTAGAGTTTATCACTGTTATATGTTATTTTCTGGTAAAAATATTTGTTACTCCAAAGTTTATTTGACACTGAGATCACAACAGGCTCTGTGGCTGTTATGCGAGCCAATACCGGTAAATCTAAGGCGTGTGCATGTATGCTTCCTTCCGGGATTACAGGCGTTAAGTTACGTTTAACATAAAAAATGCTTAAAAAAACGGAACCCCACATTGCGCGTGACTCGGCACGCGATTAGCCATTTTTTTATAAATTAAAATCCAACATACCTACCACTTTGTTCTTTCATAAAAGCATATTACTCACGCAATATATTCATTTTATAATCCATGTATTTGCAAATGTTAAATTGAATAAACTGTACTCTGGCTTAATCTAACAAATTCAACATTACCAAAGCTTAAGCAAATTTAAACAATTCTATTTACAATGCGGGCATATTTAATTTACGAGGTTTATCTCGGAGCTTCAACAGAAATCTTTTTCCTACCCCAAATGTAAATATACACTGCAATTACTTAACTCGGAACGTTCTATATCCTTCGATAGATAATAAATCAAGCGTCAAAGGCTTTCCCTTTTATCGATCCTTGATAGCTTTCCCTACTGGGTTAGGCTTTGGCCTTGATAAATCGATTCGGGAATCTATTGGAAGTATTGAATCTACTTGTTTTATTTTGCAACTCAATGTTTCTGTTTTAAAACTTGCTGCGTGGTTTCTTAAGTTTTAAAACACGATGTGTTTGCTTATCGCACACCGCGGACACTCCGCCGAAATTCCGTACAAACGCTTAATTTGATCTCTATTACACAACCATCAATCAGTGACGTGTATTTACACGTGCACCTGTGTTCGTAGCACGTAGAAAATACCAACGTCGTCCATAAGAGGGGAGGAGGTTGGGTGAGGCGGACAAATCGGGCGGGACGTCGAAGTGTCCATTCTATAAAATAGAAATAAAAAAAAGACAGAAGACGTTTAAGTCCCACTTAGATTTCAGGGACGTTTGAGTATTTGGCCGATAATTTTTTTAAATGAAATTTAGTGAATAATAAGCGAAGTATCAGGTTTCGCAGGGCTTTGCAAGCTTAACGTTATATTTGCGCGTGTTTAATAAATTTTTAACAGTGATTAAATACCTAATATACTTGCCGCTGAATGGTAGTGTTCAGCACTATCGTGTTCCGGTCAGGTGGTAATGTACGGTCCTGTAATTTCCGGCACAGAGGCATAACAGGGTCTTAGGCTTCAGTGGCAACGCATCTGCATTTTGACTTCTGGTCATTGTGTGGGTGTCTATACGCTGCAGACATCACTTAACATCAATGTAAACATCTTAACGGGATAAACAGTATGCTATGTGTTACAACCATATATAAAATTCTTTGCAAAATTGTATCTGTGTATAAAATTGTATCAAAATCCGTTCACACGCTTAAGCGTCATTGAACAACACATAAAGCATAGATAATAGTTAGAATATTGCTGTATGTTGGATTTAAGTAGCATGAATCGGACAGACGTAGACCTAGCTTAAGTCTATTGATTGTCGATATCCCGCAAGGTGTTACTATCGTCATTCAACGTTGTTCGGTATTTTGGCGACTTCTTGTTCCTTTTGTAAACAACGCCATTTGAATCCAATATGATACAATCTTTTTCAATATCTTCACACTTGCCATATTAGAAATATGTTATTGACTAGTTTAAGAACGCAAAACGTGTTTATTGTAAACAGGACTTAATCGCGTACTTTCTTAATCGTAGTATTTATCTCGACACTCCACGTTTCGGCCGTAATGCAACGGCCGTGGTCATGAGTAGACTGCGGCCGTACGGCCGTACGGCCTACGGGTAGTATAATGCGATTAAGTCCCGTTTACAATATAAAAATATGAATACAAATCGTGAAAGTTTAAAACAATTTACAGTCAATAACACTATTTGAATTTCACCGACGAATATTGTTCTAGATAAGGTTGACATAAAAATGAAGATATTGAAAAAGATTGTTATTGATAACAAAAAGTCGCCAAAATACCGAACAACGTTGAATGACGATAGTAACACCTTGCGGGATATCGACAATCAATAGACTTAAGACAAACAAACAGACATATTCTTCAGCTTTATTATTTAGCAGTCAAAACCAGATCGTTTAAATTAGAAATTGCTTATAGCTCCTAATGCATCGCAAATACAATTCAGGGAATATTGACTTCATACATCAAAACTGTAATTTTAAAATGTAATAACCTGACCGAATAATAAAACCGTCTGAACCATAGAGATTTTCAGCCCATTAAAACGTCTTTAAAGCTCGAAGTAATTTCGGAGCAGTCGAGATAAGAGCGGACAAAAGTTGGTGCAGATAACAAAGTCATTCTGTTACGCGTAATCTCATAATGCATCTGTTCGAGCAATATTTCCTATGAAAAATTACGTTCTTTAACTGTGCAATATTTGAGGTTAAACTTGGGTAAGCCATTTTTCAAATCGGACAGGCGGGATTGACAACTTGTCGTGGCCGCGTGTTATCGTGGTATGTAAACGTGGCTGTCGAGGTGTGGATGATGTGAATGAGGGATTTCTCCCAGGACAAGCCTCAGGTTAGCGTATTGAGCATGATCCGTTAATTTCATTAAAGTAGTATAAATAACTGCCTCGGTAGCCTAGTGGTAGCAGGCCACTACTACTACGCTGAGGTCCTGGGTTCGATTCCCGGGTAGGGGGTTATCAGAGATGATGGTGTAAAGTCCATTATCTCTGGTTCTATTGGGATTTTTCCATTTTCTGGTAATTTCCCAGTACCTTGAAGTTTGGTAATGTGCCCGGAGATGTCAACAGGCTCGCCACCTGTTACATGGGCCAAAAACGTAACCGGCGAATCGTGGGTGTTTGCATGTATGCTTGAATGCATGCATTTATCTCTGCCTACCCCTTCGGGGATTACAGGCGTGAAGTTACGTTACGTTAGTATAAATAATAATATAGAAATAGTAAGAAAAAACTAAAGTTTTTCTAAATGTTTCACTTAAAATATAGAGCAACACGGGCCAACGGCCGATCGGAGGGGAGTAGCCATAGCGTTTATTACCAATGCGAAACAATCTGTCATTTATTGCGGGGGACATTTGTGCGACTCACGGCCAAATACTCAAACGTCACTTAAATCTAAGTGGGACTTAAAACTCTTCTGTCTTTATAAAACACGTTCAAACGGTAGAGATAGCGCACATTTGAGCGTTGCTTAAAATTGAGTTACGTTTGAGTATTCGGCCATCACACACGCAGCAAAAATTGTACTCACACCTTGACCCTAACAAAGTACATAAACAATTTCACACACACTACACTACTCTGCAAGTAGTTTTTATTATACGCATAGGACCACTTGCACTAACTTTGACAGAGGGGAAAGCCTAGCCCATATGGCTACTCCTCACCGGTCTGCCGCGGCCGTTGGCCCGTGTTGCGCTATGGACTTAAAACAATATAAATCGGTTAAAAATCTAAAAGGGAAATCAAAAATTTGACACATCGGTGTGGAATTTCGGTAGCTTAGTGGTAAAGCGGCTGAACTGGTTATCCTGAGGACGCAGGTTCAATTCCTGGCCGAAGTCAAATTTTTCTTTCTGTTTTTTCTTTAATTTCTTAAGTCCACTCGCATGTGTTATTGTGAAAAATAAATAATACAATTAAAATAACAGGATAAGATGAAACAAGTAGCTTGACATGCAAAAGCATTGAGTTGTTCTACCTTATTTTTTCTATCTCAAAAAAAAAAAGATTACTTTGAACAAAACGTTTAACAGACATCCAACTAGTTGGATTAGTCGAGGGAAATGTTCAAAACTATTTAATTTGTTTTCAAGTTTAACGGGTTTTTTCTGCTCAGTTTCACTAATTAAGAAGTGTTAATTAAAGCTTTCATTATAACAACAATGTAAAATTTATATTAGTATAAAATTCGTGATATTTAAGAATGTTATTTTGTAAAATGTTAGTGCAAACGTACAATTTTCTCTGGGGCATAATTCTGAACAATATTATGAAAACTCTAACTAACATCTTTTATTTTTGTTGTTATATTCATTGTTGAGTATAAAAGGTTGATTTTAGACCAAAAAAAACTAAAACTGTTGTGTTCTATTTTACAATAAAAGAAAGTACATGAATGTATTAGTTTTTTAATACACTTCAATTTTTACTGGTGGTAGAGCTCCAGTGACGGAGCTCGCAGGCGTAGGCACCACCGCATAGTGTTCAGTAGTATCATGTTCCGGTATGGCTCTGTAATTTCCGGCATAGAGGCATAACAACTTAGGCTTCAGGTGTGGTAACGCATCTGCATTTTGACCTTGGTCTTTGTGTAAGTGTCTATAGGCTGCAGTTATCACTTAACATCAATGTGAACTGTATGATTGTTAACCATTTACATTATATTTAAAAAAACTCAGTATAATTTAGTTTACGTAATTTAAAGTATCTACGATTTTATACCGCATTAATGTAGACAAGAACGGTGATAGCTTTATCACCATAAAAGTGCAGTGACGGAGCTCGTGGGCGGTAGGCACCATCATAGTTGCCAATAAACGGTAGTGTTCAGCGCTATTGTGTTCCGGTCAGGTTCCGAAAATTACGGCTCTATTATTTCCGGCAAGAAGCATAAAACTTTAGGCCTCAGTGGTGGCAACGCATCTACATTAAAATCTCTGGTTTCATGTAGTCGTTTGTAGGCTACATACTTACAACACAGTCTAAAGAAAACGAACGTGTATGTAATACTGTGCTTACAATCTGAACTGTATGCTTGTCTGCTACTTCAAAAAGTTATTTGAAAGATAATGTTTGCTTACATTTTTATAAAATGAACTTGAAATGGAGCCAACAAAACCATCACATTTTTTTTGCATCTTTAGTTTGCCACGTTCATAACATAAAAAATGTAAGCGTAAGTTGACGTTTGAGGGAGCGCAACTCATTAATAAATTACCGTCAAAATTAAAAAAAAAACGGAACACCTAAATGCATTCATAATAAAATTATCTAGCCATACAAAAAATTTGGGAGGTTAAAAAAAAAAAACGTACGTTTTTTTTCAAAAAATTTGGGAGGTTGTTAATGTTAATTACAATTTTATATATACTGATTAATTTTATAGTGACAAAACTCCAAATATAAAGTTACGATATGTGTGTTTTGTGCGAATGCGTCAACGACATCAAAGGAGATGTTGCAAAAATGTATGGACCTCCGGCCATGTATTGTACACAATATCATTAAACAGGCAAAATCAATATAAAAACGGTTTTAATGCATATTTTCACTTATTTAGCTTTGTTTTCAGTTACAAAACATTATTTGCAGTTCGAATTGCAACTCAAAACCAACATGGCGAATATGGCGTTAGATGTCATTATGACATTTTTATTTTGAAATTGTATTTTGATTTTAAAGTACTTGGAGAAAACAAGTAATATTTTCTAAATACTATCGAAATCGATTGATCCCAAGCGTCGGCTGTATCGCCGCCATGTTAAACATAGTTGAAAATGATAAAATCGTTTGAATTAAATGTGGTTGTAATTCTAAAATATATTCTTGAATAAATTAATTGTATTTTTTTCGGATTCTTCTTTAATTTACCCATTTTTTGAGGACGTGTACGAACCAGAGCCGAGCTCGCAACATCTCCTTTACATTAATTATGTATTTTTTTTTCTCATGTAAGTGATTTTAGTTATCTTTTATGAGAATAAAGTATCTTTAAACTTAAAAATCGTTTATCACGCTGTATTTGCCATGGCCAATATTCTCAAGCGTCAGATAAACAGTTGACCGAAGCCTCAAGCTGATACATGACAATATTGAATATGTTAAACGGATCACTTGCAACTCAAAGTCGAGTTTGGGTTATCAAATTATAGAGTATCAGTAAACACAATTACTAGGAACATCTAAACTATGCTAATATTGTAAGGATAAATTTATGCGAGTGGTTGTTATAGATAAAATGAAATCTAAATCTATATCGATAAAAGCGAAAAGTCACTCATTCACTCATCACGAATTGCAAAATCACCCATGCAAAATGTTTAACTACATGTGCCAGAAGTTTCAGTTTTTGTACGGTATTTTTTGAATTGACGATCAGGTTAATCTTTTTTATATAATGGAAGTGGTAATTAAGCATGCAGTTCACATTGATGTTAAGTGATGACTGCAACCTATAGACACACACAAATGCTAAGATCAAAATGCAGATTATCCATTAGTGCATGTGACTACGCTACCGTCTTTCCAGACCTCGAGATAGCCACTTACTCAGATTCTAAACATAACAAGTTAACTCATCACTATTTGTCTCTCAATTTCAAGTCGGTATCTGTTTGAACAAGTTGTGGGTTTGTCGCACGTAGATGGTACAGGGATTCCTTATCTTATCTTTATATGTTAAAATCAATTGCTGTTCGTTAGTCTCGCTAAAACTCTAGAACGGCTGGACCGATTTGGCTAATTTTGGTTTTGAATAATTTCTGGAAGTCCAGGGTTTGAAAGGTAAGAAAATATGAAGAAATTGAAGGGAAATAGTAAAAACTACAATTTTATTTTCCCATGTAAATAGTACGTATCTATCAAACCTTTGACACATTATTTCACTGTGAGGCAATACGAAGTTTGCCGGGCCAGCTAGTCACACAACATAAATTGCACACCTCCTTTTCTTTTCAAATAAAATGTATCCCTCAAAAGTGGTCACTTTGTTTGGAATATCTAACTCTGTTCACCTACTCGTAGACACAAAATTATCAAGCAATTTTTATCGTCAACAAACTGCGCGTTTAAAACGTTTCATGTCTGAAGTTGCCTTACGATCATAACCCGGATATCCGTGCCAACTGTTGAATACACGTTACATGTTACACGTGCCGTGAGGAGTTTAAACATATGGTCTTGTATTTGAATAATTAAAATTGTTTACTTATTGTTTCGAGAAATTTCATTAAAATGAAGGATGAGCTTGGAAATTGTGAAATAATAAACATGGGGTTTTGCATTCTAATTAAATAATTGTATGACTTTAAGGGAGCAGAAACATACCCACATTTTGTTTGTATTTACCTACAGGTGTATTTCATGTGATAAGAATTGACATATTATCTAATAAAATACAAATAAATACGATTATACTCATAGCCCCAAACTAGGTTTAAACCTCGTGGATGCCGTTGTACACACACAACACATACAGAAACACCCAGACCCGAAACAAATATCTGTGGACCATACAAATATTTGTCCCGGTGCGGGGATCAAACCCGCGACCCTTTGAAACAAACAGTTTTCTCACACCGCTGAATTATTTTATCAATTACTTTAATTTATATATATATTCATATATATTCTATTTATTATGTAATGGAAGTGGCAAACAAGCATACAGTTCACATTGATGTTAAGTGATGACTGCAGCAGCCTATAGGCACCCTCACAAAGACCAAGGTTAAATGCCGATGCGTTACCACTCCTGAGGCCGAAGGTGTTATGCCTCTGTGCGGGAAATTTCAGGGCCGTACAGGCCTGACCGGAACACGATAGTGCTGAACACTACCATTTAGCGGCACACTGGAATACGGCGAAAAAAAAGAAAAACGGCGACACTGGTTCTAATACTAAATTGTGGCAAAGGCCTTTCCATCCTTGTTTATCTATTCCGTGGAATAGACCGTCTCGTTATAACAGAAAAAATAAATGGTGCCTTGAATATCTTCAAAGAATTACCTAACCCTTACAATAAACATGCAAGATCATTGGGACTTCATTAAGGATTCTTTGTACACGTGTCATGAATACCAGTGTACGTATTTGTGCACTGCAACCAAAACAGATCCGAATTGATGAAAGTTTTCAAATAAGTTAAGAGTGTAGAAGAGGAATGGATTGTGATTTGACTGTTGTGACAGTTATATATTACCCGATAATATTTATCACACATGAGAAAACTCTGCATCAGTAGCCTAGTGGTAGCAGGGGTCATGAGTACGATACCCAGATCGGGGCCTATCAGATATCTGTGTAAAATCCTTTATCTCTGGTTCTATTGGGATTTTTTAAATTTTTTGGAAGTTTCCCAGTACCTTGAAGATTAGTAATGTGCCCGGAGATGTCAACAGGCTCGCCACTTGTTACATGGACCAAAAATAACATGAGAAATTTAGGTGTTTGCTTGAATGCATCATCACAAAATTACAGGGCCGTACATTACCACCTGACCGGACACGTGCTGAACACTACCATTCAGGGGCAAGTATATGAAGTAATGCGGTGGTGCCTATGCCCGCGAGCTCCGTCACTAGGGCTCTACCACCAGTAACCAGTGGTCGCAATCGCGATGGTGAAGCCTCAGGAGCTGGGTTCGATTCCCAGGTCGGGAAATTCGTGAAGTAAATATTATTGGGTTGTTGGTTTGGAAATTGCCAGCAGAAGCCCGGAGTCTGGTACCCGTGCCTCGGAGAGCACTTAAAGCCGTCAATCCTGCGCTCGATCCCTCTCCGGTAGTGTCGGACTGCAGTCCCATCGGGCTATGAGAATGAGGCAATAGAGAGTGCATCTGACAGTGTGTTTGCGCATACACTTTTGCACTATAATATCTCCCGCGCAGTTGGCTAGTCTCCGTTGAGATCCACCGTGACCGAAATTCAGACTGGTTAACATTATTATTATTATGTTCTAAATATCTTCAAGTAAAACTTAAAAGCCATTCTAATTAAGGACGTGTGTCTTGGACTCCAGAGTCGAGTGCAAAAGCACTGACATCACCATACAGAGACAAACATGTCTATTGTCCGTACATTTCTTTCAACATGTTAATTAAAATTGCAACTGCGAAGCCGTTACGCAATTAGGGATAGAATACAATTGAAAGAGATAGAGGAATATAACTTTCCTATTCCTGTACCTTTAGTGAAAGTTTGCTTTGCAAATTTTATGTTTGTGTTTACTTTCCACAGTTTATATACGAGTAACTCGAAACTTACGTAAACGAAAGTTGGGCAGATATTCAACTTGGTTTGATGTTAGTTCTTTCTTGAACTGACACAGGCAGTAAGTAATTTTAAGAAATCTAGAGACGGGCTTTGAGCAGTTAATTACCGAGAGGGGAGGGACATTGGAACAAAAATGTGCACTTAAAAGCAAAATATTTCTCAAGCGAATGGTCTTATCAAACCCCCAATGTTTTTTTTAAGAATTGATCCAATGATAACCCACACGAGAGGATACGCGTATAGATGATTAGCATCCCCACTTTACGTGTAGGGGAAGTACCAAAGCTTGAAAGACAAGTTACCTGGCCATCCGATGGATAGTGGTCACTGTCGCCTATGAATATTCGCAACACCAGGGGAGTTGCCAACGCACTACCAGCCCAGAACTTTTGAACCCATTTTTGAAGAACCCGATATTGTATTGATGTACATAAATCTACTCCTTTAAATCTGTCAGTTTTTTATCAATAATAAAGTCGTAACAGTATAATTAACTCTTGACAAATTTTTAAAATACGCTCCAAAAGGCTTATGAATAAGCCTGCCTTATGATACCTGAAAAGAGTTCTATCAAGACCAATTAGGTTACAAGGCTGAAATGGCATTGAGAGAAGAAAAAAATCTCGAATCTTCTTACGACAAGTTTACAATTTGCCGGGACATTCGAGAGGTCTCCTAAGGTCCTTTGATAAATTGGAAACAAGTTCGATTGGTGTAAGTGTTGAGCGGATAATCAAAGGAGTGCGTTCAAAGAATAATTTAAGATATTTTTTTTTGCATGAGACAAGAATATTTTAAGATCGTATGTTATGTAGGTAGCAGATTTGACTTCTATGTAGTAAATGAAATGTGTTTTATATTCCATTCATCGTGAGAATGTAACGACTATTTAGTTATTTCTTAAGATATAATTAGGGTTTCTGCTCGAGACTTCTCGCACACGAGACAACTCGAGAGTTTCGCCTCCATTCGAGACGAAAAATAAATAGCTGACTCTCGAGACTCTCGAGTTCCGGCGAACACGAAATAAGAGCTAAAGTCAGGCTCGCCATTTTGCCGCATTTACCATTGAAAACGTCACCTGCTACATAAAATTATTTATGTAGCAGGTGACGTGTAGCTTTTTTTCGGGTAGGTGCAAAAACATCAAGCACATGTGTTTTACTAATTTATTTATTGTAAACTATAAATATTAATTTATTTATCAATTAAAAGTACTTATATTAATCCCTTGTGCTCAAATTTGACACATATTAAGAAGACAGCCAGATATTTTATGAATTAAATCTAATAATTTGCACCTGCCATCGACCTATCAACACTGGTACGCTTCTTTTGTTTGTTCCACTTTTATCACCAAAATGTCCACTATCAATGATATAGCAGAGCTCCAGAGAACATCACTTGCATTACTTAATCAACGTATGGCTGATTTTGAGTCACTTCTTAAAGCATCACCAACAACTGCAGGTACTGATTTGAGCGTTCTGACACGTGAATTTGCTGACTTTAAGGAGCATGTGAAGAATATGTTTAAGGTTTTTCATCAGCAATTAATTGATGTAAGCCGGAGTATTGACATAATAGAGACTCGTCACAGGCGTAAGTTTCTGTTGCTCAATGGGGTACCGGAAAATAATGATGAGAATGCTGCGGAGAGTGTCATCACAGTCATGTGTACCAAGCTAGGTATATCTGACATAAGTACATCTGCCTTCCTCTCGTGCCACAGATTAGGTACCAAAAGCAATGATCGCACTAGACCCATATTAATCCGTTTCTCTGATCCTGTAATTAAAAATTCTGTTTGGAACAACAAAACAAAACTGAAAGGATCTCCATATGTTTTGGCCGAGTTCCTGACCCGCCAGCGTCAAGAGGTTTTCATAGCGGCAAAAAAACAGTTTGGTATTTCCAAAGTCTGGACCCTGGGCTGCGATATATTTGTAAGACTTCCGGATGGCAAACGTAGCCGAATTTTATGCCACGAAGACGTCGTAGCACTGGCAGCCACGGCCAATAAGTTCTGTAAACCATCAGGTGTTACTATAGGCACTTCTGTTAAAACTGCAAGTATCCGGGACAGGCGAGAACATACACCACCAACGGAGGCTCCTTCCAGGTCCAAGCGAGTAATCAAGCATAAGTGATTCGTATCGGTGTTGTAAGGATACATGACTCTGGGTTTGTTTTAAAGTTTATATTTATGTTTGTGGTAGCCAATTTGCGTTCTTCGTCTGTAATCTTCTCGTACTAACTTGTTAACTTGTAATCACTTTTTCAATTTGTGTATTATTATATCACCCCTGTAGTTTTTGTATTGTGGTTGTAGAATTTGTAGATTACCTACTTTTATTTAATATTTTCTGCTTGTATTTTTAGTTGTGCGTCACTGTCAATTCAATAGTCTGTCATTCATTTGACATCTTATGTCACTTTGTAATCTCCGTTCTGAAATCTTGTTTAATTTTTGTTTGTGTACACAATTATTAGTTGCTTTTCTGTAATGTAGTGAATAGTTGCATATTATTATTTCTCCATAAAGTAGTAGTAAGTAGTTTTGTACTATGTAGTTAATTGGTTGCTTTTTTTTTCTTATTTGTAGTGAGTTATGTATGTGAACGGTCGGTTGGCAGGTTAACTAAAACTTGTCGAGTAACTTAACATAAGCATTTTTGTAGCATATAACTATTTTTTTATATATTTATATTTAATATTTATTTATACTTTATATTATGTCTGATGATGACTCATTTTACTCCGCTTGCGATAATTCTTCGCTTTCTCTTTCCTCTTGTGATGACTCTTTCTCTCTAAATGTTAAATTGCGCGAAATTTTCTCCCAATCTTACTGCTTTAATGTGTGCCACATAAATGCACAAAGCATTCCGCAACACTACTCGGAGCTTCTTGATGTGTTTACTGATGTTTCATTACATGCAATTTTAATTTCAGAAAGTTGGCTCAAGCCTGAGCTTCCGTCTACGGCTTTTAGTTTACCTAACTACGTTCTAATTCGAAATGATCGCTCAGGGGCAAGGGCCGGGGGTGTCGCTGTTTACCTTCGCAGCGATATCCCTTTCAAAATTATCGCATCTTCTCAATCGCTCTATGATAGCAACCCTGAATATTTGTGTTTAGAAATATCAGTGAAAGGGTGCAAAGCCGTACTCGGTGTTGTCTACTGTCCCCCCTCTATTAACTACTTCTTCACTCTGGAAACTCTGTTCGAATCTTTGTCATCGGAGTACGAACATCTCATCGTAATGGGTGACTTTAATACCGACATGCTCAAGAATTCAACCCGATCTCAAAGATTAAGGTCGATCCTGGAATCAACCAATTTATCGTTGCTACCACTTGAGGCTACCCATTTAAATATTGATACGGATGATTCCTGGCTTGATCTGATTCTGTCCTCTTCAAGGGAACTTGTTGCACTTCATGGACAGGTTACTGCACCGAATTTCTCGAGACATGAATTGATATATTTATGTTATAAAATTAAACCGCCTAAAGTACGCCCGTCTATAGTCTACCTACGCAACTTCGTTCGTTTAGATATTAGTAAACTTAAAGCTGATGCCGAGAATGTGTCTTGGTCAGACATCATAGTAGCATCCTCGATTGATGACAAAATTAATTTATTTAACGATAAGGTATTAATTCTGTTTAATACCCATGCTCCTATTAAAGCTGTTCGGGTTAAGCGTCCTCCGGCACCCTGGATTACCAGGCTTGTTCGCATGGCAATTGCTCGTCGAGATAGAGCTTTTCGTAAATTTAAAAGGAACCGTAGCGACAATAATTGGGATCTATACAAACTGTCAAGAAATCGGTGTAACAAAATGATAAGAGATTCAAAACGCCGCTATATCCGTGACAACATTCAAAACTCTTCACCGGCTAACATGTGGAAATTTTTGGGTTCGCTTGGCTTTGGCAAGGTTAAATCAGAGTTCAAATCCTCTTCTCTATCCTTGAACGATCTTAACAATCATTTCTCTCAAATGTCATCCGTTAGTAATACCGTTACCACCCAAAATATATCTAACCTAATTTCCACGCCGTGTTCTCCAATTTCGTTTAATTTTTCCTCTGTTACTACTGACGATGTGCTAAAATATGCACAATCCATCAAATCCAACGCCACCGGTTGCGATGGATTAAGCAGAAAGATGATACTTTTGATCCTTGACATAATTTTACCATTTATAACCCATATATTTAACTTTTCCTTACTAACCGGTACGTTTCCTTTGATCTGGCGCAAAGCGCATATAATCCCTCTGCCTAAGGTTTCAAACCCAAGTATTGCTACCCATTACAGGCCAATATCTATTCTCCCTTTTTTATCAAAGGTGTTGGAAGCTTTAGTCCACAAACAATTGTCAAGTTATGTCATCAAAAACGACCTAATCTCAGAATTCCAGTCTGGCTTCAGAAAGGGCCATAGTACATCTACTGCTTTACTCAAAATTACGGAAGACGTGCGGATTGGCATGGAGAGTTCGAAGCTGACAGTGTTAGTTTTACTTGACTTTTCTAATGCCTTTAATGCTGTCAGCCACGATATTCTCAATGCCATCCTTTCGCGTGCTGGCATTTCTTCAGTAGAACAGAGTTGGTTCTCATCTTATCTTCGAGGTCGTCAGCAGGCTGTCAAAGCTGGTAGTGAATTCTCCGACTGGTGCGACTTATCCTCTGGCGTACCTCAAGGCGGTATACTCTCTCCACTCTTATTTTCTTTTTTTATCAATACTCTCTCACATAACCTGAAATGCTCTTATCATTTGTACGCCGATGACTTACAGCTCTATATTCAAACAAACTTTGACAACATTAATAATGCCATAGTATCTATTAATAATGACCTTCAGTCGATCTTTGTGTGGTCCCAACGTTTTGGCGCTACTGTCAACGCATTAAAATCGCAAGTCATTATTCTGGGCAGTGCGTATTATATTAATAGTTTAAATTTTGACCGCTTAACGCCAATTCTATACAATAACTGTATAATACCGGTTTCTTCGGATGTTAGAGATTTAGGTTTGACTATAGACAGTACTTTAAGTTGGAAAAAACATATTATTGAAATCAACAAACGCGTTATTTTAATTTTACGTTGTCTCTATCGCTTCAAACACTTTTTACCAATTAGGACAAAAACTCTTTTAGTACAGTCACTTGTGTTGCCCATTATTGACTATGCAGATGTTTGTTGCTCTAACATGACACAAGATCTCCTTAACAAAATGGATCGGATGCTTAACAATTGCACTAGATACATCTTCGGGCTTCGCAAATATGACCACATTTCCAACTACCGTTCCCAGCTTAAATGGCTGCCTATCCGCGAAAGGAGATCCCTTCGGATACTCTGTATGTTTTTCACCATCATCAACGATCCTTGTGCTCCTAATTACCTAAAATGTAATTTTCATAAACTCGGCGATTTACACAATTTGAATCTTCGTTCGTCCGATAGTCTTAAATTCAAAATTCCTTCTCACCGTACTGGTTTCTATTCCAATTCTTTTGCTGTAACAGCAGTCAAACTGTGGAACGCGCTTCCCCTAGACATCAAGAAGGCTTCGAGCAAATTTGCATTTAAGAGCAGACTAAAAAAATATTTCTTATCTTCAAATAAATGAGTTACAACCGTCGTCATCATTGTATACCATATATATATACATTTTCTAATATATATTTATTTATAATAAAGTTTATACTTTTATACATATATATTATAGTTGCATATGTATATTTATGTATATATATATATATTTATTTACTTTTGTTGTATGTATTTAGACATTGATATTTATTTTTAGAATCTAAGTATTTTCAAGTAACATTTGGCTATATCATTCTTAAATTAATTTTCATTTCTACCAACCACTGCACTTTTTGACAGTTTTATTTGGCCCTAAGGTTGACTGGGAGAGAATACCATTTGGTATTAAGTCCGCCTTCTGTACATCATCCGTGTGCAAAAAGAATAAATAAATAAATAAATAAAATTATATACTTACACTACAAACACGTCCGGACTTCTCACTCGCCCATCCACCATACCAGTTAGCCAGTCTCCCGCTCAGACCGCTACATAAAATTAGTGTAAATGTTTTGTGGTTAATTTACGAATGAATAAGATTTTTTTTATTTATAGATTTCCCAAAAATTTTAAGGTTACTTGGCTTTTACTTATTTTTTTCTTGATTTTAAGCTTTGCAGTGTAAGATACGGAAAAATAAAAACATTAAAAAAATTAATAGAAATATTTTAATAATATCGGACAGTTACTTTGGGAACAGTGTAACAAATGTCTTCTGTTTCAACAGCTGATTAATTTTAGATTTTTTCTTGTAGTGCAAAGTAGGTAGTTAAGAACAATAAAAGAATTTTGATTTTTAATTGTTTTTCATCTTATTTTCAGTTTAATTTACAATTTTTTACGAAAGACTCGAGAGTCGAGAACACTCGAGAAATTGGAGTCAAGAATTCTCGAAACTCGAGAAAAAAAATGAGACGAGAAACCAGAAACCCTAGATATAATAAATAAAAAAAAAACTTAAATAATGTTTTTTCTGCGTAGACTAAATTCATTTTCTTTTCGGATTAAAAACACAAGTTTATACCTGTGTTTCCCCAAGAGTTATAATTTGGGATCTTGTTTCGTTTTGAGTCCTAATCGCTAGTAGGCAAACCTTTTTTCTCTCTTTCTTTCTTGTACACCACACAATGACCAGAGGTCATAATGCAGGTGCGTTACAACCCCTTGAGATCATAGTTGTTATGTCTCTGTTGTGTGTCATCAAAGGGTAGTACCTGCATTTCAACCGGACTGTAACCACACCGTGGACACTCCGCCAAAATTCCATACAAACGCTTACTTTGGTTTCTATTACACAGACATCAATCAGTGACGTGTATTTACACCTGCACCTGTGTGCGTAGCACGTATAAAATACCAACCGTCGCCCATAAGAGGGGAGGAGGTTGGGTGATGCGGGGAAATCGGGCGGGACGTCGAAGTGTCCATTCTATACGTATTATTACATATTCTCTGCTGTAACACAATAGTACTGAACCATTTTGCGGAAAGTTCATTAGGTACTGCGGTAGTACCTTTGCCCTCCGCCATTAGCTCTACTACCATTACTATCTTCATTACCTTTACTGGATAAAATATTATATTCAAATTACGGCCATAGTCCATTTGAAAATGGTCTATTTTACAAACATTTATTATCTGCATTAGATTTCAAAGCGACGATTCAGAGAAACTTTTCGGCGCGTCTCATGAATGTATAAATTATAGCGAGGCCTTTTAAACAAGTTTTTCGGGACTCAAGTTCGGGACTGTTCGGGCGTGTCAGGGATATGTTTTATTTATTGGCAGCAAACAAACGATTTGCTGAAAACTTTATCTTTTTGTAATATTATTAGCCTCTCGTCAGCACGGGGTTCAATTTGATCCCCTAGACCAGTGATTCCCAGGGATATGGATCCAACACGTACAGGCCCTTTCGAGAATTGCAATCCATTACAAAGTAGATAAACTTTGTAATGGATTGCAATGGGCGGGACCTCTATCTGATTGCATCAATAGCTAATACAGACACAGACAGACCCTGCAAAATATATTACACTGGTGGTAGAGCTCCAGTGAGGCAGCTCGCGGGCGTAGGCACTACCGCATTACCCAATATACTTGCCGCTAAATGGTACTGTTCAGCACTATCGTGTTCCAGTCAGGTGGTAAAGTACGGCCTGTAATTTCCAGCACTGAGGCATAACACCTCAGGAGTGGTAACGCATCAGCATTTTGACATTTTTGACCATGGTCTTTGTGTGGGTGTCTATAGGCTGCGGTCATCACTTAACATACATGTGAACTGCATGCTTGTTTGCCACTACATATTGTCCAATACATAAAAAACATAGATTGAGATCCGGCACCTGCCTATACTCAACATCTCACATTATTGAATCCTACGTTAGGAAGGTGGTGACTTGCATCTCCTTGGTGGGCCCGCAAATACCCATGTGGAGGAACGGGTGGAAGTGTTCCTCCGGCGAAAAGGGAGGATCCTCCGACCAGGCGAGGTGGTAGCGCCTGGCGGGCCGCGACCCAACGGTTGACGTTGGGAAGTTGTATATATGCCAACTCTTGAGAAATCTTCGTATGTGCGATGTAATTTGACTGCACGCCATCTATCGTACTAGACAAGTACTGTAAGGTTTCATTGTATTCCACTAGTTGGCGCCTTAATGTAGTGGACGCTACACCCATTTCATTGTACTATTTATTATTCGCAATAACACATGCGAGTGAACTTAAGAAATTAAGGAACCAACCCTATCAATCCCAATCACCGATCCTAAATCGGTTAAAATCAAAAAGGGAAAGCATAATTTGACGCATCGGTGTGACACTACGGTAGCTTAGTTGTAAAGCGGCTGGACTGGTTATCCTGAGGTCGCAGGTTCGATTCCTGCCGAAGTCAAATTTTTCTTTCCGTTTTTTCCTTAATTAAAACGTAACTTCACGTCTGTAATCCCCGAAGGGGTAGGCAGAGGTAAAAGAATGCATTCAAACATACCTGCAAACACCCACGATGCGCCGATTACGTTTTGGCCCATGTAACAGGTGGCGAGCCTGTTGACATCTCCAGGCACATTACCAAACTTCGAGGTACTGGGAAATTTCCAGAAAATGGAAAAAACCCAATAGAACCAGAGATAAAGGACTTTACACCATTATCTCTGATAACCCTCTACCCGGGAATCGAACCCAGGACCTCAGCGTAGTAGTAATGGCCTGCTACCACCTGCTCTTTAATTATTTATCTTATTATTATTACTATCTAACACGATAATTCTGAACACAACAATTTGACGGCATATAGATTAGGTAAAGCAGTGTGTGGTGCCTACGCCTTCAATCTTCTAGACAGGAAGTAATAAAACAATCACGTTGCATACAAAAAACATTAATAAAATCCCCATTCCATAAAAAGCTTTAAAAACTTTTGTAGCTGTAGGAGTCCAACCCATAAACAATTCAGAGTAGGTCGAAGTAAAAACGACGATTGGCTGCAATTTCGACCACTAATGCAATAAAATAGTAAAACGATTACAGCGTTCGACACGAGGTAAAAACATTGTTGGAATATTTTTTTTAAGTCGAGGAAAACTAGCCAAGGGTGATTTAAAGTTGTTTTTCCGGGTTTCGATGTTGCGTAATGGTGTTAATTTGTTATGGTAGTGTCAGATTTTTTTTTTTAATTTACCATAAAGCTTCACGTCTGTAATCCCTGAAGGGGTAGGTAGAGGAAAATGGATGCGTACAAGCATACATGCAGATACCGTCGATTCGCCGGTTACGTGTTGCCCCATGTAATAGATGGCGACCCTGTTGCTTGTAAGAATTTTCATCCTTTTTCCATTAGAAGAATATTCTGCCGCTAGTGGGCGGTGGGTCGTCACGTCCCAATGCCTACTCACGTCCCGAGGACTACAGATCTAATGCTTTTTAAATCCATGTACACAACGTTTTTAATCTATGAAATATAATTAAAAATTCATAATACTTCTTTCCTTTACATAAATATATATGTCATGTTATTTCAATTAGTATGAAAAATGAAATAGGTAACAAACCTGTTGCTCCTACGATTGTAAATTTAAAGAAGAACAATAAAATTCCACCAAACCCAAAATCAAACGCATTACCTCAGGTCTGGCCAACGCAAACATTATCGACTAGTCACGTAGGCACTTAGTTAAGTGTTAACAAGACTTTCGTAATCAGATAATCTCTCACAGAACCCTAACGCTATTTCAGGTGCTGGGGTTCCGTTTCTATAAATCTAACCCTCTTAAAGTTGTTGCCCCATAAACTGCGGGTCGGCCGGACCCCCAGCAGCTATCTAGATTGGTTTTTATCGAATATTGCCTATTGGCAATGTTTATTTATATATTTCACGTTACACCGCCGCTTGGTACAGTAAATATTGAAGTGTTATATTTATAATCGTGAGGTGATTGCATTTTATTTTCTGGTATTTATTGCGGACATTCGAATGGAATGAGTAAAACAATTATTTGAATATACGTGTGTTGAATGAGACTTTTATTCTTCACGCCAGGTCCCTAACGGGGTAGGCACAGAGTGTAGAGCGCCAGATATCCCGGTTCTGATAAACCTCTCGTGCCTCCGTCTACCTTCATCATTCTCTTCATACATGCACGCCGATTCCTAAGACTTTTGACCCCACCATCAGACAGAACTCGACCTATTTGGTCATGGTAGGTCAGTCTTGGTCTTCCTGGGCCTCTGCAACCATCCACATTCGCATTGTATATCTGTTTAGTCATTCGCTCATTCGACATTCTTTCTATATGCCCGAACCATCGGAGCATGCCTTTATACAACATGTAACGGGAATAACGCACACTATCTAACACGTCGATTAGAAAATCGAGTTATAATCATAATACATTAACTGAAATTACATGTTTATGTATTTAATATTATTATTTTTTATTTAAGAAATAAGTTGTCCTCAAATTGTACGAACAGTATGCACACCCTATGCAGACTTACCCTACCTCTACCTATGGCCACACATAAAACACGAACCGAAAAAAAGTGATGTAGCGTAACTTGCGTACCCTTATTTAACACTCGTTATTAATAAGATTAATTTTTATTTTCCGCTATATTATTTTTTTAAATTATTATTTATAACAAAAAGCACGTCTCAACGAGTTCTAATAAACTTGTTGAGACTAGCAATTTTATTTTGGATAGACGGTAGTCTCATTTTCGTTTGTATTGACTGTTTACCAAATGGGTGACCATAATTTCCTTAATTTTAATTAACTTTGGGACAAAATATTACCTAAATCAAAAATGTCTAAAATCGATTTAGTTATCGATTCTGAACTAACTAGTTTCGGGTTTTACATTCAATCCTGTTACACATTGTATAACCCTAGGAGTAAATATTTTTTTTTCTAAACTAATATTATAAAGAGGTAATATTTTTTTGTTTGTTTTGAATAGGCTCAATAACTACTGGACCGATTTTAAAAATTCTTTCATTATTCGAAAGCTACATTATCCACGGGTAACATAGGCTATATTTTATTTTGGAAAAAATAGGGTTTCGTAAGATATTTGGGTTTTTCAGACACAAGGTGTAAAAAATCATCCAGGTAAGTTACTTATTTTGCGTACGCTGCTTAAACTATCAAAGATATCGAGGAATATCTTCACTATTCGAAAGCTACATTATCCGAGGGTAACAAAGGCTATATTTTATTTTGGAAAAATAGGGTTCCGTAAGATATTTGGGTTTTTTAGACACAAGGTGTAAAAAATCAATGAGAAAAGTTACTCTTTTTGCGTACGCTGCCTAAACTATAGAAGATATCGAGGAAGGCTTTAGGCTATATCTATAATCATCACGCTAAGACGAATAGGAGAGGGTAGGTAACATTGCACCCGTGCGAAGCAGGGGCGGGCCGCTAGTATGTAATAAAGGTGGCAAACAAGCATGCTGTTCACGTTTGATGTTAAGTGATGACTGCAGCCTATGGACACACAAAGACCAGAGGTCAAAATGCAGATGCGTTGCCACCCCTGAGACCTTAGTTATTATGTGAATGATAGTGCTAAACACTACCATTCGGCGGCAGTAGATTACCGTAGAGTTCCACCTTCACCGACTGGACCTGGCGGTGCGGTTTTCAAGTTATTTTCTACCCAGAACGTGTAAATAGTGGAACGAACTTCCCTCTGAGGTGTTCCCTAGGTGCTACAATATGGGGTTCTTCAAAAATGGCGTCAAAAGAGTCGTTCAGGACTGGCAGCGCGTTGGCAATTCCCCTGTTGTTGTAATTTTTTTTTTATGTATTAAAAGTGGCAAACAACCATGCAGTTCACATTGATGTTAAGTGATGACTGCAGCCTATAGACACCCACGCAATGACTAGAGGTCAAAATGCAGATGCGCTGCCACTCCTGAGGCATTAGGTGTTATGCCTCAGTGCCGGAAATTACAGGGCCGTACATAACCACCTGACCGGAATACGATAGTGCTGAACGCTACCATTTAGCGGCAAGTATATTAGGTAATGCGGTGGTGCCTACACCCGCGAGCACCATCACTGGTGCTCTACCACCAGTAAATGTTCATAGGCGACGGTGACCACTTCCTATCAGGTGGCCCGCCTGCTTGTTTTTCAACCTAAAGACATAAAAGGTAGGTACCAAAGTTTCTCATTTTCTCATTACACACCTAACGACTTCTAAAAAAAATCCTAGACACGCCTATGTCCTTCACTACATACGACTATGAAAAATTAAAAACCACCTAGAAATGCCATAAAAAGTATCTAAGTAGCTGAAAACTTTCCAAAGCTACATGCAATGATTGTCAATGTCCCATTATTGCCTCGGCGCAAGGACACCCCAATGTCCCTCGCTGACCCAATTGTGTGGAACGCCCAATTGGATTTTAATTTTGTCTCCCTCCATTTCCCTCATCATCCGGTCGTTTTCCGGATTACCCGGGCTGATGTGTTTAAATGCAATCTTTGCTTTCCGCAAACATGTAGGTAATAATTTTTGATATGGGTTTTTACTCGTATAAACAATCCTTGAAGAATTTTTCGTAGAATGTCGAATGAGCGAATGACTAAACAGATATACAATGCGAATGAGGATGGTTGCAGAGGCCCAGGAAGACCAAGACTGATCTACCATGACCCTGACGAGTTATGTCTGATGGTGGGTCAAAAGTCTTAGGAATCGGCGTGCATGTATGAAGAGAATGATGAAGGTAGACGAGGCACGAGAGGTATGTCAGGACCGGGATACCTGGCGCTCTACACTCTCTGCCAACCCCGTTAGGGACCTGGCGTGAAGATACATAGACAATCTTCTTTCTTACTGGTGGTAGAGTTCCAGTGTAGGAGCTCGAGGGCGTAGGCGGTGGTGCATTACCTAATTTATCTGCCGCCAAATGGTAGTGTTGAGCACTGTCGTGTTCCGGTTAGATTGGTGATGTATGGCCCCGTAATAACTATCACAGTAACAACTAAGGTCTCAGGAGTTGCAACGTATCTGCATTTTGGCCTGTGGTTTTTGTTTGGGTGTCTATAGGCTGCAGTCATCACTTAACACCAATGTGAACTGCATGCTTGTTTGCCACTTGTTTGCCACATTCATTCCCCTAAAAAAACAAGTCTCTACAATTATTACGATAAAATTGAATTTATGTTTTTGAATAGGATCAGATTATAATTATAAGTCTAATGAAAATTTTAAGCAATTACAATAATTCTCTTTATTTCTTAAATTAGATGATAATATTCCATAATAATATTCCATATATGTATACGCAGTATTTTGTTTTCTCTGTATCTTTAAGTTTATACTATCTAGGACATAGATCAACACGGGCCACCAACCGCGGCGAACCGGAAGGGAGTAGCCATAGCGTTTATTACCGATGCAAACCAGTGTGTCATTTTTTACGGTGGGTAATGCTTGTGACACACTCACACTAAAAAAATCGTCTATTACTACAAGCTCACACCTTGACTTTAACAAAATACATAAACAATTTCACGCATACATTATTCATCTCGGTGACAGGCATAGGATCACTTGTGCTTGTATTTTGACAGCGGGGAAAGCCTGCATATGGCTACTTCCCTCCTAACCGGCTGGTGGCCCGTGTTGCTCTATGATCAATGGCAAATACATCAAAACAAAAGGACGAAAGGCAGTTTTGGCGGGGAACCTTGAAGGAGGCGTGTGGTGCTCTTATTTTATTTCGTTTAGATGGTGTATTTTTGAGTTATATTAAATAAAGTTGGTGGCATTTTGTTTGATAGGTTTATTACAGTGCCCGTGTAAAGTGAAATAGAATAACAGTGCGAAAACACGGCCTTTCAGGTTGCCTCCAAAACTTAATTGTAAACGTTCTGGTAAAGTAGCCATCGCTTTACTCGTATTACTGACTGTGACTCACATGACTGACTTAATGAATAAATAACTGACTGACTGATTCTACCTTTAACGCCGCTTTTATACGAATACGAAATATCGTTTTACTTGACACTGGCAAAATGCGTAATAGCGATGCCATTTTTAATTTAAAAAAAAAAAAGGTTGAAATCTCATTTCAACCATTGACTATCTATTACAAATTTTACGCACAATGTACAAAAATAACCTCTCATTTCTTCAGGGCTAAAACGACCAACTATCATATATATTTTGTTCCATTATTCCCGCAGTCGCCATTACCACTTGCGTTAATTAAATGCAAATCCCAAAACAAAATCAAAGAGGAATAATTAAGACTAAAATATTCCAATCGGCCGATATTCCTACTTTTAATCGGGAAAGTCTTGAAATACATTATATTGTCTACGGAGCATGACGTTAAGAGGCAAGGAGAATACAAATAAGGAAAGTCTTTTGTTGTTTGCAAGATAAAATCAACTTTCTGCTTCAACTTTACGGTTCAATTTTGTGGAATGAAGATTGGCGTTTCGAGGGAGTCATCATCGTTAAAGCCTAATCGTGTACAGGTCTCATTATGCAGAACACTTGCCGACTTCATTAGATGCTTACACTGGGATAGACTCGTGTCTTACATTTACTCTGATTGCCCGAGGTGCTTGTGTAAATAATGCATCTGTTGTTTATATTATATTTAAGTTGTTATAAAATTTAGGTATGTAATTTGATTGCTTGGAGTTAATGTGGTAAGAGGAAAATTTACCCTTCTTACTTCCTCATGGTTAAGCATACAAAATTTAACAGAACGTTTCTTGTTGAACGAATAACGTAAAAAAGTGTATGTGACAGCTCCAACGACGCACGGGAATGATACACGTCCGCTGGGTTGCAGCGCTCGCGCCGGAATGGCGCGTAACCACAGAGTACCCTTATACACGTTTATATGAACCGCGTCACGCCTCAGCTTTCGTATATCACTTGATCGTTTCTTAAGGAGTAAACTCCAAAAACACACCGTTGCTATTGTCTTCATCTTTGATTAACTTCAAATCCCAAAACAAAATCAAGGAGGAATAATTAGAACTGGAAAAAATCCAATGGCCCGATACCCGTATTATAAATCGGGAAAGTCTCGAAATACATTATATTGTCTACGGACCATGCCGTCTAGAGGCAAGGAGAATACAAATAAGGAAAGCCGTTGATTGTTTTCAAGATAAATTCGACTTTCTGCTTCACACTTAGGGTTCAATTTTGTGGAATGAAGATTGGTGTTTAGAGGGAGTCATCATCGTTAAAGCCTAATCGTGTACAGGTCTCATTATGCAGAACACTTGCCGACTTCATTAGATGCTTACACTGGGAAAGACTCGTGTCTTACATTTACTCTGATTACTTGAGATGCTTAAGCTAATAATGAAGCATCCATTAATTCAGGTGTTTTATATAAAACTGAAGTTGATTAGTTTGCTTTGAGTTTATTTTACAATAAAGAATTATTTGGGTAAGTGCCTGATTTAAAAACCGGACAAGTGCGAGTTCGACTCGCGTGGTGAGGGTGCCGTAATTTAAATAAATATTTTCGAAAATATTACTGATTTAAAATGCAGGGACATAGCGGTTACGGTGGTACCGGCAGGGGGGGTTATATTATTAAGAATTTTCGATTAAATTTGAATACCCAGGTTTTCCAGTAATTTATATAGGCAAAGAACTATTTTCTACATTTTTTTCAAAATTTTAAGTTCAGTAGTTTCGGAGATAGGGAAGGGGGGGGGGGGGGTAATGGTAAATTTTAGTCGTTTTTCTTAAATAATTTCAAATTTGTTTATACAAAAATTATTAAAATAAATTATCTGAGATTCTGACATTAACCTCTTTCATTTGATATGTCACACGACACAGTTTACAATTTTTTTTTTAATTTTCTGATTTACCCCCCGAATGTGGCCCCCCGAATGTGGTGGTGTTTAAAATTTATTATTTTACTTGACGTTTTCATCTTTGGGTCACCAATTTACATATATCCATCAAATTTCAAATCAATCGGTCGAGTAGTTTCGGAGCAAATTGGCTGTGACAGACGGACAGACAGACAGACAGACAGACGCACGAGTGATCCTATAAGGGTTCCTTTTTTCCTTTCAAGGTACGGTACCCTAAAAATGAGATGTCTTATCAAATCATCTCATACAAAAACAGTAATTTAAAAAAAAGTCGATTTCGATGAGTTATCGAAAATAGCTAAGGTTAAGTTAAGTTCAATTACCAAACCTCTAGCTAGCTTATTAAAAGGAAAACTTCTATCAATTTTCTGTGTTTTTATTTTGATTGAAGTTTTATCAATGGTAGGATTTATTTATTTATTTATTTAACTTTATTGCAAACACAGAAATGTTGTACAAAAGGCGGACTTAATGCTACTAAAAGGCATTGTCTACCAGTCAACCTTTGGGTAAATAGAAAACAATGAAAGGCGCGTAAAACTTATAAATTAAATAGTTAATTATAAAATAAGGAAATAACCTACGAATAAATATTACACTATATAAAATATACTGGATTTACTGGCACCAACCTCAAAAATTAACGTCTCGTAAAATATTTTGCATCTACATTTTTATATTTGAAATGGCTATTTAATTTCCTATTTTTTTGAGAACATTTTAGGTATCTTCACTCTGAACCCTAACTCGTTTTCAACTATTCACCCTGCATCGCCTCAGCCACTGTAAAATACGACGTACCTATTTTACAGTGAAATCACACTAATATTATAATTATGAAAGTTTCTTTGTTTGGATGTTTGTCCGTCAATCACGCCGATACTACTGAACGGATTTTAGATTATAGGACTTCTTATCCCGAAAAAATGTGCCAAGTTCTGTAAGTTGCTGTAAGTTGCCATTGGATGATTTGATGAGTTTCCACAGGTTACGCGAAAAGCGACCTACACGCGGGCGGAGCCGCGGGCAACAGCTAGTATTTTATAAGGGAATACCTGAAAAACGGAGTAACAAACCAATAAAATATGTTTTATGGATGACGCCATTTCCGCTGTCAACATCGACCCAGAAAAACTTTACTATCGAAAACTCAGATCTGCGACCGTTCGATCATTTGACGATATTTTCAATGTTATTTATAGAATTTTCTAGAGTTCTGGTTGTTCCATTTATGGATTAATGTGTTTTATTTTCGTTTAGAATTGTCTTGCGTTTTGTATTTATGTGTCTATTCTTTCCCAATTTGGTACTAAGAACCGAGAGATTTGATTTTGGGCTTATGAACGATCGGAATTTTAAGCATTAGGGCTAATGATTTTTCTGCGAATAGTGTTCAGGCATTTGTGTGTCGGTCTTTTGAGTTTTCGGGCTTGCTTATGAACCATCAAGATTTTAAGCATTCGAGCAAGTAATTCGGGCATTTGTTATAAGGGCTTTTGACAATCGGGATTACTAGCATTTGGCGCGCATAGATTAGGTAATACGGTGATGTGATACACCCAGGTGATACACCCTTGAACTCCTACATTGTAACTCAACCACCAATAAACTTAATACATCAGTTATAAATTGGGCACATCTTGTATAAATAATGGCAACCCAATATACGTCCCACTGATGAGCACGAGTCTCTCAACTTTTTTTGGGGGAAACCTGGAGCTTAATCCACCACGCTGCTCCAATGCGGATTGGTGGAGATACGGATTAGTGGCCAACCCGCTGTTGGACGTTTTCAAACCGCCCATAAGGCGTCCGACAAGGTTTAACTACTGCTATCTATCGATAGCAAACGGGTGCGACGGCGTAAGGTGTCCTCCGAAGCATGGAAATGCGCATTTTAATTTGCCACTAGCGGTCAACCATCACACACCCGACCGCGCCCGTAATGCTTAACCAAGTAGATCGCTTGCGATCTACACCACCCGCGGAGCCAAGCGCTTCACATCTTGTTTACTTTTTTAAATTTCAATAAAAATCAATTCGACATCGATCTTCTTTATAATACACATAAACTCCTTCATATTGTTCAAGAAGCAATAGTTCAACCACAAAAGTTTTAATAAACCAAACTCGACTTCTACATTTCATCAGAATCGATTAATAAATGCATAATTCAACATTTCAATGCAACGCTAAGCCGTGAACAAGATAAGGCGATTTATTCGCAGCAACAATTTTTCTATCAGCAAGATTCCAGGGAATTGAATAAAATGAATATTTTCTTCGGCACCTCGCTTCAATATTGGTTATAAGGAGTCGGGAAAGCACCGACAATCTGGCATCCTAATGAAAAGTTTTTGAAAAATATAACAAGATGAAGACGAAATTGAACTACGAGTATATTACTGCGGCGGAAATGGTATATTTTATTACTGCATTTTACCCGCTACTTTGCGTGGTTTTTGTTACGAATTTTTATGTGATGATAGTGGCAAATAAGCATGCAGTTCACGTGTATGGCAAGTGAATACTGCATCCCTTAGACATCTACGAAAATTGGAGATCAAAATGGACGACCCGGTTTGGCCAACGGTGTGTGACGACAGCTTGATTCGACGATCATGAGTTCGTGAACATATTTGTACGGCCTATAAATATTAGCTTCAGGTCTGGGTGCTGGTGTATACAATGGTACTCATGATACAGTTTTACAATACGCAGCAAGATGTATTGGACATCGATCTTAGGAGATAAACCCAAATACCAGCTTGGTCCACTTGACTCCCTACAAAAACGCACCGGCAACGTACGAGCAGTACATCTGAGCCTGCGCAGAGACCTCGGCAGTCTGTGCGTGTTGTACCGTCTCTACAATGGTGAGCGCTCTGCTGAACTGGCTGTCTCTTTTCCTACACCGTACTAACCGCCGAAGAGAGAAGTTTCACTTCACAGACTGGACACCTGGCAGTGCTCAACGGTGCGATTTTCATGTTAATTCCTGACCAGAACGTATAAATTGTGGAACGAACTTCCCTCTGAAATTATTTATTTAATCTGTTCCCTGGAAGCAGAAAGAGTCCTTTAGGGCTGTCAGCGCGTTGGCAACTCCCCCGGTGTTGCAAATGTTCATAGCCGACGGTGACCACTTTCCACCGTGTGGCCCGTTTGCTTGTCTGTCAACCTTCAGACATAAAAAAATGGTCTTTAAGTACACTGCCATGTGTCCCGTCGGTTTTGGCTCTAAGCCAGTACTTCATATGTTAATGATAAGCAATAAGGGCTCTATTTCACCGGGACGCCAGGGCGGCGCAACCAATCGCCGCTACAAACAAAATATACAGCTGTATAATCAATTTGGCGGCGCAAATAGCTCGGATGCCGACACACAATGTTACTGGTCGCGCTACCATGTTGGTTGCGCCACCACAAATTATCTATGGTATCTCACTCACTCGGCCGCAAGTCCGGATACCATGATGGAGTGACGGGTTGCGCCGCCATGGTGTCCCGGTGAAATATAGCCCAACGGCAATGCAATCATAATACTCTGGACCTTTAGATCTATCACCAGTTTTATGATGTGCAATATAGTATTTATGAATAACCTTCATTCAGAAATACGTCGTTATACACTTGCCTTTAAAATCGCCAGTATCCAACCATGTAGAAAGAATTACCTATTTACAGAATTTCCAACTCAGATTGCAATTACCAAAGCTGCCGCAATGCAACTGCACATTAAAAATTTAACTGCACTCTGACAATGATGCCGTTATAATTTTCGAAGTCAGTGGAGTGAAGTACTAAATATTGCAGTTGGTTGACGTAAAGCATTTTTCGCCTTGTTTATTGCAGTTTGTGTATACAGTATCCAACAAGAAATATTGTACATCGACCTTAGGAAGAAGACTTCGGTTCATTTTCGGGCCTGTAAAGTGTTATCTCTATTGCACTTTACCTATGTGACATTTGTCGACCATTTTAATCAAGTTTTGACCAATACCGGACTATCAGTGCTTACGTTGGCAGTGTGCAGCTGAGATAACGCTCTACGAAGTCGAAACTAGCCGATTGTCTCTTTCGTAGGCTCGATGTCCAATATTTATTATTGTGTACTGTACTCTTTCTTCAACCAGATTTTAGGCAGAACGCAGACATAATGGTTTGTTCTTAGGATTTCGCGAGCCACACTCATTGAAATCCAACTAGTTTTCAGAATTATCTTGTGTATATTAAACTAAACAAGTATAACTCGCAAAAACCGACCGGTCATTGCCCGTGGTAAAAATAAAGGCATTGTCTTAGGGTGTCATTGCCCACACACTACCTTAAAGGTGTCCACCTATTTAGTCCACCTGGGTGAACCAAGGGATTATTACATATTCTCTGACAAGGGGTTAAATTTTCTCCCCATGGTACATCTCTTGTGAGCCTACTCACAAGAGATGTACCAGGGTTAATTTGTACTTCCGGTGGTCCACCTGCTAGATAGTTCAGCGGAATGTATTGCCCATGGTCCACCTAACAATTTTCATATGCGAATAAAAGACTAGTTGACACAGAAAAATATAAACATGCAACTTCAATTCCTCTCTGGTTTTTAAATTCAAGATGATGTTTTTTAGGTCGTCGATGACGTTGTGTGGTCACCGATCTAACATAACCTAACCCATCTGTTTCGATTCCATAATCATTTATCGTATTATTGTTCGTTACACTCAATTCATAAGAAAACATTTGATGATGCCCTTAACTTACAAAAAATTGAGCATTCTACGCAAACACTGACACAGGTGGACCACGGGAAAAATATATTTCCCTTGGAACACCTAGGTGAACTAAGGTGAACAACGGAAAGAAGTAATTACCCCTGGTACATCCAATTTATAATAGGAGTACCACGGGTAGAAAAGTCCCCCTGGTTCACCCAGGTGGACTAAATAGGTGCACTATGGGCAATGACCCCTCGTCTTAGTAGGGAGTACCTACCTTGCCTTACCTTTATTTTTTTATGTTTGCACGTTTGATAGAGACATTTGAAATTTGATTATTTATAGCTTTATATGTCACAAACGTCGGCGTCGGGACGTGACGACCCCATCTCTCACTAATGGAAGAATTATCTTCCAGTGGAAGATAATGCAGTCAGTCAATGGAACAATGGCAGCCAAACCATTCCGAAGGAGTGGTATTGCAACTCAACATGGGCAGCAGTGTAGTGCGATCTTCTTCTTCTTCTTCTTCTTCTCGTGTCAGTTACCAATTCCATTATTTTATGTGATTAAGTATTATAGTAAAATATATATATATTAGTATATATATATATTTATGTAACGGACGTGGCAAACAAACATGCAGTTCACATTGATGTTAAGGACTGCAGCCTATAGACACCCACACAATGACCAGAGTTCAAAATGCAGATGCGCTGCCACTCCTGAGGCATTAGGTGATATGCCTCTGTGCCTGAAATTACAGGGCCGTACATTACCACCTGACCGGAACACGATAGTGCTGAACACTACTATTTAGCGGTAAGTATATTAGGTAATGCGGTGGTGCCTGCGCCCGCGAGATTCGTCACTGGAGCTCTACCACCAGTAAAAAATATTGGGAAAAGGTTTAATTTCGTATTTAATTCAGCGTTCTGAATATCATACACAATCTATGTTATGCCTTGATATATTAGGTACAGTTACTGCGTTTAGGAATAATTTGCATATGATTATAATAATAATTATTAATTTGAATGTAACAGTATGGAAATTAACATGATTTAATTGTAGAGAAATGTGATATTAATCGAACACATTTACTGCAAGTAGCTACTTAGAATTTTATATTTACTAATAAAAAGCGGCCAAGAGCGAATGGGAATTGCCTATGAAGAGTCCCGCGGTAACAAGTGATTTATTTATTTACTAGCTGTTGCCCGCGGCTTCGCCGGCATGGATGTCGTTTTATAAATAACTAAGTTAACTAAGTTTCTCAAAGTCAGCTCTATCGCTGTACCAAATTTAATTCAAATCGGTTCAGTTGTTTGGACGTGAAAAGGCAACAGACAGACAGAGTTACTATCGCATTTATAATATTAGTAGGGATTTAATTATTTTTATTTATTTATTTAATTGAAAGTTGCTTCAACAAAGTGTACACTATACATTTGTTTTATATTATTTCGCATTAACACATGCTTGTGAAATATATTTTATATTTAAAGAAAAATATATTTCACAAGCATGTGTTAATGCGAAATAATATAAAACAATTATTAAGGGTAAAAGCGACTTCTTTACGATATTCAATAAACTGAAAAGTCTATTATATCGGTTGCCTAACTAGCATAGTTGGTAATAGATGGCGCTGCTGCTACCATAAAGCAATGCAATAGATGTGAAGGAAAGATTTGACAAATCGGGCAGGGCTTCAGTAGCTCAATTGGAAGAGCGGCTGGACTAGATTCCCAGTAGGTCGCGAGTTCGCGCCTCGCCTGAAGTCAAATTTTTCTTTCCATTTTTCTTTAAAACTAAAATACACTATACATTTACAGAAATATAAGAGAAAAAGAATATTGTTTAGTAATATTTAATATTAGGTAATGTGGTGGTGCTTACACCCTCCCTTTACCGGAATTACGAGTAATAATAAATAAATAAATAAAATACGCTTACACTCACAGCCCCACCTAGGTATAAACCTGTGTCGTGGGTGCCGTTGTACACACACAACACATACACAAACACCCAGACCCGAAACAAATATCTGTAGGCCATACAAATATTTGAACCCGCGACCCTTCGAATCAAACGGTCATCTCACACCGCTGGACTGACCGGGTCGTCAATTCTACCACCAGCGTGGACGAAGTACATAAATAAGCACACAGTTCGCATTGATGATTACTAGGTAATAATGTAGCTTATAAAAGGCAATTCTTTCTTTCTTTCTTTGTATACATCTAGGTAATAAAAAAATCCTTTTTATATTATTATTTTTTATGTCATAAAAGTCGCATACAAGCATGCAGTTCACATTGATGTTAAGTGATGACTGCAGCCTACAGACACGATGACCAGAGGTCAAAATACAGATGCGTTGCTGTTATTCACAATTTACTGTTAATCACTGAAGCAGCAGACGGATCCATTGGGCCCAAGAACAATAAGATATCAATTGTCATATTTCTCTGGTGGCCGGAGGGTTTTAAAGATGTAATGAATAAAAGAAATACATATTTTCTATAGAGTTGTTCGAATTTTTCGATTAAAGTTCATCTAGTCGACTATTACTTTTATTTGCAAACTTGTACCGCCAAATTAAATGTGATAGTTTTCCTTTCATTACATAATATAGCTACTATTGCCGTAACGTTTTTTCAACAACCGTTTAGTTTGTAGGGGGGTAGGACACTTGACTCGTGACATTTATATAAATTAGTATGGATACGACTTTTGAACTACATATTAGATTTTTTTAAGTCTTTCTTTTTTGTTGTTTAAGTTAATTGTTTTTTTGGTGTTTGGCGCCAGTGATCAATTAGTGATTTTCTTTATATCGATTTGATATATTTTTAATTCCTTTCTATTGATTTTTTTTGCATATTGATTTGGTTTGATGCGTTTAACAATTTTGAATGTTAATGATTGGATTGATGCTTTTAACACGATCCAACGGTGTGAGACGACCGTTTGATTTGAAGGGTCACGGGTTCGATCCCCGCACCGGAACAAATATTTATATGGCGAACAGATATTGGTTTCGGGTTGGGGTGTTTGTGTGTGTGTACAATGGCATCCACGACAGTAACACCTACACGAGTGTAAGAGTATTTATAACAAATTTTTAACCTTGAAAATGTTTACTTTGCACGCTAACTTTGTTTTTGTTGGCTTTGTTTTGCATGAAATAGTACTAACACAACTGGCGAAGCCCGTGGTTGCAATGCTCGTGGGCGTCCTAGGGGTGGATGTTGTAGAGACGGCTCAAGCGCCAGAATGGCAGCCCGTGGCGGCGGCCAAGGGGAGGTTTTTACAAAAGGATTTTACACCGTTATCTCTATTATCCGGGAATTGAACCCAGGACCCCAGCGTAGTGGCCTGTTACCACTAGGCTGCTGAACATCTTTATTTAGTTTATTAGTTGTGTAGTACCCATAACACAAGCTATGCTTAGCTTAAAATGGGAATGGACAACAGGGTGTGAGAAATGTCCAAAATATTATTGAAGTTGTTATCTGCGCGCGCACCCCAACAGATAACAGCGACAGCCTAAAGCTAGTTGCTAAACTTTTTTGTCGTTTTGTTTCATTTCTGGTTTATTGGATTGTTACGTCTAAAAGAATATAACTTTTACGTGCCTACGTAAGTACACATACTTTTCTTTATTTTTTATGACTCTAACGCAATCATTAAAAAAATGTTTTTTACAACAATAAAGGCGTTAAAGTAAAAGTGAGTTGTAAAAAAAAAACAAATTGTACAGATTAATTTAATTTTAAAAGTCTTATCCATATTATTTTTACCCTTAATTGAGCAAATATGTTAAATTTTGCACTATATTTAAGATCATGTTTTTAGATATTTTTCTTTCAAATATGCAGATGTTTTCATTGAAAATAATGCCTAATTTCATGTTAATCTTGAAAAGTTAAATATTATAACAGTTGTAAGTACATTACTCCGAAAAATCTTAGTTTCTAAGAGACACTATTTTTAGTACCAATTATAAGCCTCATTTTAAATACAATCATACTCAAACTGTGTTAAACATAACAACGTGCCATTGTTTAAACTAGTTTGGCGATAAGCTCAAGTTATTGTAAACAAAAAACGATCCGTCGCTGCCGCCCGAGGATGTTTTATTACCTAATGAAATACGACACCCACTTAGGTGCCATTTGAAGAGGGCCGTTTTTTTGTACGAACTTTTAAACACGTGTAGTATACAAAAAATGTATTGGAACATAAGCAATTTGGTTTTTATTTTATTAAGTAAGTAATAATGTATAAAAAAATACAATTTAAGATCTAATAATCGTTTTATTATTTTTTTTACGATTTTTTTTATGTGAATTTTTGGATATTTTTTACGTAACCCATTTTATTTCACAAATAACAGTTGCAATGCAATTCAAAATCATGAATAAGGGAAAAAATTATATAAAAAATATTAAATTAATGATAAAACTAATTGAAATTGTACAAAATTCGATTTATTTATATACGATTAAAATTAAAATTTGATTTACTGAATGATGATCTTTTAGCAATATCTTCTTGGTGTGATAAGTTTGGTATATCAGTGAACACCAGCAAATGTCAAGCTATTGTGTTAGGTAGTCATTATCACACCAGCAAGCTTAATTTAAATAACCTAGCTCCATTACTCTTAGATAACATTCCAATTGTAATTTCCCATAATGTAAAAGACTTAGGTTTATATTTGGATGTTAATCTTAACTGGGATTACCAAGTTAGTAACATCTGTAAAAACGCCACGGCGTCACTGCGTTCTCTATATAGATTCAAGAATTTTCTTCCCTCTAAAACTAAACTTCTCTTAGTACAATCGCTCATTCTTCCGGCCATTGATTATGCAGATGTTTGTTACTTCGATTTATCTCAAGAACTCCTGAACAAAATGGATCGCATACTTAACAATTGTATCCGTTTTATTTATGGTCTCCGTAAATATGGCATATGGTATCGACTTCAAATCTATTAATAAATAGCACATATAAATAATAGGTAGCATATAATTCCAATTAAATCTTTATTATTTTTTACTTTTCAGTTTTGAAGTCGGTTTCTCTTAACGTAGTTATATTTATCTTTGCTATAAACCTCACGGAGCCCGAGACCTTTCCAATGAATGCAAAACCGTGGAAATCTGTTCGTGCGTTCTGGAATTATAGCGTCAGGAAGGAAAACCCGACTTATTTTTATATTATAGAATACACGTTGTTAAATATAATTATGCACTGACATTATTCCAGGAATTATCTAGTACGAAACAAGATACAGGAAAACAAGTCTAATTTAATAGGTATATGAAAAAAAGATAAAAAACATTTAAAAACAAAAACCCAGTAAAAACATTAGTGTTTAAAAATACAAGTCTCGCAACATACCTGCACTTCTTATAATAATAATAATGGCAACCCATTATACGTCCCACTGCTGGCCTGGAGCTTACTCCACCACGCTGCTCCGATGCGGATTGGTGGAAGTGGGTGGGTTAGTGGCCAACCCGCGGTCGGATGTTTTCGAACCGCCCATAAGGCTTCCGACAAGGTTTAACGACTGCTATCTGACGATAGCAACCGGGACCGACGGCTTAACGTGCCCTCCGAAGCACGGAAACGCGCATTTAATTTACCACTAGCGGTCACCCATCACACTACCCGACCGCGCCCGTAGTGCTTTACCGAGTAGATTGCTTATGATCTACACCAGGCGCCGGACCATGCGCGCTCCACATCTTACTTTAGTTTTAAAAGTATTGGCCAGATCGTAAACCTAGTCCTCCAATTAAACTATTTTTATACCACAGCGTGACCTAAGCCCGCATTTTACGCACGCTACACATTAGTATGCAGTCTTCTTCTGCGACGTAAGATGTCTATTTCTGAACGGTGTGTTAATAAATCGACCAACTTCACCTTACTCATGCAAAAAAAAATAAAAAAATGTTCTTCGCGGAGCCCGGGCCTGGCAAAGCCTTTGTGGGCGCTCCGCGAGAATACTAGATATACCGAGAAAAAATAAACTTATATCCATGAGTGCTCTGATTCGGACTAGCATTATAACAACAAATAACTAATAAAAACCAATTACATGTTTTCACACATAGGAAACTATAGAACACACTTGCCTAACAAATATTAGAATTACTTTAAATTACAATTAGGTTTCATAACTTAGAAATATGAGAATGCGCGGCAAACCAGTGCCTAGATAACGTGTTTACTATAGATACAGGTTGCGTTACAAACAGATCCAGTTCTGGAAAATCTTTTATTTTATTAAATTCGGTTACTGCCCTAGAGAAGAACGTCTTTTGTCTATGACTTGTATGATATTTTGGTGTGGATAAATAAATAGATTCTCTACGTGCGCGTGATGGTACTCTAATATGAATGTATGATAAAAGCTGAGAAGGGTCTATATCAGTTTGGGCTATCTGGCAAAGGAGAACTAGGTCTGCTATACGACATCTCTCAGATAGAGGCAGCATATGCTGTCTTACACGTCAAGCCTCGTGGTCTCTATCATTAGTCTTGCATTTGTATAATTTGTATTGCAGATATCTGAGAAATCGAGCTTGTACAGACTCTAATCTATTAATATAAAATTGATCAATTAGCAAAAGAAGCAACCTCAGATGGAGTTCAGGTAGACATCTTGCCATTCTACTCTGATACCATAAATAAAGTTAAAAAGTACTGTGTAGAACTATGGAAGGAGTTCTTTGACCTACGTTCCCGTGAATGTGGCATCTGGTATAGAACAATACAGCCGGCACCGTTGAGGTCTCCATGGATGACCGAGTGTGTCCTGTCTAGGAAAGAACTTGTCACAATGATGAGACTTTGCTCCGGACAAGTGTCATTTAATAAGTTTAAATTCTTAATGAAACAATCTGATACCCCTAATTGTAGTATATGTGGTAAAGTGGAAGACGTATACCATATTTTTGGATGAATGTGTTCGGAGTGAGGCTCATCGTAGGACTTCATTAGAAATAGGACATTGCAACAGTCTCCTGGCAGATCCTACTACGGATGACGTCAGAATACTATTGCAACTATTATAATATCAATAGTCAATGAGCTAATGTTGTTTAATTACAATTTTTAAATGAAGTATGTAATTCAGTAGTTATATTAGTAGTTATAGTAGTCAGTAATTATAGAGCGTCATTGTCTTTCACCAAGCTCTTTAAACGTAAAGTAAAAAGACTCCAGACTTGTGAGCCGTATTCTAGAATGCTTTGCACAAAAGAGCAATATAGAATTGTGATTACTATCTGAAAATTCGGAATAGGTTCGCATGATAAGTCCCATAGCTCTGTTAGCTTTTTTAATTATATAATTTATATATATATATATATATATATATATAAAAGTTACATCACGCCTGTAATCCTCGAAGGAGTAGGCAGAGATAAATGCATGCATTCAAACATACTCGTACATGCAACACCCACGATACGCCGGTTACGTTTTTGGCCCATGTGGCGAGCCTGTTGACATCTCCGGGCACATTACCAAACTTTGAGGTACTGGGAAATTTTCAGAAAAGGGAAAAATCCCAATAGAACCAGAGATAAAGGACTTTACACTAAATATGGTGTAAAATGATACCATTTCATAGCAATGCGTCAAATTTTGCGTTCCCTTATTGATTTTTACCCGATTTAGGGTCGGTGAACGACATCCATTGATAACTAATTAATAGGTATACGAGTACAACCGATATACGGGTTTATTCCCTTAAAATGAAATTATCTAATTGAGTTTATTTTTCGCTTTCCAGTGTTTTTTGTCTATTCAGTTTTTAATATTTTTTAAGGCGGTTTTATTTAAATTTTTAAACTAATTTATTTCAAGGTCGGTTTCAAATTGCACAACACGGCATCTTTACCAAGAGATGTGTCGTTCTACGCAGTCTGCACGCAACTACGAGCGGTGAACCAATGTTTCGGGCGAACTAAGATTGTGGATACATAGTTGCGGCGCGCTTTCCACGCCCATACTAACTTACATCCTTATTTATCTATTCCATGTCTATCTCTATTCACGGCGAAATGGGTCTTGGAGCGTTTCGGTCTGCTCTTGTTTCGGTCCGGGGACCGAAACGCCTAACAATGCCATCTGAATGGGTCTTTCCGGTCCGCGGGACGAATCGCCCCATATTTTTATTATTATAGGGCGATTCGTCCCGATTTGAATACCTGTTTTGAAAGATTTAAGTACAGTTGGTAACAAAAAATTGAGGAATAAATAATATGCAATGTATTATCATTAAATTTATACTTATTCTACACAAAAAAAACTTAAGCAAATAAATCACATAAATCAAATTAAATGTATAAATATATTACACACACATACACATACACACACAAAGTTTTAAAAATCACTTAAAAAACCTAAATGATTGTTGAACGAAAGTATTTTTTTTTGTATTCGACTGTACATGACAATATAATTGGACCGAATCTACCCATTTAAGAAGAACTCTTGGTCGATTCACATTCCATTTGTGGGCCGAATATCCCCATGAATAAAATGCTTATAGGCGTTTCGGTCCGCGGGACGAAACACGAGCGGACCGCAATGCCCCATAACCCGGCGAAATTACAAAAAAAAAGTCTGGACTTGGCTCTACACACATTATTAATAAGCTCCGATATTATTTTATCTATGTTTATAAAATAAGGTCAAAAGTACAAATTGTCAGATACTTATTAGTGTGTAAATTATCGTGCGCTTGCTCTTTTCAACACCGTATAAGTGAGTGAGTAGGCGATAAAAAACGATTCCGTGATAAACCTATTCGTAAATGGCATATATAATTCACTATGTACGTCAAAACAGTCATTTGTGTGCCTTAGGTTGTGCAGTGATCACAGAAGAATAATAAATATGAACATTAAAGTAAGTAGTTATATTTAATAGACTTTTACTGATGTCAGAGCTTTAGTGATGGAGCTTGCGAGCGTAGGCACCACCGCACTACCTAATATACTTGCCGCTAAATGTTAGTGTTCAGCACTATCGTGTTCCGGTCAAGTGATAATGTACGGCTCTGTAATTCCCGGCACAGAGGCATAACACCTTAGCCCTCAGGAGTGGCAACGCATCTGCATTTTGACTTCTGGTCGTTGTGTGGGTATCTATGAGCTGCAGTCATCAACATCAAAGTGAACTGCATGCTTTTTTTCCACTTTCATTACATAAAAAAGGAAAGCATGATCATAGACTAAAACAACTCCTTTGAAGTAACAAGAAACTTAAATTTTTGAAGAAATTAACTACAACATTATTTTTTGGCACTAGCTACTTTTTAAAAAAACAAAATTCAAATCTTTTATTTCGGGGAATTCTAATAAAAGTGGAAATGAGACATTTTACTGATGATATACTTATTCACTTTAGTATATTATATTAAGTTTTATCTTAGTGATATTCTTGATTTTTTTTTTTTTTTTTTATGTACTGAAAGTGGCAAACAAGCGTGCAGTTCACATTGATGTTAAGTGATGACTGCAGCCTATAGACACCCACACAATGACCAGAGGTCAAAATGCAAATGCGCTGCCACTCCTGAGGCTTTAGGTGTTATGCATCTGTGCCGGAAATTACAGAGCCGTACATTACCACCTGACCGAAACACGATAGTGCTGAACACTACCATTTAACGGCAAGTATATTAGGTAATGCGGTGGTGCCTACGCCCGCGAGCTCCGTCACTGGAGCTCTACCACCAGTAAAAGAAGATGAAAAATACAAATATTTTTCATCTTCTTTGACATGTATATCAATTGTTATTCATTTTAATTTATTTTGTTTGTTTTTGACGTGTCATAAGAGATGCCTGTCGCCCTAAATGAATAAATGAGTTTCTTATTCTGATTCAAATTGGTCTACAAGGATTCCAGATTCGCGATGATGAAATCACACGCTTCTCTCGACCCCCCTTTGCCTCATAGCCTCTTTAATTACATTTCTCTTGGCTCCGCCTATGTGGGGACAACCACCGGCTACTGAACCCTCCGCCAGAATAAGGTGGAAACCTTCGAGGTGTGAACCCGTGTCCCTGCGCAAGTCTATGTTCCGGTCCGGGGTTCAAATAGGACTCCGTGCTGACGAGAGATGTAAATACATTTACTGCAGCCGCTTAACGTTTCTTTTTTTTTACAGATAGCATGCGTCCTACTTGCGTTGGTAGCTGTAGGCTATGGTGAGTATACTTCATATTTTAATTTCCAAAAATAAATTAGGCCTGTAATTTCTGGCACAGAGGCCGGACACACCTTTGGCCCCAGGAGTGGTAACGCATCTGCATTTTGACCGTGGTCTATAGGCTGCAGTCATCACTTAACATCAATGTGAGCTGCATGCTTGTTTGCCACTTCCAATACATAAAAAAAAAACTATTTATCTGCCAACCACCGCTAGACTAACCGGTTAGTCGTTATATGCCTACATTCAAGCTTGATGTTTGTTGGAAAGCTTTTTTTATAGGTTAAGATCCGACTGCAGAATCATTTCGTTTCATCATTTTTTTTCTCATTATTATGGTGTACGGGAGTCAAATTAAATTGGCCGCAAATAAGAGTTGCTGGGTGTTAAACATAAAATAATTTAATAAAAAATACTTGCGGTCAAGTTTTGATAGCCAACCTAGTGGATATATTTTCTCTAGATTAGATTATAAATAGATTGATTAGATTTAATGTACGGCTCTGTAATTTCCGGCACAGAGGCATAACACCTTAGGCCTCAGGGGTGGTAACGCATCTGCATTTTGACCTTGGTCTTCATGTGGGTGTCTATAGGCTGCAGTCATCACTTAACATCAATGTGAACTGCATGCTTGTTTGCCACCATCATTACATAAAAAAAAAAAAGATTATAAAGTTGCGTAAAAATTAGGTTTGCAGCATACTCGTATATTATCTGGATAAACGAAATGATTCTGCAGTGGGATTATAACCTATTAATTAGGACTTAAATTTTCTAGCCAAATTTCGAGTAGCCTTCATCACTCCAGCCAAATGACGTCCACTGTTGGACAAAGCCTTCCCCAAAGATGCCCACAAGAGTGTTGCGAGTCATTAGGAGATAATATGCCATAATCGCCACGTTTGGCAGGCGGATTGGCGATGGACTGACGGTAGTTCTATCGCGGGACGCTGCTACCCATCCGCGTTGTTATATTTACTACCGTCCTATTGGAATGGTTTGACAGCCATTGTTCGGTTGACTGACTTACGCCAGTGGGCGGTGGGTCGTCACGACCCGATGTAGTAGTATAGTACCTACATGGTACAGTACCAACTTAGATTTAAATATAAAATAAGATGATGATATATGTAACATAGCAACGATGTTGACTGTCACTTGTAAATAAATACTCAACTGGAAAATATGTTATTATTTTATAACTCTATTTAAATGCCTTATACAACACCCGACACCAGTCGATTAGCCTTAATAGCATTAAAAAAACCGACCAAGTGCGAGTCGGACTCGCGCTCGAAGGGTTCCGTACAAAAAATTGCTTAAATTGGAATAAGTTTCTTGTATGGGTTTGTTAAATAAAAATAAAGTAAATTAATACCTACTTAATTTTTATTTAAGTACTTAATGAAAGGTAATAAAACGGTAATACTACTTAATGTTCTGAGAAATGTTTAAGGATCTATCTGCTACCGTAAAAAATATTAAGCAAAAATATTTTAAAAAATGGGGACGCCCTTAATAATTTCTTTTTTTTAAATTATAGAATTTGTTGTTATAGCGGTAATGGTTATACATCATTTGTGAAAATTTCAGCTTTGTAGTTATCACGGTTTATGAGATACAGTCTGGTCACATACAGACGGACAGACTGACAGCGGCGGCTTTTTTATGTAATGGAAATGGCAAGCAAGCATGAGGCCTAAGGTGTTATGCCTCTGTGCCAGAAATTACTAGTAGGTGATAGGCTTAGTAATAGGGTCCCGTTTTTATCTTTCAGGTGTGGCACCCCTTAAAAAATATTTTACAGGTGATGTTTTACATTCCAGGTAGCAGTATTATTGGATACGGGGGTGAAGAACGTCATGGACCTTTCGGTCCAGGTGGCCAATACCTTGGTGGTGGTGGAGGTGGGTCTATTGAAGGCGTAGGTGGCGCTGGACGAGGTCAAGGTGGAGCGAGAGGTCAAGGGCAGGGTAGTAATGGCCATGGACAGGGTGCTTCCGATCAAGGACAGGGTGGACAAGGAGGTCATCAGAGGGGAAACCAAGGACATGGATATTAACTTGTTTTATGTCCCCTTATTGTACATTTACAGTTTTGATCAATAATATACAGTGCTCAATAATAAATATTGCACATCGAGCTTAGGAAAGAGACTTCGGCTTATTTCGGGTCTGTAGAGCATTATCTCTTTCGCACCGTACCTATTTGACGTTTGTCGACCATTTTGATCAAATTTTGACCAACTTACTAGGTACTTGTCAGTGCTTACGTAGGCAATGTGCAGCAGAGATAACGCTCTACGAAGTCAAAACGAGCCGATCGTCTCATTCGTAGGCTTGATGTGCAATATTAATTGTTGAGTACTGTATTTGTAATTTTACATACAGATAATTAAATAAAATTATATAAAGTATAGATATAACAATTTTTTATTTTTATGTCTCTCGTCAGCACGGGGTCTAATTTGAACCCCGGACCTTTGTCAGGCTTGCGCGGGGACATGGGGGGTCCAACACGTAGAGGCCCTTTCGAGAATTTTGATCTACTTTGTAATGGGTTATATTCGGCGGGACCTTTCTCTGACTGCATCAATAGTTAATACAGGCACAGACAGACCCCGCAGAATATAATCGGACTATTGTAATGAAAAGTGATTTGCCAAACTTTGGGCTATGTGGGTGAACTCGGGGGACTAGCTGGCTGGGCCTATGCCTAGTGAGATCCGGCACCTGCCTATATTCAACATCTCACATTATCGAATCCTACTTTAGGCAGGTGGTGACTAGCCTCTCCTTGGTGGGCCCCCCAAACAGCCAACCCGATGGTCGACGGGGGGCAACACTGTTGAGAGAGGCTGAGGGTGTCGAGAGGTGTGGCCCCGGTTTCACCATCACGAGTGAGTAATCTCGAGCTCGGAGCGGGCTTCCCCGCTATTATGCCTTTAGACACTTCCACCCCCGAGTGTATGGCTCTTGCAAAAATTTAGATAACAGCCTATTATCTAAATTACTGCAAATGCCATACCTCTAGCGCCCCACTCTGACCGGCCAACGAAGGCAAGCCAGAGGTGAGAGACCTGATACTCTGTCCGGCCGTACCTCTGTGTGGCGGACGAGGCGGAGCCCAGTTCTCTCGGAGGAACTCGAGATGATGGTAGGGGGTGGTGTCGCTACTCACCAACAGCTCGCTACAAGCTGCTCTGCTCTCTGCTTATTTTTATTATTTTAACACCTTTCTTTTGATTAATTGTCTGGCGCTCCACACATACTTTTTCACTGGTAGTAGAGCTCCAGTAACGGAGCTCGCGGGCGTAGGCACTACCGCATTACCTAATATACTTGCCGCTAAATGGTAGTGTTCAGCACTATCGTGTTCCGGACAGGTGGTAATGTACGGCCCTGTAATTAGACGCATAACATTGAAATAAAACTAGTTTTCGGCTTTATCTCGCGTATATTAAACTAAAATGATTATTTAAAATCGAACCCGACGTTTCGGTCGCTTTTCAGCTTCCTTCAGCAGCTTTTCGAAAACAAGTTTTATTTCAATGAGTGCAGCTCGCGAAAACTTAAGAACATACTAGAGGCATAACACCTTAGGCCACAGGAGTAGTAACGAATCTGCGTTGGTCTTTGTGTGGGTGTCTATAGGCTCGGTCATCGCTTAACATTAATGTGAACTGCATGCTTGTTTGCCACTACTATTACATAAAAAAACACACACACAATGAATGTACATTTGTGCAATTGCCTGAAATAAATTATATTTTGATAACGATCCAAAGCTATTCTTGACACATTTCTAAATTTCTCCTCCCGAACGACATAATAATATGAGCATAACTTTTCCATATTATTGTCACTGACATGTTCAAATCTCATTGAAATAGAATAATGTCTAAAATTGCTTATATTAAACTCCGTGTCCTTAATTACCATTTCAATGCAAATAGTGTGTCGTGCGTGTTCATTTTAAAACTGCCACTGATAAAACTGTGGCACTAGATGGAAAACGTTGCGTGTTGGACCCTTCACTTTGAAAATAGCAAACACTTATTACGCGGCTAAAAAAGTTATTAATAAGGTTCTAAGACTTACTTATAAGTTTTTATTAAGTCATTCATTATATTTAAGAGCGGGTATTTATGTTTTTTATGGGCTAAGTAAAAATTTACATAATGGCTCTTAATTAGGTGCGTTGGAAATAATATTTAATATCGGGATCGTTCAGTTATCTAACTTAAATCCTGTCCAGAATATGCGGGATAAAAATATACCTTAATCCACGTCATGGAATTTATTAAAAGATTTGTATTAAGTAAGTAATAAAATTCTTACTGGTGGTAGAGCTCCAGTGATGGAGCTCGCGGGCGTAGGCACCACTGCATTACCTAATTTACTTGCCGTTAAATGGTAGTGTTTAGCACTATCATGTTTCGGTCAGGTGGTAATGTACGACTCTGTAATTTCCGGCACAGAGGCATAACACCTAATGCCTCAGGAGTGGCAGCGCATTTGCATTTTGACCTCTGGTCATGGTCACTGACTGCAAAAAATTTAACCCTTAACTAAAAACGGAAAAACAAGATGTAGGTATGCCTAATTCAGTTTGAAGAGTACACAGTGCACCGTAATTATTATATTCTATATTCGATACTTACAAAACAACAAATGGGTATATTTTAATGTATAAACAATATCATTTATTCTATTAAATAAAATTATTGCGGGCGGGGGACAAACAAATCTACTAAGCATTGGAGGTATCTCATCTCTGATGCGGCGCCCGGCTTAGGCCAGAGCGATGGCACGGACGTGTGGTCCCTTACGATAGCTAATCTAAGTCTATTCAACCAGTTGTAAGCGGTGCGCGGGGGAATCACTGAGGGAGAGAAAAGAATATGCCCATTAAAAAAAAACAAAAGAGCGAAAAAAAAAAAAATATACATATATATACATATATTAAAAAAAAAAGTATATGGCCTCCCTTAGTGAGTTACCCTGCGTACCAGTATCCCCTTCTATAGAACACGCCCCCGACGCTTCGGGGGCAGATAGGCCCGGGGAATGAGTACTTCCTCGACCCCCGAACCATTCCCTTCCTCTGTTACGCTTCAAGTGCGGAGGGAGGGATGATGATTATTCGTTCCAGTTATCGAACAATAACAAAACCATTTTGTGGAAATCTAAGTATTCTACAATCACTCAAATTAATTTGAGTTATTACTTTGTCCCCGCCTGCAATAATTTAGTCGGTCGCAGCTAGTATAAAAGTAGCCTTAGTTACTCCTTATTACATAAGCTATCGGCCAGTGAAAGTCCCGTCAAAATCGGTCCAGCCGTTCCGTGATTGGCGGGGACAAACAGACAGACAGACCGACAGCCAAAAATTATAAAAAATGATGTTTTGGTATGTGTACCGTGTATACATACATACATATACATTTAGTGAAAAGCGATTATTTTTAAATTACAAGCACAATCCAACTATATTTATTTGTATAGTAGTACATGTCACAAAAAGCCGCCCCGGATGCACGGAGGGGACATCAATTTACTTCAAACTGCCATCAATTGTCGATCACTTTAAAAAACAAGCCTTTAAAACTTCGCCTACTGCTTTAAGCCTTTTTTCCGGCAAGAAACAAAAGCGTGGTGGGTGATTGTTTGAATGAAGATCGAACGGTATCGCGGTGCGGCAGCCGAGCTTGCGCCGCCGATATCGGAAGGCGGAAACTTTGCCTAGGGATGGGCAAATATCATAAAAATTCGATTCAAAATTAATTCATTTATTTCAAATTGGTCCACAAGGACACTTTTGTATTGTCGGGTTATAAGCTACCTAGAGAGAATGACTTATAATAATAATCCAATTGTATTAGTAGTAATAAATACCAATTTAATAATAATATTTAACCGATACGTGAATCATCAAATTCCTTCATAGAAGAAAATGAAAAATCTGTTCGTCATAATCATAGTCATTCACTTAGCAGAGTTCCAAGTGCAGGCACTACTGAGAAGAACTCCGCTACCCAACAAACTCAGCGTGTTGTTTTTTTGTCAAAACCTTAGATTTAATACAAATATTATTAAATAAAATAAAGATAATGTGAACGTCCATGGCATTTAAATATTTGCATATAAACACATACGCAAATACCCATCAACAGCTTAATATCGTGATAGAAAATAACACCCGCAAATCACAACAGACCAGTCCCCACAATCAGCACCCGTTCACGAGTATGACGCATGTGGCAGCCATTGCTCTCCTCGACCATTTTGAAGGGAAGTGGGCAACCCGTCACACGACGCCGCCGAAGGCAAGGCCTTATTTTGATACATAGCTAAATTTTACGAATAGTTTTTATTGTAATGTCTTCACTCTGTTATTTTGAATTGAAATAATCTTATGTGTGTAATGTACCGACTAATGGAATCCCGGATCGATATTTTAAATCCAAGTTCAAAAACAGAATTCCGAGTGTATGTCGGCCACATAATCGTTAACATATAGATGTAAATATTAAAATTTTGAAATCGGAGGTCTCGATATGTCAACCCACAAACTATAAAACAAAATATAATCATGAATATCACGAAGAATAAAACTAAATAGTTCACGCATGTAGTTCACATTGATGTTAAGTGATGACTGCAGCCTATAGAAACCCACACAAAGACCGCGGTCAAAAGCAGATGCGTTACCACTCTTGAGGCCTAAGGTGTTATGACTCTGTGCCGGAAATGACAGGCTCGTACATTACCACCTGAAAGGAACACGATAGTGCTGAACACTACCATTTAGCGGCAAGTATATTAGGTAATGCAGCCTACGCCCGCGAGATCCGTCACTGGAGCTCTTCCACCAGTAAAATGTTTATCAGTAGAATGTCTCCTTTCCCCTTTTAAAACCTGGGTGGTTGTTTTTTTTTATATAACAGCATTAATGGAGGTATGAGAGAAAGCTGTTGGCGATTTAGTTTAAGTTCACCATGAAAGGTAGCGGTACGCTTGCTGTGTTCACACATTGCCTTCTTTCATTTTCACCCCACTATGGCATATAGATATGCGGTGACCTGAAAAAATACTGACGACGAGGTGTGAGTATTGCACTGAGTGGCATGCCTCACTGAAATTCTGTGTCACCTTTTTATACCGATTCAAAAACAATAGAAACGTTTCATTACGATGATATCGATCTCAGTGCAGAAGTTTTAAAAATACCATTGAACTCGAACACGGCAGTTATAAGCTGTGTAAATAGAACGAGGAAACGCAAATTTGCTATCATTCTATTGTAATGGTTTGACCATCTTTATTCGGTTGACAGACTGCACAAGATAAGGCATTTTATTTCAATACTAGCTGACCCGGCCAACTTCGTATTGCCTCAGAATGAAATAATGTGTCAAAGGTTTGATAGGTACGGACTATTTGTATGGGAAAATAAAATTGTGTTTTTCACTATTGCCCTTCAATTTCTTCATATCTTTTTACCTTTTAAATCTTTGTTTTATATTATTTCGCATTAACACATGCTTGTGAAAATATATTTTTAAAGAAAAATGGAAAGAAACATTTGACTTCAGGCGTGACTCGAACTCGCGGCCACTGGGAATCTAGTCCAGCCGCTGACTTTTAAATCTTCCCTGGACTTCTAAAAATCATTAATGACCAAAATTAGTCAAATTGGTGCAGCCGTTTTCGAGTTTTAGCGAGACCAACGAACAAAAATTAAAGCAATTGATTTATATATATATATATATATATATATAGATTGGGCCGCGGAGTCGTTACGTTTTGGCACCTCAGGCGACGACACTCATATCAGCGTTATGTTATTTGTTTTTACAATCATTACGGGTACTGAGTGAAGGTGTTTTTTATTTTAAAATGAATTTACAAGACGAAAAACCAGTTTGTTACAACCCATTTCGACTGCAACTGCACATCACTATTTTAGACAGCGTGGTATTAAATTTAAAAGTCTATTCTAACACTCGAATGGATTTAGATTGGCGGTGCAATTCGTATATACTTCAGGTTGCTGTTGACGGATCTAGGTGAAACTATTATCGGATTGGGTTAAAAGTTATTTTTAATACTAACCGGATTTTTTTACTCAAATATTTTTTAAATTTAGAAATAGGGGGGGGAGAGGGACATTTTGACACTTTGGAATTGTTCCTTCGTTCAATTTATGTAAAATAATTGTGAAAAGGCACCAAGCTTATGTTGGGGAATCTTCTTCTGTTCCTAAATAGGTAACTTTGGATGGGATTCACCCACGGTAGCTAACCGATTCTCATTAATTGAAATTTTATCCGCCGCAGCCCCGGCTTAGATGCCTACCAGTAGTAACAGTGTTAAAAGTTCTAACCAAATACACATAAATATACAATGACAAGCTGACCCGGCAAACTTCGTATTGCCTCAGTATGAAATAATGTGTCAAAGGTTTGATTGATACGGATTATTTGTATGGGAAAATGAAATTGTATTTTTCACTACTCCCCTTCAATTTCTTCACATTTTTTTACCTTTTTAACCTTCCATGGACTTCCAAAAATCATTCAAAACCAAAATTTGTCAAATCGGTCCAGCCGTTCTCGAGTTTTAGCGAGACAGCAATTGATTTTTATAAGATAAGATTTAAACCCTAAACACACCCCTTTTAGTAAAAAGTAGTTTTAAAACACCTTTAACTGAATGATATCTTTGGAGCACAGAGTCCACGATGAAAACCAGCATCAAGTAGATCATATCTGCTTGATATAAAGCTGATCTGGGAACCCATTCAGACCAGGCATGAGACACACTGCCTACGTCTTTTATTAATGTGATTTGTGTGACTATTGTTTGATTTTTTTTAATCTTGTGCATATTTTGTTTTGTTTATGTCTCAATGTGCTGTTGTTTCTGAATATATTTTTCATTCGTTATAATAGTTCTGTAGTGTAAAATTTTTAATGTGATATAAATTGTCATGTCTATATACCTACGACAGCGCAATAAATGAATATTGTATTTTAACACATAAATGACTGCCTCAGTAGCGTAGTGGTAGCAGGCCACTACTATTACGCAGGAGGTCCTGGGTTCGATTCCCGGGTCGGGGACTATCAGAGATAACGGTTAAAAATCCTTTATCTCTGCTTCTATTGGGTTTTTCCATTTTCTGGAAGTTTCCCAGTACCCCGGAGTATGGTAATGTGCCCGAAGATGGCAACAGGTTCGCCACCTGTTACATGGGCCAAAACGTAACCGGCGAGTCGTAGGTGTTTGCATGTATGATTGAATGCATGCATTTACCTCTGCCTACCCCTTCGGGGATTACAGGCGTGAAGTTACGAACACATAAATGATACTAATTTTAAACTGATAATTAAAACAATTCGTGCATAATTATTCCCTTACTATTCCAAAATATCAAAAATGTACAACGTTTAGTATTCAAGTTTTCTTATCTGCCGGCACTCCGGTTAGTTTGTTTCACGCATACTTCAATTACCTGATACACTCATACCAAAATCATATAAAATAAATTAACTACAGAACAGTACATCTAAGTCGTAATAAAACACTAATTCCCAACTTCATCGCCCCAAGCGAAAATATCCCTTAATTTGCTAATTGAGCATTCTGAAGAAAAAAAAGCTGACGTTTAATTTATTGGACACTCATTTTCCTGAGAGCGATGCGGATGAAAAGACCTTTTTATGATGTATGACTGTTTGAGTTTGGCCGCCACTTTTCCTTGGGACATGTTGTAATGGTTGGTGTTTTTCCTGTGACGAAATTAAAACAAGCTCGATATACCTTCAGGCGTCTAGTCTGAAGTGGGTTGAAAAAAAAAATAGCCACAACCAACGGCTAATTATTTTTTAAGTAATGAAAGTGACCAACAAGCTTGCAGCTTATGTGGACGTTAAGTGATGACTGCGGCCTAAAGACATCTACACGAAAATCAGAGACTAAAATGCAGACGCGTTGACACCCCTGATATCTAAGTTGTTATATCTCTGTGATTACGAGGCCAACAACTTCCACTAAATTTAAAGTAATTAATTGAAAAATAAGCAAAGTTTACTCAAGTCTTCGATACACTAGGCTGTAGTCATCACTTAACATCAATGTTAGCTGCATGCTTGTCTGCCACCTTCCTTACAAAAACTAGTAAGGGTTATTCAATTCAAGTAAATTATCACCTTAGGCTCAGGGGTGACAACGTATCTGCATTTTGACCTCTGGTTTTAATGCAAGTGTCTATAGACTGCAGTCATTAGTTAACATCAATGTGAACTGCACGCTTGTTTGCCACTTTCCTTATATAAAAAAGTCATGGTTATTCAATTCACTATGTAAAGTGTCAATAAATATTTTAGTAAATATTCCTCAAAAGATTCTAGAAAAAAACACTTTCTCGTCCTTAAGCAATTTTCTTTTATCGAGTTTACTAACTTTACGACTAGCAAACATTATCGCTACAAGCTCATATAATTCAACGTCTAACACTAATTAAATATCATATCGATCGAAAGTTAAGCAATAATTTCTTGCCGCTAACTTACCCAGCGGCATTTTATAATTAATGACTGCGGGATTTGATTATACAAATAAATGATACGATTTCACAACTTGTAAACTTTGGATGTTTGAGATTAGATTTTGTGTGGTTTGACAAATGGTGTGTCCTTGCCGATGTTATCGGGGTGAACGATGTTTCAACTTTTTAAATGTTTTTTTTTAATGTAATGGAAGTGCTAAACAAGCATCCAGTTCACATTGATGTTAAGTGATGACTGCAGCCTATAGACACCCACACAAAGACCAAGGTCAAAATGCAGATGCGATACCACTCCTGAGGCCTAAGGTGTTATGCCTCTGTTCCGGAAATTACAGAGCCGTACATTACCACCTGACCGGAACACGATAGTATGCTGAACACTACCATTTAGCGGCAAGTATATTAGGTAATGCGGTGATGCCTACGCCCGAGCTCCGTCACTAGAGCTCTACCAATGGTTACACCTGCCGTGGTGCGGTTGAAGCATGGTACGCAATACTTCAGTGAGTTGAAGGCGTTGCACATCGAGCTTATGAAAGTGAGAATCAACTAGTTTTTTTTTTTTAGTTTTATGGCATCGCTATTACGCATATTGCCAAAGTAAAACGATATTTCGTATCTATACTAATATTTTAAAGCTGAAGAGTTTGTTTGTTTGTTTGAACGCGCTAATCTCATGAACTACGGGTCCGATTTGAAAAATTATATCAGTGTAAGATAGCCCATTTATCGAGGATATAACATCACGCTAAGACGAATAAGAGAGGGTAGGCAACATAGAAGCCGCGCGAAGCCGGTGCGGGCCGCTAGTTCCGCGAAAAGTCAGAGTCAGTCAGTCAATTTATCAGTCCGTCAGTCAGCGTCCCAGTCAGTAAATCGAGTAAAGCGATGGCTAGGTACTTAACCAGAACATTTACAATGAAATTTTGGCGCAACCCAAAAGGACGTGTTTTCGCACTGTTATTCTATTTCACTATACACGGGCACCGTAATAATCCTACGAGTATATCAATCAAAATGCCACCAAATTTATTTTGGTGAACACGATAGTGCTGAACATTTTTTTTTTAGCGCTTACACTCACAGCCCCACAGTAGGTATAAACCTGTGTCGTGGGTGCCGTTGTACACATACAACACATACACAAACACCCAGACCCGAAACAAATATCTGTAGGCCATACAAATATTTGTTCCGGTGCGGGGATCGAACCCGCGACCCTTCGAATCAAACGGTGGTTTCGCACCGCTGGACTAACCGGGTCGTCAAACCACATACCATTTAGCGGCAAGTGCATGAGGTAATACGGTGGTGCCTACGACCGCGAACTCCGTCACTGGAGCTCTACCACCAGCATTATAAGAAAAAATAGTTCTTAAAAAATAAAGAAAATATCCCGTTGAAGTGTAAATTTAAATATTTTTTCCACAGACTTCCAAGCCATAGGGGACCAAGAAAAAACTGTAATAAGTGAAATGGTATCGCAACACCGATCTCATTCTGACACGCTGGGGATCCCGCCTATCTGTAATTACGCGCCATCGGCCATCTTGGAAAAGGATGTTTTTTTCTTCAGGACAAGGCGAAGGCATTACATTTTACAGCCGGACTCCATTGTTGGAGCAAGGGGATTGAAAATTGAAGGTTTTAAATTTTTTCCTGTCCATATATCTTTCTTTTTTTGGGTTATAATTAAAATGGATTTGGGAAGAAAGGAGGTTTGATCGGGTCGACGAAGATAGGGAAGGAACAAAGCGTTAGTATCTTTTATTTGCATAAGTAATCAATGTGGTGAACAAACATATAAAGAAATTATTTTTATCTATGGTAAGTGACTAGTGTTGATAATAATTTATTCCAAACCACCACCATTTATTCCAAAGTATGTAGGAAGATAATTATCTATTTTATCAGCCCACCCCGGCTGCGCACGGTTGCAATATTACCTACCCTCTCCTATTCATCTTAGCGTGATGTTACATAGCCATAAATATTCCTTGATAAATGGGCTATCTAACATTGAAAGAATTTTTTAAATCGGAAAAGTAGTTCATGAGATTAGCGCGTTCAAGCAAACAAACGAACTCTTCAGCTTTAAAATATTAAGTATAGAAGTATAGATACATTTTTAGGAGATTTTGAGAGGTGTCGGAAATTATGCGGGCATACATTGCTATATTTTATACACACAACTACATCTATTGAGTTTCAAAAAGATTAAGCTTGGGTTGCAACTCATCATTTGTTACAGTTAAAGTAATTGTTACATTGCACATCCTTCTCTAACTTAAGGAAATCTGTTAAAGTTAGAGCAGGATGTGGAATGTTACAATAAATTTAAATTCAACAAAAAATCGTGGTGCCACCCAGGCTAAGTGATGCGATGGTGTTTAAGTCGACAAATAGAACCAGAAAAACCTTTCCAATAATAATTATTAACATGATTTATTTCATTTTTATACAGAGGTATAATGCCTTCTTTGTGACGAAAGCAAGTTGCAGGCACTTTAAAATTTAAACGAGGCACGAGAGGACAGGACCGGGATATCTGGCGCTCTACACTCCCTGCCTACCCCGTTAGGGATCTGGCGTGAAGATACATACATACATACATACTTTAAAATATTCCTTTGGCAAAGTTCGAATTATCAAATAATTGTTGCTATCGAAGCAATTTTGTCCGTATTGCAATATTTTCCTAGCTTATTCAGCGTGAAGTCACAAGTCTCAAAGTTTACAAGGATAGTTGCAGCTCAGTTGCTCCTGTAAGTTTGTTTATGCAAATGGAACACGGCTTTGTATATTTATTACTTGAAATTCTATAACAATATTGTAAGGCTCTATAAATTTCTGTCAGACAAGCAAAACGTATAGTGGTAGCAATGCATTTGGCTTCAATTAGTAATGCAGCTTTTAGTGGTATATTTAGTTTTAGTCTACCTACGGGTTTTAGTTTTTTGCTACCAGTATTTTGTAGAAGAGAGAGAAGAAAGACCACTAATATTATAACATTTGTCTGCCGCCAAATGGTAGGGTTCAGCACTATCGTGTTGCGGTTATATGATAATGTATGGCTTCGTAATAACCATCATAAAGACATAAAAATTAAGATCTCAGGGGCGGCAACACATCTGCTATTTGACTTCTGGTCTTTGTGTAGGTGTCTATAGGCTGCAGTCATCACTTAACATCAATGTGAGCTGCATGCTTGTTTGCCACCTTCATACAATAAAAAAAGATTAGGATACTATCCGTCTAGACAAGTTTACGAACGAACATTTTGTTTCTTTGCTACTCTTAAAATAGATGAAAACCGGCACCTGTCTTTAGGACTTATTACACAGCACGGTATTCAGGGTACGATAGCAAGGGTCAGGGTAGTGTAATAACATTTAGGGAGTTAGTGCCCTAATTAGTGCGACCGGACCGGCACGTGTATTTTTACTGTGATTGAGTTAGGGCACTGTCGACCGGATAGTGTAATAAGCGGCAACCCGGCGCGAGGGCACGCCCACCCTTTCTGCTGGACCCTGAAAACCGTGTCGTGTGCCTTTTATGATAAAAATGACAGTCGTCATCGCCGCAGAGACGGAATGAACTGAATAATAAACATCAAAGTCCGAAATATTTTATAACTTTCACTATCAAAGCTAGGTTATCCGTATCGAAAAGGGCATAGCTTATTCAGCGTGACGTCACAAGTCTCAAAGTTTACAAGGAAAGTTGCAGCTCAGTTGCTCCTGTGAGTTTGGTCATGCAAAAATTTGTAATGGAACACGGCTATTTGTGTATTCGATGCTGAAAAATTATGCCATATACAGCCATTAGGTGCTCAAAAAGAGGGTTACCTAGACAGTTTTCCGGGAGTTTTTAAATTGGTGATCTTATAAATATCGACGTGCTCTTTTCGAATTTTTACTTTGCCACAAGGCACGAGAGGTATGGCAGGACCGGGGTATCTGACGCTCTACACTCTCTGCCTACCCCGTAAGGGATCTGGCGTGAAGATACATACATACATACGATTCCATATCGTCCGTAATGTAACAATATGAGAATGTACTGGAACCTGCCAATTGGTGCTGCCAAAGCGAGTGTCTTCTCTAGTACTTTTCACATTCAAAAGTAGCGTAGTAGTGCGAAGTCACAAATCTCAGAGTTTACAAGGATTTTTACAAGGGCAGTTGTAGTTCAGTTGCTACTGTAAACTTTGTTAAGGTACGAACTTCGGTGCACGCAACAGTGCTGCGCTGCAGCACTGCAGCAGCATAGTTCTCGATTTTAAAGGCTATTACACGACACGGTATTCAGGGTCCGGCAGAAAGGGTGGGCGTGGCCTCGCGCCGTGTTGCCGCTTATTGCACTATCCGGTCGACAGGGCCTTAAATCAGTCACAGTACAAATATGAACAGTATGTACAAGTAAGAAACAAAACTAAGTACAAAACTTTGAAACGGCGCAATCACACAAACATGCGCACCAACGAGGCATTTGGTACAAAAGTATTCAGGGTGAACTTCCTCGTTTCCCGTGGTTCAATGATATAAGCGATAGGAATTATGTTAAGTTAGTTTTAAGATTACGTTCCGGTCACTATCCATCAGCAAAATTTGCATTCTTAATGAAAAAGAAAGAATCACCAAATTATGAAGTGTGCAACAAAATTGAAGACGTGCAGCATTTGCTGATGGAGTGTGTACGGAACAGAAATGAGAGAATGTTGCTAGTGCAGGAACTGAATTTAAATTTCATGAATGTTGGCCTTATCCAGGAAATTTTAGCTAATCCAAATGCAGAAATCGCAAAAGATTTGTGTAAGTTAATTCATCGCCAGTAACATTTTCCATTCTATTTCTTTATATTATTATCAGTAATGGTTTAAGTTAGTATTGGGTACGATGGGGTTGACATGTCGTAGGACGAACCCCCTTTAAAAAAACTGAATAAAAAAAAAACGGCGCCCTTACCTTAAGTGGTGCTCGCGGTGCCTGCAGCTCCGAGTCGCTCGCTACTCGAGCGTCGATGCGCATGATTGTGTGAGTGTGCCATTTTGAACGTTTTATACGTAGTTTCCAAACTGTTCATATTTGTACTGTGTGTAGTTAGGGCGTTAGGCTGACCGGGCCGCTCCGGTCGCCCTAATTAGGGTCCTATCTCTCTAATTTTTAAAGATTGTAATTCATAATTGTTCTTCTTTCTGTAATTAATATGTTAATATGTAATATGTCAAATGTCAAGATTGACAGGTCAATGGCATTAGAACTGTTCGCAACGGCAACTAACGTTACAACGGTATACTAGTTCTTATAACGCCTATTATTTTTGTTTAGTTTCAGACGCTTTGCTGGCGTGATTTAGGTTCTATGTCACAAAATCGGCCCCAATGGAAGACCAGCGCCGCTCGTAAGGTCGGCTTTATGCTGAATTGGGGACCTTTTTGTAACAACTTTGATCTTGTGTTCTTAGTTTTAGTTTTTTGTTTTTATAAGTTGTTACAAATAAAGTTTTTCTATTCTATTCTATTCTATTCTAATTGTTATTATACTACCCTGACCCTTGCTATCGTACCCTGAATACCGTGCAGTGTAATAAGTACATTTCTCTAGCATTGCTGCCGCGACATTGTTGCGTAGCTACACATTTACACAAAAACCCTGAGACCTAATTTGTTATGTTTCTGTGGTAGTTATTACGGGGCCATACCATACCATCCATCCAGGCCATATCATACCATCTAACCGGAACACGAATGTGTTTAACATTACCATTTGGCGGCAGATAGAGGTAATGCAGTGGTGTCTACGCCCACGAGCTCCGTCCCTAGATCTTTATCATCAGAATTGAAACAGCGAAAAAGCATACACTTAACATTAATGGTAAATGAAAACGGTAGTCTATAAACATCTAAAATTATGTGTGCAGTTTAAAAGAATACTTCATTTGATACTTATCAAATAAGAAGTCAAGGACTCCCTCAAGTAAGATTACATAGATGAAGAAAGGCGTTACCCTAACTGGCCTAACTGCGTCGTCACAATAACCCATAAAACTTTGGTACCACGAATTCAGAAGCCATAAGAAGTTAAGCGCGTATTTTGTTGGAAGCCAAAAGGGTTCACTTACGAATTAACCCAGGAGCTCGTTAATCGCTCAAACGTTTCGCTCAAATGACGTAACCGTCAAACAGGCCACCTAGGGTTGGGACGTATCGGTATTGTGTCAACAGTTTCTTATCGATATGTCTTGATAGATATTGTTGATTGAATTTGGTACGATATAAAATCTACTTACTTCATTTGAATGCTTGACGTTAGGGTAAATGCTTCTCTCAAGTAAAATTGTAAGGATGAGTTAAAAACATGTTCCTCAATAACCCATAAAACTTTTTAGTCATATTTCTTTTGGCACAATTGGAAAAAGTGATGAGAATGATTTTTTAAGATGCGCGCGCACAACGACATGTAAAAGCGACAGTCTGAAGTTAGTTGCCAAACTTTTTTTAATTCAATACAATATATTTACCCCCCTATTCATAAATGTACATTAGATACGTTTTAGCTATAGAATGCTTTGTCTTTGTCAGTTGCATTGTCAAATGTGCAGGATAGAAAAAGACAAAGGAGAGATTAGTAACACTTTAGCTAAAATACGTTCATGAATAAGGGGGATAGTATATACGACATTAAAAACATTTATCACCAGTAAGTAAATAAAATGAACTGACGCGCTACACATATCCATATCCGTCGATATGCAATACACGCCATCACTTCTCTTTACCTTTAATGACCGCAGTCTTCGTCACATGCTCATTAAACAACTCAATTGAGTCGCGTGAACTTGCCAATTATATTCAAACTCGGAATCACCTTAGACTGGAAGCATTTCATGGTAATTAAATAAATTTATTTCTGCGTTAGAGAGATCACCGGTACCTACTCTCAGGGTTGCATTTTAAACCACCCTGAAATTATGATTTTCAGTCACAGAAAATCTGAAGCGTATGTCTTTTGCTTAAATTGAAACCGCGATCTTTTTTCATTTATGTAATGGTAGTGGCAAACAAGCATGCAGTTTACATTGATGTTAAGTGATAACTGCAACCTTAAGACACTTACACAAAGACCAAGGTCAAAATGCAGATGCGTTACCACTCCTGAGGCATTTTTAGAGAATTACAGGGCCGTACATTACCACTTGACCGGAACACGATAGTACTGAACACTACCATTTAGCTGCAAGTATATTAGGTAATGCGGCGGTGCCTATGACCGCGATCTCCATCACAGGTGCTCTACCACTAATAATTCATAATTTTAATTATAGGGTGCTTTTTTAACACGTTCCGTCGAGGCGTTTGGGTGATTTGTTGACTTTTATATCAATTATTGCATAATATTACCAACAAATTAGATAGTCACACTGCTGTTTATAATTCTTTAGATAAAAATATTTTTAAAAGCTCTGTGCAAAATATCACCCATAATAAATGCATAACATAGGACGATTGCAGTATAATAAAAAATTACTAACAATACCATAGGGTCACAATGTGGCCCAGAATTCCTGCCAGTGCAGAAACAGAAAGCCTTAGAGAATTGGCATCAAATTACAAAGATAAAATAAAGTCACGCACTTTACACATCGATATAGATCGATACGCAACACACGCCATCACTACTCATTAGTTTTAATGACCGCCGTCCTCGGCACATGCTCATTAAACAACTCAATTGAGCCGCGCGAACTTACCAATTATATACACACTCGGAATCACTGCACCTTAGCCTGGTGGGATTTTGACCGTGGAATTAATTTCTTAAGGCGTTAGAGATATCATTGGTAGTGTTAGGGGTTTCAGACTAGTTTTGACCAATCTCAAAAACGTGCCATTCGAATCGTCAACGACCCAGGAATCATAGATAGACTCGAAAGGCCTCCCCCCAAAAAGGGGAGAGACTCGCGCCCAGCAGTAGGACGTATAATGGGTTGCCATTATTAAACTGTATGGGATGGATAACACAACTGAAAATTTGCGGAAATTTGCGGCGTAAACGGCTATATCTTATCATTGCACTTATCATTTACCGGTGGTAGAGCTCCAGTGTCGGAGCTCGAGGGCATAGGCACCACCGCATTATCTAATATCATCATCATCATCATCATCATTTCAGCCAAAAGACGTCCACTGCTGAACAAAGGCCTCCCCCAAAGAATGCCACAACGAACGGTCCCGGGCCGCCCTCATCCAGCGATTGCCCGCGACCTTCACCAGGTCGTCGGTCCACCTCGTGGGGGGCCTGCCTACGCTTCGTTTTCCGGTACGTGGTCGCCACTCTAGAATTCTTCTGCCCCAACGGCCCTCAGTTCTGCGAGCTATGTGCCCTACCCACTGCCACTTCAGTTTCGCTATTCGGTGGGCTATGTCGGTTACTTTGGTTCTCATGCGGATCTCCTCACTTCTGATTCGATCTCGCAGAGAAACTCCGAGCATAGCCCTCTCGATTGCTTTCTGAGTGACCTTGAGCCTTTTCATGAGGCCCATAGTGAGCGACCACGTTTCGGTTCCGTATGTCATCACTGGCAACACACACTGGTCAAAGACCTTCTTCTTCAGACATTGCGGTAAATTGGACGAGAAGATATAACGCAGCTTCCCGAACACTGCCCATCCGAGTTGGATTCGGCGATTGACCTCTTTCTCGAAGTTGGACCCACCTAACTGGACCGTTTGTCCCAGGTATACATAATCGTGAACAACTTGTGTAGTACCATTATCTAATATACTTGCCGCTAAATGGAAGTGATCAGCACTATAGTATTCCGGTCAGGAGGTAATGTACGGCCCTGTGATTACCGGCACAGAGGCATAACACCTTAGGCCTCAGGAGTGGCAACGCATCTGCATTTTGACCTCTGTTCATTGTTTCACATTAATGTTAAGTTATTACTGTAGCGTATAGACAGGCTGCAGTAATAACTTAACATTCATATGAACTGCATGCTTGTTTGCCACATTTATTACGTAAAAAAAATGCGTTGGTTTAGATTTTTTTTCACAGTTCTAAGGAACAATATGTCTCAGTATTTTTTTATGTAATGTAAGTGGCAAGCAAGCATGCAGTTTACATTGATGTTAAGTGATGACTGCAGCCTATAGACACCCACACAAAGACCAAGGTCAAAATGCATATGCGTTACCACTCCTGAGACCTAAGGTGTTATGCCTCTGTCCCGGAAATAACAAGGCCAGGTATTGATATAAGATTAATACTTCTTCGCGTTCCAGAGAAAAAGGGTCTTGACAGACAGACGGATGGACAATACACAGTAAAATATGAGATTCCGTTTTTTCCTTTCGAGGTACAGAACCATAGAATTTGACGACCCGGTTAGTCCAGCGGTGTGAGATGACCGTTTGATTCGAAGGGTCGCGGGTTCGATCCCCGCACCGGGACAAATGTTTGTATGGCCTACAGATATTTGTTTCGGGTATGGGTGTTTGTGTATGTGTTGTATGTCTACAACGGCACCCATGACACAGGTTTATATCTACTGTGGGGCTGGTGTAAGCGTATTTTATTTTTTATAGAAGCTAAAAAACAAATGTTATTTAACACTTTGAATCTCCAGAAACAGAACGGTAAATATAATAGAACACATTTCAACAGATAATTTATTCACAATTCAGACAAAGGGGAGAAAAACACGTATTCCTTTGCTTCAACGTATAAATTGAGATTCAAAGTCTAGAAATAGACACTATATTACGAAAGCATTTTTTTTATTCTTCTCACATGAAAGCCGGCTACATAATATTAACTTAGTTTGAAATGGAAATATGGGAATAAAAGGGTAAAGAGATCTTATTACACCTATTGAATTTCTACAACCTTTTAACATAAACATCATTAAATTTTACTGATGGTAGAGCTCCAGTGTGGTAGTGGTGGTAGTTCTCAGGAGTGGTAACGCATCTGCATTTTGACCGCTGATCTTTGTGTAAGTATCTACAGGCTGCAGTCATCACTTAATGTGAACAGCATGCTTGTTTGCCACTTCCATTATATAAAAAATCGTAATTGCTTCAGTAGTCTTGTCGTAGCAGTCCGCTATTGCAACGCCGGGGAAGACCCCGGGGTTGAAATAGACCCAAATAGGGAATCAAACCTAGGAAGGTTTGATTCACTGTTTGGGGCTGCCAGAAATATATACGGACTGGGAATTTTCCGCTTTCTGGAAGTATTCCAGTACATCAGTAATGTGTGCAGTGATGTCAACAGACTCGCTACCTGTTACATGGTAGGAAGGTTTGATTCCCTGTTTGGGGCTGCCAGAAATAAAGATGGACTGGGAATTTTCCACTTTCTGGAAGTATTCCAGTACGCCAGTTACGTGTGCGGAGATGTCAACAGGCTCGCTACCTGTTACATGGGCCAATGGGTTTACATTGTCTGCTTGTAATTTTTTACTGGTGGTAGAGCTCCCGTGACAGAGCTCGCGGGCGTAGACACCACCGCATTACCTAATATACTTGCCGCTAAATGGTAATTTTCAGCACTATCGTGTTCCGGTCAGGTGGTAATGTATGGCCGTAATTTCTGGCACAGAGGCCTAAGGTGTTAGGCCTCAGGAGCAGCAACGGATCTGCATTTTGACCTCTGGTCATTGTGTGGGTGTCTATAGGCTGCAGTTATCACTTAACATCAATGTGAACTGTATGCATGTTTGCCACTACCATTAAATAAAAAAAAAATATTTTAAATTGTAATACCCTCTGCCTTCTTCTTTTACATATAATCCACTGTTACCATCTGGTGGAGAATTCTTCCGCTACTGCAGTCAGTCAACTAAAGAGTGGTAGACAAATCATTCCAAAAGGGCGGTAGTAAATACAATACCTGTGACCAGCCGCATCCCGTGATAATCGTTTTATTTTTTTTTATTTTATTAATCACTAAATACAAATTAATAATGAAATTACAAATTAATGAAAAAAGGCATGCTGCGATGGTTCGGCCATGTTATAGAAAGAATGTCGAATGAGCGAATGACTAAACAGATATTATTATACAATGCGAATGTGGATGGTTGCAGAGGCCCAGGAAGACCAATACTGACCTACCATGACCAAATAGGTCGAGTTCTGTCTGATGGTGGGATCAAAAGTCTTAGGAATCGGCGTGCATGTATGAAGAGAATGATGAAAGTAGACGAGGCACGAGAGGTTTGTCAGAACCGGGATATCTGGCGCTCTACACTCTCTGCCTACCCCGTTAGGGACCTGGCGTGAAGATACATACATACATACAAATTAATACATGAAAACAAACCAAAAACCACGAAGATTTGTTCATTTAATACATAAATCATCAACAAATCATAGGATAAATTAAAATAATGATAAATTATGTATACATCTATAGGCAAAAACAGTGGTTCATAATGCATTGAAATTAAAGAACCGTAAAGTACGTGTAGTAAAATAAGTTTACTTGGTGTGCGTAAAATGATCGCTAGTGTGCGGCCGAGTGAAACACGTTCGCTTGGTCGCAGCCCTCGCGGGGGAATCGCGCGTGACGCCGTTACTTCATGTTACACTTGATCTTGCTGCCATTAAATTTCCGTACCCTTATTACACAAAAGTTTAATTTTTTATGTAATGAACTCGTAAGTGGCAAACAAGCATGCAGTTCACATTGATGTTAAGTGATGACAGCAGTCTATAGACACCTGGACTGACCGGAATACGATAGCGTTGAACACTACCATTTAACGGCAAGTATATTAGGTAATCGGATCGTAGCACATGGCTATGCATGGAGGAGGCCTTTTACCAATCATGGGTGCCCGAATAATACAAAATATATATATATATATATCTTTTAATGTAATTTTTTTGTAATTTTTATTGTTATTTAGGGTAAATAAAGGCTATTTTATTTATTTTATTTATATTAGGTAATGCGGTGGTGTCTACGCCCCCTAGTTCCGTCACTGGAGCTCTACCACCAGTAAAAACTAATCTTACGCCAAAACCCTTCTGTGCCTATACTATTGTGTACTCTGTGGTTGCTTCCAAGTCAAATACTTACCTACTAACTCATTAAAACAATACTCGCACTTGTTTTTCAATATGCTACATTGCGTTTAATTAATTTTGTATGTTTAATATTTGGTCATTTCACGAAAAACATCGAAAGCACGCCTCGCGTAATGAAAACAGGATATGAAAACATAACCAAACAACGTAATAACACTCAACCAAATCACTGAATGTGATAACGTAGCGAAATTAGAATCAAAAAATTTTGCATCAAATTTCATCCTACCCTAATTTCAGTTAATAAAAGTATAAGCTCCACTCACGATCATGCGTTCTGTGATGACGGGAAAATTTTCGTCTGTGTACAATTTACAGGCGACCCTTAGGGCATGCGATTTGAGGGACCTTAACTCGAGAACCGTAAGGTTCAAAATGGTAATAACACCGGACTCGACGACCAGGCGAAATGAAAACGGTAAATATTAAATTGGAATCGAAAAGACCCGGCCAAACTCAATTATGTGACTAAATGTATCGAGGTAGTTATAGCAGCGTTTAACGAAATAACTTCAGCTCTGTATGGTTCTGCATTAGAACGATAAGATCGGTGGATTTATTGTTCAGCTTCGGTTCAATTTCAAGTGTGCAAAGTTATCCTTTCTTACATTATCAGATATTCAGGTAATTAAGATATTGGGTACAACCAATATCTGAGCGTCTTTTATCGTCTCTACAATGGCGAGTGCTCTGTCGAACATTTCGATATGGTGCCACCATAGATATACCATAAACGTAGAGTAACACGGGCCACCGGCTGCGGCGGACTGGAGGGAAGTAGCCATAGCGTTTATTACCGATGCAAAACAGTCTGTCATTTTTTGCGAGAAGAAATGCGTGCGATACACACGCGCACTACAAACATCGTCTATTACTACGAAACTCACACCTTGACTTTAACAAAATACAGAAACAATTTCACGCACACATTTAAACATCTAGGCGGCAGGTAGAGGCCCATTTGGGCTTGTACTTTGACAGAGGGGAAAGCCTGCATATGGCTACTCCCCTCCGGTGTTGCTTTATGGGTGCCACCGTCTCATTTCTTACATCGCTTTATCCGCCGAAGAGAGAACTTCCACCCTCACCGCCTGGACACTTGGCAGTGTGTGGCGGTGATTATTACGCTCATTTCTGCCCAGAACGTGTAAATTGTGGAACGAACTTCCCTCTGAGGTGTTCCCTCGGTGCTACAATATGGGGTTCTTCAAAAAAGACGTCAAAAGTGTCTATTAGGGCTGGCAGCGCGTTGGCAACGGTAACTTTCCGTCAAGTGGCCCGTTTGCTTGTCTGTCAACTTTCAGATACAAAATAATTTGCTTATCGATTCATAAGCTCGAATGAACCGAATACAAACCATTAACCGTGTCACGAGATACCGTGGTTTCTCGTACCAATGGTTGCGTTAATTAATGAGGACGCGTACAAATTGGCACGTTAATTGTTCGTGTTTACTTTTTGCTGCCGGCGTTCTCGTGTGCTGTATTTCAAGTCAACAGCTGGTTGTGTCATTGTTTCTGAAATTGTTTGGACATCGCGAAATAGCGTTGGGAATGAGGGTGTGAAATTTTTTCCTAGTCTGAATAGTGTACTAAAGAGTTATGTTCGTGGAATAGAATCTGCGAACACGCAAAATATATTTTTGTGTAATGATTGTTGCAAACAAGCTTGAGGTTCACGTTGATGATAAGTGATGACTGCAGACTAAAGACACAAAGGCAGAACTTTTTTTTATGTAATAGAAGTGGCAAACAAGAATGCAGTTCACGTTGAAGACTGCATGCAGCATATAGACACCCAAACAAAGACCAAGGTAAACATTCAGATGAGTTACCACTCCTGAGGCCTAAGGTGTTATGCCTCTGTGCCGGAAATTACAGGGCCGTACACGATAACGTTGACACCTTGGTGACCTAAATTGTTATGTCTCTATAATAAGTTGCTACCTGGCTGTACAAATTTGTGTATTTGCAAAAATTGTTAAAGTTAAATAACATAGATCCGAATTGAGCGGGTAACTGAAAAATATCGTTAATGCATAGGCGTATCACATAAATTTAAAAATCCTCTCTTTCATTTTTTACATAGTGTTGTAAATATTTATTTTTATGTTTGCCGGTTGCGAATCGTGCGTGTTTGCATGTATGGTCGAATGAATGCATTTATCTCTGCCTACCCCTTCGGGTATTACAGGCGTGAAGTTACGTTTTCTTTTTTGTTTTGTTTGCCTATCTTGGTAGATTAATTTTACCGTAATTACTTAGGTGATAATAAAAAAAAAAACTATATCAATTTATACTCTAGTTACTCTGCCGTCAGAATACAAGGTTGAAACTCTTGCAAGTATGTTTTTAATTGATATATTGTTTTAATTGTAAAACAGTTGTAATTAAATGCTTGAATTGTCACAGCTTAACAAAATGCAAATTCCTTCACTTGTCAAAGAGTAATAGTTGAGACAAGTAGCCTCTGACTGAGCACATTTACTTGCTTGATAATGCGAGCCGATGTTCCGAGGTGACCGGTTCAAGCTGATCCTCCATTAAGGAACAAGCATCCCCTGGATCGCTTGACACACACTGGATTGAGAGCGGGGGTGCGGCTCGAGGCGAATTGGATGCAACGCAAGAGATGTTAGAAATTATGGTGGAACATTTGTCAAAGTCGTGCTTGCAATGATCGTTGGTAGGAAAATGTTAAGTCACTATTAAAGCGGATAGGTAGTTAGTATTTTAGATCTGGACGTCCATGAAGATGTAGGTCAGGTTTTATTCTTTTGAATAGAGCGTGTTGAGTACGATTATTTCAGCGGTACGGTATTTTGTGTACCAAAAGTGCTAACGGAAAGAGATTAAGTATTTATATGTGTTTTAGTTTCTAAATCCACTCACATTGTTGGTCATGTTACTATAACGTCCAGTCATTTTATATGAGTTGAATGGAATCGTTTCACAACTCGCAAAGGTTTGAATCGCTATATCTTAAAAATATAAGCTTATATATATTGTAGAGTAGACGTGTCAAAGACTATACCTATTTATTCTTCCTATACATTTTGAAATCACAATAAAAACTAGACAGCATCCCTATTCACGTGTATTTCGAACTCTTTGTCTAAGTCGTAAAGGACTACGCGTGAAGATATAAATCTTACTCATACATCTATATGAGCGATGTACACAATGCGAATGTGGATGGTTGCAGAGGCCCAGGGAGACCAAAACTGATTTATCTTGACCAAATCGGTCGAGTACCGTCAGAGGGTGGGATCAAAACTTTCAGAAATCGGCGTTCTTGTTTGAAGAGAATGATGAATGTAGGAGAAGCACGGGAGGTGTATCGGGACCGGGATATCTGGCGCTCCACAATCTGTGTCCACCTCATACAAGGACTATGCGTGATGTTATAAATGTAAACCTTACTATAATTGTAAAACCGGACCAAATCGTTATGTCCAACAAAATTCTGACATTGAGTTTAGATTCATAACTTTAAATAAGCCCTGCATACTAATGAAAGGCCAACACAGTTTTTACAAAGCCCATTACTATAAAAATAGCCTAACGTATACATGGCATACTAATTAAAACTTAGCCACCGGCCAAACGCTTTTTGTTTTTGGCTGTATGAATACATTATTCACAACCTGCTTTGCTTAATTATGTATTTCGGGATTGGTATTGTCGTTTATTTGCCCTATTAAGGTTTAAATGGCCTGTTTCTAACTGCTTATTCAAATGGTCCCTAACGGGGTAGGCAGAGAGTGTAGAGCGCCAGATATCCCGGTTCAGACAAACCTCTCGTGCTTCGTCTACCTTCATCATTCTCTTCATACATGCACGCCGATGCCTAAGACTTTTGACCCCACCATCAGACAGAACTTGACCTATTTGGTTATGGTAGGTCAGCCTTGGTCTTCCTGGGCCTCTGCAACTATCCACATTCGCATTGTATATCTGTTTAGTCATTTGCTCATTCGACATTCTTTCTATATGCCCGAACCATCGGAGCATGCCTTTTTTCATTCTTATGGACGCTAAAGTTTGTAGATAAGGGATGCGCTATGAAATGTTTTAAATTTTGTATTTGATTTTTAAGGGTTTGGATTTCCGGGTCGCAAAGTAAATGACCTTGAAATTGATTATTTGCCAGATGTATATCAAAAAAGCTTTACATAATACTCAAAAACGTTTATGATTTGCTTATTAAGTCTTTTTTTTATGTAATGGAAGTGGTAACAAGCATGCAGTTCACATTGATGTTAAGTGATGACTGCAGTCTATAGACACTTACACAAAAACCAAGGTCAAAATGCAGACTCCTGAGGCCTAAGGTGTTATGCCTCTGTGCCGGAAATTACAGGGCCGTACATAGTCTACTTAAAACTGCTTAGTCAGGTAGCGGCAGGCCACTACTGCTACGCTGAAGTCCTGGGTTTGATCCTCAGGTTGGAGCCTATCAGGGATTAAAATCCTTTATCTCTGGTGATATTGCGAATTTCTTATTTTCTGGAAGTTTCTCAGTGCCACCGAAGTTTGGTAATGTTCCGTAGACGACTAGGTTCGCCACTTATTACATGTGCCAAAATGTAACCGGTGTTTGCATGTATGCCTGTTTGTTTGCATTTACCTCTGTCTTTCTCTTCGGAAAATAAGGTTCAGAAATTACTTTTTTTATTTTTTTTTATGTCGGGGAAGTGCCAATCAAGCTTGCAGTTCACACTGATGTTAAGTGATGACTGCAGCCTATAGACACTAACACAACGAACAAGGTCAAAACGCAAATGCGTTACTACTCCTGAGACCTAAGGTGTTATGCCTCTGTGCCGGAAATTACAGGGCCGTACATTAGCACTTGACCGGAACACGATAGTGCTGAACACTACCATTTAGCGGCAAGTGTATTAGGTAATGCGGTGGTGCCTACGCCCGCGAGCTCCGTCACTAGAGCTATACCCTCAGTAAAAAATGTCTTAAAAAAAAATCATCGAATGACGACCGGAATCCATCAGAAATTCACTATTTTAGAAAATCATACAAGTGTGCATGTTTGTAGAAAATCGTACAAGCGTGTGTAATTTCAGGTATGCATGTAGCCCTCCACTTCTGGACAATGCACAAAACAAAACATATTGGTACATTTTGGCTCCATTCTGCGAAGGTACAGCAGTTCAAGCTTCATGATGTATGGGTTTTCATGTTTCTTCAGTTGTTTGCTGGCTCCGTAATGGACTCGATCTCCGATAAGGACCGAAATTTACGGCGCATCACACTCTCTGCGAACCTCGTTCGGAACTAAGTGTGAAGATATTAAATAACCTTGGAGTTTACTTTAGATTCAGTTAGTTCATTTCAGTTTGTTCCAAACATAATTCATTTGAAATGGCGTTACAGACAATAAGTGGTACTGAGGTTCTTTTCCAAATGCCAACATTTTGGAAGCCGACCGCCTAACTCTTATGCATTCGTTTGTCTTTCGATTACGACATCATCTTGTCAGTTTTGTACCGCCTAACTTTTTCCTAGAAGTGTTTTCGTCCGCAGGAGGAAAATTCTCTAATAGGCGGTACGAAACTGACAAGATAACGTCCTAAATGAAAACATGACAGTAAGGCGGTCGGCTCTCTTGTCGGCGTATCTGGATTTCGGAAAGTAAGTTCAGTCGACCTGTTCATAAATAGGGAATGAAACAGACAGGACAGATTGGAACAAGTTTTCATTGAGCTGGATTGAAAAATATTTTCTTAAAGAAAATATTTTTCAATCCAGCTTTCAAAAGCTCTCCATCAGCAACATAAAGTATCGATCTTTCTACTTAGATATTCAATATATCCCAGTGTTAGTAGCAGTTGACTGCAATCGATGTGTCCCTGAGGACTGTTCAGCTTACAAATGAACCTTAATTTATAGGTATCCCTCTCGCGAGACGCTTGACCCTCCATTTGCTTGATACATTGCTGTTTGACACCAGTTTTGGTACTTTAAATACAATTTAATAGAGTTGACATTACGGAAAAATTCTCGGTATGAATTGACAGATATGTAAAATTAGCGTCGGGTCGCAATAATATAGATAAAAAACCGGCCGAATTGAGAACCTCCTCCTTTTTGAAGTCGGTTAAAAAAGACATGACATTTTTCAGTTCTTTCGTATCTTGAGTGTCGTTGTACACAATTGTGATAATTTTTTTCTCATCTGTTCGACCGTCGTGCTAATAGGATTTTTTTTCTCATTTGTTCGACCGTCGAACTAATAAAGGGGCGTGATGAGGACCATGGGCGCTCCCGACTTAGCAAGGTTAGGTGGTTCGGTGTTAGTTTTTTTTGTGTTGACATTAAAAACTTTACAATTCTCACTAGTTCGACGGTCGAACAAATGAGAAAAAAAATCTTACTAGTTCGACGATCGAACTATTGAATCGAACTACTGAGAATAAACCAAAACAGCGTTTACTATAAATCTACACTATCAGCCTATCGCTTTACGTATTCAGCACACCGGTAGTATCTGTATCAGCAGTGGGAGCAATTGATGTGTCCCACAACACCGTTGCTTGCAAATGGACCCTAATTTATTAGGTCTCGCGAGATGACCCGTTTTACTTGATACATTGCTGTTTGGCACTTATAAGTATCGGTCGTCGTCGGATTTGTTTATATAGGTACTGTTCTTGTAACTTATATTATTAAATAATCAAAGAAAAACCAGTCAAGTGCATGTCGGGCCACGCGCATTGTAGGGTTCAATAGTTTTTAAGTTAGATAAATGTAATGAAAAAAAATATATAAATATTTTCTATGGAGTTGTTAAAAAATTTCGAGTATTACATTTGGTCGACTATAACTCGCAAACTTATAAAGTCAACTGATAAATAATAGGCAGTATGACGTTTTAGAAGAGACTGACTTTTATTTGTAGGCTGTAGAAGTAATTACATTAAGGTGTCATAGATGGCACTAGTAGTACATTACATATCTTATAACTAAATTTTGTTACAAGATCAACACCTCCGCTTAACAAAATTAATTAAATAATCTAAAGCCAACAAAACAAAAAACAATTATAAATACTGTGAAACAGGTAGAATGCCAAGTTTTTCAGTGAAATATTTAGCAGTCATCACCTAGCAGTCATATGTTGACTTGCCCCGCTGTCTATGTACCAATCGTTGCTACTAAATTTTCCACTCAAAAATATAGCACTGAATGCATTCGATTGTTTCCTTTTATTGAACTCTGAATTTGGAGCGTTATTAGGACATTTGTTTTTAAAGTGACCAGTTTGTTTACATTTGTAGCATTTTATGACTTTGACAGCTTTTGAAGTGTCACTGACAGATTGTCTATGGCTAATTTTATTGTTACCATATTTCAATCGATGCATTCCTTTTGCGACAAAAGCATTCTTGGCATCGGAAACCGTTTCAACTTCACTGCACATGTTCATCAACTTTGTTTTAATAACATCTGCACTTATTTCGATGCCAGAATGTTCAATTGCCATCAACATAGGGCTGTACTTCTTAGGCAATCCCGCTAACATTAATGCACCGATCCACTCATCTGTAATTTTGAATCCTGTTCCTTGTAATTGCTGGCCAGTTTCTATAATCTAAGTTATGTACTGAGTCATGGAGTCACAATTCTCAAGTCGAATGTTTATGAGCTTGCGTAACAAACTAATTTTTTTGTATAGCCGGTATCATCAAACATATTCTTCAACTTGCTCCATAATTCATACGTAGTATTTGCGTATTTGATGTGCACATAAAGCGATGGGTCGATTGTAAGCACTAGTTTAGCCGTTGTTTTAGCATCTTCTGTTATTTGCACTGCTGTAGCCGAAGCCGGTAAACTTGCCGTAATGGCGGACGCCATGCTTTCTAACACAAGAAAATTTTGCACTGCAAAACACCACTCCTCATAGTTCTCGCGCCCCTTTAACTTTGGTATATAAGCGATATAGTTCGTCGACATTTTTTGACACGAAAAAAAACACAATTAATCCTTAAAACTTCTAAAAAACTTTTTTTAACGCGTCGCCCATAACCTGATATGTAATACGTAGTATGACGTTTTAGAAGAGACTAACTTTTATTTGTAGGCTGTAGAAGTAATTACATTAAGGTGTCATAGATGGCACTAGTAGTACATTACATATCTTATAACTAAATTTTGTTACAAGATTAACACCAACTTAGGTGTGACAGTTTTCCTTTTAATTTCGTTATATGTAGCTACTATTGCCGTATCGTTTGAATTTCTAACAACAACCGTTTAGTTGTTAGAGGAGAGGCGACACTTGACTCTAACGAAAATTGGCACTTTGAAGCTTAATAAGTCACGAATAGTTAACTAAATCCAAAAATAATGTTAGCACACCCCTGACATTTTTGGAAGACCTGTCCAACGATATCCCACACTATATAGAAAACGAATTAAAAAAAAAAATCCGTTCGTTACATGTAGGGGAAGTACCCTAAATAATTTTATTTTGCATGCTTTTGTTCTACCATTTTGTCGACGTGATTTAGATGTATACTTGTGCTAAATACAGGAAGCCCAAGACTGACTACATGACCAAATAGCAAAAAAAATGACAGATGTATAGTGATGACTGCAGCCTATAGACAATCACAATAAGACCAAGGTCAAAATATCCATGCGTTGCCACTCCTGAGGCCTATTACAGGGCCGTACATTACCACCTGAACGGAACACGATAGTGCTGAACACTACCATTTAGCGACAAGTATATAAGGTAATGCGCTGGTGCCTACGCCCGCGAGCTCCGTCACTGGAGCTCTACCACCAGTAGAATATATTAGTATTTATCTACTAAAAGTTATTTTTAACAGTATATCATCACCATCATCATTATTTTAGCTGACAGAGAACTGGACAAAAACTTTCTGCAAAGATGCCCATATTGCACATTGCATTACGTAGGATATTTTAATATGCCTTAACGCTTCATTTATGGGCAGCTCGGGATAGGGTGCCGGGCTAACGACCTACCCGTACACCTCTTCTCCAGCCGTTTCCTCACCATAGGAGCGAGTGGCGGGCAGAGCCACGCCAAACGCCGCTCCCTCTCTGAGTTCCTCTTGGCTTCGCCGGAGTGAGGCCAACCACCGGATACTGAGCTCCCCCGCCACGACAAGGCGGAAACCCTCGGGGGGCACTCAAACTCAAAAAAAATATTTAATTACTTGGAAATAAAAGAATTTGCTTGGGATAGGTCAAATTACAAAATTAAAAATTAAAGCGAATAACAACTGATACGTTGATCAATATGTCAAAGTAAACAAAATAAAATAAATAATGGTCCAAAAATACTTAATAATAAAAATAGGTATCAACAGAATGTTCCATACTCTCTTTTACAAACGACAAGACTGCTGTCCAACCCGCGCTATCGCATTTACTACCCGATTGGAAAGTTTTGACTAATGGCAGTCAAACCATTGTTCAGTAGAGTCTTATTCCTTTTTACTTTGAAAACATTAAAGAAACATATAACGGCAAATCAACATGACCTTCCTTCAAACTGGCAATCCCAACAAACCCTCTGCTCCATCGGGTGTATAATTGTTTAACGATACCAGGAAATGTGAGGTAAGTGGGTCCGGATGTAACGTGCTAGCGGTTAAAGCTGTACCGCGTTTATGTATGTGTGCTAATGTATGGTGGGATAATTTGATTGATTTATTTACAATATGGGCTTTTAAGCAAAGGGATTTATTTGTAAACAAAATGTTAATATGGAGGTCACATTTAAAGAATTTTTATTTAGGTATTACAAAACAAATTCCCCCGGCGCGTCGGTCTGTTCGCTTTAAACTCAAAGACGGGTTTTTTTGCGGTTTTCACGATTTTTTTTGATTTATTTAAACATACTTATAACTATTGTACAATTTGAACTACATCAAAAAGCCTGAAGAGGTTGGTGCTGATGAAGGTATTTGTTCAACATGAAAAAGTGTTCTCCAGAATTACTGACTTATTCGTAACAAGTAGGTACAGTATCCCATCTTACCAACGGATACAATGTAAGTAAATGTCTTAATTTTAATGTATTATATATAATTTTAATTATCATTAAACATAACAATGTACATCATTAATAAGTAGGTATTACACCTCATCACAATTTGCTTTTGGTTATAGACCTAATAGAAATAGATAGAATGATTCATGGACAAATTGGGAAGAAAAGAAGGAAGGTTTGTATACATCATTTCTTAAAGTTTTGTTCAAATTTTTGATTGGAATATATTAAATGATGGAGGTGTCGGAAAACTCAAGCCACCTGGGAGCTTTCATTGACATAATCGAACGACTAACATCGCTTAGTTAATTGGTAAAACCTTTTACCAATTCACTGTGTATATGATCAGACGATTCAGACTTAAATACTGCCCGAATCTAAATGTTTTTCTTATATACACACTCTTTTTCTTTTTCTTATTCTACACCTTCAGAATCATAATCAGAATCAGAAATTCAGTTATTCATATGATAAGCACCATTTATGATAAGTCAAAAACAAACAAAAGAAATTAAAATGAACAACAATAGATATACCATTAAATTAATAATTAGAAAAATTTTAATGAGAATGTGACTAACATACGAGTAAAAGCAAATTGAATAATACCAATATTGGTAAGTATATACGAGTAAGTAGTATGTCTCATTTCCCCTTTTACGAACTGACAACAGAGAGTAAACAGAAAAGAAAAAATGTCATTTTTGTCATTCACCAGCACTTTGTTTTTATAAATCAAATCGAACAACACGTTTTATCCATCATCACAATTTATCCATCGAGCGAAAAGAATCCCCACACAAAACACGTGTGGCAACAAATCACATTTTGTTGAAAAGAAAACTAACAATAATTCAAACAGACAGCACAATACGTCCAAAGTAAAGTACGCAATTGCATATATTCTATTTCGGGCGGAATTTTTCCCTGCGGCGTTGTATCTTACGGTGGGTTCCCTGGAGGCCTTATCGTCCCGATTTGGGTTTTTTCCTATAAGCCCACACGAAGGCGTGATTTGATGCATTATTGTTATTTTTTAACAAATGGATCTTTATGTATTTAATGCGATTTTAGTGTTTCGTTGCTCAAAATGTAATAAAAGAATCGTGCGTCTGTCTGTCAGTCTGCCACAGACGATTATCTCTGAAAAAACCGGCAAAGTGCGGGTTGGGTAGGGTAGGGTAGGTAGCTGTGTAGGGTTCCATAGTTTTTAGCTTTGAATGAAAAAAAATATTAATGGAATTGTTCAAAATGTTCGAGTAAAATACATTTGGTCGACTATTACTTGCAAACTTGTAAAGCCAACTTAAGTGTGATAGTTTTCCTTTTAATTTCGTAACATGTAGCTATTATTGCCGTAACGTTTAAATTCCTAACAACAACCGTTTAGTTGGTATAAGGGGAGGGGGACACTTCATTCTAACGAAAATTAGCACTTTATAGCTTAATAAGTCACGAACAGTTAACTAAATCTAAAAATGATGTTTACACACCATTAATATTTTTGAAAGACTTATCCAACGACACATAACCATAGAACCACACTATATAGGACGCGAACGGACAGACAGACAGACGGACATGGTGAAACTATAAGGGTTTCTTGTTTACTACGGAACCCTAAAAATGAGCTGCAGAGGGCGAGGAGGACAAAGACTGACTTTTCTTGACCAAATTCGCCGAGTACTGTCTGGCGCTCTACACACTCTGCCTACCCCATAACGAACTTAGCGTGAGAATACATACCTACATTCATTCATACATACACACATACATACAATCTTATTTACCACGCGAACCCCAAGTAATTACGTCACCGGTCCCACTAGACTGAGTACAGTGGAGCGTCGATTATCCGAACGTCGCCTAACCGAACGACCGCTTATCCGAACATAGTAACGCGCGGGTCAATGCCGCCCGCGCTTCAGTTTTCGCCCATTTGTCGCAACTCGTTCACTTGTTATTGTACTCGTATGTTCAGATAATGAAGTTGAAAACATAGTTAGTGCTTCTGAAGCGTTTACTTGCTTAGATTTTGCCTTGCGCTGGTTTGAAACATAGGCCGAGAGCGACCAGTATCAAATATCTGTTCTCAAAAAAGTATGCGATCTAGCCGCTCGTAAGCGGGTAGGCTTGCTTCGGCAGATGAAGATTCAAGATATTTTTAAGCGTTAATTGTAATTTGTAAACACTAGTTTTACTACAAGATTGTCTGCACTTTTTTTGTTTATTTCCTCCTATTTGTACTATAAATTTTTCGCAATAACACATGCGAGTGAACTTTAGAAATTAAAGAAAAAACAGAAAGAAAATTTAACTTCGGGCAGAAATCGAACCTGCGACTTCAGGATAACCAGTCCAACTGGACTGGTTATCCCTTTTTTTTCTTTTATTTCCTATTTGTCATTAAGAATATTCATAAATGTAAATAATATGGTTTTCATTTACCTGTACGTTAATTTGTATGGCTGAATCAATATATGTACATTAGTTCGATTATCATCCGTAAATACCTTTTTTTTTTTTTTTAGGTCCGGCTTTGTGTAGGCTGCCTGTCTCGAGACGGCACTAGTCTACTTCACCGGGCAATCGGCGAGCGCAGAAGGCGCTCCAGCCTAAACCGTAAATACCGGTTTTCCGTACCCATTAGTTCAGATAATCGACGCTCTACTTTCTATTTATTTGATAGACGTTTTAGAAATTGATTTTGCTAACATATAGGAGGCAAGGACCGTGTTATTATCTAAATTGGTTAACGTTTATCGGAAAATGGACGGAACAAAGACACCAATCATAGGAGACAATGGTTGATCTTTATTAACATTGTACTGACTAGAGGCAATATAGACAAGACTGGGGGGATATATTTCCTACCTTAGTTAAGTCGTTTCAATACAAACATAAATTTATTTATTTCTCAAGGTATAGAAGTATAGATTAGTACCTTATTAGTAGTAATAATGTAGGTAACATAGCATAGGGGTGGGCCGCTAGAATTTTATACGTATCCCAATAATAATGACAACCCATTATACGTCCCACTGCTGGGCACGAGTCTCTCCCTTTTTGGGGGGGAGTTCAGGTATGGAACTAAAACTAAAACACCCAATATTCTTTGAATCAAACCTTAAGTGTAAGTCTGCCTATAGGTATGTTTTTGAAAACAACATTGTGGTTTTACAACCATTTTATCTTGAAAGTTAATAATTTGAGAGGGACACTTTGAAACTGGGAAAACAAATGTTTCTCAGTGTAAAAATTTTTAAATAAACTGAACGAAACGTAAAAATTTCATCTTTCAACAAAATTAAGTTTGTACAAGATATTCTTAACAGTTTTTGAGATATGACACATTTTCAAAAACTAGCTGCTTGTTTCTTTTCATCTACTTAAATTTTACGTTGACAAGAATAAAATAACAACAAATTTCATTAGAATCTGCATCCGCATAGATACGACCATACATTCCTGTCTGCCGCTTGAATTATGCATCTCTGCTTAAAGCATTCAAAGTTCCGTTTAAAATTTGTTGCTTTTATATGTCCGTGTTAATATTTCAGCTGCTTTAAGCCATAAATCTGTATAAAATTTGGTACATTTTTATTTCATTTTTGAATGGTTTTCATGCTTTTCTGAATGTAATGGCCAAGTAGTTATTTTGTCCATAAAAATAGCAGGCATAAGATCTGCATTATTTTTCTATAACTGGTGATAGAGTTCCAGTGACTTAGCTCGCGGTTGTAGGCGTATCACCGCATTTTTTATTTTTTTTAATGTAATAAAAGTGGCAAACAAGCATGCAATTCACATTGATGTTAAGTGATGACTGCGACCTATAGACACCCACACCATGACCAGAGGTCAAAATACAGATGCGTTGCCTCTCCTGAGGCATAAGGTGTTATGCCTCTGTGCCGGAAATTACAGAGCCATACATTACTACCTCACCGGAACACAATAGTGTTGAACACTACCATTTAGCGGCAAGTATATTAGGTAATGCGGTGGTACTTACGCCCGCGAGCTCCGTCACTGGAGCTCTACCACCAGTGAAAATGAGGCATTACTTAGTGTATCCCCTACCTGCTAAATTATAGTTTTTGGCGCTATCCTATGGTAGTCAGGTGATATATGGCGCCACCTAGTGGAACACTGAGAAAAATAAGAACTTGTCGAGAACGGAAGATGGCGTATGGCTATGTTGAATCGCACATACGAAGTTTTCTCAAGAGTTGCTCATATAAACTAAAGCTCATACCTAAATACAGCTGCCCAACGTTGATCGTTCGCCCGCGGCCCACCAGACGCTATCACCTCGTCTGGTCGGAGGATCTTCCCTTTTCGACGAAAGACCATTTCCACTAGTTCCTCGACCCATCTACATTTAAATCTCTGGTTTTTATGTAAATATTTTTAAATTATTGTTACTAAAAAAGGCATGCTCCGATGGTTCGGGCATATAGAAATAATGTCGAATGAGCGAATGATTAAACAGATATACAATGCGAATGTGGATGGTTGCAAATAGGTCGAGTTTTGTCTGATGAAGGGGTCGAAAGTCTTAGGAATCGGCTTGCATGTATGAAGAGAATGATGAAGGTAGAGGCACGAGAGGTATGTCAGGACCGGGATATCTGGCGCTCTACACTCTCTGCCTTCCTCGTTAGGGACCTGGCGTGAAGCTACATAAAATACATAAGATAGATAGATAAATAAATGAGAGAGAGGTCATTATTTGTACTGAAAGACTTCCTCTGCAGCTGGACAAGGTTTTCCTTAAGATGATAATAACAGTGTTGTGCGGGAAGAATATGTAATAATCGCCACGCTTGGTATGCGCATTGGCATTCGCAGTGGTGGTAGTTTTATTGTGGGGAACTGCTGGGAATCCCACGATATTGTTTACTGCCGCCTATTGGATTGGTTTGGCCATAATTCAGTTGACTGACTGAACTAGCAGAATAGTTCTACTCCGCTACCTAGTGAACAGTAGGGTTGACACGTCCCGACGCCAGAGTAATAGGTAGTTGATTTTATGCACTGATATGTAAAGCAAGACTAACGCTATAGACGCTCTTATTCAGGCACAAAAATTTAAATGGATATGGGCAGGTCACGTAGCGAGACTCAAAGATCATCGATGGACCAAATTAGTGACCACGTGGGATGGTCCACTAGGTAAACGTCACAAAAGAAGGCCGTTCGCACGATGGGACGACGATATACGGAAAATCACTGGACCACAGTGGCAGCGTATAGCTCAGGACCGGGAAAAGTGGGTATCTTTGGAAGAGGCCTTCACCTGAGAGGGGTTCCTTATAAACCAAGAAAGTCAGATACATAAGTAAGTAGATATAAGTCTATTGTACACTTTTTGAAATGGGAAATCAAAGGCTTTTTTTTAATATTTATAAAGCAATTTCCAGTAGCAGCCAGTTCTGCTACGAAGTTTATAAATATTTCTAATTAGTGTTTGCAGGAACGCGCTTTATCATGGTATGGGGTAAAAATTATAAGGCCACTGGTTTTATGAAAATGTTTATAGGTGGACGTTACTTCACGTCACTTACTACTCCATTGGCATAAATAGATCTAATTACGACCACAAGTAAATAGTGAGAATCTTATTCAGCGAACCACAGTCAAATTAATTTGCATTATCAAAACCAAGTTTATTTAAACGATTTTATCACTCGAAATCATCAAAGGATTTTCTATTAACTCGAAATTCAGTTCAAACCCTAAAGCGGATTACCGAATTCGTGATAAAACCCACAAACTTATTTATAAGATTTCCTACCAAAGCCTATTGACGATCTAACCGAGTCTCAAAGACATCAAAGTGAACTAGAAATGCTCTATTGGCTCTAAGACAATTCGTTTGTTCTAAATTATTGACATGTAAGATGTATGTTATACAGCAAGCGATTAAATCTCTACTAATATTATTAATGCGAAAGTAACTCTGTCTGTCTGTCTGTCTGACTGTTACCTTTTCACGTCCAAACGACTGAATCATTTTTATAGAAATTTGGTACAGAGATAGAGCTGAATTTGAGAAAGAACATAGGCTTTCGACGTCCACGCGGGCGAAGCCGCGGGCAACAGCTAGTCACATATATGGCAATTTAGATTACAGCGTAATTAAGTTCAATTTTGTTAACAAATAAAAATTACGCTGTATTTTTTTTTATGTAATGGAAGTGGCAAACAAGCATGCAGTTCAAATTGATGTTAAGTGATGACTGCAACCTATAAACACCCACACAAAGACAAAAGTCAAAATGCAGATGCGTTACCACTCTTCAAGCCTAAGGAGTTATGCCTCTGTGCCGGAAATTACAGGGCTGTACATTACCAAACTGACCAAAACACGATAGTGCCGAACACTACCATTTAGCGGCAAGTATACCTACCTACTAGGTAATACGGTGGTGCCTTCGTCCGCGAGCTCCGTCACTGGAGCTCCACCAGTAAAATGCTCATGATCTCAAATACATGATCACTCAGTCACCTTTTAGGATAGGAGATAATATTTTATTTTGAAGAAAAATGGAAAGAAAAATTTGACTTCAGGCGAGACTCGAACTCGCGGCCTACTGGGAATCTAGTCCAGCCGCTCTTCCAATTCGCCGGTTAAAAACCAGATAAACGTATCTACAATTTTGTCAATGTTGAGAAAACGCAATTAACTGAACAGAAATGGAGGTCATTTTCTCAACATTGACAAAATTGTAGATACGTTCATCTGGTTTTTAACCGGCGAATTGAGCTACTGAAGTCCTGCCCGATTTGTCAAATCTTTCCTTCACATTTATTGCATTGCTTTATGGTAGCAGCAGCGCCATCTATTACCAACTATGCTAGTTAGGCAACCGATATAATAGATATTGCAGTTTATTGAATATCGTAAAGAAGTCCATTTTTCTTTAAAATAAAATATATTTCACAAGCATGTGTTAATGCGAAATGATATAACACAATTATAGGAGATAATGTTTCCTTTCTACGTACGTAGTTTTACTAATACTTCTTCAACGATGGATATAATATTAGTTTTAACCAATTAGACAACTACGAACTGCATAGATTATAATACAACAATGGCTAAGTAGCAACAAACAAGACATTCAAAGCAGTTAAGTTCGAGCGGAGCGGTAAAGAGCGGAATTTTGATGTTTATAGGCTGCAGGATAGCTATACATTTTCACATGTCAACAATATAACCTGTTAATTCTTTCATTTTTAAAGTTCACTCGCATGTGTTATTGCGAGAAATAAATAGTACGATTATTAAGGGAACAGCGACATCATAACGATATTGTATAAACTGCAAAGTCTATCATATCGTTTTATATTATTTCGAATTAACACATGCTTGTGAAATATATTTTATTTTTAAAGAAAAATGGAAAGAAAAATTTGACTTCAGGCGAGGCTCGAACTCGCGACCTACTGGGAATCTAATCCAGCCGCTCTTCCAATTGAGCTACTGAAGCCCTGCCCGATTTGTCAAATCTTTCCTTCACATCTATTGCATTGCTTTATGGTAGCAGCAGCGCCATCTATTACCAACTATGCTAGTTAGGCAACCGATATAATAGACTTTTCAGTTTATTGAATATCGTAAAGAAGTCGTTTTTACCCTTAATAATTGTTTTATATTATTTCGCATTAACACATGCTTGTGAAATATATTTTATTGAAGGAAACATTTGACAAATCGGGCAGGGCTTCAGTAGCTCAATTGGAAGAGCGGCTGGACTAGATTCCCAGTAGGTCGCGAGTTCGAGCCTCGCCTGAAGTCAAATTTTTCTTTCCATTTTTCTTTAAAAATAAAATCCATCATATCGGTCGTATAGCTATTAATTAGTTATCAATGGATGTCGCTCACCGGCCTTAAATCGGTTAAAAATCAAAAACGGAAAGCAACATTTGACGCATCGGTGTGGGACTTCGGTAGCCTCTATGCTACCGAAGTCCCACACCGTAAAGCGGCTGGACTGATTATCCTGAGGTCGCAGGTTCGATTCCTGCTCGAAGTCAAATTTTTCTTTCCGTTTTTTATTTAATTTCTTAAGCTCACTCGCATGTGTTATTGCGAAAAATAAATAGGTCCCTACCCCCATAGATGCTCTATGGTATCATTTTAGGGGATATTTCATAATCGCCACGTATGCGGATTATCGATTGCATGGTAGTTTTATCGCGGGACGCTGTTGGCCATCCCGCATTAGTGCATTAGGAAGAAACAATCCACCTCACACTAGTGGAGGAGATTTCTTCCACTAGTGCAGTCAGTATACCAAATCTATCTATAGATATAAAAACCAATTGCTGTTCGTTAGTCACGCTAAAACTCGAGAACGGCTGGACCGATTGGGCTAATATTGGTTTTGAAGTCCAGGGAAGGTTTAAAAGGTAAAAAAAAATTAAGAAATTGAAGGGAAATAATAAAAACGACAATTTAATTTTTCCATACATATAGTTTGTATCTATCAAACATTTGACACATTATTTAATTGTGAGGTAATACGAAGTTGTCCGGGTCAGCTAGTACTTACTAAATTTAAATTCAATCAACCTAAGTTGTAAAAAAATGGTATTACAGACGCACAGATAGACGCAGGAGCTGTATTAATCATGGCAACCCATTATACGTGCCCCTGCTGGGCACGAGTCCCTCTATTTGGGGGAGGAGCTTACTCCACTAGGCTGCTCCAATGCGGATTGCTGGAGATACGGGTTAGTGGCCAACCCGCTGTCGGATGTTTTCAAATCGCCCATAAGGCCTTCGACAAGGTTTAACGACTGCTATCTGTCGATGGCAACCGACGGCTTAACGTGCCCTTCGGCGCACGGAAACGCGCATTTTAATTTGCCACTAGCGGTCACCCATCACACTCCCGTAATGCTTAACCTAGTAGATTGGAGCCATGCGGAGCTGTATTATCTATATGGGATACATTTTTTTACCCCAAAAGAAAATCTAAAGAGTAAATTTTACAATTTTTTTTTTTTATTTTTTTTTATGTAATGGAAGTGGCAAACAAGCATGCAGTTCACATTGATGTTAATTGATGACTGCAGCCTATAGACACCCACACAAAGACCAAGGTCAAAATGCAGATGCGTTACCACTCCTGAGGCCTAAGGGTGTTATGCCTCTGTGCCGGAAATTACAGGGCCGTACATTACCACCTGACCGGAACACGATAGTGCTGAACACTACCATTTAGCGGCAAGTATATTAGGTAATGCGGTGGTGCCTACGCCCGCGAGCTCCGTCACTGGAGCTCTACCACCAGTAAAAACAATGATCGAATACCGCTGCCGCTCGTGACTGGCGCTCTGTGCATATAGTCTTTACTTTATTTAGATAACAATGGATCCCTAAAGTTAGCTAATTAATGGTTTCGGTAATCTGAAAGTTGGCGAGTTAAAACTTGAACAGAATTGTTGATTAACGATATCGCTGTTTGCTATTTAGTATTGGTTTGTACTGATTACTTAAGATTTAGAGATATAACAATTGTGTACGACTTGTCTAAACGCCGAAGTCGATGAATATTATTTACAATTCTAGCTGTGCCCGCGACTTCGATTGCGTGAGAATTTGTGATTGTTCAGTATCTACCTGGATAAAGTCGTGGGCACAGCTAGTATAAAAGTAGCCTAAGTTACTCCTTATTACTTATTACATAAGCTGCCGGTGAAAATCCCGTCAAAATCGGTCCAGCTGTTCCCGAGATTAACCGGAACAAACAAACAAACAGACAGACAGACAGACAGACAGATAGAAAGACAGACAAATGTTGTAAAAAATGTTGTTTCGGCATGGCATGTACTGTGTATACATACATATGCATTTAGTAAAAAGAAGTTATTTTTATATTACAAACAGACACTCCAATTTCATTTATTTGTATAAAAAAAAAACCTAAACGTTTGTATAAATGTATAGATTATGTACTTTTTTACTTCGTGTGAAGTGGCGGTCCTGTGTCGGAACTGTGACGGCACAGATATGTGTGAATCAGCCTTTCGTTTTGAATGCCTGAAAGAAGTGACAAGTTGACTCAACTGCCCGACCGTGTAGAACAAATACAAACATCGGTTGACCCGACCAATGACATGATGGTCGGTGGTTGGTCCCGACCGTATAGAAGGGGTTTTAAGCATAGGTAAATGCATATATTAACGCATACGTGCAAACACCTGTAGTTCGCATGTCACGCCTGTATAATAAGGAGTACATTCATAAAAGGTCGTGGTCAAAGGCCGGTCAGGCTTCACAGACTGTGGCGAAACCCGGGTTAACTCGCAATAAGGTGATGTTGTGTGTGTGGTGGGATTGGAAGGGCATTATTCATTATGAGCTATTACCACCAGGCAGGACTATCGATTCTGAACTCTACTGCGAACAACTGATGAGATTAAAGCAAGAAGTTGAGAGAAAGCGGCCGGAATTGATCAACAGAAGGGGTGTGGTGTTTCATCATGATAACGCTAGACCTCACACATCTATAGCCACTCAGCAAAAATTAAGAGAGTTTGGCTGGGAGGTGTTAATGCATCTGCCGTAGTCCTGACCTTGCACCTTCAGATTTCCACCTGTTTCGGTCTCTTCAAATTTCTTTATGCAATGTTAGGTTAACATCACGAGAGGACTGCAAAATCCACTTGTCGCGGTATTTTGATGAGAAGTCCCAAAATTTTTATAGCAATGGGATCATGTCCCTACCTACAAGATGGCAAAAGGTTATCGAACAAAATGGTACATACATACTTTAGTTAAATTTAAATAAACTATATTAAAAAATGTTTTGAATTATCTTAAAAAATGCGAAGAAACTTTTTCCCCAACCTTATATGTCTTGTAAAATTTACCTACAATATTGTTTTAAAATGCTTATTAACTTTTTTTTGATTTCACAATTTTGTAACATATAGCACGCTGTGATTACCTTTAAGTGCGAGAACAGGTGAATAAATTTATATTTATGCAGCATATAATTTAAAGATGTACCCACTGTACCTTGTAGGTACCTATTAGTAATCCGTAAATAACAACGGTCGTTTTGTCTTATTTAACAAATCTTAAAGGTGGTAGAGTTCCAGTGTAAAAGTTCGAGAGCGTAGGCACTTCCAGAAAAAAGTAAGGCGGCACGAATCTGACAATATGATGTCATAATCGAAAGCTAAATGAAAACATTACAGTAGAGTTGCAGTCATCACTTAACAGTAATGTGATGCAACAAAAAAAATGTTTAGGCTATTAACATGTCTAGGTACATTATTAAACACTTTAGGTTGCAGTGGTAAACTTCCAGAGAATTGAAATAAAACTTGTTTTCGGATTTATCTCCCGTATAATGATTACTTTAAATCGAACCCGACGTTTCGGTCGCTTTTTGTGTTAATCCTGAACGCTACGCAAGACGTTTGCAATATAGATGGAGGTAGCTGCACATAATAATTTTTCAAACTGCTGTCAGACAATTACCACCTAAGTCTGCCCGAGACCACGGAAGCTGAAAAGCGACCGAAACGTCGGGTTCGATTTTAAATAATCATTTTAATATACGCGAGATAAATCTGAAAACTAGTTTTATTTCAATGAGTGCAGCTCGCGAAAACCTAAGAACATACTATTCCAGAAAATTGAAAAATCCGAGTAGCGTCAGAGCTTCAGTGCTACCAACTACTAAACCCTAAAAATGTACTGCATATCATAGCATTTTGCTCACACAAAACTATATCAATATTCCAAACGATAGAACGATAAACCAAATGCACACATGAGTATGCGGAGTTCACATCGCATGTCACGTTATGAATAACGTCTCAGAGAGTTACACGCTCCATATAGTTTCATTTATGCTATGCATTTCATGCACGGATGCTCTGGATATTGAGGATGCTAGTTACAATGTCAAAGAATACTGATTCTTGTAATTTTTAATGTGAAAAAGCGGTCAAATGTTAAACGAACCCACATTGATAGGGTACAGTATTTTTTTTTTATGTCATGGAAGTGCCAAACAAGCATGCAGTTCACATTGATGTTAAGAAATGACTGCAACCTATAGACACTTACATGAAGACCAAGGTCAAGATCTCAAGATGTAGATGCATTACCACCCCTGAGGCCTCAGGTGTTATGCCTCTGTGCCGGAAATTACAGGACCGTACATTACCACCTGACCGGAACACGATAGTGCTGAACACTACCGTTTAGCGGCAAGTATGTTAGGTAATGCGGTGGTGCCAACGCCCGCGAGCTCCGTCACTGGACCTCTACCACCAGTGGAAATTATGAAAATACTGATTCTTGTAATTTTTAATGTGAAAAAGCGGTCAAATGTTAATCGGAATTACTTTGACAGGGTACCGCATAATTAATGAATTTCCTGTTATCATAATGACCATAGATTGTTTGTAGGTAGAGTATATTTTGCGGGAAATGCGTACTATAGGCAAACCGCGGACACTCCGCCAAAATACCATACAAACGCTTAATTTGGTCTCCATTACACAGACATCAATCAGTGACGTGTATTTACACGTGCACCTGTGTGCGTAGCACGTAGAAAATACCAAACGTCGCCCATAAGAGGGGAGGAGGTTGGGTGAGGCGGGGAAATCGGGTGGGATGTCGAAGTGTCCATCTTATACGTAGTATTATTACATATTCTCTGCTATAGGTAAAAAAACTTTTTCCCAAAATTTTAGGTCTCATAGATGGATAATTTTCAATGATTTTCTTTTATTGTAAGCCAAAATTTCATTTTTTTATGTCTTTACCATAAAGACCTTAGAATATACTACCAAGGTTTGAATAATTTTCTTTTTCTTATTTTCTAAATGCACAACACCTCAACAGCGGTTAAAACATTTAAAAAAAACCTCACCATTACTCGAATTTGCATACCAAAGACTAAGATGAATAAACTAGTAAGTATTAAAAATAAATTAAACACCAGGAAATGTGCTTTAGGTTTACTAGATAATACTTGAAAAATGTCTAACCGTGTAAATTTTCAAATCTAGTCACGATCTTTTTGTCAATCTATTTTTAAGTAATAGGAGAAGATAATTTACAGTAGGGAGTATTTAAACATCACATTATGTAGGACTTTTATATGGAAGCGAGAGCTGGGTATGCAGGAAAGAGCATGAAACTAAGTTGAACGCGGTCGAGATGAGATCTTTGCGCAAGATCTGCGGTGTATCACTCACCGATCGCGTTCGTAATGAAGATGTAAGAAAGAGACTTTGTGTGAATGATAGTTTCGGTGTAAAAATGAAAAAAGGCATGCTCCGATGGTTCGGGCATATAGAAAGAATGTCGAATGAGCGAATGACTAAACAGATATACAATGCGAATGTGGATGGTTGCAGAGGCCCAGGAAGACCAAGGCTGACCTACCATGACCAAATAGGTCGAGTTCTGTCTGATGGTGGGGTCAAAAGTCTTAGGAATCGGCGTGCATGTATGAAGAGAATGATGAAGGTAGACGAGGCACGAGAGGTTTGTCAGAACCGGGATGTCTGACGCTCTACACTCTCTGCCTACCCCGTTAGGGACCTGGCGTGAAGATACATTATGTAGGACTAGCTGGTGCTCGCGACTTGGTCTGCATTCATTATAAATTGTAGCCTATGTGTTATTCTGATGTATAAGCAATATTATTGTAAAGTTTCATCAAAATCCATTCTGTATTTTTTGAAACGTGAAAGAGTAACAATCATCAGTATTCTGTCTACCTTTGCATTTTTATTTGCCTGGACGCGTAGCAACGTAGAGCTCGTAGCTCGCGTATCGTGTGAAGTCTACGTGGTTACACTTTTTGGCTATCATGTGTAACACTGTTGTGGGAAAGATTTTATCCAGCGGTGGACGTGTTTCGGTGGGAGTCATGTGTAGCGTTCACTACATTAAGGCGCTAACTAGTGGAATACAGACAAAACCTCAAGAGTACTTATCTAGTACGCTAGATGGCGTGTCTCAAGATGAAGAAGAGATGAAGTTTTCTCAAGAGTTGGCATATATACAACTTGTTTGATATTATTTCGCATTAACACATGCTTGTGAAAATATATTTTTTTATTTTTAAAGGAAAATGGAAAGAAAAATTTGACTTCAGGCGAGGCTCGAACTCGCGACCTACTGGGAATCTAGTCCAGCCGCTCTTCCAATTGAGCTACTGAAGCCCTGCCCGATTTGTCAAATCTTTCCTTCACATCTATTGCATTGCTTTATGGTAGCAGTAGCGCCATCTATTACCAACTATGCTAGTTAGGCAACCGATATAATAGACTTTTCAGTTTATTGAATATCGTAAAGAAGTCGCTTTTACCCTTAATAATTGTTTGATATTATTTCGCATTAACACATGCTTGTGAAAATATATATTTTTTTATTTTTAAAGGAAAATGGAAAGAAAAATTTGACTTCAGGCGAGGCTCGAACTCGCGACCTACTGGGAATCTAGTCCAGCCGCTCTTCCAATTGAGCTACTAAAGCCCTGCCCGATTTGTCAAATCTTTCCTTCACATCTATTGCATTGCTTTATGGTAGCAGTAGCGCCATCTATTACCAACTATGCTAGTTAGGCAACCGATATAATAGACTTTTCAGTTTATTGAATATCGTAAAGAAGTCGCTTTTACCCTTAATAATTGTTTGATATTATTTCGCATTAACACATGCTTGTGAAAATATATTTTTATTTTTATTTTTAAAGGAAAATGGAAAGAAAAATTTGACTTCAGGCGAGGCTCGAACTCGCGACCTACTGGGAATCTAGTCCAGCCGCTCTTCCAATTGAGCTACTGAAGCCCTGCCCGATTTGTCAAATCTTTCCTTCACATCTATTGCATTGCTTTATGGTAGCAGTAGCGCCATCTATTACCAACTATGCTAGTTAGGCAACCGATATAATAGACTTTTCAGTTTATTGAATATCGTAAAGAAGTCGCTTTTACCCTTAATAATTGTTTGATATTATTTCGCATTAACACATGCTTGTGAAAATATATTTTTTTATTTTTAAAGGAAAATGGAAAGAAAAATTTGACTTCAGGCGAGGCTCGAACTCGCGACCTACTGGGAATCTAGTCCAGCCGCTCTTCCAATTGAGCTACTGAAGCCCTGCCCGATTTGTCAAATCTTTCCTTCACATCTATTGCATTGCTTTATGGTAGCAGTAGCGCCATCTATTACCAACTATGCTAGTTAGGCAAACCGATATAATAGACTTTTCAGTTTATTGAATATCGTAAAGAAGTCGCTTTTACCCTTAATAATTGTTTGATATTATTTCGCATTAACACATGCTTGTGAAAATATATTTTTTTTTTTATTTTTAAAGGAAAATGGAAAGAAAAATTTGACTTCAGGCGAGGCTCGAACTCGCGACCTACTGGGAATCTAGTCCAGCCGCTCTTCCAATTGAGCTACTGAAAAAAAAATATTTTCACAAGCATGTGTTAATGCGAAATAATATCAAACAATTATTAAGGGTAAAAGCGACTTCTTTACGATATTCAATAAACTGAAAAGTCTATTATATCGGTTGCCTAACTAGCATAGTTGGTAATAGATGGCGCTACTGCTACCATAAAGCAATGCAATAGATGTGAAGGAAAGATTTGACAAATCGGGCAGGGCTTCAGTAGCTCAATTGGAAGAGCGGCTGGACTAGATTCCCAGTAGGTCGCGAGTTCGAGCCTCGCCTGAAGTCAAATTTTTCTTTCCATTTTCCTTTAAAAATAAAAAAATATATATATTTTCACAAGCATGTGTTAATGCGAAATAATATCAAACAATTATTAAGGGTAAAAGCGACTTCTTTACGATATTCAATAAACTGAAAAGTCTATTATATCGGTTGCCTAACTAGCATAGTTGGTAATAGATGGCGCTACTGCTACCATAAAGCAATGCAATAGATGTGAAGGAAAGATTTGACAAATCGGGCAGGGCTTCAGTAGCTCAATTGGAAGAGCGGCTGGACTAGATTCCCAGTAGGTCGCGAGTTCGAGCCTCGCCTGAAGTCAAATTTTTCTTTCCATTTTCCTTTAAAAATAAAAAAATATATACAACTTACCAATGACAATCGTTAGCGGCCCGCCAGGCGCTAATATCTCACCTGGTCGGAGAATCCTCCTTTTTCGTTGGACGAACCCTTCCTCCCGTTCCTCCACACATGAATCACACTAGACGTGGGCAAATACGTTACTTTGGAATCGCAGTGACCGCTGTGACAGTACCTAAAAAGTCACGGTGATTTATCACCGTGACTTTGTCACGTCAATCACGCACGTCACAGTTAAGGCAAATCTAAATAACATGGTTCATGTGACAAACGTTACAAGCTGCTATTGACTAAAGTTCTGTACTTACATTACTTCAGTTTGGTATTTTAATATTCTAATCTATACAAATAAATAAAATTGGAGTGTCTGTTTGTAATATTAAAACAACCGCTTTTTACCAAATGCACATGTATATATACACGGTACATATACCAAAACAACATTTTTTACAATTTTTGTCTGTCTGTCTGTCCGTTTGTTCCCGCTAATCTCAGGAACGGCTGGACCGATTTTGACGGCACTTTCACTGGCAGACAGCTGATGTAATAAGCAGTCACTTAGGCTACTTTTATACTAGCTTCGTCCACGACTTCGTCCGGGTAGATACTGAACAATCATTTCAATCTCGCGCGGTTGAAGTCGCGGGTACAGCTAGTGTAAAATAAAATTGAAAATTTAATGATTTATAGATGAAAGCGTGTTTTTTGTGTGAAAAAACAAGCATACATGACTTTTATGATGTAGTATGAGTATTTATGATTGTTCAGTATCTACCCAGACGAAGTCGTGGGCGCAGCTAGTATAAAAGTAGCCTAAGTTACTCTAGCTATCTGCCAGTGAAAGTCCCGTCAAAATCGGTTCAGCCTTACCCGAGATTAGCGGGAACAAACAGACAGACAGACAAAAATTGTAAAAAAAATGTTTTGGTATATGTACCGTGTATACATACGTATGCATTTAGTAAAAAGCGGTTATTTTATATTACACATTGAGACTCCAATTTTATTTATTTGTATTGATATTACTTTATCATGATTATATAAATAATTCTAAAGAATTATTGTTTTAAATGCAACTAAATTATTACCTAAATGTTTGTACAGTAATAATAATTATTCGAGAATCTTTATTCAACTAATTAAGTATATATGTAGGTAATATCATTTTATTTTCATAATAATTTCCAAAATATACATTTCGTTTCTATGAATAGTAAACTCTATGAAAGGTATTCCGACTAACTGCATGCAACTCCTTCGCACTCAATCACTCAAGCCAGCGCATTCGATTTCGTAGGCGTAAGTAACGTTCATTTCGTTCCTTGTGATGTGAGTGACTGAAGAACGCCACATACTGGAACGTTAATGGAACAAATAACAATGGTCGTTCCTTGGAACGACGTTATTTCGTGATATGTCACAGTGATCGCTTACGACATCAGATCACTGTGATTTTTTCACAGTGAAGTTATTTATCACGCACCTCTAAATCACACAACAACGCGTTATAGTATCGAGCACAAAAACCCGAATACACCTTTAAAATACGGCGCTGATCGCATAAGAAGTGGGTCAAGCCACATCATAATTCATGTAGCCCTTTCAAATTCCTAGGGCTGTCACTATTTCTTTTTGTGAGAATAAGTTGTAAAATGGTATTACATTATTCTCATTAATTTATATAAATTTGTGAAGATTCTGTCTGCAAAACGTTGAAAGTATTTTTTATTGCATGAAATGGTAAACAGCCATACATTGGTAGTGGATTAGAATTCTTCTGCTAGTGCAGTTAGTTAAAAAAATACGGTCAAACCATTTCAACAGGCGGCAATGAATGCAATTAAGCAGGACGGGAAACAGCGTTTTGTGATAAAAGTACCGCTAATGTCCATCACTAATCCGCATAACAAGTGTGGCGATTATGGCATATTTTCTCCTTATGACTCACAACACTATTGTGAGAATTATTGGGGAAAGATTTCCTTTATTCTAACAAATAGTCTATGCCGGTTCCAAGACTGTCACTTTATTAAATGTTTTAAGGAGCAAAAACGAACTACAATAATTGATATCACACAATTACACAAAGCGGGCATGGCTCCGCTAGTGTAGATCGCAAGCAATCTACTTGATTAAGCGATACGCGCGCGGTCGGTCATGTGATGGGCGACCGCTAGTTACTAAATTAAAAGCGCGTTTCCGTGCTTTGAAGGGCATGTCAAGCCATCGGTCCCGGTTGCTATCGATAGATAGAAATCGATAAGCCTTGTTGGAGGCCTTGAAAACATCCGACAGCGGGTTGGCCACTAACCTTTGTCTCCACCAACCCGCATTGGAGCAGCGTGGTGGAGTAAGCTCCAGTCCTCCCCTAAGAAGGGACGGAGTGCCCAGCGATAGGACGTATAACATTATTATAATTACACAAATTCGATATCTGATGGTGCGGTCAAAAGTCTTAGGAATCGGCGTGCATGTAAGAAGAGAATGATGAAAGAAAATGAGGCACGATAGGTATGTCAGGGCCGGGATATCTGGTGCTCTACACTCTCTGCCTACCGTGTTAGGGACCTGGCGTGAAAATACATACATACAAATACGAAATCTCTAGTTCGTTTTATATAAAGATACTTACATTTCTATACATTGTAATTCTTTTGAATTATAATTATTTCTAAAAAGACTATCCACGAATAGACGTCTTTCGGCAAAAATGATCAATCACAAAATAATGCAATAAGTCGCCCTAAAAACCCGAACACATTGTAGAAATTAAACTTGCGGATTTTCTTGCGTATACAACACTCCTAAACTTCTTCTTACACCCGACTTTGTTCTGTCTCAGCTATATAAGACCAGGCTAAACATCGTCGAATCAGTCTGCCCGTGACCACGGTAGCTGGAAAGCGACCGAAACGTCGGGTGTAAGAAGAAGTTTGGGAGTGATGTATACGCGAGATAATCCGCAAATTTAATTTCTATAATGTATGAAGCTCACGAAAACCTACGAAAACGTTAACCCGAATACACCTTAAAACATACGCCGTTCATCCTATAAGAACATAGAGCAACACGGGCCACCGGCCGCCGCGGCGGACCGGGGCATAGCCAAAGCGTTTATTACCGATGCAAAACAGTGTGTCATTTCTTGCGGGGGGAACTACGTGTGATACACACACACGCACTACAAAAGTCGTCTACGAAAATCACACCTTGATATAGAAAAAGTACATAAACAATTTCACGCAATCATTTAAACATCTGGGTGACAGGTGTAGGTACACTTGTACTTGTACTTTGATAGAGGGGAAAGCCTGCATATACTCCCCTCCCGTGTTGCTCTATGTATAAGTAGGTCAAACCACGTCATATTTCACATGAACCTTTCAAATCTCTAGGGTTGTCACTAAACTATTTCTGTATGAATGAATTGGGAGATGGTAAATGTGATGCATGTAGATTGGCTACTTATTACATAGAACTGAAAAAATACCCCTGGGAAATCTCGAGTATATTAAAGAATGCATATCCTTTTAGCAGCTGTATAGGGAAAATACAGGGGTTGAAGTTATGTTTTATCATTTTTTATGTTATGGAGCGGCATACAAGCGTACAATTCACATTGATGGTAAGTTAATATTGAAGTCTATAGGCATCTTCATCTTGCTCAGAACTAATTTTGACTGGTTATTCTGAGGTTACAAGTTTAATTCCTGCCTATGTCAATTTTTTAATTCCAGTTTTTCTTTGATTTCTAAGTTCAGTCGCATGTGTTATTACAAAAAATAAAAATATGGCAATCTGTTTATTATTTATATATTAGCTGTTGTGTTCGGCTAGTTTGAGTTGTAAGGTACACCAAAATATAATGCCTGTTACAAAACTATAACTTTATAAAACGTATAAAAGAGTAAATTTAAAGTTTTTTTTTTCTAGGCAGGTATTGCCACTTCTTTTTACTGTCAGAATTATTAAAAAATATTTTTTTCTTAAGAAGACTGGGCAGCATTTATAATACATGTCACTCGGATTATGCACCGCCATTAGCATTTCATGATACCTACTAAATTTTCATAAATTATTTCTTCTGCGCTAAGGTGACAACCCTAATTTCAGTAAGATCAAGTCATCACAAGAATCACACAAGCCACTTAACTACCGATTTCGTTTCGTATATTCTCATGACTGTATGTTGAAATATTTTATACTTTTTCGTAACTTCACGCTCGTAATCCTCGAAGGAGTGGGCATACTTTCTATAAAGATACGCTTACACTCACAGACACATATTAGATATAAATCTGTGTCGTGGATGCCGTTGTACACATACAACACATACACAAACACCCAGACCCGAAACAAATATCCGTAGGCCATACAAATATTTGTCCCCGTGCGGGGATCAAACCCGCGACCCTTCGAATCAAACAGTCGTCTCACACCACTGGACTAACCGGGTCGTTCTTTTTCTGATAAAATACAAATTCAGCAAAAATTATTAAAAGAATGAACGAAAAAAAGTTCTTTAAGGAGTTAGTAATATCACAAACTCGTTCATTTCAACATATACGAGTAAGACACAACCCTAATTACAATAAGCCGTTAGATCAAGCCATCACAAGCAGCCGTGGAATCATACGGGCCATTTAACTGCCTATCCCATGTCCCGAAGATCTTAAAGGTCAAATTCAACGATCTTGTACCTACTGGTATACATTGATTATTTTTTACTCTATTATAAAAGCAATAAGGTTTCTCATAATAATATCATCTTATTTTTTAACTTAAAACTGACTGACTGTCGTGTAAAATCTCTTCTATTGGGTTCTATTGGGTTTTTTTAATTTTCTAGAAGTTTCCCAATATCTCGTTTGATGTCTCCGGAAATATCAATAGGTTCGTCACTTTTTACATGAATTAAAAACTTAACTGGCGAATGCAGCATGTATGCTTGAATGCATGCATTAACTTTTGACTACGTCTCTGTGATAGTTAAATATTACGAGCCCATACATTACCATCTACCCGGAACACGAAAGTACTACACTACCATTTGTCGGCAGATAAATTAGATAATGCGGTGGTACTACCTCCTCGAGTTCACTGGAACTCTACTACCACATTGTTGTAGGTCTAGCGACCCCGTTAGTCCAGCGGCGTGAGACGACCGTTTAATTACCAAATTAATACCCACACTTGCTTACTGGTGGTAGAGCTCCAGTGACGGAGCTCGCGGGCGTAGGCACTACCGCATTGAAATAAAACTATTTTTACGGATTTATCTCGCGTATATTAAACTAAAATGATTTTTAAAATCAACCCGACGTTTCGGTCGCTTTTCAGCTTCCGTGGTCCCGGGCAGACTGAGGTGACATTTGTCTGACAGAAGTTTGAAAAAATTATATGTAGCTACCTCCATCGATTTCGTAAACGCCTTGCGTAGCGTTCAGGATTAACACAATAATTACTTATGGTATCTTGAGGTCTTGCAGACTGCTGCGGCTGGGATTTAATTGATAATCGCCATCCATCTTCTCTATTGGAATTTGGGTGTTTTTTAATTTCAATAGCCTCGCGTACCATTCGTGGAATGGGTTTGTGTTCTCTAGCGAGTATTTGAATTTTGAATTTTATCAAACCGGATGTAATGGTTCGGCTTATCCGCTATGTGTTCACAGACTGCAGACCTCCCTGTTCTTCGGTTTTTGACATCAGCAATGTTCTCTTTAACGCGGGTGGATACAGCTCTCTTCGTTTGACCAATATATGAGAGTCCACAATCACAATCTAATTTATAAATGCCCGAATTTCGTAATGGAATATTACTTTTAATGGGTCTTAAATACTGATGAATCTTTTTATATGGTTTGAAAACTGTTTTAATGGAATTCTTTTTTAAAATGTTGCTGATTTTATCTGTGACACCCTTAACGTAAGGTAGTATAGCTGGTTGTCGTTCTACTGTAGGTGGTTTCACGCGGCCTCTGTGACGGACGGGTGGTACATGGAGCTTGTTGTTATGTAGCACCTGGCGTAGGTGCTTCAGGGGTGGTAACGCATCTGCAATTCGACCTTGGTCTTTTTGTGGGTGTCTATAGGCTGCAGTCATCACTTAACAACAATGTGAACTGCATGCTTGTTTGCCACCTTCATTACATAAAAAAAAACGTCACCGACGGTACAGGTTTATACCTAGTATGGAGCTGTGGGTGTAAGCGTATTTAATTTTATTTTTTATAACATTAAACAGAGCCCTGCAGGTTTAATCTAGACGCATTCATAACAAAATAAAAGCACAAATAATCTTTTTTATTTCTTCATTAGCATACTTGCATAGAAATGTTCAGAATAACCTAGGAATAAGCATACGCTCCATATGTTCTCATCCCATATTATTGAAGCAGCAAATTTAAAACGAAGCACTGAAAACCTTATATACTAAGAGCAATGAATGGAGCGTGAAATAAAGTTTTCTCGGGACTTGCTTTTAATTTTATCTCGTATCATTAGATTAAACACCTGAAGGCTAAAAGAGAATAGGAGAATACGGGATTGAATTGCTGTAGGTAACATCACAATATAAACTTTTCACATTCCTCTTAATATTTGGTTTTCCGCGCGTGTGTTTTTTCAACTCAGAAAACACATGATCTAGTCTATCAAGAATGTGGTAATTTAACTTTCTTTATTGGTGGTAGGGCTACTCCTATACAGTGTCCTTCCATCACAGTGAAAAAGCGTGAGAGTATATAGTAATATCTCTGTCTTTGCATATCTCCTGTGCTCTTTCTGACTCATCACTCTCTTCATACGTCGATCCTGATGATCTCAACTTCAGTCAGTAATTGGCCTTTTGAAAGGAAGAAAGACTTTTTTATTTTCTTGACACACACGTACATAATAACGGAGATGACGCAAACACGCAAATAGAGTTAAAAGAACATAAAGTATGACTGTTAATGAACTTTTTGATGTCTTTCTTGGGATTCGAATACACAGTTCTTATGATAAATTCAATTGCGAACGACACATCTAATTCACTCATTCTACATTCAATATCTCTTAGCGTCTCCATCCCAACTAACTTACCGTATATTTCAATCCAAAGAAAGCAACTTAAGTTGCTGTGTGAGTCCACTCAGTATAATTAACTTGTTCTTAAGAACACAACTTGAAAATAATTGTTACAAATAGGTCACTGAAGAATAGCCGTGTTTACTTTGTAGATCCTTAGCAAAATTACTGGTTATTTTGTTAATGCATCTTAAATAGCTTTTCGACTATTATATTTAACTACAACATTTAAGCCTTTATATCTTTAAAAATAATGTCCATCAAATTATTGAAACGGCAATGTAATATGTGGTCGTGTATTCTGCTAATTTCAATTCTTAACTTTCTTCAATTGCCGTGTCTCGTAAGAACTTTTTTAAATTGATGGGCTTGATGCAGTTATATTTTTTTACATAGGTACGCTACAGTGGGTTCAAAGTACTTCAAAGATAATTAAAGGTGACTCTAGCATCGGGTATTGGTCCACTGGTGTAATAATTACGCTACTTAATAAAAAAGTACTTGCAGAAATTTAGATAATAGGCTGTTGTCTAAATTTCTGCAAGAGCCATACACTCGGGGGTGGAAGAGTCTAAAGGCATAATATCGGGGAAGCCCGCTCCGAGCTCGAGATTACTCGCTCGTGATGGTGAAACCACCTCTCGACACCCCCAGCCTCTCACGCCAGTGTTGGCCCCCGTCGACCATCGGGTTGGCTGTTTGGGGGGCCCACCAAGAAGAGGCGGGTCACCACCTGCCTAAAGTAGGATTCAATAATGTGAGAAGTTAGATGATAGGCAGGTGCCGGATCTCACTCCAGCCCAGCCAGCTTGTCCCCCCAGTTCACCCATATAGCCCAAAGTTTGGCGAGTCATTCATCAATACATTAGTCCCATGTATTTTTCGGGGTCTGTCTGTGTATGTATTAACTATTGAAGCAGTCAGAGAGAAGTCCCGCCGAATATAACCCATTACAAAATAGATCAAAATTCTCGAAAGGACGTGTTGGACCCCTCATGTCCCGCGCAAGCCTGATAAAGGTCCGGGGTTCAAATTGGACCCGGTGCTGACGACAGACGCTACTTATACTTTACTGTTTAAACAATATTGTAAATTTATCGCTGTACCCTTTGCCCTTTGATCACTGGATAACAACTCAAGTTTATGTTATCCTTAATTTTTATATAATATTCTCTAAAATACTCCACTCTAGAGAAACAACCATCAATCTCGTAGTAAGTAAACGTTCGGCCGTAATAAACGAAATACGGTAATTTACACCATTCTATCAAGCTTTAATTCGTTTAGGTCGAGCTTCTGCGTCTGTTGGGATCTTAATCTTTTGATTGTTCATTCTGTCTTCGCAAAGTGAAAAGGTACGTTGATTTTTTTATTGAATTAGTGAAGTTTTATTGTGCTGGCTATAATTAATACGGGTCTCCTGTGATTGTCTCTTTTTTCTTTAAATATCTTTTTACTGATATTTTCAGTGTTGGAACCCAAGGTCATAAGCACTACCTTTTTACCAGGGGAAAATGCGTTACGCTGGGTATGCGTAACGCATTTTCGCTTAGGGAGAGGGGTGGGTTATGTGGGACTCTGGAAACGGACATACCTACTAAAAACCGCGGTTGCTCGTTGCCGAGCCCTCCTCGAAGCCTCGGCTCCAACCACCACTAGTGCCATGCAGAACACCTGCACGCCAGCCAGCCCGGGATTTCTCCATTCGGCCGATGGACATCCCCTAGTCCAATGCCCGAAGGTCTCTGCCCCTACCACCCACCACACCAGGCGTCTCAAGACGCCCCGGTGGCGGGGTTATTTGTTTCGGCATCTTGGGACACCCGGGTGGACGGGCACACAGTTCGGCCCTAGGTGAGCCGCAGTGGTCAGGGTCACATTCATCAGCATTTGCCTGATCATCATATCAGCCATAGGACGTCCACTGCTGAACATAGTCCTCCCCCAATGACCTCCATGCCGATCGATCGGAAGCGACGTGCATCCAGCGGGTACCAGCAGCCTTGACTAGATCGTCGGTCCATCTTGCAGGTGGACGTCCTACGCTGCATTTGCCGATACGTGGTCTCCACTCGAGAACCTTTCTGCCCCAGCGGCTATCGGTTCTCCGAACTATGTGCCCTTCCCATTACCACTTCAGCTTGGAAATCTGCTTGGCTATGTCAGCGACTTTCGTTCGCCTACGGATCTCCTCATTTCTGATTCGATACAGTAGGGAAACGCCGAGCATAGCCCTTTCCATTGACCGCTGAGTGACTTGGAGCTTCCGTACGAGACCCTTAGTGAGAAACCACGTCTCGGCACCGTAGGTCATCACCGGCAAAACGCACTGATTAAAGACTTTCGTCTTCAAGGACTGCGGGATGTTTAACGAGAAAACGCTCCTTAACTTCCCGAACGCTGCCCAGCCGAGTTGGATTCGGCGAATGACCTCTTTCTCGAAGTTCGACCTGCCTAGTTGTATGGTTTGTCCTAAATAGACATATTCGTAGACAACTTCGAGGATCGAGTTCCCAATGGACACTGGAGTGGGCGATACAAGGTTATTGAACATGAACTTACTCTCGAAAATGAACATAAAGATAAAATGAACATGGATAAGAATCCATGTTCATTTTAAGGCCCACTCTTTGGAACACTCGATTGAGATCTTCGAGCATTGTGCTGAGATCTTCCAGCGACTCTGCCATGACTATAATATCGTCGGCAAACCGAAGGTGAGTGTTGTATTCGCCGTTGATATTGATGCCTAATCCTTGCCATTCCAGGAGCTTGAAGGCGTCTTTCATTGCATTGGTGAAGAGCAGAGGTGAAATGACATCCCCCTGTCTTACTCCCCTCTGCAAAGGAATCGCCCTCATGCATTGGTCCTGTACTCGGACTGACATGTTGGCGTTTTTATACAAACACTTCAACACTTCGATATACCGATAGTCAATGTGGCAACGCTGTAAAGACTGCAGCACAGCCCATGTTTCAACCGAATCAAAGGCTTTCTCATAGTCCACGAACGCTAAGCATAATGGCCGGTTATACTCCTCGGACTTCTGTATAACCTGCCGCAGCGTGTGTATATGGTCTATGGTACTATAGCCTTTTCGGAAACCGGCTTGTTCGGGAGGCTGGAAGTCATCAAACCTGCGAGCGAGACGGTTCGTGATCACCCTCGAAAACAGCTTGTAGACATGGCTCAGAAGCAATATGGGTCTATAATTCTTCAATAGGGCTTTATCACCTTTTTTGAAGAAAAGCACCACCACGCCTCTGTTCCATGCTTCTGGCGTAGTACCTTGGAATAGGACGGAATTAAAGAGCTTCTGAAGGACTTTCAGTAACGGTAATCCACCCGCTTGCAGAAGCTGTGTCGTGATTCCGTCCTCTCCAGGCGCCTTGTTGTTCTTAAGCTGTTTAAGGGCCATCCTAATCTCGTACAGGCTTGATGTCCGGGATATCTTCGGTATAGTGTCGGGTTAATTTGGCTCTAGGGTCTCTGACCAAATCAGAGGCAGGTTGTGCGACCGAGGTATATAACTGCCCATAGAACCTCTCGATCTCATTCGCATTACCTCAGGCTTAGTCGACGCTAAACTGCCGTCGTCTGTCTTCAGCTGCATCAGCCGGCTCTGTCCAATAGACAGATCCCTTGCAAACATCTTAGAGCCTTTATTCCGCTCTATCGTTTCCTCAACACATTTTGTGTTGAAGGATCTGATGTCGTGCCGCAAGGACTGTTGGATCTGTCTATTGCTGTAAGTTGCCGGTATTTTTTAGCTGTATCAGAGGTCTGCAGTGTCATTGAGCGTCGTTGTGCCATAAGGTTGAGGGTTTGATCGGTGAGTTTTTGAGGTCTATTTCGTCGGCGGGTTTTGAAGTATTTAGACCCCACCGAATGGACAGTTTCTACCAACCTGTTATTCATATCGTCCTCTGAGATGCAATCCTCCAGGCAAGCAAAGCGATTTTTCGGAGACATCATTGAATATGTGTTTCTTAGTGGTCATAATGAAGTTTATCTCATTTTTTGTGGAACCGTCGGGGCTCATCCAGGTCCATTTCCTATGAGGCGACTTCTTGAAAAAGGATTTCATCATGAAGAGTTCCTCCTTCTCCAGAAAAATGGCCAGCCTCTGGCCTCTAGGGTTCCGATGCCCACATCCAAATTGTCCCACTCTCAGCTCATTATCGCATTTCTTGCCCAGCTTTGCGTTGAAGTCTCCCATAACAACAGTGAAATACGTTTTGGAAGTATGTATGGCCCTACTTATGTCCTCATACATAGCTTCCACCTCGTCGTCCGGATGTGCCGAGGTCGGTGCGTAGACCTGGATGACCTTCAAGGAATATCTCTTGGATATTCTGAGTATCAGGTACGCGACCCTACTCGACACACTCGTGATGCATTCAATGTTGTTAACGAGAGACTTGTGGACGATAAACCCGACACCACCTTGGGACTGCTGGTCGCCCTCCCGGTAGAAGAACAAGTTGCCAGACTTTAGGGTTATCGTGTCCTCTCCCTCTCTACGGACTTCAGATAGCCCCAAGATGTCCCAGTGCAACTTGTTCAATTCTTCTTCCAGCTCAGCAATTTTCTCGTCTGTCCTTAAAGTGCGTGTATTGTTGTATGTTTCCAGTGATAACCAACGTCGTTATTCCGTTGTGCATGCCGAAGTCGTTTGACGGAAGCGACTCACCCGGAGATTCTTAGCACCCCTGGCTCCAGAGCTCGACTAGCGCCCATCCACGCTGGTTAAGCTACTGGAGCCGCCGGGCACTTGGGGCCTTTCCCTTGTCTGCATTTCCATCTGGGGGGTTTAGACCATAACTCGCCACGCTGTTCCAGTGCGTGTTGGCAGGTCGCCAGAGTCTCGTTTGTTGTGCAGCAGGGTGCACCACGTGCAGGTGAGGTTGGCTTGAGTCTCAAAGGCGTTGGTTGAGACCCCTTACATTTTTTAATTTTTTTTTCGAAGAATTTGAAATCTTCTGATTAAATTCACATTGCGCAAACCATTTGTTCTATTATTTCTCTGAACCCTTTATGATATTGGAAACACAATCCCCAAGTCGCTGGTCACGATTTCCTAGTGCAATACTAAAGTAAACAAGCATAGATTGTGGGAGTTTCCAAACTTTGGTACTAGATCGAGTTACAACTGCACAAACCAAACTAGTTTGCTTACTACAACTTTAGACTAAAGACCATTTGATTATTCACTTTATCAACAAATAGCGGTCCGCCCCGGCTTCGCGCGGTTTCAATCGTTCTCTCTTATTCATCTTAACGTGATGGTATAATAGCCTAAAGCCAGCTTTTATAATTGGGCTATCTGACACTGAAAGAATTTTTCAAACTCGATGTATAAAATCGGTTAAATTTTAATTTAATTTAATTTGAATATTTTAATTTGATAATTATTAATACTTATTGGATTATATTTATTATTGTAAGTTATTCGCTATAGGTAGCTTGTAAACTAACAATGCAAAAGTGTCCTTGTAGACCAATTTGAAATAATTTATTTGATTTTACGACGGTCTGGCAGTCTCAGAGACCATGTTTCTGTTGCATAAAGAAAGATTGGAAACACAAGGCACTTCATCAATCTGACTTTCGTGGTCTTGGTGATCCTCTTGTCCTACCCCAGATCTTGCCTAGCCGTTCCACTGCCGACCGGGTAATGGCACACCGTCGTCTGATCTCTTCTCCGCACCCTCCTGTGTTGAGTCCCTCAAATTAATATACCCCTTAAAATTTGTCTTTTAGAAGTTGTATAAAGATTTGGTAATGATTAGGTACAACCAGTCATTTGATTTCATTTCTGGAACTAAAATTCTGTGTTTATAAGATTCGTTTATAGATCGCGTACTAATGAAATACTGGTAAAGTTTTTTGTTTGCGCACTGAAATAAAACTTAGTTAATATCAAGATTAATATGGATGAATGTTATGTAACTTATGTTCAAAGTTTTCCCAGCGTCAATATACCATATTGTTCTAAGGAAACGAAAGTTTTGAGGAAAATACCGGGTTATGTTACATTCGTATTTCTTTAAAGTACCCATAATATGTGTATAACGGAGAATGAAATTGCGTTCCAAGAGTTTAAGAAATGTCAGCTAGATATTTGTGTTTTGGTAATGTTCAAACTGGACTAGATCTATCTAGTATTGCTTTATTATTTTTGATTCTTTCTACTTGGATTTATATTTCGGTTTATCTTTTTCTTTATGTAACCTTATGTGTCTTTTTCTTTATGTGGACCGGAACCAAACATGATAGTGCTGAGCACTACCATTTAGCGGCAAGTAAATTAGGTAATGCGGTGGTGCCTACGCCCGCGAGCTCAATTTACTTGCTTATTATACTTGCCGCTAAATGATAGTGTTCACCACTATCGTGTTTCGGTCAGATGGTAATATACGGCCGTGTTATTTCCGGCACAGAAGCATAACACCACACTGCCTTAGAAGTGGTAACGCATCTGCATTTTGATATCTGGTTTCTGTGTGGGTGTCTATAGCCCCATCACTTAACATCAATTTGAACTGCGTGCTCCTTTGTCACCTTCAATACATTAAAAAAATCTTAGCACAGCCACATTCGCTATTAATAAATTCTTACAGCTATCGTCTTTATACAACAACTGATATACAACATCAGAGTTATAATTAATTTAATTGGTCAGTTCAATCTGATTTCACTCAGATTCTCTGTCTCCGTATGACCCAGTTACCAAGTGACTTAGCTGTTGTGTCTGGTAGGCTCAAGTTATAAGCGGATTTTTTTTTTTTTTTTTTTATTAATTCACAAAATCCGCAGATCTTAAAGGTACTTACATTTAACTTATATATATATCTTACATCCAATTACGGATTTACTTTATATATGTAAAAATAATAAAATAACAGTCACTAAAGAGCAGCACGTGTTGATTGTATACATTACTATAGGTAGGGTACATTAAATTGTGAAAAGATAGTTTCACAATTTAATGTACCCAATTATGATTATTATGGATTCCTAATATTTCATTGAAAAAAATGTGGTAATAACATCATCTACACACCGTAGGTGGGTTTTACGTAAGTAAGTCGTTATAAGGTATTCTGTGTTAGTAATAAGTTTTGGTTGTTTTGATATTTTTATTTAGATATCTAAAATTAAAAAAAAAAAAAAATTTTTTACGTTAATGTTTCAAGTCCTTATTTTAAGGATGTACCTAAGTTAAAATATAGGTACTTACCTACCTTTGTCATGTCTCATGGCTGTAGCAAATATCCCCCCCCTCAAGGGTTTCCGCCTTGTCGTGGCGGGAGGGCTCAGTGCCCGGTGGTTGTCCCCACACCGGCGGGGCCAAGAGGAGCCCAGAGAGGGGGGCGGTGTTTGGCGTGGCTCTGCTCGCCACTCGCTGCTGTGGAGAGGAGACGGCTGGGGAGGAGGTGTACGGGTATTTTGTTGGCCCTGCACCCTATCCCCAGCCGCCTAACGGTGGTCCCGCCGTCAGATGGTGACGTGGTGGGAAGGCGGCTGGGGAAGAGGTGTATGGGTATGTCGTTGGCCCTGCACCCTATCCCCAGCCGCCTAGCGGTGGTCCCGCCGCTCGATAGGGACGTGGTGGGGCCACGGGGAGGGCGGTTGAAGGTCAGTTCATCCCTGTCATTCCCGTTCCCCCGGGGCCGGACAGAGTGCCCTTGAACTCCTCCACCCGGGCGTCTTGGGACGCCTGTCGTTGTGAGTAGTCGGGGCAAGGACCTTTGGGTGTCGGACTAGGGGATGTCCGTCGCCCAAATGGAGAAAGGTCCCAAGCTGGGTGGCGTGCACGTGTTCCGCACGCCACTAGTGTTGGTTGGAGCCAAAGAGCTCAACCTGCGGATGGCTCGGAGACGAGCAGCCGCCGGCGGGGTCGCGGATGTGTGCGTAAGCGTTCCCGTGTCCCCGCCACTGATGGCGGAAGAGTCGGAACACCGCGGGGTTTTAATGAGTACGAGTCTCACACTACCCGCCGTCGTTTCCCCTAGACGGCGGACGCCCATGAGGGTTTCCACGCGTAAAAAAAAAAGGCTGTAGCAAATAAAGCAGTTTCAGTATCTTATCTGATCGAAATAAATGAGAGAAATGTGTATGTGTGACATGATCTTTAATTTCGAATCTAAGCTGAATCGCTATAAGCTTTGTTTCGTTTCTTCGTATGAAACAAATAAATAAAATACATTTAACTCGGGCACATTATATAATTTGTTAATACATAATAGAACTGTGGTAGTCACTGGTGGTAGAGTTCCAGTGCAGGGTGTAGGCACCACCGCACCGCATTACGTAATCTATCTGCCGCCAAATGGTAGTGTTCAGCACTACATGTTCCGGTTACATGGTAATGTATGGCCCCGTAATAACTATCACATAGACACAACAACTAAAGTCTCAAGGGCAACGCATCTGCATTTTGATTTCTCTGCTTTTAGAAAAAACGCATTTTTCCTAGTTAATACTAGTTTTTACCAAATTCCATTGTTAAAATAAGAACTACTTATACCTTACAATCAAATATCAAGTAAAGTATCGTAATAGTAAAAACTAGAGCGCTGCGACCGAGCGGACGTGTTTCACTCGGCCGCACACTACTGATCTCCTTACGCACACCGAGTTAACTCTCGTCGTGCGTCGAAGCTGACACACACTATTCCACATAAAACTGACTTGACTGACAAACAAAAAAAAATCCACTTATAAAATATACCCTTTCAACCAGAAAACATATTTTTTGAAATCGTCCCACGATTGACGGATATATCGTCTCGTCATACTCATGACCCAGTTACGGGATGACTTAGCTATCTCGAGTCTCAAGTTACTGGCGGCACCGTACGGGTATTGCACATATTTTTATAATGATATATTACAGTAACATCGACAACTGACTTTGAGACAAAAGGAGTAGGTAGGTAGAAAGTACGAGTATATACCCTTTCAAACAAAAACATATTTCTTTTAATCGTTCCACAATTGACGGATATAATATCGTCTCGTCATATTCATGACCTAGTTACGGGATGACTTAGCTATCTCGAGTCTCAAGTTACTGGCGGCACCGTACGGATATTGCACTCAAACTGTATTAGATTTCACGATCGTAATATTTCGTGGACAAAATTGGGTAGTTAATGTCAAAATAATATGATCCTACCGAAGTTAGTGTGAAGATAGAGTTATTAAAGTACTATGTTGATGGGTTGATATTTCAAAACGTATTTGTTATAGTTAAAACAAGTTTTAGATAGAACGTGTTTTTCCTAGACAGAATTAGTTTTTGCTATAACTATTAGCTTGATAGCTTGCTTATTTAATGATTTTAAGGTATAAGTAACTCCTGTTTTTATAAAGGCATTTAGTAAAAACTAGTTCTTTAACTTCTTTAACAAAACTTAATAGGTAAATAGAGTAACTTTCATACTTATATCAAAGGTATAAGTATATTTAATATAAGTATATATTTAGATGTAGGTATGTATTATCAAAAAAAACTAACAGAAAATAAATACAAGTAAAAGTGTGTGACGTCAAAAAAGTGGTGCTACAGCACTGATATTCTGATGGGACCTTGCAAACTACAAATTCGCCAAAAAATCATACCGACTTCTTTTTGCATTTTTTTTCAATATTTCCTCTGTTTCTACAAAAGAAATCCCACGACGCAAAACAATAAAAACAAAATGCGAAATAAAAAGCAAAAATTAGACATAAAAACAGTAGTTAAGAAATTCCCATTCAACAGAGAGAGCATGAGACCGAACAATTAAGGAAGCCATAAATTTGCAACAAAACATAAATTAAGTGTTGCCAGGCGGAATTGAAAAGTTAAGAAGTATAATTGCTGTTAACACCTGACGCTGAATGAAGTTTTGTATGGTTCAGTAATGACTCGGGATTAAGGTAATTGTTAAGTTTAAGATTGGAGTTAATTGTACTTTGGCAAAGGGTGCTAACGACTAAGGGTCTTGATAACATGATTTAAGATTTACATACCAAAATGGAAATTTTATTTAGATACTACCCATATCTATACTGTCTATACTAAAATTATGAAGAGGAAACATTTGTGTTTTTGTTTGTTCGTTTGTAACGTTTTCACACGAAACTACTAGACCAGTTTTTAAAGTTTTTTTCACCATTGGAAAGCTGCATCTTCACTGAGTGACATAGGCTGTAATAATGATAATGGCAACCCATTAAACGTCCCACTGCTGAGCACGAGTAGAGACTCGTAGGGGATCCAAATAGGGGAGAGCCTCTATTTAGGAGGAGGCTTGGAGCTTACTCCACCACACTGCTCCAATGCGGATTGATGGATATACGTGGCCAACCGGCTGAAGGATGTTTTCAAACTGCCCATGAGGCCTCCGACAAGGTTTGACGACTGCTATCTATCGATAGCAATCGGGGCCGACGGCTTGACGTGCCCTCCGAAGCACGGAAACGCGCATTTTAATTTTCCACTAGCGGTCACCTATGACACACCCGTCCGCGCCTGTAATGCTTAACCGAGTGGATCGCTCCCGATCTACACCAGCCGCGGGGCCATGCGCGATTCTAGGCTCTATTATAATGTAATTATAATTTTATAATAAGGTTAGATAGGTTATTATAGATAAGATAGGTTATTATTATACCAAGGTCGAAAATACAGATGCGTTACCACTCCTGAGGCGTAAGGTAATATGCCGCTGTGCCGGAAATTACAGGGCCGTAAATTACCACTTGACCGGAACACGATAGTGCTGAACACTACCATTTAGCGACAATTATATTAGGCAAAGGAGCTTAACTTTTTAACTGGAGCTCTACCTCTAGTTAAAAGGTTATTATATGTCATGTCTCTGTAGGAATCGGCGTACATGTATGAAGAGAATGATGAAGGTAGACGAGGCACGAGAGGTTTGTCAGAACCGGGATGTCTGGCGCTCTACACTCTCTGCCTACCCCGTTAGGGACCTGGCGTGAAGATACATATATGTCTCTGTGCTGTCCAAATTATTGTTTTATTTCTTTCTTTCTTTCTTATATGAAAAAGGATACCAAAATGAATATAATACGAAAGCAGAAATGTCCATATCATTGGAAAATAAACAGGTCTGTAAATAGGTTTCAAATTTAATTTTTTAAACAATCGGTTCAACAACGCCCCATCCCGTTCTTTACGCCAAATACTCGAGATACTCCGTAATCGATTGCCGATAGATATTTTACATAAATTTGTGTTGTATTAACTTAGCAGCCACTAACTCACAGACAAGGGTCTTCTTGATCTTCAAAAAGCGTATCATCGAACTAATTCTCCTAAATACAGTCGAATTAAATTGTATTTAAGAAAAAACCTTCACCGGTTCGTTTTATTCTCAAACGAAGAAAAAGCAGACTGTGTACTGGTGGTAGAGCTCGAGTGATGGAGCTCGCGGGCGTAGGCACCACCGCATTATCTAATATACTTGCCGCTAAATGGTAGTCTTCTTTTTGACCTCGGTCTTTGTGTGGGTGTCTAAAGACTGCAGTCATCATTTAACATCAATGTGAACTGCATGCTTGTTTGTCACTTCCAGTACATAGTAAAAAAAAGGATACATTAACGGTCGCGTGGTTTAAAAACAGTTTTTAAATATGTGGAATAACTTATAAGGTGGAATAGGTCCCTATTTCCTCACTCTCATAGCCTAGCGGCATACCGCGGACACTCCGCCAAAATTCCATACAAACGCTTAATTTGGTTTCTATTACACAGACATCAATCAGTGACGTGTATTTACACGCGCACCTGTGTGCGTAGCACGTACAAAAATACCAACCGTCGCCCATAATAGGGGAAGAGGGTTGAGTGATGCGAGCATATCGGGCGGGACGTCGAAGTGTCCATTCTATACGTAGTATTATTACATACTCTCTGCTAGCGGGACGGCAATGCGACACGACTGGAGAGAGATCAAGCGCAGGATCAACGACTTATAATAATATCATAATGGCAACCCTTTAGGTGTTCATATTAGTTAAAACGTTCTTAAGGCAACTGCTGGACACGAGTCTTTCCCCTTCTTGGGGAGGTCTGGAGCTTACTCCACCACGCTGCTCCAATGCGGGTTGGTGGAGATAAGGGTTAGTGGCCAACCCGCTGTCGGATGTTGCCCATAAGGCCTTCGACAAGGTTAAACGACCGCTATCTATCGATAGCAACCGGGACCGACGGCTTAACGTGCCTTCCGAAACACGGATACGCGGATTTTGATTTGCCACTACCGGTCACCCATTATACACCCGATCGCGCTCGTATCGCTTAACCGAGTAGATCGCTTCCGATCTACACCAGCCACGGGGCCATGCGCACTTCCCGCAACGATTTTACGTGTTTGAAATGATTATAGACAACTAACGTAACTTCATGCCTTTACAGCCATTATCATTACCTTCTCTACGGGATTATTCTCCAAAGGGGTAGGCAGTAAATGCATGCATTCAAGCATACCTACATGCAAATCATCGATTCGCCGGTTACGTTTTGGACTATGTAACAGGTGGCGAGCCTACACACATCTCCGGGCACATTGCCAAACGCCGAGGTACTAGGACTATTTCTGATAGTGAAAAAATCCCAATAGAACCAGGGATTACAGTGCTATCTCTGATAGCCCCCGACCCGGGATTCGGACCATTGTAGACTACTACAGTAGCCTGCTACCTACTTGACTACTAAAGCAGTTAAAAACTATAGTAATAATATCATTTTTACTGGTGATAGAGCTGCTGTGACGGAGCTTGCGGGCGTAGGCACCAACGCATTACCGAATATACTTGCCGCTAAATGGTAGTGTTCAGCACTATCTTGTTCCGGTCAGGTGATAATGTACGGCCCTGTTATTTTCGGCACAGAGGCATAACACCTTAGACCTCAGGAGTGGTAACGCATCTGCATTTTATAGGCTGTAGACATCACTTAAGATCAATCTAAACTGCATGCTTGTTTGCTCGTTCCATTACATAAAAAATAATAAATTTATTGTCAACAAAACTATATAGTCGTAAAAAAAGTGGTTGGGTTTGATGTGGAGAGGCTGCTTGCAAAAGGTGATGCGCTAATTAAAAATAGCCCAATATGTATATAAAATTAACAGAACTATATATAAAGTTAAAACCAAAGCATCGATGAACAAAAAACATTTCACTGGAAATCCAGAAACACTTTTGAAAGGAATTTTAATCCGTCTACATGACATAGATTCAAAGAATTCTTTTCAGCTCGATTTCAAAGATGTTTTAAACATCAAAGTTAGATCAAAGTAAGAATCTGAATAAAGCATAGCGTTATCGTGATATATAAAGTGACCATGAACTCAGTTAAGATTTCAATAAGATGGTAGATGAATCAGATTTTTCATAGCCGTGTGAAGTATGAGACCTGTTTTTTATTTAATAAAGGTAGCAAACCAGCTTTCAGTTAACATTGATGTAAAGTGATGACTGCGTCCTATAGATATCCACAAAAAACCAGAAATCAAAATACAGATGCGTTGCCATTCCTGTGACCATAGTTGTTAAGTCTCTGTGATAGTTAGTATGGGGCCATGCGAGTTCTAGTGTACGAACTCGAGGACATGGGCACTTCCATGCCTACATTCGATTGTAGGCATTACCACATTACCTGATCTATTTAATACACATTCAGCACTATCGAATTTTTGTGTCCCGGTTACTCCAGCGGTGTGAGATGACCGTTTGATTCGAAGGGACGCGGGGTCGGTCGGGTTCGATCCCCGCACCGGGACAAATATTTTCATGGCCTACAGATATTTGTTTCGGGTCTGGGTGTTTGTACGATATATGTGTGATATGTCATACAATGTGATACAATGACACCCACGAAACAGGTTTATACCTAATGTGGGGCTGTGAGTGTAAGCGTGTTTTATTTTATTAATATTTATTTTATATCGTGTTCTGGTTAAACGGTAATTTATGGTGGGATGCCAACGCATTTGTATTTATTTTGTAGATGTAAGGCTGTAATCGTCACTTACCATCTATGGTGAACTTCATGCTTGTTTGCTACCCTCATTATCTTTACATAAGACCAGCACATTACCAAACGCTTGTGACACTGGCTACCTTCCCAGTTATTCAAATTTTAAATTTTAACATCATTCACTAAGGCCCAAGGTCTCGACCCAATCCAAAACCACAGAACAGCCGAAAAGAAGCATTTTCAATTAGGTAGAAAAATGAAACGCTCCACCAAGTACAACATTAGACTCGAGTTCATACCATGATTGCGAGCAAATAGCTGTCACAGGAATCACACCAATTACTCGAGCGAATTAAACAGTCCATACGTACCCATTAAACATCCAGCGAATTCCACACTAAAAGCTGAAAGCTTGGCTACAATTTGGCCATAAGCGCAGTTAAGGATTCAACAAGCAGTGAGATGAGCGGAAATTTGTATCGTTGCACAATTGTGTATTTTTTTGATGATTGCGTTTTTTAAACTTTTTGATACTCTCATATTTACCAAATCAGGTTGTCATTGTCAGGGTATACCGGTTGTTTGTAGAAACTGGATAATCTCTCTACTCGTTCTAAAAAATGCAAAGCTTAAAATTTAACGTCAACCTTTTGTAATTCACACATTTGAAATTTTTCAAATAAGTTCTCATTTTTTCCAAAATAATGTCAATAGGCCTATCACTTACTACCTAGGATAAAACGTAACCGGCGAATCAAGGCATATAATGTTCGAATGCATGCATTTACCTCTGCCTATGTTGCTCCAAAATCATTATGTAAATTCTTTCATTATTCCACACTAAAAACACTGTTTGCAGATCGTCTGCGACTTTTATTCTCGGTTCTAACATACACTAATTATTTTGTTGATCTGCTTTCATTAAAAAAGCGCTGCGCTGCAATTAAAATAGGAATTTATTTTGTATAAAATCTGTTATATGTTGTCATACCCAAGAGGGCTTCATGTTGATATTTTTATAAGTATTACCACCTGTGTACACATGATATGCAATAAAAAACTTAAAGTTGAAAAAGCTTCGTTCATAATGTTACCTATTAAAAAAAAACAAAAAAACACTTTATTTTTATACCTAAATTGCGATCCATTTGCCTTCTCCCTTATTCACTCTTGAAAACTCTCCGCTCACAGATTGTCTATCCCTTTAACCTTTAGAATGGTAATAAAGCAGATATTTCCCCGCTCTTACATAAACTAACCTAATTGGCAGTCAACCTCCGTTGAGATAAGATCTTGATATGGTTCAGGAAACGTTATGGGATATGAGGGTATGATATCGAATGTAAGTTGCTCTGGGAATTGCTCTTCATTTGCTGTTAACTGGGGTTCTTTGACTTCGGTTCTTTGGATTCGTTATTTTTGCTCTGATTGGGATAATTGATAGTTTGTTGGGTGTGTTTTGGGATTTTATTAGAGTACGTTTACTCTGAATGAGATGAAATTAAGTGATGTAGGTTAGATACGAGATATAAATAATGCATTTTATTGGTATCTTAAATCTAATATGCAAATTTTACACATATAACCCTATTTAGCCAGCACACCGTCAGGTTTCTGCCAGGTCTCCTTCAGGCTTCTGCCAGGTCTTCTCTTGACATTCTCAAAAATGTCAATACGCATGTAAATGTTTATAGGCTACGTCGAAGTGGTTGACCACTTCGTGACATAAAAACTGACCTTCCTTGCCAGTACACAAATTAATATCACTGCTGTCGAAAACCGGGTTAAACTACCAAAACATATTTACTCCCAGTATACGAGGAAAACGGATAATGTCCCGGACGACAGTCGTAACTATCAGACCAGATTATAAAAACATCCCATAAAAGCAAAGAGTGAAACAAATACGGAGAGACAACCGTATTCTATTCCCTGCGGCACAAAGTTGAGATTGGCTGTGGAAGCGGTAAAACATTACTTGCTGCGCCTTATGTTAAAGGGATAAAGACTGTAATGGATTTTTTACTAACATGCGTTAGTGTAATGGTGCGTTAAGCTGAGTAATCATCGAGTTTAAACACCGTTATGTTGATAAGAAAATTCTGTTGCAAAAATTTTCGAAGACTTAGCACGGAAATTTGATACAGCCATAAAATATACAAAATTTCTTATCGTTTGGATACACGTGGCAAACGATGTTTTGGGAAGTTTAAAGACTTATTTTTAGGAGCAAAGTGGCAACTTTAGGTAGTAGCAAGATACTACTGCTATCCTGAGGAGCCCACCCCATCTTACCCTCCTGGGTTAGATCATCAGGTCGGAGTGAAAGTTTCTTTGGCGATAGAGCTAGTGCCTAACTAGATACTTACCGCTAAATGGTAGTGTTCAACACTATCGTGTTCTGGTTAGGTGGTAATGTACGGCCCTGTAATTCCCGGCACAGAGGCATAACATCTTAGGCCTCAGGAGTGGTAACGCATCTGTATTTTAACCTCAGGTCTTTGTGTACGTGTCTATAGACTGAAGTCATCACTTAACATCAATATGAACTGCATGCTTGTTTGCCAATTTCATTAGATAGAAAAAATATTTCTAAATGTTCACCTTGGAGTTTAGCTTATTTAACCGGAAATGTCAATAGGCTCACCGCTAGCTGGCAAATCGTGAGATTTTCCGAATTAACTTGTGCCTACTCCTTCGGTAAATACTCGTACAGGCGTAAAGGTACTAAAATCTGTCATTTAAAAAAAAAACGTCATTAGGACATTACCAGAACTAGTTCAACAAAGAATGTGTTTTACAACTACCTTCACTAAAGGTCATTTCACAAAAAGTCCTTACATCGACACTATATACGAAAGATCAATTTTATCTCCGATATCTATCAAACTTTGAGGTAACAAAGTTTTACTATCTCCATCATAAAATCATCTGCCAATATCTTAGGTCGTGACATAAAAATTCCATTTTACTATCCCCTCATTTTACTTAAGATAGAAAATACTCGTAAAAAGTGCCTCGTGTTAATTCAGCTCACGTACCTTCTCTATTACTCTGGGATTTTTCTGCTTGCTCATTCAGACATAAACCTTATATTGAGTTGCAAATACTTGGGAACAAAATTAATCCTGTTCACCAACAAAGTAAATAGGATAAGCAATGAGTAGCTCAAACAATATTGACATAGCTGTAGCATGTAACTTTAGGCGTTTATCCCTGAAGGGTAAGCAGATGTGAATGCACTCATTCAGACATACATGCAAACACCCACGATTCACTAGTTACCTTTTGTCCCATGTAAAAGATAGCAAGCTGTAAGCATCAATTATTACAGCCAAAAGACGTCCTCTGCTGGACAAAAGCCTGCCTTAAAAGGTTGTTACAATGATTGACCCTGGGCCGCATCCAGAGATTACTATGAGGTTGTTGGTTGATATTATGGGTGCCCTACTCGAGCTTAGTCTTCCAGTACACGTTTCAAAAACTTTACCCCAACGGCCATCGATTGTTCGAGCTTGTGTCTTACCGACTGATATTTAAATTTCGCTATTCGGTGGTATATGTTGATTACTTTGGTTCTCATGCAGATTTCGTCGATCATTATTAGATCTCTCAGAGAAATGCCGAACATAGTTCTTTATTGCCTTTCATTGTGCTTTTAGCCGTGATCATGATACTTCTTATTAAGCCCATTGTGAGCGACCACGTTTCATTTGCATATGTCATCACTGACAACACCCACAGATCTAGGTTATTGTTATTGATATTACCGGGTGCAGTTCCAAACTCCAAGACAGCCATCCTTGTCATTTTGGAATTGGAATAAAATTTATTTCATTCAAATCGAGTGAAGGAATTATCCTTGGAAACCAAACACGCGTAAACCCCAATAAGGGCACGGGTACAATGTTTGACGAACATAATACACAGATAAGCATTACCAAGCACTAGTTAAGGGTAAGACACACAATACCGGCCGACAATTGTATTTGTTGAGGCGACATTAAAGATCCCGCGGCACATAATATGGACCGATAAATCTGGGTACGGCAATATGGCGTGTGCAAATCTTGATACAGCAAACATGAACATAAAACCTGCTGGATAGACTCCGATACTGTTATTGCCCATTAGCGACTTGCCTAAAAGTTCGGGTGGGAACTGTCTTTGGTATAGCGGATAAAGTGTATTCTTATGCTATGAAGGTGACAAGCAAGCATGCAGTTTACATGTATGGTAAGTGAATGCTGCAGCTTATAGACATCTTAACATAAACTGGAGGTAGAACTACAGATATGTCTGAAAGTAGATTACTGATATTAATAAGTTGAGGGATAATGTAATCTGTTCTTCTTCCAACATTTTTATACGTCATGAAGTAGGTAGGACTAACAAAAATACAGTTCAGCTTGATAGTAAGTGATACTGTGAATACTGTATACTATAAGTTTCAATTCAATGGCAAGGGCTATGCTCGGCGTTTCCCTACTGTATCGAATCAGAAATGAGGAGATCCGTAGGCGAACGCAGTGTAAGACGTCCACCTGTAAGATGGACCGACGACCTGATCAAGGCTGCAGGTACCCGCTGGATGCACGTCGCTTCCGATCGGTCGGCATGGAGGTCATTGGGGGAGGCTTATGTTCAGCAGTGGACGTCCTATGGCTGATATGATGACTGTATACTATAAATATCAACATAAAAATATCAACATAGATGCGGTGCCACTTCTGAGGTGTAAGATGCTGTTCCTCGGTGCCGAAAATTAGAGGGTCGTACGTCGTATCGTATCGTCTTTCAATCGGGTGTTGTCACCTGATTGGCTACTCGTTAATCGCTGTACTACTATTTAGTGGCAAGTCGATTATGTAATGCGGTTCTTATGGTATCTTGAGATCTTGCAGACTGGTGCAGCTGAAATTTCATTTAAGAGTCTCTGAGTTAGGCTGTAGACCACCGGACCGGCGGAACCATGAAAAAAACTGTATTCTTTGAAGCTATTCATACATACGGGTTGGTCATTAACCCTTATCTCCCCAACCCGCATTGGAGCAGCGTGATGGAATCAGAATCAGAATCAGAATCAGAAACTCATTTATTCATTTAGGGTGACAGGCACCTCTTATGACACGTCAAAAACAAATGAAATAAATTAAAGTGAACAACAATTGATATACATGTCAAACAAGATAAAAAAATATATGTAAAATCAAGAATATCACTAAGATAAAACTAAATGTATGTATGTATGTATGTATGTATCTTCACGCCAGGTCCCTAACGGGGTAGGCAGAGAGTGTAGAGCGCCAGACATCCCGGTTCTGACAAACCTCTCGTGCCTCGTCTACCTTCATCATTCTCTTCATACATGCACGCCGATTCCTAAGACTTTTGACACCACCATCAGACAGAACTCGACCTATTTGGTCATGGTAGGTCAGCCTTGGTCTTCCTGGGCCTCTGCAACCATCCACATTCGCATTGTATATCTGTTTAGTCATTCGCTCATTCGACATTCTTTCTATATGCCCGAACCATCGGAGCATGCCTTTTTTCATTTTTACACCGATACTATCATTCACACAAAGTCTCTTTCTTACATCTTCATTACGAACGCGATCGGTGAGTGATACACCGCAGATCTTGCGCAAAGATCTCATCTCGACCGCGTTCAACTTACTTTCATGCTCTTTCCTGCATACCCAGCTCTCGCTTCCATATAAAAGCGTTGGAGTAAGTACAGCATTATGTACGGCTAGTCGAGCCCGCTGGCTGAGATGTTTGGATTCTAGCAGCTTACCCAACGCTCCATTCACGCAATTCCCAGCAAGCACTCTTCTTTCTATGTCAGTGGTGTACCTACCATCCTTGCTAAAAGCACATCCAAGATATACAATTTCATCAACCTGTTCTAACACTGCATCATCTACTACTACCCTTGCATTTGTTCTCTGTTCATCTCTTTCAAATACTAATACTTTAGTTTTATCCACATTCAATTGTAAGCCTTTCTCCATACAATCCTCTTTCATGACTGTGACTAGTGCTTGTAGCCCAGATGGTGTAGAGCTAACAATTACCGCATCATCTGCGTAAAGCAGACAGTTCACCACTAAGTCACCCATACGCACTCCCACATCCATCAACTACACCCTCTGGAGGCATTTGTCCAGATATATAATAAACAGCCTAGACGAAAGCACGCAACCCTGTTTGACACCGATGTTAACATCAAACCAGGGTGACATGTTACCATCTACCCGCACACATGCTTGACAGCCCACATACGTGGACTGTATTGCACGGAGCAGACTGCCATCAATACCATACTCTGGCAAAATGTCCCACAGCTCCTTTCGTAATACCCTATCAAACGCCTTCTCCAAATCCACAAAACCGCAGAAAACCTTCTGGCTCACAGCCAGATGCTTCTCTACGATGTTGCGGAGGGAGAAAACTTGATCCATACATCCTCTTCCAGTTCTGAAACCACCCTGTGCATCCCACAACACTAAACTAAATGTAATAAACTTATTAAAAAAGTATATCAGTAGAATGTCTCATTTCCCCTTTACAAACTGATAACAAAGAGTAAAAAGTAAAGAAAAAAGAAAGAAAGAAAGAAAGAAAAAAACACTTTATTGATACAGTCGTGAGAACCTGCGACACAATAAATTCACTGGCACGTAACTTACAATGTATTAGTAAATTTAAAAATTAAATTAAACCAATATACAGGGTTAATTAAATACATCCAACGCATTAATCGTCACAGGTGATTTAGGTACGTCAAGACTAACAACTTTAGTTCTATGATCCTGATGAGCGAAGTCTCCCCTTAAGAATCATGCGCTAGCTACAAAAAAGAGTCATTCTTTGTAATTCACCGGCAAAGTTCCAAAGGCCAATATGATCCAGGCCTCATCCCAAGTAGGGGAGAGACTCGTGGCCAGCATTGTGTCAAGGGTTGCCATTATTCATACATAGATTCAAACGCTTCGCTCATCACAAACAACTCCGCCTTAGCCCAAGAGAGGTGTTAGCACGTGTATGTTTGCGAAGCGCGGTCGAGTGTCCAAATACACTTCTAGCTTTAGTCCGAAGATTACAAGGACTGTTTGTTGTTCGGTACGGTTTGTTTTGTTGGTATCTGAAAATTTGCTCCATCGGTAGTCAAAGGATTTCTTAGGTGTAGACATTTTGTGTGCCTCTTTGTTCTGTTTGTGGTGAAATTCAATGTCTTGTGCCGAAAAGGGATTTGAAATATCAGGTTGCTGTACGTATATCACCACCTGAGCGGGACACAATAGTACTGATCACTACCAGTTAGCGGCAAGTAATAAAAGTCTTTTCGCATTATAGTATGTATGAACTTGTAATAAAATCTCTTTGGCTGTAGTATTTGTATCTGGCTGGTTTTGGTATCACTGAAAGTTAAAATTTTAAAGAATATAATTCCAAATTCAAATTGTTGATGATGTTTATGGACCTAGTGCAGTGTCTGTGAGAGACACAAATTTGGTTTAAGCGTTTTCAATCCGGAAATTTTGATGTCAAAGATGCACCTCGCTCTGGTCGCCCTATTACGGATAAAATCGATGCCATTTTTGAAAAAGTGGAGCAAGATCGACATATCAGTAGTCACGACATAGCTGAAGAACTGAGAATTGATCACAAAACAGTTTTGGCGCATTTGAAAAAAGCTGGGTACAAAAAAAAGCTCGATATTTGGGTACCTCACGAGCTCACTGAAAGAAACCTAATGAACCGTGTACTCATTTGTGATTCTTTATTATGACGTAATGAAACCGAATCATTTTTGAAGAAGCTGATAACTGGTGATGATAAGTGGATCACGTACGACAAGAACGTGCGAAAAAGGTCGTGGTCAAAGGCCGGTCAGGCTTCACAGACTGTGGCGAAACCCGGGTTAACTCGCAATAAGGTGATGTTGTGTGTGTGGTGGGATTGGAAGGGCATTATTCATTATGAGCTATTACCACCAGGCAGGACTATCGATTCTGAACTCTACTGCGAACAACTGATGAGATTAAAGCAAGAAGTTGAGAGAAAGCGGCCGGAATTGATCAACAGAAGGGGTGTGGTGTTTCATCATGATAACGCTAGACCTCACACATCTATAGCCACTCAGCAAAAATTAAGAGAGTTTGGCTGGGAGGTGTTAATGCATCGGCCGTATAGTCCTGACCTTCAGATTTCCACCTGTTTCGGTCTCTTCAGCATTCTTTATGCAATGTTAGGTTATCATCACGAGAGGACTGCCAAATCCACTTGTCGCGCTAGTTTGATAATAGGTCCCAAAATTTTTATAGCAATGGGATCATGTCCCTACCTACAAGATGGCAAAAGGTTATCGAACAAAATGGTACATACATACTTTATTTAAATTTAAATAAACTATATTAAAAAATGTTTTGAATTATCTTAAAAAATGCGAAGAAACTTTTTCCCCAACCTTAGGTAATGCGGTGGTGCCTAGGCTCGCGAGGTCCGTCACTGGAGCGCAAGCGCCAGTGATCGGTTCGTCTATTTCTGGCACAGAGGCATAATGTGAAGGAAAAATTTGATAGTCGGGTGTGGACGTCGATAGCTCAGTTGGGAGAGCGGCTGGACTAGAAATCCTAGTGGTGGCAGGTTCATGTCCCGATTTTTTTATATTCCATTTTTCCTTAGAACTGCATGCTTTACTGGTGGTAGAGCTCCAGTGACGGAGCTCGCGGGCGTAGGTATCACCGCATTACCTAATATACTTGCCGCTAAATGGTAGTGTTCCTGTCGAGTGGTAATGTACGGCCCTGTAATCGCCGGCACAGAGGCATAACACCTTAGGCCTCAGGAGTGGTAACGCATCTGCATTTTGACCTTGGTATTTGTGTGGGTGTCTATAGACTGCAAAAATCACTTAACATCAATGTGCACTGCATGCTTGTTTACCACCATCTTTACAAGAATAGGCGCTATTTGTGATAAAAACCTTTACATTTACTCATTTTCTAATTTTGTTGCTTATCAAAATGATGAGTCAACATAATATCAATTCAGTTACAATTTAGTTCATTATGTTAATATTTACCCTAGAGTATTTTCAAAGTAAATAATATCATGACATTATTATCAGAATACAGGTATTAGAATTACAAATATACTTTTATTAAAATATGTCTACTAAAAGCGCTGGATTATATATACTCGTAGTTCATAGTTTAATAATAGGTATGGTAAATATGTTTTCTTGCGCCACTAAAGGTATGGATAAATAAAGTATTATTTTTTGTTAATCTAATGTAATATGTAAAAGTATTTATTTTGAAGAAAAAAAATCGGTCAAGTGCGTGTTGGGCCACGCGCAGTGTACGGTTCCGTAGTTTTTAGGTTTGATTAATTGAATAAAAAAATATATAAATATTTTCTATGCAGTTTAATCAAAAATTTCGTGTATTACATTTGATTGACTATTACTCGCAAACTTGTAAAGCCTGTAAAGTGTTTACTATAAAGAATGTCTATTTGCTTTTCCTGAACTCCGGACGAATTCGTGGGCGCAGCTAGTATAAAAGTAGCTTAAGTTACTCATTACAGTACAGTACTTATTACATAAACTATCTGCCAGTGAAAGTCCCGTAAAAATCGGTCCGGCCAATTCCGAGATTAGCGGGGACAAACAGACAGACAGACAGGCGGACAGACAGACAGACAGACAGAAATTGTAAATAATGTTGTTTTTCTATATATGTACCGTGTAAACATATATATGCATTTAGTAAGAACCGGTTATTTTTATATTACAAACAGACACTCCAATTTTATTTATTTCCATAGATCATTTTTGAATGATGATTTTTTAGGCGTAACCTCACGCCCGTAATCACCGAAGGGGTACGTAGAGGTAAATGCATGCATTCAAGCATACACGCAATCACCGACGATACGCCGGTTACGTTTTGGCCCATGTAACATGGTAAGCCTGTCGACATGTCCGCGTACATTACCAAACTTCGAGGTACTGGGAAACTTTCAGAAAATGGAAAAATCCCAATAGCTAATCACAAATGTTTTTTCAAAGGCGTATTAACCTTCCAATATTTCGACTGGTTCAAAACGAATTATATTTTTTTACGTATAAATATTACCTACAAGCTCACAAAGCATACACCTAAAGAGTCAACCTAATATTATGTAACTAATCTCACTAAGGTGTTAAATACACTCTAGCAAATAATCAATATATTTTGAGCTCTAATTCGTAGGCTGTTAGATCAACATTCCAATGAACTGCTGCATGTTACTTAGTGGAATATTGATAATAACGTTATTAAATTCTTCTGACACACAAATTTGTGGAAAGTAAAACATAACATTCTGGTGTAGTATCGCCTTGTGTTTGGCATCGAGAAGTGACGACCCTCACGCATTCTAGTGGAGGAAAATTCACCCGTTAGTGGAATCAATCTACCAAGCAATGGTGGTCAAACCATTCAAATAGGGCTATAGTAAAAATAATAACGCAGGATGGGATATATAATGGCAACCCATTATACGATGTGTACTACTGCCGGGCACGAAGCTCTCCCCTTTTTGGGAGGTGGCCTGGAGCTTACTCCACCACGCTGCTCCAATGTGGATTGGTGGAGATACGGGTTAGTGGCCAACCCGCTGTCGGATGTTTTCAAACTGCCCATAAGGCCTCCGATAAGGTTTAACAAAATTCTAATTCAAAATGCAAATCATTTATTTCAAATTGGTCTACAAGGACACTTTTGCACTGTCGGGTTATAAGCTACCTAGAGATAACTACTACTACTACCTAACGATTGCTATCTATCGATAACAACCGGAACCGACGGCTTAACGTGCCCTCTGAAGCACGGAAACGCGCATTTTAATTTGTTACTAGCGGTCACCCATCACACACCCGACCGCGCCCGTAATGCTTAATCTACTCGGTTAACCGAGTAGATCGCTTATGATCTACACCAGCCGCGGGGACATGCGCGCTTCCTTGCTGAAGTGCGACAAAACTACCGCCACTGCGATCGTCAATCCGCTTGCCAAGCGTGGCGATAATGGCAAATTCTCCCCTAATTCCCCAAAGACGCTACAACGGTGTTGTAGTGGAGGTTTTTCGGCTGGAAAGATGAGATTAAGTAATACGGTAGTGCCTTGCTCTCACGTTGGAACTCCACCACCGGTAAAATTATTTAAGTTGTACATCTACAAGAGCTGTATATCCCGGAGTCAGTCTATTAAATTTGTGCAGCGCTCGATAGCTGGCACCCAAGAACCTCATTACTCTTTAGTTGTATCAAATTATATTATAATTATACACCATTAATTGAATAGTGGAACTATTTAATTATGTTTCGTAATGGCATTTCCCAATTTAGTTCATGCTACACATTTCAGAGTTTTTTTTTATGACAAAGGATTGACATACAAGCAGACGGGCCACCTGATGGAAAGTGGTTACCGTCGCCTATGAACATTTGCAACATCAGGGGAGTTGCCAACGCGCTGCCAGCCCTGAAGGACACTTTTGACGCCAGTTTTGAAGAGCCCCATATTGTAGCGCCGGGGGAACACCTCTGAGGGAAGTTCGTTCCACAATTTGCACGTTCTGAGCAGGAATGAACGCGCGAATCGGACTGTTGAGCATTTCCTAGTATCCACCTGTGCGGGTGGAACTTCTCTCTTCGGCGGGTGGTGCGATGTAAGAATGTAGACGATGGCACCAGATCGAACAGTTCATCAGAGCACTCACCATTGTAAAGGCGGTAGAAAATGCACAGACATCCGATGTCTCTGCCCTGACTCAGATCTTCGAGTCTATATGTGATACCTGGGTCGTTAGTAGTTACTAGTAGTGGGTAGTTAGTCATGGTAGTTTATACAGGTATTCGATTCTGTGGGTCATCATCATCATATTCAGACGAAAGATATCCACTGCTTTTGTGCTCAAAGCGTCCCCATAAGGGGAATATGCCATAAGCACCACGCTTGGCATACGGATTACCGATCGCAGCAGCGGTAATTTTCTTGCAGTACGCTGCTGCTTATCTTCGGTTATTGCACTTACTAAAGCCCCATTGGAATGGCTTGTCAGCCACTGAAGTAGTGGAAAAATTATCTTCCAGTAGAAGACAATTCTTTTGCAATTGGGAGGTGAGGTCATCACGTCCCGATGCCAGCTCGCACAAGGCCAAGTCTGGCAGTGAGTTTCAATTCATTAACAATATGAACAGCGGGTTTTACTTGGGAGTCAAATGGACCAAACTGGTATTTGGGGGCTCTATAGCACTGTATTCCAGATGAGGCCGCACTTGGGCCTTATAAGGCTGCAGTAGTTACTCCAATGTGAAATACAGCCTCGCTTCGTTAAGCAACCCTAACTTTTGGATGCCAACTTGGTTGTACACTCAATATGACTCCCAAAACGTACTTCGTTCTATATGTCCATAACCAGGACGACAGTTCTGCGGGTATAACGACTAAACCAGCACGCCGCTATCGCAACAGTATGCACTAGTGAACGTTTTTTCTCATGCTGCCACTAAACGAGATCCGGAATGTAACTGAAACGGTATAAAAAAATAATCAGCATGCAGGTGGCATCAGTCTGCAGGTGACAGCACGAAAGTTGCACACTACTGTATCCATGTCGGGCCTCTCGGATGCCTTATCGAGGAAAGCAGGAATGGACATGACGCTGGGGCGAGTTTCGGATTGAGGTCCACTCAATTTAGTTTAAGCCCCTCCCCCCTTTTATAGCGCCACAGCTCCAAGGCACTCCACTCACCGTTGGTAAAAGAATCGGTATCCTGGAAGTTTTATCTGATACTACATTGCTAAAGGCTCTTGGAAGTCCAAAAACAAGCTGTAACTGAAGAAATAAGTTCAAAGTTACTGTTCATAACACTGCATTGAACAAAACGTATTACGCACAAAAAAACAACAACATTAAGAATCATGACACCTTTTCCTTGGGCATATCTCAGCGCAGTTGAAGTATTCAGGGCACACCGATTGAGTGCGTTAGATATGGTTTTTATCTTTTGTAAAACTAGCAGAAGTAAGAAAAAGGATTGTCACTCCAAAGAACAAAGCCGAGCTACAAATGTTTTGTTGTGAATCTTAAAACATTAAACTTTATATTTTTTTCCTTTTAACGGCGTCGTGGTTTTAAAAATAAAACATTTTTTTTAATTTTTTTTTTATACTTTGTATTTGTGATTTTACTATAGTCACATTTTAGCTCAATTATTTGATAACTTTACGAGCTTAGATACTATAAATCAAGTCAAAATCATAAGTAATAATATGCTACCTTCAATACTAAAAATCATAGTAACAATAATTTTTAAGTTCATAAATTTCTACAATGTTCATAGAATTTTTGAGAATTTTCCTCAATTTTTCCATGATGCCATTATCAGATCGAAACTTGGTGAAATATGGACCAATTTCGAAGTGCACGCTTTCAAACGGTACGAATAAAAATCAAAATCGGTCCACAATCAATGGAGTCATTAATTTTGGATCGATTTGTCTACATGTTTACACATGTTTAAAAATATACATTCAGTCGTATATTAAATAGAATCTCTTACATTTTTGGAGGCAGTTAAAAAGAATAAACAGCATCATGCTAATTTTTCTAGCAAACACTGTCTCCGAGAACAAATCTACAACACAAACCTCATAATTTTTCACACACCACACACACGTAGAATGAACAACATTTCCGCACATGTTAGTAATTTGTTCCTTTTGTGAAGTGGCATTAATATTTGTGTATAATTCGCACGCCACTGCGATGTTTTCGGGGAAATAATCAACTCTGTTATGAGATTAAAGCTAGATTTATTTTTCTCACAATATACTTAGTTAAGTTTTTTTGCCTAACTGCCTCGGTAGCCTAGCGGTAGCAGGCCACTACTACTACGCTGAGGTCCTGGGTTCGATTCCCGGGTAGGGGGTTATCAGAGATAATGGATGGTGAAAAAGCCTTTATCTCTGGTTCTATTGGGATTTTTCCATTTTCTGCAAATTTCCCAGTACCTCAAAGTTTGGTAATGTGCCCAGAGATGTCAACAGGCTCGCCACCTGTTACATGGGCCAAAACGTAACCGGCGAATCGTGGGTGTTTGCATGTATGCTTGAATGCATGTATTTACCTCTGCCTACCCCTTCGGGGATTACAGCCGTGAAGTTACGTTAAGTTTTTTTAAGACACACTTATGTAGTCTTGTGTCGGCACTAGTCTACTTCACCGGGCAATCGGCGAGCGCAAAAGGCGCGTTACATAGACCAAAATGTAACCGGCGAATCAAAGGTGTTTGCATGTATGCTTGAATGCATACATTTTTTGAGGTTAGGTTAGATTAGATAAGAATATTTATATAAAACTAGCTGACCCGGCAAACTTCGCATTGCCTCAGAATGAAATAATGTGTCAAAGGTTTGATATATACGGACTATTTGTATGGGAAAATTAAATTGTGTTTTTGTAGTATTCCTCTTCAATTTAATCTTTCTTCATATTTTCCCTTTTCTTCACCTTTTGAACCTTCCCTGGACATGCAGAAATAATTCAAAACCAAAATTAACCAAATCGGTCCAGCCGTTCTCAAGTTTTAGTGAGACTAACAAACAGCAATTGATTTGTATATAATATATATACGAGTATATAGATAGATGTAATAGACCGAAAAATGCTCCAAGTTAAATTTTATCTCGGTGGTTTATGAATGTGAGCTATTCTTTAAAACCTTGTTATTGATATTCGGGTAATTGCCTTTTTTTGTTCATTGCAAATTATATGAGTACCTACCTACCCAAACAACGACCACATTACTATATTGCCTATCCCTAGCAGGAATAGCTACTTAAAACGATTCTTTATTTCACGTAAGCATACAACGCAAACATTTTTGTTATTGGGGTTCAAACCCATCAGCAGAGAAATTCAATAGTTTACCCTTGCATCAATTGCAACATAAAAAGGAATGGCTAAGGCGGAATGTACTGTTAATAAGTGAAAACATCTTCTATGGGTATTTCGCAACACTGGGAAGGTCTTTTTACGTATCGAACCTGTATTTGTTTTGGACAAAACAAAACTTTCTATACGATTCATGTCAAATATCGCACGACATTATCACTATAATTATCATATATCCACTGGTGGTAGAGCTCCAGTGACGGAGCTCGCGGGCGTAGGCACCACCGCATTACCTAATATACTTGCCGCTAAATGCTAGTGTTCAGCACTATCGTGTTCCGGTCAGGTGGTAATGTACGGTCCTGTGATTTCCGGCATAGAGACATAACACCTTAGGCCTCAGGAGTGGTAACGCATCTGCATTTTGAACTTGGTCTTTGTGTGGGTGTTTATAGGCTGCAGTTATCACTTACCATCAACATGAACTGCATGCTTGTTTTCCACTTCCATTACATAAAAAAAAAACTAACATTAACGTACGGATCAAAAAATATTAAAGAAAAAAGGGAAAGAAATTTTTATTTGAAACTTGACGCATCGGTGTGGGACTTCGGTAGCTTAGTGGTAAAGCGGCTGGACTGGTTATCCTGAGGTCGGGGGTTCGAAACCTGTCCGAAAAAAAAATTTTCTTTCCGTTTTGTCTTTAATTTCTTAAGTTCACTCTCATGTGTTATTGCGAAAAATAAATAGTACAATTATTAAGGGAACAGCGACATCTTAACGATATTGTATAAACCGTAAAGTCTGTCATATCGGTTGTATAGCTATTAATTAGTTATTAATGGATGTCGTTCACCGACCCTTAATCGGTTAAAATCAATAAGGGAAAGTAAAATTTTACTCATCGGTGTGGGACTTCGGTAGCTTAGTGGTAAAGCGGCTGGATTGGTTATACTGAGGTCGCAGATTCGATTCCTGCCCGAAGTCAAATTTTTCTTTCCGCTTTTTCTTTAATTTCTTTAATAAAATATGTAGTTATAATATAAAGGGTTAATTGAAATTAGTGCATCACCTCTTGCAGGCAGCCTCTATACATTATTCCCAACAACATTTCATCGACGACTATTTTAAATTCATAGTTCTTAAAATTGATGTTTTCTTATACTACATAGATGTTTGTTCATTAGGCGCGGCAAATGCCTCACGAAGCTGCTCGCTGCTCGATTTGGGTAGTGCGCGCGAGCGAGTGCTTGAGCCATCTAGTGGCCGGCGCGTCCATTCAATAGTATACAACCGTACATTAAAATAATGACTCCTAACATTTATGTGTGTATTTAAGAAGAAGAAGAAAAATATTTATTTTCAAGGCACACACACAACAACCCATAATAATTAAAGTTAAAAACAAGTAAAACAATGATTACATATTTGGTTGTGGGAAGCCAAGAAAAACGGCACCCACCTCAGCTGATTGCTGCAGAGTGACTGCAGCGCTTATATTCTGGTGGGTCCTAGTGGCATCACGAACTTCAAGCTGCCAGGCAATGCCTGAACCTCATACAAAAATAGACAGAAAAAAAAATAGACTACATACAAGCATTATTTGTATACATCATTTGGAACTACATTTACAACGTATAACATCCATCAGGATGTTTGATTAAATTGTGTCATTTGTTATTTATTATTAATTCCTCACTCTTATATAAATGTCTATAAGCAGTATTCGTATATGCAGTTGCAATTGATGGAATTGCAACTGCATTCTCATTTGGTACATTTATGACGTATTAAAGTATAATCATACCAAGTTTTATTGTAATCGGACTGGTAGTTTTTATGTGATGCTTGAACAAACAAACAGACAGACAGACAGACTGACAGACAAAAATTTTTCTAATCATATATTTGGGTTTGGTATCGATCTAGTAACATACCCTGGTGTTTATTTTTTCAATATTTTTAATGTACAGAATTAACACTTCTACAGTTTTATTTTAAGTATAGATAACATCATCATGTTTGTTTTATATTATTTCGCATTAACACATGCTTGTGAAATATATTTTATTTAAACAAAAATGGAAAGAAAAATTTGACTTCAGACGAGACTCGAACTCGCGGCCTACTGGGAATCTAGTCCAGCCGCTCTTCCAATTGAGCTACTGAAGTCCTGCCCGATTTACCTCAATTATTAAGGGTAAAAGCGACTAATTTACGATATTCAATAAACTGCAAAGTCTATTATATCGGTTGCCTAACTAGCATAGTTGGCAATAGATGGCGCTGCTGCTACCATAAAGCAATGCAATAAATGTGAAGGAAAGATTTGACAAATCGGGCAGGACTTCAGTAGCTCAATTGGAAGAGCGGCTGGACTAGATTCCCAGTAGGCCGCGAGTTCGAGTTTCGCCTGAAGTCAAATTTTTCTTTCCATTTTTCTTTAAATAAAATATCATCATGTTTCATTATTCACGGGACCTTCTTCTGAATAATTTCGGTACAATATTCTTGTTGTCTCAGATTTGATACTTGCGAGGTAAAACATTACGTAACGTGGCCACGCGTCGTGTATTCCCCGACGATAGGGTACGAGGGTTGACAACAAATGGGCTTGCTCTTCGCACTTTTGCCCGCCGACTGCTGAATGGACTATTGATTGCTGTTTGTTTGTGACAGCTAGCTGTGTTTTAGATTTTTTTTTCTTTTTTTTTTATGTACTTGAAGTGGCAAACAAGCATGCAGTTCACATTGATGTTAAGTGATGACTGCAGCCTATAGACACCCACACAAAGACCAAGGTCAAAATGCAAATGCTTTACCACTCCTGAGGCCTAAGGTGTTACGCCTCTGTGCCGGAAATTACAGGGCCGTACATTACCACCTGACCGGAACACGATAGTGCTGATCACTACCATTTAGCGGCAAGTAAATCAGGTAATGCGGTGGTGTCTACTCCCGCGAGCTCCGTCACTGGAGCTCTACCACCAGTAAAAATTCTAGAATTTTACAGTTTTCAGGGTCTAAACTCTATGGGTTAGATGGTATGAATATAAAGGGTAAAAAATGGACCCTTTTACCGAGACTCCGCTGTCCGCCTGTCCGTCTTTAGATTTTATATACGTCTGTATCTTATGAACCTGAATGTTTCAGATACAGCCTAAAATTTTAACAAATTATATTTTTCTATCACCGCTACAACTGAAAATAATAAAATGGAATGAATTTTTATATATCTAACGGCTGTGTCCGCGATATCATCCGCGTGTGAATTTATGATTGTTCAGTATGTACATGTACCCGGACGAAGTCATGGACGCAGCTAGTATAGAAGCCTCAGTTACTCCTTATTACATAAGCTATCTGTCAGTGAAAGTCCCGTCAAAATCGGTGCAGCCGTTCCCGAGATTAGCGGGAACAAACAGAGAGACAGACGGACAAGAATTGTAAAAAATGTTTTACGGGGTCATACATATCTTTTTCTTTTTAAAGTTTTCTCAATACACGTGGGCCTTGGAACACTGCCAATAAATGACAAAGAATATTTCAAATTCTTTACTTCTTCGTACGTAAAAAAGAAAATGAAACATTCTATTGATACATACTCGTATTTCAACTCATAGCTATTTTTGGACGATTTTATTTCACGTAATGAAGGTGACAAATAAGCATACAGTTCACATTGATGTTAAATGGTGACGGCAGCATCTAGACACCCACACAAAGACCAGAGATCAAAATGCAGATGCGTTACTACCCCTGAAACCCAAGTTATTATGTCTCTGTTTTATTATGTCATTGAATGACTATTTCATTAAGGGGCCATACATTACCTTCTAACCGGAACACGACAGTGCTGAACATTACCATTTAGCAGCAGATAAATAAGGTGATGCGGTGGTGCCGCCCTCGAACTCCTACACTGGAACTTTACCACCAGTGATTTAATCTATACTAATATGATAAAGCTGAAGAGTTTGTTTGTTTGCTTGAACGCGCTAATCTCAGGAACTACTGGTCCGATTTGAAAATATAACATCAGGCTGAAATTAATAGGAAAGGGTAGGTAACATAACGCGCGAAGCCGGGGCGGGCCGCCAGTTTAATTATAAAGGTTTACTTTGACATTTCAATCAATGTACTACTTGTTATTCACTTTATTTTTGTATTTCGACCTATCAAAATAAAATTGTGTTATGTCCTAGTGATTAAATGAATTTTTACATTGAATGTTGAATCTCTCACAAAATTATTCAAGTGCCAAAATTGGATAATGAGATAGAGTTTCCTAGTTTATTGCGATCGATAAATCATTAAGGCAGCAAGGTCGGCAATCAACTTTTATGGCGGCACATGGCGATAGGAAAACATCGCCTTATGTTGGGACATGGTGTTTACATAAATAGATTTTCTGTTTATTGCTTTCGAGACGCGGGAGGTTTTGTTATTTATTCAAGCTCATCCTATCACAGAATGAATATATAAGTGTCTTCGCATGTACCATGATATTCATATCAGATCATAAGATTATTAATTTGTAAAAATGGAGATACACCTGGTCACAGTTTTATGTGAGCTGCATGCTCGTTTGCTACCTTACACAATTTTTCCAAAAAATAATATTTTTTTTAAAGCGCTTATGGCCCCCCCTCTTGTTGTATATCGCAAGCGATCTACTTGGATGTGCGATACGGGCGTGGTCGGGTGTGTGATGGGAGACCGCTAGTGACAAAATTAAAATGCGAGTTTCCGTGCTTCGGATGGCACGTTAAGCTGTCGCTCCCGGTTGCTATCGATAGATAGCAGTTGTTAAACCTTGAAGGAGGCCTTATGGCCGATTTAAGAACACCGACAACAGGTTGGCCACTAACTCCACCAACCCGCATTGGAGCACCGTGATGGAGTATACTCCAGGCCTCCCTCCAAAAAGGGGAGAGACTCATGCCCAGCAGTGGGACGTTTGAAGGGTTGCCATTATTATGTCATTTTTCGAAATCCCTGTCCTCAAGATTGTTTGAAGTATAAAAACTAGATAATAAGGATATAGAGTTTCCACTTTATAGCGATCGATAAGTCATTAAGGCAGCAAGGTCGGCAATCAACTTTTATGGCGGCACATGGCGATAAGAAAACATCGCCGTTTGTTACATTGTGTTAACATAAATGGATTTTCTGTTTATTGCTTTCCAGGCGCAGGAGGTTTTTGTTATTTCTTCGAGATAATTATGTATGGCTTTAATTATATCTATCTAGATTTCACGTGAAGACGTTCACTGATGGACAAACGCCCTCCCCAAAGATAAGGCATCATTGTATCATTGAATCATATTCACCACGCTTGGCATAAGGAATGGCGATCGCAGTAGTTTTATCGTAGGATGCTGCTATCCACCTCGCGTTCTTATATTTAACACTGCCTATTGAAATGATTTGAACATCATTGTTCGATTGTACTTTTTATATCTTCTAAATTATTCAAATACCTTTCTTCACCTCAGATTACACAAAACATTTTAATATTATGTATAATAATAATAATATAATAATGGCAACTCATTATACGTCCCAATGCTGGGCACGAGTCTCTCCCCTTTTTAGGTGGAGGCCTGGAACTTACTCCACCACACTGCTCCAATGCGGATTGGTGGAGATACGGGTGAGTGGCCAACCCGCAGTCGGATGTTTTCAAACTGCCCATAAGGCCTCCGACAAGGTTTGACGACTGCTATCTATCGATAGCAACCGGGACCGACGGCTTAACGTGCCCTCCGAAGCACGGAAACGCGCATTTTTATTTGCCACTGGCGGTCACCCGGCACACACCCGACCGCGCTTGTAATGTTTAACCGAGTAGATCGCTTACGATCTACACCAGCCGCAGAGCCATACGCGCTGTTCTAGTCAATATGAAGTAAAACGATATCTTAATAGCCTTCTGAGACAATTTCACTCATTAAAATAACATAAACTCGGAGTTCGGGCAATTCCACTGTCATACTAACGTCTCTTTGATGGTAATTAGTTGGGAATTAGTATCATAATTAGTGCTATATACTGAGCTTTGGACATTTAATACAGTGGTTAGGCGGAAGGTTATAATTTACAGCTATTATCGGATATTAACTAGTCTATAATTGGTCATCAACTGTTCATTTTGAAATGTGACTGTGGGTTATCTAACTGAAACACAATATTGTTCATCACTACCGTTTAAAGTCTGGTAGATTAGGCAATGCGGTGTTGCTTCAAACCTCGAGCTCCGACACGGAAGGTGTATCAAAAAAAATTCCACATATTTTCTTCAAGCCTTCATCTCAAGTCACGAGAAAAATATGACAATTGATTTTCAATTGTGTCTAGTCGCTGGCGGCTTTACGTTGAAGGGTTAACCTCAGATATACTAAACATCATCAAGTGGTAACGATACCTTAATAGCCTTCTGTGACAACTCAACATATCATATTCGGTCATTAAACTAACATAACCTCGGCGTTCGGGCAATTTCACTGCCATTACAAACGTCTCTTTGATGGTAATTAGTTAGGAATTAGCACCATAATTAGCGCTATATACTAAGCTTTGGACACTTAATACAGTGGTTAGGCGGAAGGTTATGATTTAAAGCAATTATCGGACGCTAGTGTATAATTGGTAAATAACTGGTGGATAGAGTTCATTTTGAAATTTGACTGTGGGTTAATCTTTCTGCCATACAAGAAATATTTGAGCCAGTGCCTTAAAAAGAAGGAAGGCTGATTGGTCTGTGCCTTAAAGTTAATTAGAAAAAACAACAGGAGTGTGCCATCGTCGGTGCGAGCTACGCAATTGAATTAAATTTATTTTCGCGTGCGCAATTTTTGCAATAACTGAGTTATTAATTATTATTATTAAACTGCGGTGAAAACCGCATGAAATCCATGCTCAACAGTTTGAAAATATATACCAAGATCGCAGACAGGCAGACATGGACTTTGATTTATAATAAGTGTAGACGTAAGGTAAGACTTATGTATTACTTTTATAGTTTCAAATGACATTGAAATTATCTGAACTACAGAATAGATTCGGCGTTCGGGAAGCTACGGTTCATCTTCTCGTCCGACTGACCGCAGTGTCTCAAGAAAAAGGTCTTTGATCAGTGTGTGATGCCAGTGATGACTTATGGGACAGAAACGTGGTCGCTCACTATGGGCCTCATAAGAAGGCTCAAGGTCACTCAGAGAGCAATGGAGAGAGCTATGCTTGGAGTTTCTCTGCGAGACCGAATCAGAAATGAGGAGATCCGCATGAGAACCAAAGTTACCGACATAGCTCACCGAATAGCGAGACTCAAGTGGCAGTGGGCAGGGCACATAGCTCGAGGAACTGACGGCCGTTGGGGCAGAGCAGTTCTCGAGTGGCGACCGCGTACCGGAAAGCGAAGCGTAGGCAGGCCTCCCACAAGATGGACCGACGACCTGGTGAAGGTCGCGGGCAATCGCTGGATGAGGGCGGCCCAGGACCGTTCGTTATGTCATTCTTTGGGGGAGGCCTTTGTTCAGCAGTGGACGTACTTTGGCTGAAATGATGATGATGACAGAATAGATTTCTCGGTTAAGTAGAAGCTGAATCGAAAGCAAATGTACTTTACGTAACGTTACTTCACGCCTTTAATCCCCGAACGGATAGGCTGAGATGAATTCATGCATTAAAGCATACATCCACGATTCGCCGGTTACGTTTTGGCCCATGTAACAGGTGGCGAGCCGGTTGACATCTTCGGGCACATAATCAAACTTTGAGGTACCCGGGAATCGAACCCAGGACCTCAGTGTAGTAGTAGTGGCCTGCTACCACTAGGCTACCGAGGCAGTTAATTGAACATCTTAACAAAATAAGTTAAATGACTATCTTTCGCCAGTCTAAATCAGTATATCCTATAAATCATAAATAGCCTACATCCCATCACTATGTTTACGGCCTAATAACCTAACCCTACTCGAGCATCCAGTGCATCGAGTCTATTTTTATGTCTGTGCACACCCGATTGGTTTATCGATTATTGCTGCGCTAGCCACCGGGACGCGCCTGTTTACGGCACATTTGGTACACCCCTACTAATGTTCTAATTGTTTCTAATAGAATCTGTGAGTTCGGTCTTCAGATATTTTATTGGGTTATGAGTTGAGATGTGGCTTTTATGAAATGTTATTGACGAAACTTACAAATATCTTAAAACGTAACTTCACGCCTGTAATCCTCGAAGGTTTTGTCAATGCATACATGCAAACAGCCACGATTCGCCGGTTACGTTTTGGTCAATGTAACAGGTGGCCTATTGATATTTTCGGGCACATTACCCAACGCCGAGATACTGGAAAACTTTCAGAAAATGGAAATTCCCAATACAACCAGATATAAAGATATTCACCAAATCCAGGACCTCAGCGTAGTAGTTGTGGCCTGCTACCACCAGGCTACTGAGGCAGTTATCAAGCCGCGGTAGTGTTCAGCATTATCGTGGTCCGGTTAGATGGTAATGTACGGCTCTGTAACAACTTATCTCAGAGACATATCAACAAAGGACTCAAGGGTGGCTACGCATCTGCATTTTGAAATCTGGTCCTAGTGTGGGTAGACACCCACCTATAGACATAGGCTGCAGATATCACTAAAATCAATGTCAACTGCACGCTTATTTGCCACCTTCATAACATAAAAAAATACTTTTTTTTTATACACGCTTACACTCAAAGCTCCACAGTAGGTATAAAACTGTGTCGTGGGTCCCGTTGTACACATACAAAACATACACAAACACCCAGATACGAAACAAATATCTGTTATACAAACAGACAGTCCAATTTTGTTTATATGTATTGATATATCTACTTAAAATCTCTCATAAGAGTACTTTATCAACAAACTGCATTATGAAGTTTTAATGAATTGATTTAAGAGTGATATGCTAATGAAAAATAATAGCTAAAATTTATACAAAGTTGATTCACAAAGGAAAATAGTTTTCTAGTTTGTTTTTAATTAAAAGTTTTGAGCGATCAATTTCGTTACGCCCCGTATTATAAATACAGAAATATAATTATATTTCTGTATTTATATTTCTATAATACCTATTCTTATATTTCAATAAATATCATGCTATGAGTAGATACAATTTCGACAATTGACGACCCGGTTTCACCAGAGGTGTGAGATGACCGTTTGATTCGAAGGGTCGCGTGTTCGATCCCCGCACCAGGACAATTATTTGTATGGCCTACAGATATTTGTTTCGGGTCTACGTGTTTGTGTATGTGTTGTGTGTGTACAACGGCACCCACGACACAGGTTTATACCTACTGTGGGGCTGTGAGTGTTAACTAATGTTTCACCGCGAAACGTTACGCAAATATTCATTTCAAAACCAACATTTTGCACACTATTTATTCCACAAATATATAATTCCGCAAATGTATAATTTCGTAACTCAACAATTCGTACACTAATTATGTCGCAAACATTTGATTACGTAAATTTAAAAAATAGTAATTAATTGTTTTTATATTATTTTGCAGTAACCCATGCTTGTGAAATATATTTTATTTTAAAGAAAAATGGAAAGAAAAATTTGACTTCAGGCGAGACTCGAACTCGCGGCCTACTGGGAATCTAGTCCAGCCGCTCTTCCAATTGAGCTACTGAAGTCCTGCCCGATTTGTTCGAGTCTCGCCTGAAGTCAAATTTTTCTTTAAAATAAAATAATAATTAATACTGACAACAAAAAAAAAAAACCAACACCGAACGGTGCGGCGGGCGAGCTCCGCTCGCTCTCTTCGACCTAACCTATGTCGTACAACTTAAGGTTTTTTTTTCAACTAAATTATTTATGATGTAATGATTTATGAAATGAATAGTTTTGTAATAATCTGATTGCCAAGTGAATGAATTATGTAGTGATGAAGTTGAGGAAAGTTGAGATGTGAAACAAACTTGTTCTGAAACGTTGATTTTGTAATGAAGAGTTTTGAAACGTTGACAATAACGACAGCAAAATGATTGGGTTCTCGATAGCAAAAAGATAGTGAATCATTGCTCACCAGTAGTAGTGCCTACGTCACAGAAGACATAATCTCGTAATACGATGTCAGTTGAACCGTACACATGGATATTATACAGACGTTTCCTATATTGACAGACGCTTTGACAGCCTTGTCTCTGTTATGTGATGATGGATGACTATTTTGTTAATTTATTAGTCTCCATTAGGTCTCCACCATCAATCAGGGATCAACTATGCGATAATATTTTTTGCAAATCGAATAATGTATTTTTATTTAAATACGCTTTCACTCACAGCCCTACACTAGGTATACATCCGTGTCATGGGTGCCGATGTACACACAGAACACATACCAAAACACCCAGACCCAAAACAAATTTCATATCTGTAGGCCATACAATCATTTATCACGGTGCGGAGATCGAATTCGCGACCCTTCGTATCAAGCGGTAGTCACATACCGCTGGACTAACCGGGCCGACTACATATTGTCTTAATACCTTTTCTTAATATCTTTTTTAGAATTTTATCACATTCTGTGGTTGCTCTAAAACCCGAGAACGGCTGGACTGATTTGCTCAATTTTATAGTGAAAATATTCGTAGAAGTGCAAGGAAGGTCCAAAAGCGAGGAAATATGGATAAATTGTAAGAAAAATAGTAAAAACCACTATCTCATTTTCCCACAGAAATAATATCATTATCACATCAGGTGAAAGATGTCCATCGCTGGACCAAAGCTTCCCCATAAGGGGGATATGCCATAATTTTATTTATTTATTTAAACTTTTAGCACATAAAATATGTACATAAGGCGGACTTAATACCTAGTGGTATTCTCTACCAGCCAACCTTAGGGCTAAATAAAACTGTCGAAGGTGCATTACGAAGTAAGGTTAATTAAATTTATAAATAATCCAGTAATATATAACTGAAATATAATACATATAACATAAATATATTATATAATATATATAAAAGTATAAATAATAATTGTTACGCTTTGTATTTTGCTGGCGTCGGGTCGTTATGACCCCCTCATTAGCGGAAGATTTATTTTCTAGCGGACAGTGAACAGCTCTTCTAACTGCATAGTGCAGTCAGTCAAGCGAACAATGGCGGTCAAACCATTCCAATGGGGCGATAGTAAGGGAAATAACGCAAGATTTTATTTTTTTATGTTATGCAAGTGGCAAACAAGCACGCAGTTCACATTGATGTTAAGTGATGACTGCAGCCTATAGTCACCCACAAAAAGACCAAGGTCAAAATGTAGATGCGTTACCACTTCTGAGGCCTAAGGTGTTATGTCTCTGTGCCAGAAATTACAGGGCCGTACATTACCACCTGACCGGAACACGATAGTGCTGAACACTACCATTTAGCGGCAAGTATATTAAGTAATGCGGAGGTGCCTACGCCCGCGAGCTCCGTCACTGGAGCTCTACCACCAGTACAAAATGGTCAGCAGCGTCCTGCGATTAAACTACCGCTACTACGATCACCAAATTTACCTGCCAAGCGTGCAGATTATGGCATAAGCTCCCCTCGTGACGCACTACACTGTTGTGGTTGGCTCTGGGAAAGCTTTGGTCCATCTGTAGACGTCTTTCAGCTTAAGTGTGTAGAAACTCCCAAAAATTGCTGATCACTAACATCTCAGACATAAATTACAACAAGAAAAACAAATCACAAGAAACATTTCAATAAAATAAACAAATCTTATTTGAGCATCTGTGGTAGGTATTTAACGTCAGATGAAGTCTGCAGATGCATCTGTCGACGTGTAGTGCCAGCATTAGTAGCACACAACACTGATGTGGATACCTTAAAGAAGGCATTTGTCTAACTGTGGACATCGCTCAGCCAAAGTGTGTAACAGCTTCCAAAAACTGCTGATCATCAACAACTTGGACACAAATTACAAGTAAAACAAATGACACCAAACATTTGAATAAGATAAACAAATCCAAATCATATTTACGTCTATTTAAACATATTTCGATCTTAATATCTCGGCTGTCAGCTTCCCAGTCCTTTGTCTTGATAGATGATAATTGAGTTAGAAACGTGCGAATGAAAATGTTATTTTCATATTGTGTGATGTGAGAGAAATGCGTGTTCAAATTACTTTGTCTTCCGCATCAAATATAAGAGCAGAATTACGCTTCCCGCTCATATTTCCGCAAAGGGGTAGATGGATAATATATTCTTAGATTTTTGTGAAGTATTCTCATTGTAATAAACAAAATATGACAAAAATTGTCATATTTTTAACGAATTTATCTTGCGTTAATTCGTTTTTAAATGAACCTTAAGTTTTTCGGTCGCTTTTCAGCTTCCGTGGTAGCAGAACTCTGCTCGATTCCATTTGTTTAATCGTATGGTAGTCTGTAGAATAGGAGAATAGATAAATTATAACTTACTAACTGTTGACCGCGGCTTCGCCCGCGTGGATGTCGTTTAGAAAGTAGCCTATGTTCTTTCTCAGTCAACTCTATCTCTGTACCAAATTTCATTAAAGTCGGTTCAGTTGTTTGGACATGAAAAGGTAACAGACAGAGTTATTTTCGCATTTATAATATTAAGTAAGGATAAGCAAAAGTCTACATTCAGATTTTTTTGCTATTCTTACAGTAATGCCTATTTCGCCAGTATTGTTGTCGCTCATTTAGCACCAGCCAGAGGCCACGTGCAGGGGTGTGAAAAGTACCTAAGTAACTTCTGCCACACAATTCCTGCTCAAAAAATTGTATGTCTGTAGCATTGTCACAATATTCTAGCACTGAAATATAACATGATCGTAATCTTAAAAGCCGTTCATTCGTTGAAGAATACCCCTTTACTGCCGTGATTGATACAGTCAGACACAGTTACTGCAGAATGAATGCCGCCAATATTCTCGAAAGGCCCAAAAATGTGTTAGACTCCCGCAAGCCTTAAGTACAAACGGCCGCGGCACCTATAAATAGCCCTTGCTTATGAACGACATAAAATATTTCTTTCAATAAGTAATAGACTCACATAATGACGTCTTGATATTTCCAGAATCGCTCACAAAATAATATATATTATATTATCTCATTCCATATTACGTTAATGCTTATCTTGAGCACTCTAAATCGGTTCTGAAATAAATTATGTGATTATTCTACCAGTTGCCTTGTTGAATCAGGCCACTACTACTACGCTGGGGTCCTGGGTTCGATTCCCGGATATTAGAGTTAATGGTGTAAAATCCTTTATCTTTGGTTCTATTGGAATTTTTCCATTTTCTGGAAGTTTCCCAGTACCTCGAAGTTTGGTAATGTGCCCGGAGATGTCAATAGGCTCACCAATGTTACATGGGCCAAAACGTAACCGGAGAATCGTGGGTGTTTGCATGTATGAATGAATGCATGCATATACCTCTGCCTACCCCTTCCAGGATTACAGGCGAAAAGTTTATTACTCTACCATGTTAAAAAAAGGACAGGAAAACATAACCACAAAACTGAAAACAAGATAGTTGCAGAGAGAAATCCGAGAGCAATTTTGAAGACTCACCTCAGACGATATATTGAGTTTGCCAATAAGCTAAGTATCAATAGCGAGGATGTCTGCAACAATTTATATCCAGGAAGCTACAACAAAAGTGTTGAGCACTTATTGGGTTTGGAAAATTAGTGGCGCTGAACGTCTGGTCCAAATTAAAGGGACGAGGAAAAAGCGAATTGCTCGCATTTAAAGAAACAGAAAGAGAACAATCTACTTCGGGTAGGACTTAACTCGTGATCTCAGGATGAATATCCTACTCGTTTTCCTTAAAAGAGGCTTTATTTACCTAACCTACTATTGAATGTATTTGGCCGATAAAAATAAATATGTGAGTAAACATAGGCTTTAGTTATTCTTGAAATGTTTTCTATAAAATGTTCAAAGTTTAAAGAAATTTGTTGCTCAAAAGAGAAATAGATATATAGAGATAGATAGATAGTAAAGTCTCAAATTAACCGAAGTTAATGAGTTCAATAGATTGATGAGTTCAGTAAATAGGGTTTCAATTCAAATTATATTTGTTTTCCACTTTCAAAACATTAAATTAAGCCCCGTTCACGGAGACATTACAACTTAAGTCTCAGACATATTAAAATTTACACTTTTACCTCTACCTATGGGTGAAACTTGTTTTTTTTTTTTCTATTGACCTAATAATAGCTATGAACACATTTTGACAGGCAATACATGGCATTGTATGCAAGACGTGTTTGTTAATATATGAAATTTTATTTGGTAAATAGATAGGTGAAAGTTGACCTCACACACTTTTGTTTTATGGCCTTGTAATTTTCGGCACAGAGGCATAACACCTTAGGCCTCAGGAGTGGTAACGCATCTGCATTTTGACTTTAGTCTGTTTGTAAGTGTCTATAGGCTGCAGTTATCACTTAACATCAATGTGAACTGCATGCTTGTTTGCCAATTCCATGACATTAAAAAAAACCTAGATTCTGCTCTTAGACTATTAGTGGGATATAATTTATTTTATTGATTGATATTCAAATATATTCCTTGTAACGAGTATCATAGAAAATCGCTTGTCGCTCTTGTGTTGTAACAAACAGCAGACAGTTGAAGTGAAAAGGTGTTCGCGGTTTTAATTAGTCGCCGATCCTATCCGTACTGCAGACACCGTAATATAAAACTATGATGAATTCTCTCGTATTTTTCTACTGTATACCTATGATTTTTTTCTATTATACTTGCTTTGTTATTGTTTGATATTAATGCGCTATACCAGAGTTTATTTTAAGATGGAATGTAGTAAAGGAAGACAGTTGAAGCGGAAAGGTGCTCGCGGTTTCAATTAGTCGCCAATGCTAGCGGTACAACACACTGTACTATAAAACCATGATGGATTTTTTCGTCTTTTCTTTAATACCGATTTTGTCTATTGTGCTTTATTTTTGGTTGATTGATACTGAGACTGACCAGAGTATCTTTTACGTTTGCAAGTGTTAAAATTGAAGCGCAAAGGTGCTCGCGGTTTTCAAAAGGTGGGTACATTCGAACTTATCCAAGAATTTAAAATACAGCTTCAACCTTTTTTTTCACTTTGGCAAAATCTCTTATCAATTTCACTGTCTGTAAATTGAGCATTATTGCTTTGACTATGTATATAATATTAATAACTATATGGTATGCCACAGTTCTATTATGAATATTATGCGAGCTGTACAACCGCGAACTAAATTAAAATGAGGCGTCCTTACTTTTAGAAGAGAGCTTGTTGTTAGTTACTAGGTACATTTTCAATTTACTAAAGTGTTTTTTAAAAGTGCTACGAAGTCTTTTTATTGCGCAAAATAAAATTGCACTTAGGTACCTACTTCTAACATTTTACCATTCAATAAGGAATGTAACAATTACTCACTTCACTCGACTCTCCATTGTTACACGCCACACACAGTCGCTAGCCGCTTTAGTGTTGTAACAAACAGCGGAACAGTTGAAGCGGAAAGGTGCTCGCGGTTTCAATTAGTCGACGTCGCCAGCTGAACAGGGACATTATTTGAAATAAAACGACGGTACACACTCTCGTTCGTTATTCTGCCCACTCTGTGATTTTATTCTCTTCAATGAAACAATGCAAAGCATTTTATTATTCATATTTCTTTTTGTTTAAAATAAAAACGCTTACATGTTAAATGGAAGACTCATATCGAACTTATTATTGTAATTCAAAATTTACCGGTTTCTAGTATTAACAGTTTTACCAGTTTTAGGCACAATAGCTAAATTACCTTACAATCTTTATAGTCTTTAAAAAGACAAGCAATTTAATACAAATGAGGCGTCATAACTTTTACAAGACAAGGACTTGTTGTCAAGTCTAAAGAGTTATGGAGTCTTTTCTACTATATAAAACAAATACCGAACTTACATACTTCTTACATTTCACCATTCAATTGGTCACAATTGTGGAGATGTAACAATTACTTACTGCACTCGACTCTCCTTTGTTACACGCCACACACAGCCGGCAGCCGCTCTAGTGTTGTAAGAAACAGCGGAACAGTTGAAACGGAAAGGTGTTCGTGGTTTCAATTAGTCGTCGTCACCAGCTGAACAGGATTGCACGGAGACATCATTTGAAGTAAAACAATGCTAGACACTCTCATCCGTTACACTGGCTACTCTGTGATTTTTCTTCTGTTCTGATAATATTCATTTCGAAAACAATCTTACCTCTTAGAAGACGGGGCTGCAACGTCTTATAAATTAAACAGAGCGTAATTATTTATGGTTTCAAACCTCCAAAGTATTACTGAGTACCTTTTATTGTAATAAAATGTATATATGAAAATGTTATGTACGAAATAAAATATAACTTACTTCTTACATTTTTACATTTTGCCCTTCAATAAAAATAGTGGAGTTGTAACAATTACTCACTTCACTCGACTCTCCTTTGTTACACGCTACACACAGCCGCCAGCCCCTCTTGTGTTGTGACAAACAACGGAATAGTTGAAGCGGAAAGGTGTTCGCGGTTTCAATTAGTCGTCGTCACCAGCTAAATTGCACAGAGATATCATTTGAAATAAATGCTGTCTACTCTTAGATAGTTTTTTTTTCATCTTGCATTTCTTTAAAGAATCGTGTAAAAAATAATAATTTTACTTCGGGTAGGATCAGATTAATTATCTTGTCTCATAAATCAATCTTTTAGATTGATTCATAAGATGCTTTACCGATGGTGAAATTGCAATAATGCAGATGCATTGCCACATCTGAGGCCTGAAGTGTTATGCCTCTGTGCTGGAAATTACAGGGCCGTACATTACCACCTGACCGTACGTAATAAGCAAATTGTACATGATAAGTTATGTAATCACCACGTGGTAGCGCAAGCACAATTTAAAAGTAAACATATGTCCTAGATCTTCGAGCGCCAACACTTACCAAATACACATTTATTTTAGGTTATCGAATATATCTGACTCAATATGAGCAATATTTCAGGGAATGAAATCAGGAAAGGTATATGCCAGTAAATTTAAGAAATGTATGACCTATATACCTATTTTGTTTGTTCCAAGTTAAAATCGTTCAGCGATTTTTACTTAAATTTCTATATAGATTTTTTTTCTTTATTCATTAGTATACCTAACTCTAAAATATCAATTTTTATTCCACTCTGACTCAATAATTACATCAATAAAATGAAATAACTAATAAATTGTGTAAGTTTAGTACAAAATATTACGAGTATTTTATAGTCTATGCTTTAGTGGAGTGCTTTTTAGGGTTTTTAGGGAACCCTTATAGTTTCGCCATGTCCGTCTGTCTGTCTGTCTGTCTGTCCGTCCTCGGCTTAGCGCATAAACTATTGGTACTAAGGGCATGAAATTTGGCACAAGTATACAACTTAATCAGGCCGACAAAGCGGTAAAATAAAAAAAACCGGTCAAGTGCGTGTTGGGCCACGCGCAGTGTAGGGTTCCGTAGTTACAGAGTAAGAGATGTAATGGAAAAAATAAATAAATATTTTCTATGGACTTGCTCGTAATTTTTGAGTAAAATACATTTGATCGACTATTACTCGCAAACTGGTAAGGCCAACTTAAGTGTGATAGTTTTTCTTTTAATTTCGTTATATGTAGCTACTATTGGCGTAAAATTTGAATTTCTAACAATAACCGTTTAGTCTGTAGGTGTCCCCCCCACACATGAGTCTAACGAAAATTTGCACTTTAAAGCTTAATAAGTCACGTACAGTTAACTTAATTGAAAAATGATGTTGGAACACCCATAATATTTTTAAAACACCTAACCAACCATACCATTCTTACTAACGTTTCCTTGTTTAGTACGGAACCCTAAAAAGGGGTAAAAATTTTTCAGTCAGGTGTGGTTTTTCTTTTGTAACTGGGCACGACATAAGTAATTTATACAAAAAGCCATTGTCCCCGGTCGCTATCGATACATAGCAGTCGTTATATCTTGTCGGAGGCCTTATGGGCGGTTTGAAAACATCCGACAGCGGGTTGGTCTCTAACCCTTATCTCCAACCCGCATTATAGCAGCGTGGTGGAGTAAGCTCCAGGCCTCCTCCCAAGAAGGAGAGAGACTCATGCCCAGCAGTGGGACGTATCAAGGGTTGCCATTATTATTATAATCAATGATTACATCAACAATCACTGCACAAGAATGAATGATTTTTGAATTTGAACTAAATTTATTATTCGCGGAAATCGCGACCCCTCTTAACTTACACCACCGTACAAAACACACTGCGAAATTCGATCAGTCGCCACAAGAGACGGGCTTTATCTTAGAAAGGGTTGGGTCCAACCTAATGGATAAATTGTCCACATGCCTATTGAAACAGGTGTTGGTTCCCGTAAACGTTGATTCGGTAAAAATACCTGATCGTCTTACGTAAAGAGTGTTGAGTGGTGTAGTGAGGGATGACCTTTATTACTGATAATTATATCCATTCTTGGAAGCGCGCATGGCCCGGCAACTGGTGTAGATCGTAAGCGATCTACTCGGTTAAGCACTACGGGCGCGGTCGGGTAGTGTGGTGGGTGACCGCTAGTGGCAAATTAAATGCGCGTTTCCGTGCTTCGGGGGGCACATTAGGCCATCAGTCCTGGTTGCTATCGACAGATAGCAGTCGTCAGTTTGAAAACATCCGACAGCGGGTTGGCCACTAACCCACCCACCTCCACCAATCCGCATTGGAGCAGCGTGATGGAGTAGGCTGCAGGTCTACCCCCAAAAAGGGGAGAGACTCGTGCCCAGCAGTGGGACGTATAATGGGTTGCCATTATTATTATTATTATTATACATCCATTCTTCTTTTACTGGTGGTAGGTGGTAGTTACAAGTGCAGGAGCTCGAGGGCGTAGGCTACCGCAGCATTACCTAATCTGGAGCCAAATGATAGTATTTAGTACTATCGTGTTCCGTCGTTGATTCGTCGCGCGCGCTACCTGACCTCTGGTGTTTATGTGGGTGTTTAAAGGCTACAGTCATCACTCAACATCAATGTGAATTGCATTTTTTTTTGCCCCCTTCCTTACTAAAAAATATACAAAAACTGCATTTTTTATTCGACTGAATCTTTTTGGATATTTTGAAATGTCGAGTTACTTAATATTGCTAAGTAGTATTACATTTAAAACACGGATATTGATAAAATTATTTATCAAAAAATCCTTTATTTTCCAAAAAGAATTGAAGTAAAGAATATAGCTCAAATTGACATCAAAAGTCGGTTAAGAAGATACAGGTTTCACCACCGTAGACATGATATTTTGTAAATTATGTTTACATTATGAAATCGTATGCTGCGTCACGCACCTATATCATCTACGTAAGTACCTACCGAACAAAGTAGAATTCAGTAAGGTACCTTAGGTTTTTTATGAAGATGATTGGCAAACAAGCACAAAGTTTGCATTGATTAAAACAGGTATTGCATGCAAGAAACATTTTTTTATATTTTACTAGCTGCCCAAAGAACTTCGTAACGCCGTAGAGGTATAAAAAAAATGAAATTTCCAAAAAAAACATTTTGTTAGAATCATCCTTATCACTCACAAAATGTTTTTTTTGTCGTGAATGGGTATGAAAAATAAATGTTGGCCTATTCTCAGACCTACCCAATAGGCACAAAAAATTACATGAGAATCGGTTCAGCCGTTTCGGAGAAGTATGGTAACTAACATAACACGACACGATAATTTTATATATACCTATAGAGAAGAAGATAGAGAAGAGAATCTCTTCTATATCTGATATAGAGAAGAAAAAGAAGATTATCCCTTAATCCTTAATACTCCACTCCTGAGCCACCAAAATAACCAAGACCTCAAAGTTGGCAACGCATCTGCACTTTAATGTAGATGTCTATATGCAATATTCACTTTCCATCCACGTATATTTTTTTGTGTAATGAAGGTGGCAAAAACATACCCTCACATTTCAAAAAAAGCACATACCCACCTTCCTCTGAATTATACATTCGAAGTTACAAAGGTAAAATCAACGCCATCCGACACCTGAAACGGCTGAAGCATCTACAATATACAATAGGAACCAACAATTATTTACAAACGAATGGAAGATGAAGAGTCGAGAAATCAGATACGCTAGTCATTTTTACGAGGAACAAGGTCCATTGTTAACAGAAATCGCCGGCGCTTCATTGTCCTTCGTAATTAGTTTCATTCGATTTTATCCAGTATAGTTTTACATTGCTAAGGAAATGGTGACAATGTTGTGATGCTTATCTTGAGTTTTTAAGTCTGAACTGATGCTTTTCATGCAATTTTTCGGGTTTATCTTAAATTCGAAATTATATTGTCCGAAAATGAGTCCAAAATTGAACCTTTTTTCGTTTGTCATAATTTTCATTTTACCGAAAACTTTTTTGCCATTTTTTTGGAATACGAATTTCTATTGCTCTTATTTTCAAATTCAATACGTTTTGAAATCCATCTCAACGTTTTGCTTAAACTATTAATGATACCGCCGCATACTTCGAACTACCTGACTAAGACAGGGTCGCCCACGGTCCCAATCTCGGTTACCTATCTTAAATTCGAAATATTAATAGGAAAAATACATCTAAAAAACAATATTTGTAAGTCAAATATCTGTGAAAAGAAAAAAAAGTTTGATAATCTGTTATGGGTTTTTCTGACATATAAAATATATTATGTAATACGAGTTAATGGTCTAATAAAATAATGTAATAAAACAGTCTGGTATTCAAAATTTTGTCACACCGTTTTCGGACAAATGAAATTCGAACAAAAAAAAATCGAAATTAGGTTATATATAATGATAGGTTACCAATTTCTCGCAATTTCTTACTGGTAGTGGAGCTCAAGTGAAAAAGCACGTGGGCGTTAGGTACTACCGTATTACCAACCCGCTAAATGGCGGTGTGGTTATGTAAAGCCGTGTAATTTCTGGCACAGATGCATATCAACTTGGACCTGGACTTGAGTGCCACTAGTCGGAAAATAACTAACTATTAATTTGACCTATTTCAAAATTCTATACTGTAATAAAACAAAAACTTCAAGCTACCAAGCGATACGGTTTTCCTAAAATTGAGAATCGTTGTCAAATAAAGAAAGGGACACGTTTTCTTCTTTTCAAATGACATATCTTTGGCGCTTAGCCAACGTTTACTTGGAGCCATACCAGCTATCTTTGACATTTCTAAACCTATGATTCTCTGCATAATATAATAGTATCGATACAGCTCCGGAATTGTAAGCAAATAGAGCAAATCGGCATGTTTTGCAGACTTTTCGAACTAAAATTGACATTGTTGGCGTTTTAACATTTTAGAACGTCTTGTGTGTTGACCTATTTGTATTTTTATTCGAACAATTTTTCGATTCGAGATCCGATTTCGGATTTGATTTAAAGCTTTTGGAATTTTAAAATGTCTGTATTGGAACTATCGCCGGGTGCAATGTAAATTGTTACTGATAATTTGTTGCCAAATTCAATCATCAATTCCTACCGATCCAAATGTTTAAAACGACAATTGATGTCTGATCGTTATTTTAAGCGCCATTAGGTTTACATTAGAAAAGTAAACATGTTCGTTAAGTTTTCTTTAAATTTTCGCGAAACAATTTTTTTTCTGTTATACAAACCGTCTGTTTGCCGCCAAATAGTAGTGTTCACCACTATCGTGTTCTGGTTAGATGGTAATATATGGTCCCATAATAACTACCACAGAGTTACCGCCGTTTTTAACAGATATTGGTGCGGCACATTTCGTGCTCGATTCCGACTCGCACTTCACCATTTTTTTAACTTATTGTTGATACCCTATCCAAAAGCCTAAAAAAAGAAAAACGTATCACAAAAATCCAAATTAATTTTGTTGACTTAACATCTATCATTACATAAGATCTTTTATATACATCGAGACATTAACACAGAACGTTATGTAAAACGAGAATGTCCTTTCCAATTTAGGTACATTGAAATTTTGCATCTGTAACCCGTAATTCACAGGCCAATATGACCGCAACGCGTATACATGATGATTATAAAATTTCCAATTATTTGCTGAAACGCAATTAGCTTTTGTGATGTCCTGATTTGGTTTTAGTGTGGCAATTAAGTGGGCAGATTTGCGTTTTGGTTAAACGATATAATTATGGTTAATGTTTATTGCCAATTAGCGTGATCAGATTACGTTTCTATTGTTTATAATATAATGTCATAGTACGTATATGTCGCAGGCATCTATAAGCTCGTCCATTAAATATGAATGGGCTGAATATCGTCTAGGCCGCTAGTTGAACGGCGCTGTTTAGTAAAGAGGCTCAGCAGTTCGTCTTTGTGTCATGAAGCAAACAAAGCATAGCAAACATCTCTATGAAACAAGAAATTTCAATGGTATGTGTGCCAGAAATTATAAAGTCGTATAGTTTATTGAACGGTGAACTTTGATTGGTAGTAGGTACATTTTAGTATGTAAAAATAAAAGACTAGGTCATTATGATGTAATTTTTGGTTGAGCTCCAGTAGTAGAGCGGTAAACTCTTCAGCATTTGGCAATATATCTGCTGATAAAAACAATTGTTCAGCAGCGCTTCAGTTTGAATATTAATAATCGGGAGTCTCTTCAAACATCTCTCGGGAACTTCAGAAAAAAATACTATCCATAACACGTTTCCTAAAAACTTCAGTATCCATAAAGTTCAAAAGTTCGAAATGTTGTTTCGAATTATCTACTATTTTAGAAATAAAATAGTTATGTCATAATACTGAATGTCATCACCAATTAAAAGTACATTATTTGTGACATGCAAATTTAGGATACACTTTATTGAGGGATTTCCATTTAATGGTGACGTTAAGTTCAGGACCCTAGATTGAAAAGTTAAACTATAGTATAGTTTTGTTTGTATTTGAAAAATACTTTCTACTACTACTTCCAACACTAGAAGGAATAAGTTGTTGAAGTGAATTGAAAATTAATCAGAAAAAATAATTACAAGTTAGGTACAAATTAACACACCAACTGCAATATAAAATCCTCCAGTGTTAAAATTTTCAAAACCTTCAACCACCCGGCCGGTTGGACCGTAAATGATTCCCACGATCGCTTCTAATCCACCCTGTATATCGATACGTCTGTTTAATATTCACAAGGGAAGCGATCGGGCAAAATCGGCCCGACTGGAGACATTGAATGCAAGGGTTGAAACCGGGAAGTTTTTGCACCCGACCGGACTAGATTGATGAAGATGTTAATAATTTACTTACTAACAATCACTTGGTTACAAGACAAGTTTCTAGACGTTGATTTAGATTTGGGTCGTTTTGGGGTGTATTATATTAGGTTGGGGAAAAAGTTTCTTCGCATTTTTTAAGATAATTCAAAACATTTTTTAATATAGTTTATTTAAATTTAACTAAGTATGTATGTACCATTTTGTTCGATAACCTTTTGCCATCTTGTAGGTAGGAACATGATCCCATTGCTATAAAAATTTTGGGACTTCTCATCAAAATACCGCGACAAGTGGATTTGGCAGTCCCCTCGTGATGTTAACCTAACATTGCATAAAGAATTCTGAAGAGACCGAAACAGGTGGAAATCTGAAGGCGCAAGGTCAGGACTATACGGCGGATGCATTAACATCTCCCAGCCAAACTCTCTTAATTTTTGCTGAGTGGCTATAGATTTGTGAGGTCTAGCGTTATCATGATGAAACACCACACCCCTTCTGTTGATTAATTCCGGCCGCTTTCTCTCAACTTCTTGCTTTAATCTCATCAGTTGTTCGCAGTAGAGTTCAGAATCGAAAGTCCTGCCTGGTGGTAATAGCTCATAATGAATAATGGCCTTCCAATCCCACTACACACACATAATGCGAAAAGACTTTTTCCCCAACCTATTACATTTTGCAGTTAAAAAATATATGAGCTTCGACAGTATCTCTAGAATTACCATTAACATTTGTATTTGAATTGCATGAGTTAAATGAAAAAAAATCTTAAGTTTTGTAAACTTAAAAAAAAAAAATAAACTGCCTCGGTAGCGTAGTGGTTGCAGGATACTACTACTATGCTGAGGTCCTGGGTTCGATGCCCGGGTAGGGGTTATCAGAGATAATGGTGTAAAGTATTCGTTAAAATATTATATATAACAAGCTGCCCTCAACGATCCGTGCCATTTTTGAGGTGACGATATTTAGGAGAAAACTCCCATAATTTCCTTCTTGAAAAATTATACTATAATCTTAATGACTTTCTAAATGATGACCTATTAAAATAATTTAATTAATTCCTGTGACATTTTGTATTTATAACAATTATTGATTGAAATTTTATATAATGGATTATTGTAAACATGTTTGATTGTTAATAGTTATTATTATTATGTTTTTTTAAATCTCAATTTGATTATATCATTGTATTTATTGTATGCCCATTAGAGGCAAGAATATGAAGGACGCTTATATTACTTTTAGATCTTGTATTTATCTTGTACTCATGTTCTACAATAAATGTGATTTCATTTCAATTCATTTCAAAGTCCGTTTTTCTTCCCATGTAGACTCAGTTGTCACTAAGGCTGCCAGGATGCTAGGTTTCATAAAACGTAACACCAAGAGTTTCAAGCATGCACACACTAAGTTAGTCTTATTTAATTCTCTTGTGCGCAGCCACTTAGAGTACGCTAGCACCGCATGGAATCCTTACTACAGCATTCATTCTCAAAGACTTGAGAGCATCCAAAGAGCGTTCACAAAACACTTAGCGTATCACTCGTCTGGCATATCACACCGCAGTCCTTATAATTCTCGCTTGAACTTCTTTAGAATGTTAACACTGTCGCATCGACGTAAGATGCATGATATTTTGTTTCTGTATAAAATATTAAACAATAAAGCTACTGGCGATCAACTTCTTGATCGCATTTATTTCACAGTGCCTTATAGAGTGCCAAGGTTCCCTTTATTAAACACATTTTATGTCCCTCGAGTCAGAACCAATATTGGGAAGAACTCTCCATTGAACAGAATGGTCAGTGAATACAACATGCTCAATAAAAAAAATGAGCTTGACATCTTCAGTATGTCTCTACCAACATTAAAAAGTAGAGTGCTGGAGTCATTACATTGCATCTAGCTGTATAGCTGTAGGTGATTGCTATTCATCTTATTTAAAATTAAAATAGGCTAAATAGATTTGATTTTCTTAGTTTTTAATTATTTTAAATGTACATTTTATCTAGATCTTAATTTATTTAATTTTTGTGTTGCTCGATTTAGTTGGAATGCTGTACATACCTATAATAGGCATATGCATCAGACCAATGCTTCTATGATATATTTTGTAACTTTTTGATGTACTATGCTGTTGGTGTGTCAATAAAATAAAATAAAATAAAATAAAAATCTCTGGTTCTATTGGGATTTTTCCATATTCTGGAAATTTCCCAGTACCTCGAAGTTTGGTAATGTGCCCGGAGATGTCAACAGGCTCGCCACCTGTTACATGGGCCAAAAACGTAACCGTTTTAATGGGGATCACATCAAAGTTTATAAGACTGTCATGGTGGTACAAAATTCGCGTCATGTAATGCGGATTCCATTTATATCACCTTTGTAAGGATCCTACTCCTCCTCGCGTCGAACTCCTCATTACTGAGGGTCGTGATTCCCCCGATCGGAGATTTATTTTTGAGGGATGATATTCTTCCATCTATGTCTGTCCTTGGCGTCGTGGAGTGCGTCGTGGAGCTTGGTGTCTAGAGTACAGCGGATCTAGTCACACCATCTGACTGGGCTACGACCTCTAGGCCTTCTACCATCGACCTTACCAGTATGCTAAAGGTAATGTCCGTCTTTTCGTGCAAAATGTCCAAAAAATTCGAGAGTCCTTCGCAGGCAGCTGGTAGTTTGTAAGGGTAACGTCAGGTATTTTCGTATTTTGAAAGTTTCATATGGTGCAGAATTTTACTGGACGTACAGCACGTTCTCTCTTGATTTGGCGCTCTCTTGGTGCTGCATCAAATAATTTTTATCCACCAAACAGATCGGTAAAGGTCACTCTTGTACCGGACCTTAAACCTTAAAGTTGTTGACAACGAAATCGAAAACTTAATATCTATCCGATAATCACATTAAAGTTTCTATGACTGCTATCGCTGGTGCTCTCGGGGAACGTACCCTCGGCATCTCCTGTTCTAATAAAATTCGTCAGAATGTTGAAGAGTTGGGTGTTGAGTTCACTTCCCATGCTTTCTGAGTGTCTGACATTCTGGAGTCTTCTTAACCTCCATATTTAAAATTCTAGTCTTTGCGTGGGTACCTGTAGGATGCAGTCATCACTTAAGATCAATGTGAACTGTATGATTCTTTGCCACCTTCATTACATAAAAATTACTTATATCGTATTAAAAGTATTATCGATTTAGTGTCACAGACTTACAATTTTCATTTGAGATTTTTTAGTTGTATCTTTATTTCGTCAATATTTGTTATGAATCGAAAAGGAAAAGAAAGCATAAAATTACGTGTACATTTTCTGATGACACAAGCTGTAAAAATTATAAGATGTACATTATTTAAATAAATAAAAACACATTACATTATTTATCTTCACCAAAACAAGTAGGTATACTTTCACCATATCACAAACATGTACCCACCTACATGTAACAAAATGGTTCCATTCAATGTTTAAAGTCATTTGAATTGAAATCAAACAATCTAATCTAATGTGCGTGCCGCTTTATTCGTTTATCAAAGCTAATAGGGACGATTGCATAGGGCTTGATGTGAAAAGTTATAATAAACTTTTGAATGGTGTTCGATTAATCACATTTCCTGCCTGTTATTCGTGGATCCACAAGTTCAATGACACTTGCTTCATATCTGATGCTTTTCAAGGGTCTTTGTTTAATTATCATATCTACATTGTGCCATTTGAATCGTCAACGACCCAGGAATCACAGATCGACTCGAAGATCTGAGTCTGCGCAGAGACATAGGCTGTCTGTGCATCTTCTACCGCCTTTACAATGGTGAATGCTCTGATGAACTGTTCGATCGGGTGCCATCGTCTCCATTCCTTCATCGAATCACCCGCCGACGAAAGAAGTTGCACCTGCACATATTGGACATTTGACAGTGCTCAACAGCCCGATTCATTCCTGCTCAAAACGTGCAAATTGTGGAACGAACTTCCCTCTGAGGTGTTCCTCCGGCGTTACAATATGGGGTTCTATAAAATTGGCGTCAAAAGAGTCCTTCGGGGCTGGCAGCGCTTTGGCAACTCCCTTGGTGTTGCAAATGTTCATAGGCGACGGTAACCACTTTCCATCAGGTGGCCCGTCTGTTTGTCTGTCAATCCTTTGACATAAAAAAAAAATTGCTATCAGTTCCTTTTCTTTATCGTATCACCCACTAAAGAGATTCCACGAGATACTGGACACGACCGATTTCGCGTTGATTCTTGCTCGGAACAACGAAGTCCGCCTCGTGTTGGAGCTACGGTATGGAGTTTTTCAGAACGTAAGGGAAAAGAGTTTTTTTTTAGCGCGGGTACCAAATTACACAACTCCAATATTGCAAATACCAATAGGCGCCAAAAAAAACGAATTTATTTTCCATAAAAAAAACCTTAAAATTTGGTTCATATACCTAAAAGATGTTTGTTTCTGAAAGATAGAGTGTTATAGTGAGATATTTAAGAATGTGATAAATACAAAAGAGGAATGCTTACAAGAACAGAATGTTTCAGCGGTCCTCTTTCTACGTATCAGTAACTTGGACTTCAATACATAAAAAAAAACAGTATGTGTATCAATTATGTACGCACGTAAAAAGTTTCTTTAGCAATACAATCCAATATACCAGAAATAAAACAAAATAACAAAAAAAGTTTGGCAACTAACTTCAGACTGTCGCTTTTATCTGTTCAGCAATTAACTTCAGGTTGTCGCATTTATCTGTCAGTGTGCGGGCGCATCTTACAAATTCACTCTCATAATTTTTTTCAATCCAAATTCTCCAATTACAATTTTTTTATGTAATGGAAGTGGCAAACAAGCATGCAGTTCACATTGATGTTAAGTGGAGACTGCTGCCTATAGACACCCACACATAGACCGAAGTTAAAATGCAGATGCGTTGCCACTCCTGAGGCCCAAGGTGTTATGTCTCTGTGCCGGAAATGACAGGGCCGTATATTACCACCTGACCGGAACACGATAGTGCTGAACACTACCATATAGCGGCAAGTATATTAGGTAATGCGGTGGTACCTACGCCCGCGAGCTCCGTCACTGGAGCTCTACCACCAGTAAAGAACCTGGCCTGAACACGATAGTTCTGAATACTACCATTTGGCGTCGAGCAGATTAGGTAATGCGTTGGTGCTAACGCTCGCGAGCTCCGTTACTGGATCTCTACCACAAGGAGAAATTCATTTTTGTGTCATTACTAAATTTCAAAACAAGTATTAGGTAGGTAGTTTCCAAAAGAAACAAACTTCAAAAAACAATGTTAACATCGACGTTATCTGACTCTAATTTTCCATACCCCGCGAATAACGTATAACATTTTTTATTAATAATGGGTTGTTCAACAATGGGTGCCTGAAAGCCTAAACTGTGGGCCATAAATCAACGCGATATTAAAAGTAGGCGTCGCATGAAGCTAATATGTTAATATGCAAATCCTGAATCACATACATCAATCTGCAGGATAGGTGTGAATAATGGAAGATTGGATTATTTTTGGTGACACTTTTAACGGATTGAATAGAGACTTCATTTTGTAGGGTGTCGGAATAGTATTTTAATGCATCCGAAGGCATAACCCCCTTATTCATAAACGTACATTAGATACGTTTCAGCTATAGAATGCTTTGTCTTTGTCAGTTGCATTGTCAAATGTGCAGGATAGAAAAAGACAAAGGAGAGATTAGCAACACTTTAGTTAAAATACGTTTATGAATAAGGGGGATAGTGTTTACGGATTATGTAAGAAGGTTTATCCACCAATCCGCATTTCAGCAGCGTGGTGGAGTAAGCACCAGGCCTCCCCCAAAAAGGGGAGAGACTCGTGCCCAGCAGCGCGACGTATAATGGGTTGCTATTATTAAGAAGGTTTTTAAGGATTTTCACAAAATAATACTTGTTTTGAAATTTAGTAATGACACAAAAATGAATTTCTCCTTGTGGTAGAGCTCCAGTAACGGAGCTCGCGAGCGTTAGCACCAACGCATTACCTAATCTGCTCGACGCCAAATGGTAGTATTCAGAACTATCGTGTTCAGGCCAGGTTCTTTACTGGTGGTAGAGCTCCAGTGACGGAGCTCGCGGGCGTAGGCACCACTACATTACCTGATATACTTGCCGCTATATGGTAGTGTTCAGCACTATCGTGTTCCGGTCAGGTGGTAATATACGGCCCTGTCATTTCCGGCACAGAGACATAACACCTTGGGCCTCAGGAGTGGCAACGCATCTGCATTTTAACTTCGGTCTATGTGTGGGTGTCTATAGGCAGCAGTCTCCACTTAACATCAATGTGAACTGCATGCTTGTTTGCCACTTCCATTACATTAAAAAATTGCAATTGGAGAATTTGGATTGAAAAAAATTATGAGAGTGAATTTTTAAGATGCGCCCGCACACTGACAGCGAAAATGCGACAACCTGAAGTTAATTGCTGAACAGATAAAAGCGACAGTCTGAAGTTAGTTGCCAAACTTTTTTTGTTATTTTGTTTTATTTCTGGTATATTGGATTGTAACGCTAAAGAAACTTTATACGTGCGTACATAATTGGTACACATACTGTTTTTTTTAATGTATTGAAGTCCAAGTTACTGATACGTAGAAAGAGGACCGCTGAAACATTCTGTTCTTGTAAGCATTCCTCTTTTGTATTTATCACATTCTTAAATATCTCACTATAACACTCTATCTTTCAGAAACAAACATCTTTTAGGTATATGAACCAAAGTCTCTGTGAGAAAATTACGGCTCTGTAATTTTCGGCACAGAGGCATAACACCTTAGGCTTCAGGAGTGGTAACGCATCAGCATGTTGTCCTTGGTCTTTGTGTGGGTGTCTATAGGCTGCAGTTATCACTTGACATCAATGTGACCTGCATGTTTGTTTACCACTTCCATTACATAAAAAAATGGTAATATACGGCCCAATCATTTCCGACTGAGGCATAACACCTTAGGCTTCAGGAGTGGCAATGCATCTACATTGAAGTCTCTGGTTACATGGAGATGTGTGTAGGCTACAATCTGCCACAGCATGCTTGTTTGCCATTTCATGACATAAAAAAATACAGAAGAAATTACCAAGTTGGCGAGTGAAGTTGGGGTGTAGATGTGATGAATGAGCGCTTTCTCTTTCTCTCACCTTCTCTAATGGGATTTGCTGTATAGATACATACATTATACACAGACAAAAGAAAAAAAACAAGTTCAAATCCCGCCCAAGTTCAATATTTACTCTTCATTTTTAAGTTTAATTTCTTTAAACTTTAAATAAAAATTCAATATAATAAATAAATAAAAAAAATACTTTACGATGTCAATTATAGTTTCCTTAAGTATGGCAATTCATCTAAATGACATTCGCTAGCGATTTTCATTTTCGTTTGTTACCTACCTACCAATCGAGTTACGTAGTGACTCCTAAGAACTCCTACTACGGATTTTAGTTCTACGAGAGAGAAACACAGGCGCTGCAAAATTATTCATAAATATTTTTACGTATTCGCTAGTAAGTAAAACCACTGCAATCTCATGGTAGTGCTACAGTTTGACCGGATTTAAGGCCTTAGTGCGAATGGTATTAAACGCTAGCTGGACCAACTATGACTGAGACAAATTAGTCAGAGGACGAAGTAACAAACCACGCTATAGGTAATTAACACGTTCGTTTTCTTTAGACTGTGCTATTACACAGTAATAATAATAATAATGGGGGCAGAGCAGCTTGTGGCGAGCTGTTCACAGCTGAGTCACCACCTGCCTAAAGTAGGATACGATAATGTGAGATGTTGAATATAGGCAAGCGTCGGATCTCACTCCATAGGCCCAGCCAGCTAGTCCTCCTAGTTCACCCACATAGACCAAAATTTGGCGAATCACTTATCATTACAATAGTCCCATTATATTCTGCGGGGTCTGTCTGTGTCTGTATTAACTATTGATGCAGCCAGAGAGAGGTCCCGCCGAATATAACCCATTACAAAGTAGATCAAAATTCTCGAAAGGGCCTCTACGTGTTGGACCCCCCCATGTCCCCGCGCAAGCTTGACAAAAGTCCGGGGTTCAAATTGGACCCCGTGCTGACGAGAGACATAATAATGGCAACCCATCTCACTGCTGGGCACCAGTCTCTCCCCTTTTGAGGGGAGGCCTGGAGCTAGCCTGGACCTCCACCACGCTGCTCCAATGCGGGTTGGTGGAGATACGGGTTAGTGGCCAACCCGCTGTCGGAGTTTTAGAAAATCGCCTATAAGGCCTCCGACAAGGTTTAACGACTGCTATCTATCTATGGATAGATAGCAGTCGTTACCGGGACTGATGCCTTACCGTGCCCTCCGTAGCGCGCATTTTTAGTTTGTCACTAACGGTCACCCATTACACGATTACGATCTACACCAGCCACAGGGCCATGCGCGCTTCACAGTGTGTCCATGAAATCATCAATAAAAGTAGACACTAGAAACACTGATATGAAATTACACGTATAAAGAAAGGAAATTCCTAGAAAAAGGGATCCAGGAAAATAAATACACCAATATTCAAATGTGAACGCGATACCGAAAGGCGATAAAGGGAAATTAAGGCAGGTGTTTCGTGACATAGGACCGTTAGACTTCAAAGGTACCCATTATCCCTGAGAGCTTATTTGATCGCACGAATTTGTTTCTCAATTTGAAGGTGGTTCTTATTGATGTATTTGCAACCATTGTGTGAATTATTGTAGAAAGTTCACGGAATGAGAATTGACGAGAGTGTCCTAATTGTCTTACAAAAGCTAAAATAGGCCGCATTCTAAACAATTATACTGGTAGAATACTAGAATAGTAGTAAGATAGATAATTAATTGAAGAAGAATTAAAGTGCGCTTTTAACGTTAAGTTCGCCATTTGTCAATATGTTTTATATTGTGGCAATAAAGTATTAGATAAAATAATTGTCTCATCAGCCCTTAGCGCTGTTTATCCAATCTTAACTAGATACGTGTGTTTATCAATCATTCTGTACATCAGATTAATGTTATTTAAAACCACTGACAATAATTGCATAAAGAGTTAGTACAGTATATTTTTCACACCCTGAATTTGCGAAATAAAACGATCATCTCCATAAAACTTATTGATTACTACGTCACAAAAGGCATGGACCAACTGATTTTTTTCGTAAACTTAGCGTTGACTGAAACTCAAATAATAAAGATAAGGGTACATACGAAGTTCGAAGAACTAAAGGCCATTAGAGCAAAACAATTCTCGTGAGGCAACGACGTACAGAAACATCGCAAGCCTAATACGTGATGGACTGACGATATAGTGAAAGCCGTGAGAAATCACCGGATGAGCTCAGGACCGTCTTTGGTGGGCATTTTTAGAGAACGAATTTGTTTAATGTTGTTAGCAAAGAAGTGTTTTTAAGGACATTTAAATTCTTCAGAAGCGCTGCTTGCGTTATAATTGTGTAACGAAGGAAGAAATAAACCTAATTCTACCAAAAAAAGCTTTCTATGCTATTTAGTATCGACAATATGAACACATATGAGTTGACTTCTTTGGTGACTTCTTTGTTCGTCACTTTCAAAACATAAAAATGTTGGTTATAAAATAATACAATTCATAAACCAAGTCAAAAGTTCACGTAATCAGTTATCAAATCCATCTTAAACAACTTCGAATTCTCCATTAATTAGACCACAATAGTTGCCCGAACAATTTGTCCAATTTGTCAAAGCGAAGTTGTAATGTTTTTTGTGACCACATTGCCTACAAATGTATTCAGACTTTTCCATTAGAAACTTTCCTTTTCAGGCCTATATGTATTCGTGAAGTTGTTACAATTGATATCGCTTTGTTGTCTACAAATACTTTTACGATCTTAATGAATTAGTTTGAATTTTATTTGGTTTGAAATATGTTTCTTGTTTTGTTTAGATTTTTTCATTAAGGTTGTTTGTTGAGAGTAATTTTATTGGCTCAAATTTAAAAGGTTAGTTTTACAAAAATATCATAAATGTAAAAAATATTATATACTCATTTGTCATGAATAAAAAAGAAAGTGCAAACTGTGGATCGAATTCCGATGCCTTCCTTTAGCGCCAAAATACAAGGCTTTTCAAAACTGGAGGGTCAAAGCTGGCCGCATCGACGAATCTCCTAATGTTGCAAATGATCGTAGGCGAAGGTGACCACCTTTCATCGCGTAGCGCATGTAGAAGCCATGTTTCTGAAAAAAAAAACATGTAAAGCCGATTTTTTATATGCTACAGCAGGCTCGGCTTCGCAACGATAGTAGTACCTAGCAATGTAGGTAACACAGCTCCCTTGCAAAGCCAGGGCAGGACCGCTAGTTATATCATATTCGTACTCAGCATTACAAAATCCTCTTATCATTTATCAATGAAAAAATGAAAGAAGAACCCTAATCGGCACCGTCATCATTTGTATTCTTGCAAAGATTTCTTTACCTTAGTAAACAACCGCGATATCCACAACAATCTCTAAATAAATTTACGGGCCAAAGAAATATTTCAGTTTGAATGGCGTAAGCATAAGTCAATAGGATAAGAACAAGTCGAGAACGTTATTTGCTTAGCCATTAAAAGGGGTTTGAAAATGTTTTCAAATTCGGCTCTCGCGCTTTCAATATTTGCATGTTTTTGTTGGAGCTGTTAGGGATGTGAAGTTATTTTTGTGAGCCTAATGCTGAGTTAAGAAAATGTGTGCCTAATGCTGAGTTTAGAAAATGTGAGCCTAATGCTGAGCTTAGAAAATGTGAGCCTTATGTTGAGTTTAGAAAATGTGAGCCTTATGTTGAGTTTAGAAAATGTGAGCCTTATGCTGAGTTTAGAAAATAACCAATCTAGTATACATTATTTGGACAGGAAAGCACAAATTAATTTTTGAGTATTTTTTTTAAATACGCTAGGGACTAAAAGACAGGGAATACTTACCGACGATGACACAGTTAGTCCAGCAGTGTGAGAGGACTGTTTGATTCGAAAATATTTGTATGGCCTACATTTGTTTCGGGTCTGGGTTTTTATGTATGTGTGTCACAGGTTGACACCTAGTGTGTGCCTTGTGAGTGTGAGCGTATTTATTTAAAGACAAAGTAATTTTCCTGATGGTAGAGCTCCAGTGACGGAGCTCGCGGGCGTAGGCACCACCGCATTACCTAATTTACTTGCCGCTAAATGGTAGTACTCAGCCCTATCGTGTTCCGGTCCGGTAGTAATGTACGGCCCTGTAATTTCCGGCACAGAGGCGTAACACCTTAGGCCTCAGGAGTGGTAACGCATCTACATTTTGACCTTGGTCTTTGTGTGGGTGTCTATAGACTGCAGTCATCACTTAACATCAATGTGAACTGCATGCTTGTTTGCCACTACCATTACATAAAAAAAACTATCGTGTTCCGGTCCGGTTGTAATGTACGGTCCTGTATTTTCCGGCACAGAGGCGTAACACCTTAGGCCTCAGGAGTGGTAACGCAACTGCATTTTGACCTTGGTCTTCCTGTCTATAGGCTGCAGTCATCACTTAACATCAATATGAACTGCACGCTTGTTTGCCACTCCATTACAAAAAAAAAATTGCTGCAGAAAAAAACTACTAAAATGTCGAGGTGTATAATTCAGTAGAAAATTCAACATCACAAAACGTTAAAACGTTCACGAAGATTAACAAAACAGCGCCCGGGCACATTGAGGATTCCACGCCATTCGTCTTCGCATTCAAGTTTTGACAAACATGCGAGGGAATTCCGTTATCTTTCGTATAAATAGCACATTTGAGAAACAATGGGTTCTCAAGTATACCTTTTGTGCTCTTATTTGAGTAATCGATAAGGTTACGAATGTGTCTCCGTGTTTTGGTGGGTATTTTGAGAATGTTTTTAGCGGTTTTTACACATAGTGAAATTCAAAGCGAAGAATAAGGCAAATAGAAATTAAGTATAAGAAATACGTTACTGGTTGTAGAGTTCCAATGACAGAGCGCGCAAGCGTAGGTACCACCACATTATCTAATTTATCTTTTATGGCGTCTTTTATGGTAATCTGCCGCTAAATGGTTTTGTTCAGCTAGTGCTGAACACAACCATTTAGCGGCAGATTACCATTTAACCAGAACACAATAGTTTATGTTTTGGTTAAATGTATGGCCCCGTAATAATTATCACAGAGACATAACAACTAAGGTTTTAGGGGTGGCAACGCATCTGCATTTTGACCTCTGATCGTTCTGCGGGTGCCTACAGGCTGCAGTCACGACTTAACATCAATGTTAACTACATGCTTAATTACATAAAAAAACAGTGACATAACCAGTTATCTGTTAATCTTTAGTTCTGTGTAGATCTCTGTAGGGTAGTCATCTCTTAATCATTATCTCTTAAAGCGCTTAAAGTGCAGTCATCTAATAGGAAAGAAAGGAGGTAACTAACTACGCGCAGGCCCTGATGACTCACAATAACAGCGATAGTGAATCTCTTATTCACTACACGCAACATCTAGCCCGTATAGAAAAAAACATTTCAAAAAGTACTCAATAGCAGGTTCTATTCACAAGTAGCTGATTTCCATAAGTTCCAAGGCTAGGCGTGAAGGTTGAATAACAACGAGGGAAGGTATAGTGATCCAAAAAATTTAATAAAGCACGATAATCGCCTTTCCATTTGCCGACATTTACATGTGTATACTGGGCGACTCAGCGATGGCGGGTGAGATTGATTTCAAGGTTTGGTCGGAAAATAGAAGTGATTCTAAAAATACCTTTCAGAGTGGAATGAAGTTTATTGTAAGGCTTCAGTGACTGAGTTCAAGCACGTCTTTCTTATGTAATGGAAGTGGCAAATGAGCATGCAGTTCACATTGATGTTAAGTGATGACAGCAGCCTATAGACACCCATACAAAGACCAAGGTCAAAATGCAGATGCGTTAACACTTCTGTGGCCTAAGGTGTTATGCCTCTATGCCGGAAATAACAGGGCTGTACATTACTATCTGACCGGAACACGATAGTGCTGAACACTACCATGTAGCGGCAAGTAGATTAGGTAATGCGATGGCGCCTACGCTCGCGAGCTCCGTCACTGGTACTTCACCACCAGAACCACTGTGTTGTCAAATGCATTAGAGTGTGTTATATTTTATTTGTTGATTTAATCTACATGCATTTTTATTGACGTGACAACGTCTTAAATTAGGTTGCGGCTCGGAGTCACTCATGAAAAGTGTAACGCCCGGTAACGTAACGATGAGTCACCGAACGAGAGAGAGGCCTGCTGGACCGGCGAATGCCTTTCTACAGAGAAAAAGACGTTGTCACGTAAAATCTTCGCGCGTAAAACCGACTTAACAGGCAACCAGTTTTTTGAAAAGTATAAGGTCGATTCCAAACTCCACTGCACGCAACAGTGCTGCCGCTGCAGTGCTGTCGCAGCACCATATTTCTCGATTTTCTATTGCTTTGCTGCTGCGTCATTGTCGCGTGGCTAGCAATGTAATCTCTACTTCCCTACTAATATTATAAATGCGAAAGTAACTCTGTCTATCTGTCTGTCTGTTACCTTTTCACGTCCAAACGACTGAACCGATTTTAATGAAATTTGGTACTGCTGCTGAGCTGACTTTGAGAAATAACATAGGCTACTTATTTATGTACAAAACGACATCCACGCGGGCGAAGCCCCGGAATATAAATTCGCTCGCATGTGTTATTTATTGCAAAATAGTGCTATCATCGGTAGCTCAGTGGCAAAGCAGCTGGGCTGGTTATCCTGTGATCGCAGGTTCTATTACTGCCCAAAGTCAACATCTTTCCATTATTTCTTTAATTTCTAGAAGTCATTGGCTAAAAAGAGTAACGTTCCCTCACCTTAACCAGAGAATATGTAATCATACTACGTATAGAATGGACACTTCTACGTCCCGCCTGATTTCCTCGCATCACCCAACCACCTCCCCTCTTATGGGCGACGGTTGGTATTTTATACGTGCTACCCACACAGATGCACGTGTAAATACGCGTCACTGATTGATGTCTGAGTAATAGAGACCAAATTAAGCGTTTGTATGGAATTCAAGCGGAGTTCCGCGGTGTGCCTTAACTATCAATATGCCACTGTAAAATGTTATTTGGTCATAGTAATGGTATTTAATCATTACATTTTCATCAAGTCGTTCTGGGCTTGAAATTCGTATATATGTAATACATGTAAAATAAATCACATCTTCCACACAACCCGGCTAAAATCTAAGTGGTGGACCGTACACATTTGCATGCATAACCGGGTTTTGTTTTAAAAAGAGCTTCAAAGCAGAAATTGTCATCCGTGCCACGGATATTAATGCTTCGCGGTTCGTTGCCAAGGGTTTAATTTTGGTGTATTTTTTTGCTTAAGCAACTTTGTTAAGCTTGTCCGGATTTTGCTTATTGAGCAAAGTAGCAAAGGAGCAGTACCTACACGTGGATGGTTAGCGTAGGCCAGGATTAGGTATAGCTCAGTAAATATTTTCAAATGAATTATATAACATTAGCTGTAACCTGCGCGCGTTGCTATGCGACCAACTAAAAATGACAGTGGCGCCATCTGTCAAAAGTATGCACAACAACTTTACTAAATTTTACTAATTTAACGAACCTTTTAACCTTTATTCCGACGTCTCGTCGGTCGGTCGGTAAAAAGTGTTTTTACCGACCGACGGCCACGACCCGGTTCGTAAAATTTGTAAAATGAGTGTTATACGCGAGTGTTTTAAAGGATATAACTTTGCTAAAGGTCGTCACATGATCAAATGCGTAAGATACGTCGAGTGTCGAGGTAAATACTTCGATTAAACGCGATTAAGTCCCGTTTACAATATAAAAATATGAATACAAATCGTAAAAGTTTAAAACAATTAATCAAATGCGTAGTTTACAATCCTATAAAGGACATACAGACAAACATTCATTTTTATACATAAAGACGAAGAAGAATAAGATAGCTGACCCGTCGCAAAGTTTGTCATTACTCTATGTATAATATATAATCCTGTAGCTTCACTGTCAGTAAATAAAAAATAAAATGGCTTCTTTGTATATACGAGTAATTATCGTCGCTGAAGTTGTAGTTCCAGTAAATAAAACTACCTATAAGGTCTACGCTTATTGTTTTGAAACTTAATGTTCAGTCATAAGTTTTTTTTTAATGAAGGTGGCAAACAAGCATGCAGTTCACATTGATGTTAAGCGATGACTGCAGCCTATAGACACTTATAGAAACACATTGAGACCTTATTTGATTATTTATGTCATACTATCCACCATCTATATTTTTTTACTGGTGGTGACGGAGCTCGCGGGCGTAGGCACCACCGCATTACCTAATATACTTGCCGCTAAATGGTAGTGCTCAGCACTATCGTGTTCCGGTCAGGTGGTAATGTACGGCCCTGTAATTTCAGGCACAGAGGCCATAACACCTTAGGCCTCAGGAGTGGCAGCGCATCTGCATTTTGACCTCTGGTCATTGTGTGGGTGTCTATAGGCTGCAGTCATCACTTAACATCAATGTGTACTGCATGCTTGTTTGCCACTTTTATTACATAAAAAAAAAAAAAAAAAAATCTAACTGGAACACAAAAGTGCTGAACACTACCGTTTAGCGGCAGATAGTAGTAGTAGTAATACTCTTTATTGTACTCCAAAAGTAACAACCAACATAGACAATAGTATGGATATGAACAATAGGCGGTCTTATTGATTTCTTCCCGACAACCTTTTTTTTTTTTTTGTTTTTTTTTTTTTTTTTTTGTTATGGATGTGGGACACAAGCATGCAGTTCACATTGATGTTAAGCGATGACTGCAGCCTATAGACACCGACACAAAGACCGAGGTCAAAATGCAAATGCGTTACCACTCCTGAGGCCTAAGGTGTTATGCCTCTGTGCCGGAAATTACAGGGCCGTACATTACCACCTGACTGGAACACGATAATGCTGAGCACTACCATTTAGCGGCAAGTATATTAAAACCTAGGTTATTAGCGACATAATTACCTATATCTAAGAAGAAGGGGTGTACAATCATAAACAATTATTTTTAAAAGGCAGATAATCATTTACGCAAAATGTAAAATTAATATTAGGTTTAAGTTTAAGTTTTAGGATTAGGTTGTCTAAAAAAGGCTGTGTCTGCACCCTCGAGCTCCTACATTGGAACTCTACCACCAGTAAAATTCTTAAAATTGACTTCAATTAGCACTTTGCTAACTGAAATCAATCGGACTTCTGATAAAAATTGAGTCTTTGCTAACAGAAATCAATCTCATTTTTGATAAAAAATTGAGATGAGCTGATGAACAAAAAAATTGGAAATAGTACTATTTATTTTTGGCAATAAATAACACATGCGAGTGAACTTTAGAAATTAAAGAAAAAAATTCGGTTGTTAAAATCAAAAACGGAAAGCAAAATTTGACGCATCGGTGTGGGACTTCGGTAGCTTAGTGGTAAAGCGGCTGGACTGGAAATCATGAGGTCGCAGGTTCGATTCCGGGAGTCAAATTTTTCTTTCCGTTTTTTTCTTTAATTTCTAAAAAATTTAAACTTCCAGAAACAAATTCGACTTCCTAGAAAGGTAACCTAGTTTATTGCACGCTGGAGACATGTCGCAACTTTGCTCGTGTGAGTTTAGGATCTTCTTACAAACTTTTGCGTTCCAGTTCCTCTTAGAAATAGGTTTTAGGTAAGACCTTTCTTAGTGTATAGTTTCTGGTGTAATTAAATTTAAAATAGATCTTACATGTAGTCTCGCTTTTTGGTGTTTATGGATATTTTTTTTTATTTTGAATAAAAATTTGAAAAATCTGCCAAGTGCGAGACAGATTCGTGCGCAGGTTCCGTTGAATTGAGAAATCTCGTATGTTTAGATACTATAGATACTTCTGAGATTTTTTTACATTCTTAACTAATTTAAACTATGTCACTCTCTGTCAGTACACAGCCAAATCAAATCTGCAACCACTCATAGGTTATTTTTTGAGAAAACTTAATAAACTTCTACGTATTTAATAGCAATTTAAATTGTTAAATCAAATCGTAGAGAAGTAATGATGTCTACTTCGATTCAATACAATGAATCAAGCCGCTATAAGATTCCCTTTTTAGGGCTGTTGTGACAGAGACAAATGAATGGTGTCGAGATGTCAAATGGAGAGCGACACAAATACAAAGTGATCGCTCATCAGCACAGATGCATTGTTTGATCGGAATTTTAAACAGCAGTACGATCGTGTGGAAATAAGTTAATTATTATACAAAAATAGTTGATTTCATCAAGTTATTTTTCATGATGCTTCAGATGAAATATTAAAGTATAATTTCCAGTACACCAGCTGAGTTATAGCTTAGATTTCATTATGTTGGTGTTGACAATGTTTAAATTAAGAGAGCGTCACTGAGATTTTTTTGTATCGAATTACTTACCTCTTAAGCCAAAGAAGAAATCTGAGCCTGATAGAAAATTACTTACCTCTTAAGCCAAAGAAGAAATCTGGGCCTGCTACAATTTTATTCTACTACCCAGAAAGTGTTTTAAGGCGTTTCTTAAGAATAATAATAGATTGCAACGAGTACTTATGTCAGATTTGCATTAACACATATATTATAAAATTGAGGTACCTAATAGTAAACTCAAACTCAAAACTCAAATGATGTCTACTTCGATTCAATACAATGAATAAAGCCTCTTCAAGATTCCCTTTTTAGGGCTGTGTGACAGAGACAAATGAATGGTGTCGGGGTGTCAAATAGAGAGCGAGCGACACAAATACAAAGTGGTCGCTCATCAGCACAGATGCATTGTTTTATTAAATTTCATTTCAATGATTGTATACCAATTGTGGTGAGAACTTATAAGAATTTCAGTGAATTAATTCGCACTGAAGCGCGCATGCCCCGCGGCTGGTGTAGATTGCAAGCGATCTACATATGATGGGTGACCGCTAGTGTTAAATCAAAATGCGCGTTTTTGTGCTTCGAGGGGCACGTTAAGTCATCGGTCCTGGTTGCTATAGATAGATAGTAGTCGTTAAACCTTGTCGGAGGCCTTATGGGCGACAGCAGGTTGGCCACTAACCGATTGGAGCAGCGTAGTAGAGTAAGCTCAAGACCTCCCCCCAAGAAGGGGAGAGACTCGTGCCCAACAGTAGGACGTATCAAGGGTTGCCATTATTATTTAATTAATTCACACTAATTGTAAAAATGATTGAAATAATTTGTTTATTTTGTGCACTAATATGTTTTGAAAGTTATTGAATAAAATGTTGATTAATCGCTCATCTTAATGTAGTTCAAAATCTAAACAAGGTGTCAAACACGGTCGTTTGATGCCTTCCTTAGTTAAAGTAATAAATATCCTCTATATTAGGAATTACAGGGCCATGGGGCCATTGGGCAAGGGACAAATTTCCTAACCACGACATGATAGTGCTGAACACAACCTTTGATAATCTTTCTTTTTTTTCTTTCAATATAATATACCAGAAATTGTCACGAGACTCGTGCGTATTTTTTTTTTCAAAATTAACACATTAACGGTCTTATTCATAAAAGACGCTTATAGAAAGTTTATAGCATTCATTAGTTAAAATCACGGAATAGATAAATAAGGATGGAAAGGCCTTTGCTTCAACTTATTATTAGAACCAGTGTCGCCGCTTTTCTTCCACCCTGCAATTTCTTACACAAATGTAACACCATCTCGACAATCACCCACACATTAATCTAGGGGCAGCTATTCGTTTGCGTAAGTTTGCATACCAAGGTGTAGACAATAAACACTCGCACGCACACAACAATATACTCACCAATAAACTAGTCGAAGTGTAGCGAACGCATTACATGCTGTACATTGCCAGCGGAGACAGTAATAGCGTTAATTGAGCGAGTGCTTAACGAGCAATGTATTCGCTAGAAGTAACGTTTAAATAATGCAGTTTAAGTTCGAATATTCATATTCCTTTATATATTTATATGTTTTTTACAAGTATTATAACAATAAATGTCATTTGTGACTTACCAATCAAAAGATATACCTCCTCGCTTTATACTTGAGGTCTGATATTTCATACATGTTAAAATTGGCACTAGATGGTATTTTACCAAGAGATGCGTCGTTCGAAGCAGTCTACACGACACTACGAGCGGCGAACGAATGTTTCTGCCGAACTGTGTGTGTACACGCATAGTTGTCGTGCGCTTGCCACGCCCACATTACCATTCCATCTTTATTTATCTATTCCGTGGTTAAAATGATCTATAAGCCTATAAAACATAGATTTATTATCTACTTCGTTAGATAGATTGGCAACACAAAGAGAAAGAATATATTATACGCATGTGTGAGAGCGAGATAGCTAGGCAGGACCATTTACAGACACGTTCTCGGCCTGAGACAGCTTGGCGTTAGTCGTGAACAAGACAATTTCCTTTTATTTTTATCAAATTTAAGGTTTACTGGTGTTTATTGTACGTAAATAATGATGGTTACATGTGCAGTACCTGAATGTAACTCATTTAAGAATAAAAACCCACTTATTCATTAATTACACATGTAAGTACGAATTAAATGTTTGGCTCTCTAAATGCAAGGATTTAGTTCTGATACAACACTTTTATACATAAACGGATACACAAAATTAACAGGTTTTATAATATGAATGCTTTGAATGCATAATAATGAACTATAAAATAATAACAAATACGTGAATTACTACTATTCTATAACCTCACCTTTGTAGTGATTTTACCATATCGATAATTTGTATTTGTCAATCAAGGATATTTTATATAATTAACCTCTTTAGTGTTCATCACTAAAGAGGTTATTATAAAATAAAATATTCTCCTAGTTTATTTAATGCATTTATTATAAGTTTAGATTTTAATAGCTTAACTGCGCTGTTATAAATTTTATAACAGCTCAGTTAGGCTAGAATAGTAATTCACGTACTTGTTATTATTTTTTAGTTAATTCTTTGCAAATATTTTAAAAAATAAATTAATAGCATTTTAGATTACCACTGAATATGAATAATCTAGAAAAATGGCTAACAATGATAAAAAGAGAAAACTGGGTATGTACCTAAAAATAAATCGACTATATTATTATGCAGCAAGCACTTCGAACAAAAAGGTCTTTTGAATAAAAATATACACGTTATTTCTTTTATTATATTATTTTTTTTATTTAGTATACTTACACGCAAGGTTGTGCACATAGATCAACATGGGCCACCGGCTGACTAGAGGGGAGTAGCTATAGTGTCTATTACCGATGCAAAACTGTCTGTCATTTTTTGCCGGGGAGGATATTTGTGTGACACACACACGCACAATAAAAATCGTCTATTACAACGAAACTCACACCTTGACCTTAACAAAATACATACACACAATTTCACACACACATTTAAACATCTCGGCGACAGCGGCTTCTCGGAAACCAACTCTGATCAGTCGCTTGACCAATCCGCGTATCGTATAACGTATACTTATCAGTCCGCCCGATTGTGTTGTTTGAATCAGTCCGAAACAATACGGCCGATATTATCGCATTATTTTGTTTTAAAGAATCAAATAACAATTTTTTTATTAAAAATTACTTACATATGAAAGGTAACGCTATCTTTTTGTAAACTTGATGTGTCATATTTCTTTTTAAAGCAAAAATACAGAGCAAATCGGCATTTTTAGGACGTCAGTTCAGTCGCACAACTAGATTTAGTCTAATGAGCAGTCCGGCTGCAACTAGTTTTTATTATACGCATAGGACCATTTGGGCTTGCGCTTTGACAGAAGGGAAAGCGTGCATATGGCTACTCCCCTCCGGTCCGGAGTGGCCGGTGACCCGTGTTGCTCGATGGTTGTGCATGACATGTCGTCTAACGTGTACTAGCTAACAGTTTACTTTTTGTTATAGTTTCTATGTATTTATTGCAATACACTATTGTGATGCATATTCATTGCAGTTGTTAATAGATACAAAATGATGGGTACTAAATTTGTTCGCAGGTAACATTGAAACCAGAACGCAAAGTATCGTCTTGAGTCTACAGACAGAGATATATCGCCAGTGCCCAGCACCTCCAAAGAAAATGTGTCTGCTCTAGGCAACACACCATTTCTACCAAGTCTACTACGGCATTTCTGTAGTAAATTATTTATGGTTGGAGGAAAATAAAAAAAAATTGTTTGTAGTTTTATTTATATAAAAATATAGCCTGGTTGATGTGTGTAAAATCAGAAGATAGATTGCATCGATCATCGATATCGATATTAAAATCTGAAGTCTTTGCAGCACTATTTTGCTCGCACACAAACACATGTCACCCACACTGACGTAATCCGAATTTGGTCTCGTCCTGATTACTACTATTCTCCAATTTTTAATTGCCAATCTTTAGTATTATGAATCTATGCTATAAAACGTTCTATAAAATTGTTTATTCATAAACGTTCTGTAAACCTTCCATAGTTAAAATTCTGGTAATAGACAAAATGTTGCCAGTGCAAGGAATTCAGTGGACAAATAGATCCAGCAAGAGATCAAGCACGCCAAATTGTCTACAAATTACTTGTGAAAATGACCTTATTTCGAAAAAAAGGAAAAAAATCAACGTCACAGGTGACATAAAGTCATGTTTTAAAAAGCGCGCGTACTTCCTAGCTTCGTTCCATTAATCGACCGCAACTACCGCGACCAAGACCTCTGAAATTGCCGTTTTGGTGAAAGCACAAAATATTGGTGGATCGGAGTGGACGCAATGCGGTCGCGAACAGTGACTTTATTTATTACGTAAAACGACCGCTCGCGACGTCCACGGGCTTCAGGTGGAACAAAACAAAGGGCGTTACGGTCGTTGTGGTCGATTAATGGAATCCGCCCAATGTCAATTTCAACAATCAGCTGTTGAATGTCGGCCATCTTTTTTCCTTATAGCACTGTTATAGTAGGGTTCTGGCCTCTATAACTTTATAGTGGGTTTATAGAGTGCTTTAGCGCTAAAATGCTATTATGAATAACGTTTTTCTTAAAGCATACTATAGCGAGCTCTTAGAAATGTTATAACTTTTTATGAATAAGAAGAGAATTTTTAATAGTTCTAGCTACGCGACGGCTTGGAAATATTTTTTTCTGTTTTAAGAAAATTTGCTTTATGCCCCGCGCCTGTTAACTGTAGCGTGATATATTTTATTCTACATCCTTTACAATACAATACGCTTACGCTCACAGCTCCACACTAGGTATAAAGCAGTGTCGTAGGTGCCGTTGTACATACAACACATCCGAAACAATTATCTGTAGACCATATAAATAATTGTCCTGGTGCGGGGATCGAATCCGCGACCCTTCGAATCAAACGGTCGCCTCACACCGCTGAACTAACCTTTCCCGATAAATGAACTATAAGTATAATTTTAAACTAACAAAGAACCTTTTCTGCTTAGTAAAGTATTAATGTAGATAACTACAATCAAAAACCGTAAAACCCTCTCATAATATAATCCAAAGAAATTGAATAATCAACATCACAGCAAGACTATTTCCATTTAATCAAATTTACCAAATTCCACCAAAACAAGGTTCCATTATTAGTGGACTAATGCAATTCCTACAGCGTTTATCCTTGTCTTACACGTACTAACTGAGTGAGACGGTAATAGCACCCTTGTCAATGTCACTTACTGTCACAATTGATTTTGCGGGATATGTTTTATGTGGCGCGAGTAATGGGTAGGGTTGTTCCTTTTTATGTTTTAATCAGCTTGTTAGTGTTAAAGGGTTAAGAAATCCATAATTCCATGGGGTGCAGCTTTATAAGGGACTAGCTGACCCGGCGAACTTCGTATTGCCTCAGAATGAAATGAGGTGTCAAAGGTTTGATAGATGCGGACTATTTGCATGGGAAAATGAAATTGTGGTTTTTATTATTTCCCTTCAATTTCTTCATATAATCTTACCTTTTAAGCCTTCCCTCATCATCATCATCATTTTAGCCAATAGACGTCCACTGCTGAACAAAGGCCTCCCCCAAAGAGTGCCACAACGAACGGTCCTGGGCCGCCCTCATCCAGCGATTGCCCGCGACCTTCACCAGGTCGTCGGTCCATCTTGTGGAGGGCCTGCCTACGCTTCGTTTTCCGGTACGCGATCGCCACTCAAGAACTGCTCTGCCCCAACAGCCGTCAGTTCATCGAGCTATGTGCCCTGGCTGCCAGGGCATAAACCTTCCCTGGACGTCCAAAAATCATTCAAAACCAAAATTAGCCAAATCCGTCCAGCCGTTCTGGAGTTTTAGCGAGACTAACGAACAGCAATAGATTTTTATATAAATAAATGTTGCATAAAATAAGACCTTACCAGTTAACATTGAGTTTGTACGTTGGTTTGTTGGTTTAGTTTAGTTAAACTTCTTTAGACTGCCTCGTTGGCTCAGTGGTCGCAATCGTGATGGTGAAGCCTGAGGTCCTGGGTTCGATCCCCAGGTCGGGAAAATCTGTTATTCGGTTTTTTTCAGTTAGAAAATTCCCAGTAGTAGTCCGGAGTCTGGTCGTGCCTCGGAGAGCAGCGTAAACCCATCGGTTTTGCGCCCGATCTCTTTCCGCTCGTGTCGGATTGCCGTCCCACCGGTTTATGAGAGTGAAGGAAAAGAGAGTGCACCTGTGTTTGCGCATACACTTCTGCACTATAATATCTCCCGCGCAGTTGGCTAGTCTCCGTTGATATTGGCCGCTGTGACTGCCTGTGTGTTTTTTACATTGAAAATATAATAACAATTTGATTGATTGAAAAAAAGCTGGCGAATCGTGGGTGTTTGCTTGTACCTACTTATGCTTGATGCATGCATTTATTTCCGCCTGCTCTTTCTCGGAAAACAGGCGCAAAGTTACGAAGTGACATAAACATTTGGACTACCCACGGACTTATCGATCGCTTGCACAATGACTTAATCCAACTATCATAGAATTAAGCGATCTCAGGGTCATCAGCAATTCCACAGAACTATCTACTGTTACTTTAGGAATTAATGAAAGTTTGTGAGTTTTGCGTGTTGTAAACAAATGTTGAGCCATTAACTTTAACGATGTAATTTTCTGTTGGCGGCCCCTTTGGTATGTAGTGCAAGTGATAGACGAGAGCGATATAACAGACATTAATATCGTTGGCGCTCACTTCATAAATTCAACAAGCTTACAGTCTAAATTGATTCAAAGTGAATAATGCCAAAAATGCAGATCAAAAAGCAGATGCGTTGCCATTCCTGAGGCTTAAATTGTTTTGTCATTGTGATAGTTATACGAGTCGTTATACGAGTTTACAGACTGTATTAGACTTAAGTTTATATTCAAAAGAGCTGTACTGAGTTTCTTCAGTGGCGGAGTTCTTCTCAGTATTGACTGCCCTTGGAATTCTGCCAAGTGAATAACCTTTATTATGACGACCAAATTCATTCTTTCTCAGTTTCTTTTGAAATGGGGAAATGGAGGAATTTGTAAATAATTGATGCTTTCCATATTATACAAAATTGTTCAGTGTCTATTTAATTTATTATGTGTTTTTGATTATTATTAGTGGTTATTCACTCTAGGTTAGTTAAAAAAAAATGACAATGTAAAAGTGCTCTCCAGGAGCCTAATTATATGAAATAAATGAATAAACTGAAATAAACTGAAAACCTGTACATTACCATCTACCTGGACAGAGCTGAAGACTACCATGTGACGGTAAATTAGGTAATGTAGTGGTGCCTGCGCCCTTGAGCGCTAACACTGGAACTCTACCAGTAGTAAACATTTTAATTATACATCTGCTCATGTGATTAATCTTCATAATTATGCTTATTGTCTATTGGCCGATATAACTACCGCCACTGCGATCTCCAATTCGCCTGCCAAGCGTGAATTACGGATTATTCTCCTCTAATGACGTATAACACTATTGGCGTCTTTGAGGAAAGCTTTGTCCAGCAGTGGACGTCTTTCGACTGGAGTGCTGATGATGATGATAACTTGAAGGAAGATTTGTGGGTATAAATCATCGACTCAGCGTATAACTTTTTATTTTTATTTTATGGCATCGCTTTTTATGCCTATTGCCAGTGTCAAGTAAAACGACATTTCGTATTCGTAATATGCAACGTAAAAGTCAGAGTCAATCAGTCAATTTATCAGTCCGTCAGTCAGAGACACAGTAATTCGAGTAGAGCGATGGCTACTTTACCAGAACATTTACAATGAAGTTTTGTAGGCAACCAGAAAGAACGTGTTTTCGCACTGTTATTCTATTTACCTATACATGAGCACTGTAATAAGCCTATATCAAACAAAATGCCACAAACTTAATTTAATATAACTCAAAAATACACCAACAAAATGAAATAAATAAGAGCACCACACGCATCTTTCAAGGTTCCCGCTAAAACTCCGCGTGTAACTTAGACCACACACCAGCGAAACACAAGCGAGCTCAACCATTTTGGACGAGTACGGATATTGTTAAAGAGTCAAGTATTAAATAATTTATTATTCTTGTCCTCAGCCAACTTCCAATGGAATTGTTAATGGCAGATATTTTCTATTTTGCGAACATCTCGCGGATTGGAGCGTTTAAAAGGGATTGTGGAATATTTTTTAATGGGATGCGAATTGAATTTTTATGTGGAATATTTTATGAGTACCAGGCTTAGAGTTTAAGATATTTTCTGTGTTTATGAAAATTACGTCAAGTGGTTTACGAAGTAGGCAGATAGTGTGAAACGCAATTGTTTTATGTTTTTAGGGTTCCGTACCTCGAAAGTGAAGAACGGATTCCTAAGGATCACTTTGTTGTCCGACCGTCCGTCTATCTGTCAAGACCCGTTTTCTCCAGAACGCATAGAGATATTAAGCTGAAAGTTATATCAAATAGTAAAGTCTACTGTTATTTGGGAGCTGTGAAAAAATCACACTACTAAGGCAATTCAATCAGAAGATACAGCCGTTTGTACCGCAAATTTTCAAAACTTACATGTAATCCAAAACCTACAGGTAAACTCCCCATGAACTAAGAATCTTAAAATTGAGTACGAAGCAAAGTCTTATGGCGCAGATAAAGGAAAATTTGTAAAAACCCAAAATTTTTTGTCACCCTATTATAAAAATATTTTGACTACTAGCTGTTGCCCGCGACTTCGCCTGCGTGGATGTCGTTTCATAAATAACTAAGTAGCCTATGTTCTTTCTCAAAGTCAGCTCTATCTCTGTACCAAATTTCATTAAAATCGGTTGAGTCGTTTGGACTTGAAAAGGTAACAGACAGACAGAGTTACTTTCGCATTTATAATATTAAGTAGGGATTATACGAGTATATACAGTTTTATACGGAATCCTCGGTGCGCGAGTCCGACTCGTACTTAGCCGGTTTTTAATAAAGTTAATGTCCTCAAGTTTGAGACAAGTGTAGTGCCGTGATGACTTCATCACCCTCCAGTGTTCGAGATTTTTTCCACTAGTGGTGTCAGTCAACCGAACAATGGTGGTAGTAAACATAGTAAACTTACGGGAACGTGATATTCGGTGATACACTTTTCGAAGTCTCGTATCGTACATATTTTGAAAAGACCCTACTGAGTATTGTTTTTTCAGGTTTTTTCTCAGTAATGTGGGCTTTGGAACTCTGCCAGTGAATGACAAAGAATGTCCCATATTTTTTTGTTTATGGTCCAAGAGATACTGGATAGCATAAAAAAACCGGCCAAGTGCGAGTCAGACTCGCGCATAAAGTGTTCCGTACAAAAAAATTGCTTAAAAATTACGTTTGTTGTATGGGAGCCCCCCTTTGATGTTTACTTTATTTTTATTTAGATATTTTTTATGAAAGATAACATACAAATCAATATTCTGTGAAAATTTTAAGAGTCTACCTGCTACCGTTGTTAATATTGAGCAAAATTACGAAAAAAACACGTTTATTGTATGGGGACCTGAATATTTTTATTGTTTTAATTTTTACTATTTGTTGTTATAGCGGCAATAGAAATACATAACTAGTGAAAATTTCAGCTTTTTAGCTATCACGGTTTATGAGATACAGCCTGATGACAGGCAGAGATCTGTTCTTCAGCTTCACTTGACTCATTTTCATGTTATGATTTATCCCTACAAAAATTTCCAGTCTTACAGGACCAACGGTGGTCGGAGGGTTCAGTATCTCTCAGTCTATTAGTCTTATCTTGCCGTTTGTAAAAGAGAGTATCGAACATTCTGTTGATACCTATTTTTATTATTAAATATTTTTGGACCATTATTTATTTTATTTGTTTACTTTGACATATTAATCAACGTATCAGTTGTTATTTGCTTAAATTTTATATTTGTAATTTGACCTATCATCACAAGCAAATTCTATTATTTCCAAGTGATTCAATGAATTTTTGAGTTTGAATTTGAGTTTGCACCCACATAACAGCGCGGGATGGCCTGCTGCCCATCTCGCCCATGCCAAATTTGGTGTTTAGTGATAGACATGATAATAATCATCATGATCATCATATCATTTAACTGCCTCAGTAGCCTAGTGGTAGTAGGCCACTACTACTACGCTGGATGGAGGTCCTGGGTTCGATTCCCAGTTCGAGGGCTATCAGAGATAACGGTTAAAAATCCTTATCTCGGGTTCTATTGGGATTTTTCCATTTTCTGGAAGTTACCCAATAATTCCCAATTCCCCCCGGACCTCGATTAATTTGTTTTCAATGACTCGAATGAGAGAACAATGTACCAGGGTAATATAAGCTTGAGGTGGTTATTAAATTATGATTGTGTGTGTGTGACGTGTATATGTGACACACGTCACACACACACACACGTAAACGTCACACACACAAACACACACACACACACACACATATATATACATACATTTAAACACATTTTTGTGTAAGTGACGTGTGTGTGTGACGTTTGTGTGTTTGTGTGACGTGTGTGGGTGTCGTGTGTCACATATGCACGTCACACACACACACACACACAATCATAATTTAATAACCACTTCAAGCTTATATTACCCTGGTACACACAAAAATGTGTGTGTGTGTGCTGTACACACACAAAAATGTATGTGTGTGCTGTGTGTGTGCTGTGTGTGTGCTGTGTGTGTGCTGTGTGTGTGACGTGTGTGTGTGTGTGTGTGTGACGTGTGTGTTATTTCTATTTCCTCTTCTTACCCCCGGACCTCGATTAATTTGGTTTCAATGATTCGAATGAGATAACAATGTACCAGGTTAATATAAGCTTGAGGTGGTTATTAAATTATGATTTGAAGTAATTAATTACTTTTAACCTCAATGGATGTTGTCGCACACTGTCACACTGGTACTAGGGTAACATGGACTTCAGCAGTCGACTGTGATCATTAATGTGAGAAGGCAGTGTTTTTATATTATTCTAGGTTACAAAGCAAAGGTCTGTCTGTTCTAGAAGGTCTATCGATTCTGGGGCGTCAAATTAAGATTTTGTTATTTCTGTCACAAGCACTAACATAAGTAACAGAAGTTTCGGTTGTTGACAGTGATTTGTGTATAAATTAGTGTAAGTGACGTGTGTGTGTGACGTGTGTCTGTGTGTGTGTTGTATATATACTATAATATGACATATACATATATATGTCACATATACACCACACACACACACACACACACACACACACACACACACACACACACACACACACTTGTCACACACACACGTCACTTACACAAATATGTGTTAATATGAATGTATATATATACGTCACACACACACGTCACTTACACAAATCTAGGTCTATCGATTCTTGGGCGTCAAATTAAGATTTTGCTTTTTCTGTCACTTCGTCTTATTTCGTCTTTATAAAAGTTATTCTTAGACGTCTGACTACTACATTCGATGAGAACCAATCAACAGAGCAGGCAGGATTCAGGAGTGACTATTCAACTTTGGACCATATCTATTTAGTGAAAGAAATTTTCGGAAAAAGTAAGGAATATAACTTTACATTCTACCGCTTCTTTGTTGATTATTGTAAAGCATTCGACTCACTTGAACATGAGATGATCTGGAGAGCACTCAAGTACCAAGGTGTTGAGTATAAATACATCAGGATACTAAAAACAACATCAATGAGAACAGCAGTGCCAAGATCAAACTAGAAAATGAAGGGAAAGAAATAAAGATAAGAAGGGGGTACGCCAAGGAGATCCTATCTCGCCTAAATTATATACAGCTGTCCTAGAAGAAATTTTTCGTCAACTCAACTGGAACGGGAAAGGCCTTTCTATAAATGGTGAACAATTGACGCACCTTAGATTTGTGGACGACTTAATAATATTTTCACCGTCCAAAAATAACCTTCAAGAAATGTTAATTGAACTGGACAAGGAGAGTCAGAAAGCTGGATTGATGATGAATACACAGAAAACTAAAATCACGACAAACGGGCCATAGCAACCCATATTAATTAACAATTATAACATTGAGTATGTCAATGAATACGTATACCTGGGCCAAGTAATCTCACCTCACGATCTAATGAGCAAAGAAATCGAAAGACGCATCAGCAACGCTTGGAAGAGGTATTGGAGCTTTAAAGAGATAACGAAAAACAAACAAATGGATATAAAAGTTAAAAGAAAACTCTTCGATGTGTGCATTCTGCCAATCCTTACATATGGCTGTCAAACATGGTCTCTGACCAAGGCACAAACTAGAAAACTTGTGACTTGCCAGAATGCTATGAACAGAAGTATGCTGGGGAAAAAACTATCTGACAAAATAAGAACCGAAATAATTAAAAAATACACCAAAACAAAGGATGTTACTGTTACCATCAAGAAGTTAAAGTGGAAATGGGCAGGGCATACAATACGAGGGAAGGAAAAATGGAGTAAACTTATAATGTACTGGTTCATAGGCAATAAGTGTAGGAAACGTGGGAGACCACACAAAAGATGAGTGGACGATATTAAAATGATTGCAGGTTCTACATGGACTAGAAACGCCAAGGATAGAGATTCGTGGAAGGAGTTGGAGGTGGCCTTTGCTAATCCAGCAAACAGTCAATAAACTAAATGTAACAATTATTTTTAAACACTTTATTGTAAATTCAATGTAAATTGACTGAAATAAAGGCTTATATTATATTATTATTCCTGTCACAAGCACTAACATAAGTAACAGTAGTTTCGGTTGTTGACAGTGATTTGTGTAAGTGACGTGTGTGTGCGACGTCTGTGTGTGTGTGTGACGTGTGTCATATATACACGTCACACACACTCGCCACTTACACTAATCTATACACACATCACTGTCAACAACCGAAACTTCTGTTACCTATGTTAGTGCTTGTGACAGAAATAACAAAATCTTAATTTGACGCCCAAGAATCGATAGACCTTCTAGAACAGACAGACCTTTGCTTTGTAACCTAGAATAATATAAAAACACTGCCTTCTCACATTAATGATCACAGTCGACTGCTGAAGTCCATGTTACGCTAGTACCTGTGACAGTGTGCGACAACATCCATCGAGGTTAAAAGTAATTAATTACTTCAAATCATAATTTAATAACCACCTCAAGCTTATGTTACCCTGGTACATTGTTCTCTCATTCGAGTCATTGAAAACAAATTAATCGAGGTCCGGGGGGAAGAGGAAATTACACACACACGTCACACACACACAGCACACACACACACACTGTGATCTGCGTGCTGATTGAAGGAGCGAAGCAAAGGAACAAGGACAAGGTTGTCAAATTAAAGATGAACATAGATTTTCAATGATATTTTATTAAATTTTCTCCTTTTCTTTAGGTAAGTTAATGATGTCTCTGTACATAGTATCATTATTACTATACATACAAGTATACATTAACCGTCTCACTAATAAAAACAATTCCACAATTCGTTCACGAGTATCCTTTGTTATTTTTCACTGTGATTTGTTGAAATTGAAGGACTGCATCATTTCAATGTGAGTGATTTGTGTGAGCAGATTTATGGATTTCGGAAATTAAGTTTTTTTGTAAACATTCGTATGAATAACAATACTCACTCAATGAGTGTAGCTCGCGAATACCTAAGAACATATAACAATACTCAGTGGCTTAAAATATAATTAAGAAAATAATCGCTGTATTATCTAAATTGAAAACAAAAAATTCAAATGAGACACCTCGGTCATATTTAACATAGTCTACTTAAATAAGAGATAATAGAGCGCTGTTAGCGTTAAATTTGCCATTTGTCAATATGTTTTATATTGTGGTAATAAAGTATTAAATAAAAATAAATAAATAATTAAATTCATAAGTGTCGATTGATTGTAAAATATGAATTTACCTTAGAAATATTTTTTTACAAATTATACTGTTTTACAAACTTTGCAAAATAGATGCAGGTAGCACATAATTATTTTTCAAACTGCTATCAGCCAAATGTATATAACCTCAATCTGTCACGGAAGCTGAAAAGCGACCGAAACGTCGCGTTGATCTTAATTGATCATTTGAGGTAATTATGTATATGCGAGATAAACTTAAAGAAATCTGTCAAAGTTAGAGAAGGATGTGAAATGTTAAAATATCTTTAATAAATATCGTGGTGCAATCCAGGCTTAGGAAACAGTTCATGGAAGCAGTTTGTTTGGTTTCAAACAATATCATGCTCAACTTTTAAATTGTAGTAAAATAAATAAAAGTTCACGAACGCAAGTGCAACTAAACTATGCTTAATTTTGTTCAAAACTACTGCTTTTTGTAGTAAAACTAAACAAAAATGTTTTCCTGCATTATTGAACACTTCTGAAGTAACCGCACATGGAAAGAAAAGTTTACAAAAGCAATTTTTCATCCGTGAATTTATGAATGAACGCTATTAATATGTACAATATGTATGCGTGTACAATATGTATACCCCACATCTTTAGTCATAAAAGTAGTAAATAAGCATACAGTTCACGTAGAAAATAAAAAACAGTAAGTTTTAAATAAAAAAATGGAAATGAAGCTATTTCTAAGGATTTATCTAAACTAAAATGTTTTGTAAAATTGAACCGACCGACTTTAACATTCCCAGCATAGTAATTTATAATATCATTGTTCCCAGCTAATAGTTCGTTTTAAAGATCAGCGCCTCAAACAAACAAAATGTTCTACGATTTATAACATGTGTTTAGATGGGTACTCCGTATACAAATACGTAAGTAACTCTTTATTGTTGCCCAAAAAAAAATTGACTGACTGAATATTAAATCCAATATAAAATTAAAGCCAAACATCGACAGATTGTACGTAACACAAATGTTCTCCATCTTTCCAACAACCACAAAAAGAAAATTACAAGAGTAATATAGAGAAAGCAAGCAAGAGAGTAGAGCTAGTGTAACCTTCATAGAAACATGAACGAATTGTGAAATTATTAAAAGTAAATTAGTAAGACTCTAAATCACTTGGTGCGCACAGTTACACAGTTTACAGATATTATTAAAATTAACGGAAATTGCTTATTACAAAATAATTAGAAGACATCGATTTGTTTCACAGTCGGTGGCCTCAAATAATAATCCAGGCGTGTAATTAGGTGCGGCGAACTCAATTTAATTCAAAAACACAACTAACTAAATGTTTTATGGTTACACTATCGGCGGAGCGTGGCCTCGCTACTACACTAAAGTACTAAAATAAATTGAAACACGCAATAATAGAACAGCAAACTTCAACACAAAATATGTATTCTGAAAAGTAAATTTGCCTTTCAGGTGGGAATCGAACTTGCAACCTCTGATAAATAGCTGCTTTATCACTAGATATAAATCAAATTAGATAGCAGTCGTCAAACATGCTTGTCGGAGGCCTGATGGGCGGTTTGAAAACATCCGACAGCGGGTTATTTACTAACCCGTCTCTCCACCAACCCGCATTGGAGCAGCGTGGTGGAGTAAACTCCAGGCGTCCCCCCGAAAAAGGGAGAGACTCGTGCCCAGCAGTGGGACGTATAATGGGTTGCCCTTATTATTTATTATTATTAATCAAATTTAGACTCATTATTTTTTTTTTAAATAATGGATGTGGCCAACAAGCGTGCAGTACACATTGATGTTAAGTGATGACTGCCGACTATAGACACTAACACAAAGACCAAGGTCAAAATGCGTTACCACTCCTGAGGCCTAAGGTGTTTTGCCTCTGCGCCGGAAATTACAGGGGCGTACATTACCACCTGACCGAAAAACGATAGTGCTGAACACTACCATTTAGCGGCAAGTATATTAGGTAATGCGGTGGTGCCTACGCCCGCGAGCTTCATCACTGAAGCTCTACCACCAGTTAAATAGTTTAATAATCTATTGTTATTCGATTGATTTTGTAAAGAAGAAATATATTGTCTATTCATATAAATAATATTATCATAGATCCAACGAATTACATACAGAGTTCTTAAATTCGATTCTAAAGTCATTCAATAATTATTATGGTATAAATATGTTCTTATTGTAGTGTATTATATGTATTCCATACTCCGTGTTTTTTTATGATCTACAAAATAAACATCTATTATTGATACATCCATTATTGAAGACCTACTTAAATCATGAGTAGATAGATATGTCGGGTTATTCGTCAACTGGATACGGGCGACCGGACACACGCGTGTCCAGTTGGTTAAACTTGAAATTGTAATGACTTGTTATTTTGTCGTCTGGACACGACAACATTTTTGCGTGTGTCCACATGGTGAAACTAAAAATGTCTGGATAGTTGTAAGGACCACCAACTGTACACAATATTTGTAGGTACCTAATATGTTTCACAATAATATGGAATGTATACACATTTGTAAATAATTGCCTTCTCTTTGCACCTTTGTATACAAAATTATAATGTCCCCTCGATACTAGGAAGTAAATATAAGCAAATGATTGATCGTTGACAGTTTTAATTAATAAAGTTACAAATTTGTTTAAGCAAGTTGTTTAATTTTCCTTTATGTTGATGCTGGAAATAATAAATTTGAAGCTAAAGCTAAGCCAAACCACCGATACACGCGAGTGTAAAACAATATCTTATTTTAGAAGTGTTATCAAAAAAAAAAATGTCTAAGGCTTAGTAATTTTGCTGTTTATGGTTGTTAGTTAGCATGTAACTTTAAAATTTGATATCGTTTTACTTAAATTATCAGATAATTCGGTTTCAAGACCATACAGCTTCAAACTTTTAGTTATGTGAGCTCATAGAGCAACACCGGAGCCGCCGCGGGCGGTGGCCCGTGTTGCCCTGTGTGAGCTACCTTGCACGGAAAATGCCTCGCGAGGCTGCTCGCTCCGTGTGAACGCGGCTATTAAATGTGTACATCAGCATAAGAATGAAGCCTAACATATGAAATACAGTAATATATTATACAAACATAATAATATTCCAACAACGTCTTAGGTTCATTGTCGGAATGTGTTTGTACGTCAAATTTGACAAGTTTCTTCTCCCAAAATATACTACATGCTTTAAAAACAAAATTCACTGAATAAAAATGTTTTTGCGAGTTAAATTAATTGAAACACAGTTATTTCTTATACAGATTTATTTTCTGGTCGGAGCTAAAAACGTAAAAATAAACTCTTATTTCAGCGGCTGAAAATGTTTGGTTAAATTATACCACGTGTATTTTTATAACCATTTTCACTTGATCTTTCCAACCTTTTCAAATATTTTATTGACTTCGAAATTTCGAACGAAATATTTTGTATTTATGTTACCCGATTATTTTACATAAGCCCATTCGACCTCAACGAAATAGCCACAAAAGAAAGCACATGCACATCGTTCAACAACTTCACCAAATTCATAATTAGTACACTCAAACAGTTTAATCAAACATAAATATGAAAAAAAAAGGGAAAACGCGCAACCAGATCAAAAAAAATAACAATAAAGTTGCCCGTATACACTCTCGAGAACTTTGTTGTGTATAACCAAAAAAATATGCCTCTTCGGGAACGCACTAGGATCCGAATGCGAACGCACTAGGATCCGAAGGGGTTGAACCGAAAAACCCGATTATTTCAAGATCGATTGACTTATTGACACATTTTTTAATTTAGTGTACAGAAGATATTTCCAATAGTCTCATAGAAAACAATTCTATCCAGGATTTCAAAAGATCGAAATCAAACATTTGGGGACGATCATTTTTACGTACGCTATTGTGTTTGCAATAGGACAGGATATGAATTAAGATTGAATTTGTTGGGTGGCATATTTTTAATAATGAATTAATGATGTGTTAACATTTATAAATAAGAGACAGCTAAGATTGATAATATCAGTTAATATAAACCTTAGATTTGAATTGAAAGTTGAATTGTTTGAAATCAAGCCTAATAAGGGGTCCTAATTTGGGTTATTACCCAAGAATATTATTATCTTGGCAATAATAAAAAATCTGTCAAAGTTCGTCTCTTGTGATTATTGTAGCAATTTAATTTAAAATGGCAGTGATTATTTGAACATTATAATTTAAACATACTAAACTGATATTATGGCCTTTATACATTTTTGTTGTATGTCTCGTAAATAATATTGGACACTTGACGTGCTTTTTCTGTGTTTAAAAATTAAAGTAAGCAAGTTTTGTATTTTCCCAGTCAATAAGATTTTAATAAAACATCAGAGAGAGACTACAATTTCAGTAAATTTGATAAATCAGTTGGAATTATAATCTCTCGAGCCATCATTTGTCCCTAAAAAAAATATTACACAACACAAATTTACATTCGATTTTAAATATTCCTATCATTAAATGTTATATCATAAGCTATGAAATAATTCATATCTGATATTAAAATTAGCATATGTATGACATATACAATATTATACTACTCGTATATTTTAGGGTCATAATTTTGGAGAAGGCAATTCCATTTCTTTTTCAATATTCAAACAAAAATCAATTATAAAAATTGTAGCTATTTATCATCTAATTCACTAAGTTTTGTGCGAGTTGTATTTATCTTAACTGCCTCGCAATTATTTACACATTTGACTAAAAATACATTTCGATCAACATATTTGACTTCTTCGAGATGTCGCTTAACCGATCGATTGTTATACTTAATATAAATTAACTGTTCAATGTTACAATAACATGATACTAGTTACTCAAAGAAATGATTGACGGGATCAGTCAGATTACAAGATAAATGGATCATTACAACCTGTTATACCGTTTACGATTTATTTACATATTTACACAAAACTATTGGTCCGTCTATATTAAAATAACTAAAACTACTCACAGTTTCAAATCAGAGAAATGGTAGTCTAGGTAAATGTCACTTTTATTGGTTATTATTATTTTTTTTTATTTAATAAAAGTGGCAATCAAGCATGCAGTTCACATTGATGTTAAGTGATGACTGCAGCCTATAGATAGATATCCACTCAAAGATCAGAGGTCAAAATGCAGATGCGTTACCACTTCTGAGGCCTACGGTGTTATGCCTCTGTGTCGGAAATTACAGGGCCGTACATTACCTCCTGACCGGAACACGATAGTGCTGAACACTACCATTTAGCGGCAAGAATATTAGGTAATGCGGTGGTGCCTACGCCCGCGAGCTCCGTCACTGGAGCTCTACCACCAATAATGATGGTTATGATGATCAATGTTGTTGTTTGTTTTTAATAATTTTGAATTGAATAATCGGAAAGTTGGTAAATTTAAAAAAAGACGTGAACTTCAGACAAACAGAATTCAAAAGAATAAACATATCATAAAAAAAACTATATAAAAATTTAATTTGACGTTAGAAAGTAAAATCATATTATACCGTATCTCTGATATGAAACATAAAAAAGTCAAGGGCACATAAACTCGATCACTGTTACCGAATATAAAAGAACGTTACACAATGAAATTGGTGTTTTATAACATTCCACATAAATACGAACTAGATTTTCAGTAACTCTTCATATTCGATTTGCGGGGATTCTATTTGCTATTATTTGAACATATTTTGATTACAAATGCAAAAAGAAGAAGCAGGGTATATGAGAAAGAGTATGACTTCTATCATGAAGTATAAATGTTTCAAAGCAAAGATTTCAGAAGCGATACAAATGGGTATATTCTTGCTTCACTTTATTTCATGATATCTATAATCAAAAATGTGTAATATATGAGTCAAGTCTCCATTTTTCAACCTACCATTTCATTATTATCATTCTCCCCTTCGGGATTACGTTATGAAAGAGCGAAGAAGCTCGTCGTTTTCACGTTACTGGATAATGTGCAAACAAGCTCTCTTCATTGTTGTATAATTCTCCATAATTTATTATTCTCTATTCTTTTTACATTGTTAAGTACTAATTGATTGAGGAATAGGACTTATTAAATACAAGTTTTATTTTTGTTTTTTGAGTCATAGTGAGTAAGATTGTGAAAGTATATGATTTTGTAATTTAATTTTTCCACCTTCATATCAGCTTTCTACACTTTAGTCGATATCTCTCCTAAGTCACATATATAAGCTTTTCTCGAGAGTTATCACCAATCGTCTCGCCCGTAGACTTGATGAGTTTCAGCCACCGGAGCAGGCTGGGTTTCGTAAAGGCTACAGTACCGTAGACCATATCCATACTCTAAGACAGATTATTCAAAAAACTGAGGAATATAACCAGCTTCTATGTCTGGCGTTTGTGGACTACGAGAAAGCTTTTGATTCCATCGCGACTTGGGCTGTTCTGGACTCTTTACGGAGATGTCAGGTAGATTGCCTATACATTGAGGTGTTGAGAAATCTATATGAGGCTGCAACAATGACCGTCCAAGTACAAGGACAGAGCACAAGACCAATCCACTTGCGTCGTGGCGTGAGACGTTATTTGAGGGAGATGTTATTTCACCCAAACTTTTTACGAACGCATTGGAGGACGTCTTCAATACGCTCGACTGGAAAAGACGCGGAATCAATTTAAACGGTCAATATATCTCACACCTCCGATTCGCCGATGACATTGTTATCATGGCCGAATCTCCGCAGGAGCTTGACGAGATGCTCAATGGTCAAAGCGAAACTTCCCTTAAAGTTGGTCTCGGGATGAATATGAATAAGACTAAAATCATGTTCAATGATCATGTTAGTCCTAGACCAGTAACCATTAATGGCGTTACACTCGAAGTTGTACAAGAATACATCTATCTTGGTCAAAACATCCAACTATGTAAACACAACTTCAAAAAAGAAGCCGACAGAAGAATTCGCTTGGGCTGGGCAGCATTTAGGAAGCTGAGTCACATATTTAAGTCGTCGATCCCGCAAAGTTTAAAAACAAAGGCCAACCATTCAACCAGTGTATCCTACCCGTTTTAACATACGGAGCCGAGACGTGGACTTTGACCGCGAGACTGGTCCATAAGTTCAACGTCGCACAACGAGCGATGGAGCAAGCTATGCTGGGTGTCTCTTTGGCGGATAAAATACGAAATGAGTTTATTCGTCAAAGAACTAAAGTGACCGACGTAGCTCGCAGGATAAGTAAGTTGAAGTGGCAATGGGCCGGTCACGTCTGTAGAAGGGCTGATAGCCGCTGGAGCAGACTTGTGCTCGAATGGAGACCACGTCTAGGTAAACGTAGTGTAGGACGACCTGTTGCGCGTTGGAGTGACGACTTAAGGAAAGTGGCTGGAGTCGGTTGGATGCGAGCTGCCCAGGATCGGGATAGTCGGCGTGCTCAAGGAGAGGCTTACGTCCAGCAGTAGACGGCTATAGGCTGATTAGTTAGATTAGATTAGACACTTTAGTAGTCTATTAACTTAAGTCAGTATAGACTGTAGTCCTTTCTGCTATTTTTAGTTCTGATTACAGATCAAATTTTACCCATAGTTCAACTCTCAAGAAAATATATACGAAAATATTAAGTCTAATATTAATATCACTTCAACGTAATAGCCAATAGAACTCCACATCAATATTTATTTATCATTAATTCACTATAATAATACGGTTATCATTTTAATTAGGATGGATATGCGGCCGTGCCTGTAATTTATATATACAATCCACATTATATACACATTTACACTGAAAAGTCTAAACGTATTGCACACAATACAAGTCAATAGCCTTCTTTAAGTGGGTCGTTTATATATAGTCATTGACGCACTTCAGAAGGTCCGGCTCGAGTCACACGATTTCATCGTGGTGTACCACGTCACTGCAACTGCCGGCCCGTTGCAGTCAGGCCCGCTGACGTCACACTCTCAACTCCTCCATTGTCACATTCGACTTGGCGTTCAGTTGGGTATTCTTCTTCGTCAGCGTACTAGTGTTTATCATCTGCATTTGATGCGCTGATAATAAAGGTTGATTCTCTTGAAGCTGACCGCTAGCTAGGGTATTTATATTGCTCTTCCCAAGCTTAGGTGGAGGCGGTGCTCTAGGCAGTGTCGCCATACTCGCCACATTATTGCTTGGAAGATCTGCGAACTCAGGTGGCGGGAGCTGATGATGGTGAGTGTGGTGATGACTTAATATCGTTGCGGGATCATTCTTGAGGCTGGTCTGATAAGTTAGAGCGCCTTCAAGGTCACCGCAAATGTTGTTTGGCATCTGACCGTTTTCGACTCGCTTCTTCAAGTGCGAGCCGTTTGTATGGTCCTGGCCATTCATTCTCGTCTTGTCTCTCTGATAATATACGCCAGCAAAGATGAGAACGTTCAAGATGAGCAGTGAACATCCAATCGCTATGGTCACGCTTAATGCTGTAGAATAAGCAGCGAAACCGTCTTCTGGTGGGGCGAAAGTAGAAGGATCTGTCTTCTGAACTTCGCCAACTGTACTTTGAGTAGGCGTTAAGCCGATGATGTTGAAGTTGATAGGTGACGTCACATTGAGAATAGTCAGCACAGGTATTTTAGTTGCCATTCCAGTATCAGTAATAACCATTTCTGTAGTCTTTTTAAACGGTGGCGTAAATGTTTTCAAAGTAGGTTGTAGCGACGAGTCCTCATGCTCCAGCTGATGGTGTGATTGCGGGACATCTTCTCCACCAGGCCGATGGAGGTCTGGTACTAGATTCAACCAGAATGACAATCTGCGGACAAAATGTCCTATTAATAATATCATTGTGTCATCTCTAACAGATACAATTTGAATATATTCTGAAAGAGTTGTTAATTATAGTCTCAACTTTCATCTTTCATAAATAGAACAACAATTTAACGATTGGAAATTCTCAAAATAATTTCACAACTGTAATCTGAGACAGAATTATTATTAGTTTGCCATCAAATATCTTTTGTATAAATTTAATTTTATAAAGTCAAATATTGATGTCAGCCTTCAATACCTCAGAGTAAATTTGATTTTAAATCGAACTACATGTCTTCTTTTTCGATTCATACACGCATTGGTAGTTCTACGATTCAATGCAAATATCAAACAAGCACGAACAAAGAACTGAACACAATAAGACAAATATAGACTGGTAACTTTTGGGATTTATTGTCTAGACAACAAAGCACATTTATTCAGTTAAAAATCATAAGACTATTCTAATCTTCAAACATTCGATAGGAACAATATCTATTTTAAAAATATTTTTTGAGTGTTTATTCCGAATACATTTTTAGACATGATGTTTCGTAAAATAAATTTAATGTTTCAAACTGATAGCAGATTACGCAATTTAGTGATATTATTGAAACTCACCTATGCGCTCTATAATGATTCTTCAATTTTAATTTTATATCGATGTTTAAATATCTCTTGTGGACCGTTTCGTACGCTGTCCACTCCATGTTTTTCATTCTTACCCTCTCTTGCCTGCCGGCGCGTATGGGGTCACTTTCTTGGGCTTCATTTGGGTTCCTGTATAGTGAAAAAGGGCATTATGACATTGAATTTTGAATCAAGCATTAGGAAACTACATTTTTTGAATAACTGTTTTTTTGTCACTGTAAATTGATTGAACTAAGGTAAGAAAAAAATCTACCAAAATCTTAGAATTATCAAGGACAAATCAATAATTTCATAGTTTAAGCTAAATGTGAGTCAGACAGAATAAAAATAAAAATACTCTACAAAAAAAGGGAGTTGAAATTCACTGATGAATAAGTTGACAAACCAAAAGATAGACAGAATTTCCCTTAAATCTACGTAACTAAAACAATAAAATGTGTACCTCATTTATTCAAAACGATGTTGTTACAGCGCTAAAAACATCCACGAAGATCGTCTCAACTTCACGAATTGTGCATTCACATATCAAACTATAACTTTCAGCTATAATTACCCAGTCTTGGCAAAGTTTCCCCAGTACAGCATCACGGATTCCGATAGCGCTACTTCGGCCTTTGTGTAGTTTCTGGGGAAGTGTGCCAGACCGCCGACCAGGGGCGCTCCGAATATGTAGGGTAACTCTTCGCCGTGGATGCAACCTTGACGCTGGAACAAACAATTAAGTTTAGGCTTTTAAATTTTAACGTTCTTTTGATAGTGATAATATGGGTTTTATGTTTACAAAAGACGAGTATATACCAAGATTGTCCTGTTAAATATTTATTTGCTTTTTGATGAATGGGATCATGTGATGGAAGCTAAACGAATATTGTAGGTAATATAATAATAGTATAATTTTATACTAGCTGTGCCCGCGACTTCGTCTACGTGAGAAAAAAAAATGATTGTTCAGTAGCGTAAGTTACTCCTTATTACATCAGATATCTGCCAGTGAAAGTCCCGTCAAAATCGGACACTCAAATTCAATGTATTTGTATGTAGTTAGTTATGTATGTATGTATATGGTTGTATGGAGATAAAAGTAGCCTAAGTTACTCCTTATCACATCAGCTATCTGCCAGTGAAAGTCCCGTCAAAGTCGAAGATACTCCAATTCTTCTTATTTGTATGTAGGTATGTATGTATGTATGGATGTATAGAGATAAAAGTAGCCTAAGTTACTCCTTGTTACATCAGCTACCTACCCATGGAAGTTCCGTCAAAGTCGGATACACTCCAATTCTACTTATTTGTATGTAGGTATGTATGTGTGAATGAATGTATGGAGATAAAAGTAGAATAAGTTACTCCTTATCACATCAGCTATCTGCCAGTGAAAGTCCCGTCAAAATCGGTCAAGCCGTTCCCAAAATTAGCCCCGCCAAACAGACAGACAGACTGACACAAAAATTGTTAAAAAATGTTGTTTCGGTATAAGTACCGTGCATACATATGCGTTTAGTAAAAAGCGGTTATTTTAATATTAAAAACAGACACTCCAATTCTATTTATTTGTATGTATGTATCTTCACGCCAGGTCCCTAACGGGGTAGGCAGAGAGTGTAGAGCGCCAGACATCCCGGTTCTGACAAACCTCTCGTGCCTCGTCTACCTTCATCATTCTCTTCATACATGCACGCCGATTCCTAAGGCTTTTGACCCCACCATCAGACAGAACTCGACTATTTATTTGTATCTATATAGATTTATTATGGAAGCTACAATACAACATAAGACCTAAAAATTCTGTGAAAATTTTAAGCGTCGACATTATAGCGGTAACAGAAATACATAATTTGTGAAAATGTTAGCTTTCTAGCTATCACTATTTATGAGATATAGCCTGGTTATAGACAGACGGACAGACGAACAGACAGACAGACAGCGGAGGATTAGTAATCCGTAGGACCCGTTTTTACCTTTTAGGTACAAAACCCCCTAAAAGATAGAACTAAGATACAGAATAGCTTAAAAATATTCGATACGATTCTTTAAATCGACATTACTTTTTTATTTCTGAACCGATTCACATGAAACAAACACCGCAAATCGAATAAGCCGTTTCTGATATTAGCGTGCACAAACACACAGACAGACAGACATTTTTTCCGGGATAAATAGTACCCAGTGTTGTGCGCCAAAGGTTAAAGTATATTATAATCGTACTAAGTTTCATTGTAATCGGACCGGTAGTTTTTATGTGATGCTTGAACAAACAGACAGACAGACAGACATACAGACAGACAAAAAATGTTCTAATCACATATTTGTGTTTGGTATCGATCTAATAACATCCCCTGGTATTAATTTTTTCAATATTTTTAATGTACAGAATTTACACTTCTACAGATTTATTATAAGTATAGATAATAGAAGTAAGAATAGTTCGGTACATAATTTAATATGAAACGGATTTTATTGGATTTAGTTGTGTTTTATTTTAAAGAAAAATGGAAAGAAAAATTTGACTTCAGGCGAGACTCGAACTCGCGGCCTACTGGGAATCTAGTCCAGCCGCTCTTCCAATTGAGCTACTGAAGTCCTAGTCCGTTTAGTTGTGTTCCATCTTTTAGATAAACATGGAATAGCTTATTAACATTAATGGCAAGGTCATGTGTTTGTGGCTCACGTGAGATAATAAATTAATAATGAATATTAATACCTAATAAAACAGTATCTTTGACGACCCGGTTAGTCCAGCGGTGTGAGATGACCGTTTGATTCGAAGGGTCGCGGGTTTCTATCCCCGCACCGGGACAAATATTTGGACGGCCTACAGATATTTGTTTCGGGTCTGGGTGTTTGTGTATGTGTTGTATATGTACAACGGCACCCACGACACAGGTTTATACCTACTGTTGGGCTGTGAGTGTAAGCGTATATTATTTATTTATTTGCAAATAAACGGTGACTTATAATATAACAAAGACGATTAATTTAGCTTTTCCTCTGTACTTAATCAAATTTAAATTAGTATAAATAATTTATTGTTACTTCATTTTAATTTACTTCAGGCAACTAACAATTATTTCAAGCAAGAACGCTCAGCACTTAGGCACAATCGTGTGTTATGGTAGCAAGAATAATCACTCGCTGAATAAAATGAAACATCGTACAATCTGAATTAAAATCATGCGGTTAACCATCACAATTTAAACAGTGAAAATACAAAACGAATTTGAAGTAAGCCAAGCGAAAATGAAAATGTTGACTTAATACTGGTTCACTTGTAATTTTTATTTCTGATTCATTTTAAACAAATCCCGGAACATGTTACCCTACTTACTCGTATATTACTGGTGGTAGAGCTCCAGTGACGGAGCTCGCGGGCGTAGGCACCACCGCATTACCTATAAACTTGCCGCTAAATGGTAGTGTTCAGCACTATCGTGTTCCGGTCAGGTGGTAATGTACGGCCCTATAATTTCCGGCACAAAGGCTCAACACCTTAGGCCGCAGGAGTGGTAACGCATCTGCATTTTGACTTTGGTCTTTGTGTGGGTGTCTTTAGGCTGAAGTCATCTCTTAACATCAATGTGAACTGCAAGCTTGTTTGCCACTTCCATAACATAAAAAAAAACATTCCGTACTTTTTTTACTTAAAACATGTTTATTTAAATTTTTCGCATTAAATCTGTATATTGAAGCATAGCTTTTTTCCTTTTTAGTATTCCGTGATTGTTTTTATGGTACTCTTTTTATGATACTGCCTCAGTAGCCTAGTGGTAGCAGGCCACTACTACTATGCTGGAGGTCTTGGGTTCGATTCCTGTATCGGGGACTATCAGAGATAACGGTTTAAAATCCTTTATCTCTGGTTCTATTGGGAAATTTTCCATTTTCTGGATGTTTCCCAGTACCACGGAGTTTGGTGATGTGGCCGGAGATGGCAATAGGCTCGCCGTCTGTTACATGGAAAAAAAAAACGTAACCGGCGAATCGTGGGTGTTTGCATGTATTCCTGAATGTATACATTTACCTCTGCCTACCCCTATGAGGATTACAGGCCTGAAGTTACGTTTCTTTTGGAATTGATTTTTCTAAATGTTATTTTTACTGTACTCACTTAGAGTCAAGTCAACAGAATCAATTCGGTTTTATTAAAGATTGAAAATCTTGTGTGATTTACTCTCAAAGAAAGTGTACCCTAGTATATACATCGAGTCTTTTCAAAAACGATATCGTAAGTACCATTTCTTTATTTTCTTGTTTACTGCCAATCGTGGGAACAGCTACTTCGTTTTTACCACGAGATTAAAAATTATCAATGTTGGATGGATACGAACTAGATACTACATCATGATCCTCAGGGTCGAATACATAACAAAGATGATAACTGATTACATTTTGAAAACAAATAATAGCGTAGATTACACTTTTTTTTTTAAATACGTTTACACTCAGTGCTCCAAATTAGGTTGCATATAAACCTGTGTCGTAGATGCCGTTGTACACATACAACACACACACAAACACCCATACCCGAAACAAATATCTGTAGGCCATACAAATATTTGTTCCGGTGCGTGGATCGAACCCCCGACCCTTCGAATCAAACGGTGGTTTCGCACCGCTGGACTAACCGGGTCGTCAAACTTACTAATATATTATGTAAAGAACTGTATTAATGGTGACATAGCAATAAATAAATAAAATGTTCCGTTACTTATTTCTACGTCTTCGAGGTGTAATAATAATTCTTCTGTAAACCTAAATAGATAGTAAATATAATTTAGATCATCTAACTTTGCAAACATTCGAATGTATTCAACAACAATCAATACAAATAAATGAAAATGATAGATACGAGTGAAATTCTCACGGAGCTTACTCAGCGGAAGAACGTTCGCGATATTAAAATGTGAAATAACGTGTTCTATACCATTGAGGTGTTCAAATAAAATTGAAGCTGCCTTGAAAAAGTTTGCCGAGAATTGAATATTGAAGCGAGGAGTATTGAAGCATAAAACTGAATATATGCACGAAAAATACTTATCTTGCAAACTAAAGAAAAGTTGAATAGAGCGAGATAAATGATCAAAAATGGCAGAGAAATATTGGATCTATCTCGAACATAAATTTGACGTGCGAACATTTTTCAAAAGAGTACTCGGAAAACTCAGTCGGCTCTTTTAAAAATATCTCATAGACATATTTTTACAATTTTCCATAATTTAAACAAGCTTAAAATTAACAATATATTATCAACATCACACTTTGATTATTACATTTAACACCCTTGTGGAGCTAGATCAGCATTTAGCCAAAGATTTCTATCCTTGAGATAGTCCTCGAGTTTAAAGTTAGCCTTTTTACATAGAGTGCGTTTAATTAATGCTTTGAATTTACTATCGGTGAGTTCAGCAATCCCGGATGGGATCTTGTTATAAAATTCTACACTATATTTTAGGAAAAATGTATTAGTTTTCGTCAGTCGAAAACATGGCAGAGACAACTTGTTCTTATTCCTCGTATTATAACTATGCCTATCAGAGATTTTATCAAACAGATGTAAATTTTTCCTCGCGAAAAGTATATTTTCATAGATGTAATGACAAGGGACTGTCATTATATTTATTTCTTTAAATAGTTCTTTCAAAGAATCACGACTACGTAAGTTATACACCGCTCTAATGGTCCTCTTCTGTAATACAAAAATTGATTGTATATCAGCCGCTCGACCCCACAATAAAATACCATAGGACATGACACTGAAAATAGCTAAAATAAACAAGTCTTGCAGTGTCTATATTAGTTAATTGCCTAATTTTTCTAACAGCATAAGCTGCGGCACTCACACGTTAACGCTAACTGCCTAATATGTGGTCCCCATTGTAACTTCGAGTCAAGTGTTATTCCCAAGAAGGTAGCGTCATCAACGAATTGAATTTTGTCATTGTTTATAAAAATGTCTCCTTCTTTACTTTTTACATTAGGGACGGTAAAACGGATACATTTGTTTTTTTTACTATTCAGTGCAAGATTATTGACAGTAAACCATTTATGTACTTCTCTTATGGCCTTATTTACAGTATCGTAATCTGGATTTCGTCTGTTCACTTAAAAAACTATTGAAGTATCGTCTGCAAATAAAATTGTTTTGGGCATACTGTTAGGCATCAAATGAAGTAAATCATTAACATAGACTAAAATTAGAAATGGTCCTAATATTGAGCCCTGTGGGACACCCATTCCTGTATTTTCAAGTCCATAATGCTCAAGTTTGCCAATTAATGTATTGTGGTCCACGCAGTCAAACGCCTTTGAAAGGTCGCAAAATATACCTATAGCATCTTGTGAATCCTCCCAAGCTTCAAAAATATGTTTTAATAAAGCAACACCAAAAGATAAGAGTTAGGCCCGGTACCCACAATAGCGGAGACGAGAGGAGACAATAGGAGATATGCTGCAAAGCTGGCAGGTTATTTCCACCGAAGCGGACAGGGGAAGTGTAGCGGAGGGAAGGTGTGAGCTTTGTGTAGCAGAGATGTGAGAGATCGTAACCAGTCAAGTTCAGTCGGCCGAGCAGCGCTCGTCGCGCCGCTTGGCCTCCCGACTAGATGTTTCTCCGCTCTGCCGCACCGCTTGCTGGCTCGCCGCACACAATTCTATAGAAAAATGAGACATCTCTTCTCCTGTCCGCTTGATCCATTTCCACTCGAGCTAAGAGGAGAAGAGATGTAGAAATAACGAAATCAGATTGGTTTATTCAAACACATCTCCTCTCGTCTTCTCTCTTCTCCTCTCTTCTCACTTTGGTGAATACTGGGCCTTAAACGTTTTTTTTTTATTTCACATAAAAAAAAATATTCCATAATTCTAAAATGTGTGAATTAAACCTCGTATTTTTTATGAATATACAAAAGAATATTAATGAACTGTAAAATGTGAGAAATAATAGTAATTTGCTCCATGTAAAGGTACGCATGCCATTTGCCACGGTACGGGGATCGAACCTGTAAGTGTTGGTTCAAATGGTCGTCACATACCGCTGGACCAACAATTTTGTCAAAACCATTGGGTAAATCCGAGTTTCCGACAGTTTTTTAAGTTTGTTTTTGTAACAAAAGTGGCAAACAAGCATGCAGTTCACATTGATATTAAGTGATAACTGCAGTCTATAGATACCCACAGAAAGATCAAAATGCAGATTCGTTGCCACCCCTGAGAATTTAGATGTTGTGTCTGTGTGATAGTTATTACGGGGCCATACACTACCATCTAAACGGTACACGATAGTGCTGAACACTACCATTTAGCGGGAGATAGATTATGTAATGCAGTGGTGCCAACGTCTTCGAGCTCCTACACTGAAACTCTACCACCAGTAAAGTATAATCATTTCAGACCTATTTTATTTTTATGTATTTGAAGTGGCAATCAAGCATGCAGTTCACATTGATGTTAAGTGATGACTGCAGCCTATAGACACCCACACAAAGTACAAGGTCAAAATGCAGATGCGTTGCCACTCCTGAGACCTAAGGTGTTATGCCTCTGTGCCGGAAATTACCGGGCAGTACCACCGTTACCACCTGACCGGAACACGATAGTGCTGAACACTACCATTTAGCGGCAAGTATATTAGGTAATGCGGTGGTGCCTAGGCCCGCGAGCTCCGTCACTGCAGCTCTACCATCAGTAAAAAATAATAACTAAGTCTTGATAAAACTTAATTTACCCATTTTCGTTTAAATCTAACTGCCAACCTAGACAATATTTTTGTATTGAAACTAATATCATCCGTTGTGAAATACAGTAACCATTGAATGAAAAAAAAAAACGTCAGTGCAAAATACTACGTCTTTGTCTCTTTGTCTAGTTGGATCAATATCTTGAGTTCGGATGCTTTTATTTTAAAAGGTTCGCGATGTATTGGTGCTGTTGAAATTGGGGCATTCTTTTTTAAATGAAAATGTTTTTTACGGGTTTTATAGCGAACTATGGTGGCCTCGTTTGCGTCATCGAAGAATTTTATATTTGCAAGTTGTTTCACATTCACTGTGATTGATTAAATTCTTTGTGTACGTGGCTATGTGGCATACTACACTCTGCTTGGTCAGAGTATATGTAATAATACTACGTATAGAATGGATTTCCTCACTTTACCCAACCTACTCCCCTCTTATGGGCGACGGTTGGTATTCTCTCACGTGCTACGCACACAGGTACACGTGTAAATTTTTTACTGGTGGTAGAGCTCTAGTGACGGAGCTCGCGGGCGTAGGCACCACCGCATTACCTAATATACTTGCCGCTAAATGGTAGTGTTCAGCACTGTCGTGTTCCGGTCAGGTGGTAATGTACGGCCCTGTAATTTCCGGCACAGAGGCATAACACCTTAGGCCTCAGGAGTGGCAACGCATCTGCATTTTGATCTTGGTATTTGTATAAGTGTCTATAGGCTGCAGTCATCACTTAACATCAATGTGAACTGCATGCTTGTTTGCCACTTCAAATATTTAAAAATAAAATAGGTCTGAAATGATTATACTTTACTGGTGGTAGAGTTTCAGTGTAGGAGCTCGAAGACGTTGGCACCACTGCATTACATAATCTATCTCCCGCTAAATGGTAGTGTTCAGCACTATCGTGTACCGTTTAGATGGTAGTGTATGGCCCCGTAATAACTATCACACAGACACAACATCTAAAATCTCAGGGGTGGCAACGAATCTGCATTTTGATCTTTCTGTGGGTATCTATAGACTGCAGTTATCACTTAACATCAATGTGAACTGCATGCTTGTATGCCACTCCTCCATTTACACAAAAAAATAAAAATAAACATCAATAATAGTTTTAATTAATTTTATTATAACACTATGCACTCGATATTTGCATGCCTAATGGTCGAATTTGGATGGCTATTTTATATTATGCGTAACTTCACGCCTGTAGTCCCCGAAGGGGTGGGCAGAGGTAAATGCATGCATTCAAGCATACATGCAAACACCCACGATTCGCCGGTTACGTTTTGGCCCATGTAACAGGTGGCGAGCCTGTTGACATCTCCGGGCACATTACCAAACTTTGAGGTACTGGGAAATTTCCAGAAAATGGAAAAATCCCAATATAACCAGACATAAAGGCTTTTTCACCATTATCTCTGATAACCCCCTGCCTGGGAATCGAACCCAGGACCTCAGCGTAGTAGTAGTGGCCTGCTACCTCTAGGCTACCGACGTAGTTTTATATTATATTTATTTAGTATATTTATTTTATAAGATCTTCATAAAAATTGTACCCATTTTCACAAATAAATGAAATTAATTTGATGACAATGATGCTTAGTAACTTACAAAATTACATCGAAGTCTCATATCAATCGACTATTTTTAGTAATTCCAAAAAAGTTAGTTTCACTTTTTATAGTTTTTTTTTTATGTAATAGAAGTGGCAAACAAGCATGCAGTTCACTTTGATAATCAGTGATGACTGCAGCATATAGACACCTACACAAAGACCAAGGTCAAAATGCAGATGTGTTACCACTTCTGAGGCCTAAGGCCCTGTTATGCCTCTGTGCCGGAAATGACAGGGCCGTACATTACCACGTAACCGGAACACTACTATTTAGCGGCAAGTATATTAGGTAATGCGGTGGTGCCTACGCCCGCGAGCTCAGTCACTGGAGCTCTACCACAAGTAGTAATTCCAGTTTCACTTTTAATAGTGAAGTATAATGATAAAACATTTCAAAACAATATTTAAGTAAGACATATGCTAAGCGCTGAAATTTTATCTAAGTTTGTTACTATCAAGATTGAAATTCGCACTAAGAAGCTCCTTTGATTATTTCAATAAGATTCTAATTTTAGATCTCTGTTTATTCGTTCCCAATATACTGGCTTAATGTTAGTTTGAGGAGTACATAGAGCAATACGGGCCACCGGCCACCGCGGCGGACTGGAGGGGAATAGCCATAGCGTTTATTACCGATGCAAAACAGTCTTTATTTTTTTTAACAAACTACGTGTGATACACACACACGCTACAAAAATCATCCATTGATACGAAACTCACACCTTGACAAAATACGAGTACATTAACAATTTCACGCACACATTTAGACATCTAGGCGACAGGCATAGGCCCCCTTGTGCTCGTACTTTGACAGAGGGGAAAGCCTGCATATGGTTACTCCCCTCCAGTCCGCCGCGGCCAGTGGCCCGTGTTGCTCTATGGAGGAGTACAAATAACAGTTTGTATTTATTTATAGTCTACGTAATATCCTATTGTTACATCAACATCATTATTGATTGCAGTCTGCATTGCGGGTATTGATGGCAGTCTGCTCCGTGCAATACAGTCCACGTATGTGGGCTGTCAAGCATGTGTGCGGGTAGATGGTAACATGTCACCCTGGTTTGATGTTAACATCGGTGTCAAACAGGGTTGCGTGCTTTCGTCTAGGCTGTTTATTATATATCTGGACAAATGATCGCGTTCGTAATGAAGATGTAAAGGCGGGTACAGACTGCTGCAACGCAACATGCAATGCAACACGAAACGAGCATTGCATCAGTGTAGACGCGGGGCGCGCACAACGTGCGCACGAACCGCGCATGTACCTACTCACATCTGTTTCCGAGATGCGCGCGAACGGATCGCTCAGTCTGCAAAAGAACACGCAAAGGAATGGATCGTGACGACCAATTGCGGGCTCTGATGATAGTCAGTGCTTCATTATTAATAGTAAATTTCCTTTGATCTGTACACTTCAATTAATTGAAGCACTTTTTCTTCACTCCACGTAAATGTAACCGCCTCCTCCGCCGCGGTAGCGACGTCTTGTTCCATGTTCGCGCGCGTCTAGCCGTACACACCACACAACCTGTCCACACTGACGCTCCGCGCATACTGCGCGCCTCTTTGTGTTCGGGGAAAAAACCGACAAATTTCGGGTCGCTACGCGCAAGAGTTGCAACAATCTGTTCGTGCGCGTAGTAGACGCGGTTCGTGCGCGCAAGGCCTCTACACTATGGGAATTCTGTTACTTTACATGATACATTGCAGCAATGTGGACGTCAAATTCTTGCATTGCATGTTGCATTACATGTTACATTGCACCAATGTGTACCCGGCTTAAGAAAGAGACTTTGTGTGAATGATAGTATCGGTGTAAAAATGAAAAAAGGCATGCTCCGATGGTTCGGGCATATAGAAAGAATGTCGAATGAGCGAATGACTAAACATATATACAATGCGAATGTGGATGGTTGCAGAGGCCCAGGAAGACCAAGGCTGACCTACCATGACCAAATAGGTCGAGTTCTGTCTGATGGGGTCTTAGGAATCGGCGTGCATGTATGAAGAGAATGATGAAGGTAGACGAGGCACGAGAGGTTTGTCTGAACCGGGATATCTGGCGATCTACACTCTTTGCCTACCCCGTTAGGGACCTGGCGTGAAGATACATACATCAACATCATATGTACTTAACTATACTTCTTAACTGTAGTTTACTCAGTTTATTCATACCCGTAAGCTCTTTTTTATGTAAAGAAGGTGGGAAACAAATATACAGATCACATGGATGTTAACTGCAGCCTATAGACATCTACACAATAACACTGATGCGTGGTCACTCCTGAGACCTAAGTTAATATGTCTCTGTGATAGATATAACGAGGCCATAAATCACCATCCAACCGGAACACGATAGTGCTGAAACTACCATTTGGCGGCAGATAGTTTAGGTAATGCGGTGGTGCCTACGCTCTCGAGCTCCTACACTGAAAGTCTACCACTAGTGAATACCACTAGCATAGAACAATAATAAATTAAAAATAATCATTCAAGATAATAACTGGTGGTAGAGCTCCAGTAACGGAGCTCGCGGGCGTAGGCACCACCGCATTACCTAATGTACTTGCCGCTAAATGGTAGTGTTTAACGCTATCGTGTTTCGGTCAGGTGGTAATGTACGGCCTTCTAATTTCCGGCATAGAGGCATAACACCTTAGGCTGCAGTCATCACTTAACATCAATGTGAGCTGCCACTTTTATTACATAAAAAAATATAAATGTATACAACACCATTCTGAAAGAAGAAATCACTCTGGATCAAAAAGGGATTCTGATGCTCTTCATCAGCATCAAAACTCCATAATTGACTATCAAGAACTTAAGCCACATGTCATGTCAAATTACCATAACTGAGTTATTAACAAACGCCTATTAAGAAGTGACGTCATATTCCAAATTGCAATTCGCAGAGGTGCAATTTGGATCCTGACCACCTCATTGGCTTACTATCTCGTTAGCCAGCATCAGATACTCAAGTTTCTCGACTGTATTAATAACACTGCGCTAACTATCAGGCAAAATATGATGGACCTCCTATTTTATGGGCGGTTCAGGTAAGGGAGGACCAATTAGGCTGGACAGATATAATCACTGGCTCGAAATGAAGGCTGATCGTTGAACTTTGCTGCAAATTGAGTATTCACGTGACGGAGTGGTTCATTTTTGGCTTCTTTGATTGAGTTTCTTAATGGTGCTTTGGGGTTAAGTTTCAGCTAAAGTTTTGAATACATAATAGAAAATATGTAGGATTTAAAAAAAAATAAACTCGTTTTCATTTACTTTTATATCACGTTTGTTAAATTAAAATGGTTGTTTAAAAGCAACCCTGCGTTTCGATCGCTTTTCAGCTTCCGTGGTTCCGGACTAAGGTGACGTCATTAGTCTGATAGGTAACAGTTTGTTTTTTTTTTATTCTTTATTTTAGTTTGAAAGAAAGAAATAAATAAAACATTTATTTGGACAGCAGAGAGACATGACGATACAAAATTTCCAGATTAGGTACATAAGTACAATTATACAAAAAGAAAAAACAATAAGAATAAAAAAAAGAGATTAAGTCTCACGGCTGATCCAAATGGGAGCCCAGATCAGCTTCATGTCAAGTCGATAACATCAATTGACTTGACGCTGATTTTCACCTGGGACCATGTGTTTCACGGATGTCAAGCAGATGAAACAAATTTAAATAATAATGGTCAACAATAACATATTTTATCAGAAAAAATAACATACGTAGTAGTGTGTTTACGATAATTATATTTGTACTCGTATTTTCATTTATTATACCATACATAGTTTGAAATTGTTACGTGTGTGTCTATTTAGCAAACGTCTTGCGTAGCGTTCAAGAATAACACAAAAGATACCAGTTGTTGTATCTTGATATCTTACAGACCGTTTCTCGAATATGTCTAGTTCAAAACACAATTCAGTGTTTAATCTCAATGACAGAATAAAACTGAGATTTCTAGTACATTTCGATTGATGAACTCATTACGGGGATTTTCATAATACATAGTTTCGATATTACGTTAATTCGCAAATTACTGTCATCTTCTTCATTCTGTCTTCAGTTTATGTTTGTGAGAACACACAAATGACTTCTTTGTACTTACGAGTGTAACTTCACGAAACTTTGAATATGAATAAATATATACTTGTTAACGGTCGAACTTTCCTTCTTCCTTATCTAACGCTATTCAATTATGCGCAAACAACTTTCTAAAGTATGGCTCGAGATTCAATCCTAAACTCACATTCAACTCATCTTCAATTTCGACTATAAAATCAAACTCAAACACTTACCTGTGGATAATCACCAAACTTGCTTTGGTAATCGAACACGTACAGGTACGAGTTTCTCCTCAGAGCTGAATGCGTGTCAGCTGTAAGCACAGTCGGTGCTACCACTTGCGCGTCGCTCAGAGCTTCTAGAGTCTCGTCTCTGTGGAAAAAGATTTGTATTAAAAGGATTGGCTGAGCAGAATCTAAATTAGATGTTTTAATATTTTTGTTTTAGTTTTTAGAAGTGTGCTAACAAGCATACCGTTCACATTGGTGGTAAATGAATACTGTAGCTAATAAACTTGGATATTAAAAAAAGATGATAAAACAAAAGTTTATACTCGTATGTTTATTAAGGAACATTACAGCAGTTGTGTACAATTTTGAAATTATGTATTTTTTTATAATTTGACATTTATTATAATTATATCAATTGTTGTTCGCTTTCATTTTTTTGTTTGGTTTTGATTATCATACAGATGCTTGTCATCGTAAATGAATAAAAAAAATATATAATACTGATTCTGATTCTAATCACAAAACTACTAAGTTATTCACTTAACATCAATATAAACTGTATGCTTGTTTGCAATTTTCGTGACAAAAAAATACACTATGTATCTATCACACAAATTTACGTTTTATTCATGGGATCTTTTATCACACACGCCATGGGATTTGAAGGCACTTAAACTATTCCAGTCTCGTTTTGGATGCTGCAAATATTTCATGTCGCATTAGTCCCCTTATACACGTTGCTTAGGGACTTATCCATGCCCATCTACTTGGCACGTGAAACTTGCCCTTCCTGTGGCCTTGTCACATGACGAGTATAGCTAGACGAGTATAGACGAGTTAAGCTTCTTACAATGTTTAGTCGAACTTTGTTTACGTTGCAAGCAAGCAGCAAGTTATATTTTAGATAGCTTTATACAAAGATTTAATGATAATCCCTTTTTGGAATACTTGTTATTCCACCTTTTAATATTACAAATTATGACCCTACCTGTTAAATGACAAAGAATGACTCTTTTCTTTTCTTTTTTTGTCTATCTGTCTGTTTGTTCAAGCATCACACAAAAGCTACCGGTCCGATTACGATGAAACTTGACATAACTATACTTCAACGTTTGGCACAACACTGGGTAATTTTTTATCCCGGAAAAATGTCTGGTTGTCTGTGTATTTTGTGCACGCTAATTTCAGAAATGGCTTATCCGATTTGCGGTCTTTACTAACATATTTTGCTAAGTTTCACTTAACATTGAATGTCTTTTTTGATCTAAAATTAACCAAAATTTAAATCCCAAAGCGCTGCCCAAAGTCCCTAAGCTACTATTCCACGCGAACAAAGTCGTGGGCACAGATATTCTGTTGTCAATGCATGAAAAACAGTCGTGTATAAAAGCTCTAATAGAAACAATATTATTCGTCACGTTTATTTCCTTTGCAATTTATTTAAGGATAGGTAATAATTGCGTTTTTAATTGTTACCTGGACCACCAAAGTTCTTTCTTCTTCTTGAAGAAGCTCACCTTATGTTAATTGGATGTTGCACCGGCTTCTCCCAGTCCGTATACTCGTTGATGATAGTTGCCAAGATCTCCGATAGATGGTAACTGTACGTGTTCCGTACGAACGACTTGAGGATCTTAGATCTCCTGTCAGCTTCGATGCCGTATTGGACGTCTTCACCGCTGAACGCGAAATATGCTTCGGCTTTTGTCACTCCTAGCACCAGGTCGTATCTGTATATGATATGGTTTTATTAATATTTGTAATTTATTTCTTATTGACAAGTTCTTTTTTTTATGTAATGATAATGGCAAACAAGCATGCAGTTCACATTGATGTTAAGAGATGACTGCAGCCTATAGACACCCACACAAAGACCAAGGTCAAAATGCAGATGCGTTACCACTCTTGAGGCCTAAGGTGTTATGCCTCTGTGCCGGCTATTACAGGGCCGTACATTACCTGACTGGAACACGCTAGTGCTCAATACTACCATTTAGCGGCAAGTATATTAGGTCCGCGAGCTCCGTCACTGGAGTTCTACCACCAGTAAACGCTAAGTACTACACTTAACTTTCGAAAAATGAAAATGATTCCTTAATTTTTCTGCCACTACTCTAGCACTATATTGTTCTATTGCGATGGTATAGTATGACATCATAATTTCTAACGCAGAGGCAAAATAAATTAAATCTTTGCATTGCATCTACATTTTCACTTCTTGTTCTTGTGTGGATATCTATAGGTTGCAGTAGCCTAGGCCACTACTACTACGCTGAGGTCCTGGGTTTGATTCCCGGGTAGGGGGTTATCAGAGATAATGATGTAAAGTCCTCTATCCCTAGTTGTATTGGGATTTTTCCATTTTCTGGAAATTTCCCAGTACCTCGAAGTTAGGAATCGGCGTGCATGTATGAAGAGAATGATGAAGGTAGACGAGGCACGAGAGGTTTGTCAGAACCGGGATGTCAGGCGCTCTACACTCTCTGCCTACCCCGTTAGGGACCTGGCGTGAAGATACATACATACATACATACCTCGAAGTTTGGTAATGTGCCCGGAGATGTCACCAGTTACATGGGCCAAAAACGTAACCGGCGAACCGTTGTTGTTTGCATGTATGCTTGAATGCATGCATTTATTTCGGCCTACCCCTTCGGGGATTACAAGCGTGAAGTTACGTAATCTAGATATATGTGGGCTTTATCATCTGAACTCTATCTCTTTATCATGTGAACTGCATTGGTTTTTGCCACTTTCATCACCAAAATGCGTACTTACTTAGTAAGTTGAGCCACTGCACTCTTCCTCATCAGAACAGCGTTGATGATGTTTACAGCTGTGGGCGGCTTCCCGATGGGCATGCGAGCTTCATACCCGCTTTCTGGATTCACCAGCATGTCGCCTGTATCTGACAAAAGATTTATATTATAATACAATCAGTATCCTACTGAAGGGTTCCCATCGAAGTGGTATTGTGTTTTTAAGATTCCATAGCCAAATGTACCTTTACAGCTATATGGCTTCCGTGTCATGTCTGTTTGTCTGTTTGTCCGTCCGTATGTCTCAGGCTCTATTCTCTGAAACTAATAAGACTACATACTTGAAAGTTGGTTGCTATCTACCTATCATACATTTATTTGCAATCTATGATGTATGATCAAAAACTGAAAATAAATGTTTTTCATACATACAAAAACCATTTATTTCATCAAATCTGTTTGATGTCTACAGATAGATCTTTGAAAACGACATTGTAGGTTCTAAAACCAATTTTCTGAATGTCAATCGTTTAAGTGATAGACACTTCTAAAGTGGTAAAAGTATCCCCCCCTAATTTTTAAAAAGAGGGAAAATTAAAAATATATAATATGTGTTGCTGTTAATGAAAAAAAGCCTAATATAAAAATAAACCCAGAAAAAATCTTTAAAAAAATTTTTAGGAACATATTTTTTTTTTGGCAAATTATATTACATTTTAAGTTTAACACTTTTGCTAATAATAACCAGTTTTAGAGAAGAGGAAAGCCTTACAAGAACAACTTGTGCGAGAAAGAGAGAATGGGAAAAGAGCCTACCTTATCTTAATATATATAAATCTCGTGTCACAATGTTTGTCCTCAATGGACTCCTAAACCACTTAACCGATTATAATAAAAATCGCACACCATGTGCAGTTCGATCCAACTTGATAGATAGGATAGCTTACATTACGCTATGACTAATAGGAGCAGGGCAGCGCGGGCGAAGCCGGGGCGGGCCGCTAGTATACGATAAATTAATCATTAAAGATCATATTAATCTAACCAATAATAATAAGAGAGCTCTTGACACAACGCCTCCTTCTCAATCAAAACTTTGTTTCTTCACACCACCAGATACACGCATAAGTCATCCTACTGCAAAGAAAACAAAAGTAATTCCCGGTGCCCAGAACTCTATATCTGAGTACCTTCTTCAAGCACAGGAGCAAAAACTTTCCTCTTCTTCCACAAAACAAACCGAAACGCGCCGAAAATAGCAAAAAAAAAAAAAATTGCCAACAAACTCTCCCAATATGGTTGGTCACCACGGGAGTAGTAGACCGCAATCCTCCACCCAATACAATTCAGTCTATATCGGAATTCTCAATACAGAGGACAATGGACTAGGATGGAGGAGGCCTTTGTCCAGTTTTGGACATGCCCATAGCATATTAAACATAGAATGAGTGCAATAAATATGTATTTGTAATCAAAACTAGTATGATAATGCTACGAAATTTGTTAATTATGTACAAAATCAGATTGATAATAATGTAAAATAAATATTGAATAAATTAAGTATTGAACGCTTAAAACACGTTAAGTTACACAGAATTATAAGTATTACAGAAATAAAATCTAGTTAAACAAACATGGAAAAATTATTAAAAAATAAATAAATAACAATTAAACAAATATGTGTATATAATAATATAATTTAATATTTTTACAGTTATTTGCCTTTGAATATACATTTATATAATATTATTAAAATATAAATTTACAAATAAAAAAAAATAGATAAATAATATAACTAGGAATGTAATTTAAATTTAAATAACTGCATGAACATAATTGTTCAATATTTTTATTTGTTAAGGAATCTAGATAGATAATTAAATATTTATGTTAAGTACAATCTAGAATTATTTTGTCAGTGGTTTTATATTATAATGAAATAACAAATTTAAATGAATGAGATTTCAAAAATACATGTACTACGCATACTATCACTATTTCATCATGTGTAAAGTCTTATAAGTATTAATTTGTAAATAACTTAAAATCTAATTGGAATAAACATTTTAATGATTAATAACTTAATTACTTGATTGATTTAATATAACTCTCAATATGTAGGTAAATTATTGCGAATATAAAGTATAAGTATATACTAATTCATTTTATTTTAATTTTACATTTAATGGAATATATCTTAAGTGTGAATTGTGTAATGTTGTTAATTTTAATAGAATAGCTGTAAATTAAGTCTTACGCGATTGTTAATTACCTTAAAAAGTTTATCTTAAAAGTTAATTTTACTATAAAATAATATGTAGACTATTTATTTATTTGAGATATAGTGAGTCTTTCCGTTGAACGAACTGCAGAAATAGCCTGTGTGAAGCTTGTGCGCTTGATTATTGTGTCCGTATACAGACCTACAAGTGGATCTTATGAATGTTTTGAAAAAAATTTAGATGTTGTACTAAACAATCTAGCTGCTTCAAAAAAACGTGTCATTATTTGCGGCGATTTCAATATAAATTTATTGGAGGAAACGCCCACAACTGTGAAGTTTAAATCGTTACTCATGTCATTTAATCTGCATAATTTAATATCAGAACCTACTAGAATTACACAGAACTCAGCGACTTGCATAGACAATATTTTTATCGATTTTGAACCTACACATAAATATTTTGACTGAATTAAGCTCCGACCATTGTGGTCAGTAAGTTTCCTTCTGTGGTCAATTACATAATGATAAAAATAAACGAGCAATAGTATTTGTTCCTATCAATGCGAAGCGAATTAAGAAATTCAGAGAAAATATTGTCCCAAAACTTGCATACGTGCAATACCATAACGATCCTAACATATTATACATTGACTTTTTTGCCACTATTTTAACATAATATAATTTAGTTTTTACCTATAAGACAATAAATGTAAGAAATAATTGTTTTATTTTATTTCGCATTAACACATGCTTGTGAAATATATTTTATTTTTTAAAGAAAAATGGAAAGAAAAATTTGACTTCAGGCGAGGCTCGAACTCGCGACCTACTGGGAGTCTAGTCCAGCCGCTCTTCCAATTGAGCTACTGAAGCCCTGCCCGATTTGTCAAATCTTTCCTTCACATCTATTGCATTGCTTTATGGTAGCAGCAGCGCCATCTATTACCAACTATGCTAGTTAGGCAACCGATATAATAGACTTTGCAGTTTATTGAATACGACTTCTTTACGATATTCAATAAACTGCAAAGTCTATTATATCGGTTGCCTAACTAGCATGGTTGGCAATAGATGGCGCTGCTGCTAGGATAATGCTAAATGCTAAATTTGGTCAGATTACTTAAATGGTTTTTGCTGTTCATCAGTAAACATTTCAAAATATTTACTAAACCATGGTTCAAGTAATTATTTGGACGTCAGTCATATCAGCTTAAATTAAATTAAATGTTACGTCGGTGAACTCAACCTTAATATTTTACCATATTTGAGATCATATTAGTATCGTTATATCCCATATGAATGTTTTATTGAAGCAACAACTATATATAAGAAGGTACTACTGGTATATTTTCAACTTCATTCCTATAAAAATATCAGAAAGTGTTATCTTACAAAACGAATAAATAAAAAGAACTGGTACATAAATACTCAACCGAGATTTTATTTTCTTGGCGTAACGTTCCGCTGAAAACTGTAGTAATTACATAAATTGTTCATTATGAAACAAATCTAACGTGAGCCGCTTCGGGGTCCTTTGTGAGATGACCTACATGCGATTCTGTATCTTTAACTCAAAGCTTATCGTCGCATCGCTGGAGTTTGTTGAATATAGTTGCACAAAAGTCTTTATTACATAAATAGGGTAGTGGAAGATATTTTACGGTTTAAGTGATACGTGAAATAAATAGAACAAGGCTTCCGTCCTTGTTCTATTTATTTCACAAAGTGGGCGTCTGGTTTCGTCGGTATTGTAAAATTTGGTTAGATTACTTAAATGGTTTTTGCTGTTCATCAGTAAACATTTCAAAATATTTACTAAACCGTGGTTCAAGTAATTATTTGGACTTCAGTCATATCAGCTTAAATTAAGTTAATGTTACGTCGGTAAATTAAATCTAAATATTTGATAAAAAAATGATATAAAAATATCAGGAAGCGTTATCTTACACAAGGAATAAACATGTTTATATAATATAGACTTTTTAGTTGCATAAAAGTCTATATTATATAAATAGGGTAGTAAAGGATATTTTACAGTTTAAGTGATACGTGAAATAAATGGAACATTGATTTGAGTGAAATATATGGAACATTCTGTTGATACCTATTTTTATTATTAAGTATTTTTGGACTATTATTAATTTATTTACTTTGACATATTAATCAACGTATCAGTTGTTATTCGCTTTAATTTTATATTTGTAATTTGACCTATCACAAGCAAATTCTATTATTTCCAAGTGATTAAATGAATTTTTGAGTTTGAAAAAAAAAATAGAACAAGGACGGACTTCACGTCTGGGTTCGTCGGTATTATTACATTTGGTAAGATTGCCTCAACGGTTTTTGCCGTTCATCAGTAAATAATTCAATTTACTTAACCAAGATTCAAATAAATATTTTGACGTCAGTCGTATCAGCTTGGTGAACTCAACCTAAATATTTTATTGACTAAATTTTGAAATTATATTAGTATCGCTATATTCCATATTATTGTTTCATTGAAGTCATCATCATCATCATTTCAGCCAAAAGACGTCCACTGCTGAACAAAGGCCTCCCCCAAAGAATGCCACAACGAACGGTCCTGAGCCGCCCTCATCCAGCGATTGCCCGCGACCTTCACCAGGTCGTCGGTCCATCTTGTGGGAGGCCTGCCCACACTTCGCTTTCCGGTACGCGGTCACCACTCGAGAACTGCTCTGCCCCAACGGCCGTCAGTTCATCGAGCTATGTGCCCTGCCCACTGCCACTTGAGTCTCGCTATTTGGTGAGCTATGTCGGTAACTTTGGTACTCATGCGGATCTCCTCATTTCTGATTCGATCTCGCAGAGAAACTCCAAGCTCATTGAAGTAACAACTATTTATTATTATATGTTGGTACTACTGGTATATTATCAATTTCATTCATATAGAAATATCGATATTCCTTGAAGACGAAAGTCAAAAACAAGTGCGTTTTACCGGTGATGACCTACGGTGCCGAGACGTGGTCTCTCACTATGGGTCTCGTACGAAAGCTCCAAGTTACTCAGCGGTCAATGGAAAGGGCTATGCTCGGGGTTTCCCTACTGGATCGAATCAGAAATGAGGAGATCCGTAGGCGAACGAAAGTCGCTGACATAGCCAAGCATATTTCCAAGCTGAAGTGGCAATGGGCAGGGCACATAGCTCGGAGAACCGATATCCGCTGGGGCAGAAAGATTCTCGAGTGGAGATCACGTATCGGCAAGCGCAGCGTAGAACGTCCACCTGCAAGATGGACCGACGACCTGATTAAGGCTGCAGGTATCCGCTGGATGCACGTCGCTTCCGATCGGTCGGCATGGAGGTCATTGGGGGAGACCTATGTTCAGCAGTGGACGTCCTATGGCTGATATGATGATGATGATGATGAGAAATAATTATCAGAAAGTGTCATCTTACAAAAGCAATAAATAAACAGAACTGGTACATAAAACACTCAACCTAGATTATATTTTCTTGGCGTAACGTTCTGCAAAACTGTAACAACCATATAAATTGTCCATTTTGAAACAAATCTAATGTGACGCTCTTTGAAGGCCTTTGCGAGATGACCTACATCCGATTCTTTATCTTTAACTCAAAGCTTTGCGTCGCATCGCTGGAGTTTGTTGAATATAGTTGCACAAAAAGTCTATATTATATAAATAGGGTAGTGTAGGATGTTTCACGGTTTGAGTGATACGTGGAATAAATAGAACAAGGACAGAGTTCACTAAGTGGGCGTCTGGTTTTGTCATTATTATTAAACTCTGTATAGATTTTTTGATGCAAGTTCAATGGGTTTTGCTCTTCACCACTACACAACTGAGGTTGAAGTAAACACTTGAATGTCAGCTAAGATCAGTTTAAATTCAATAATGTTCGTTGGTGAACCAATCTAACCCCTTATTCATAAACGTATTTTAGTTAAAGTCTTGCTAATCTCTCCTTTGTCTTTTTCTATCCTGCATATTTGTCAGTTGACAAAGACAAAGCATTCTATAGCTAAAACGTATAATGTACGTTATATATATAATGTACGTTTACGAAGTGAGCCTAAAACAATTTTATTTGCCGATGATACCTCGCTGGTCTTTAAAGTGAATAGAAAAGAACCAAATTATGATACTATTAATAAAGCCATACAAGAAGTACATAATTGGTTTACAGTAAATAATCTTGCATTAAATAGTAAAAAAACTAAATGTATTCGTTTTACTCTTCCAAATGTCAAAAGTAAAGAAGGGGAAATATTCTTCAACAATGATAAAACACAATTTGTTAGTGAAGCTGTCTTCTTGGGTATAACGCTTGATTCAAAATTGCAATGGGGTCCTCATATTAAACTGTTAGGAAAACGTCTAAGTTCTGCTGCTTATGCCGTCAGGAAGATTAGACAGTTAACGGATGTCGACACTGCGAGACTCGTTTATTTCAGCTACTTTCACAGTGTCATGTCCTACGGTATTTTGTTGTGGGGTCGGGCAGCTGAAATTGATTCAATATTTATATTACAAAAGAGAGCTATTAGAGCGATATATAACTTAAATAGTCGTGACTCCTTGAAAGAATTATTCAAGCAAATAAATATAATGACGGTCCCTTGCCAATATATTTATGAAAATATATTGTATGCTAGGAAAAACTTGCACTTATTTAAGAAAATTAATGATATACATACTTATAATACCAGAAATAAAAATAAATTAGTATTTCCAAGTTTTCGCCTATCGAAAACACATAAATGTTTCTTAACATGTTGTATACAGTTTTATAACAAAATTCCGTCCAACATTCTTGAACTTACAGATAATAAATTTAAGTCATGTATTAAACGCACACTATGTAAAAATGCGTACTATAGACTCAATGACTATCTAAAGGATAGAGATGCCTGGACAAATGCTGGTCTAGCTCCACAAGACTAAACAATAATTTTGTGAAATGAATGTGCATTGTACTTGACATTGTAAAACTTAGTTATAAGTTTCATATTGTGAAAATAGTTTTAAGGAACATATTTTGAAAAGACCCTACTGAGTTTTGTTTTGGCAGGTTTTTTCTCAGTAATGTGGGCTTTGGAACTCTGCCAGTGAATGACAAGGAATGTCCCTTATTTTTTTGTTTAGTCTTATCTTGCCGTTTGTAAAAGAGAGTATGGAACATTCTGTTGATACCTATTTTTATTATTAAGTATTTTTGGACTATTATTAATTTATTTACTTTGACATATTAATCAATGTATCAGTTGTTATTCGCTTTAATTTTATATTTGTAATTTGACCTATCACAAGCAAATTCTATTATTTCCAAGTGATTAAATGCATTTTTGAGTTTGAGTTTGAGTTTGAATAAGGGGGTAAATATTTTACCATTTGAGTAGTTCAGGTTACCTTTTAGTATTGTAAAATTTTGTGTGAATATTTTACCAAGGTGAACCTAAAATTAATAAATGGAAACTGGTACTACTTTCAACATTTCATATAGAAAAAAAAGGACGATTAAAAAAAATGGTTTTATAATGCTTTCTGATTACCCTTACCAAACGAAACTGATACGCGTTTTGTACGCTTAAGTAAGATAGACTATATGGGTAATGTCTTACTAAAAAATGTATCATTTAAATTGTCCGTTATGAAACAAATTTAATGTGACCCGTTTCGGAGGCCTTTGTGAGATGACCTACATCCTTTTCTTTATCTTTAACTCAAAGCTGCAGCTTAGTATCGCATCACTTGAGTTTGTTTGAGTAAAGTAGAATAATTTACCATTAAATCACAATCTAATCACTTATACTGTGATTAAGTCGTGAAAATAATAAAGTAAGCGTTTTATGGTCAAAATTAAAGAAAAAACGGTAAGAAAAATTTGACTACGGGCAGGAATCGAACCTGCGACCTCAGGATAACCAGTCCAGCCGCTTTACCACTAAGAAAGTTTGAAAGTTCACTCGCATGTGTTATTGCATAAAAAATAAATAGTAAAATATTCAAGGTTCAAATTATATTAAGCATAGTTTTGTCTCTTTCTTTTATAAACAAATATAGGTTATTGTCATGTGATAAGCACAGAAATTAATATTTGTGGCACGAGCAGAGGCAACGGAAGTTTCTTCATATCATAGAAATTTATCCGCTTCTTATATAAATTTGTACCAAAGTCAAAATAAAAGCAACCAATTTTAACTAAAAGCTTAACGTCGCATCCTCGTATTTTGAATATAGTTAAATTTTGTTTTATGTAAAGTGGGATGTTTCACAACTTCAGTTACTCGTGGTATAACTGACGCAAAATGAGTCAAGGTCATTTATATACTCTACCTTTTTAAATAATTCAGCCGTGAAGTTACGTTTTCTTAACAACCCATTAAAATGTAAATAAAGAGAAGAAAAACTAGATAAGGGCCTCATGAAAACTTGTGTTCCAACCCTTGAAAACACGTCCATTTTGTAACTTATCCCAATAGTTGCTGCAGTACGATTCCCTTATTAAATTCCCGCAAAAGTTTTCTCATCTCACGTCGTGTTCCTCGGAATCCCTTTGAGTCCTTTTTTGTCAACGTCTACATTGAAATTTGTATCGCAGGTGCCTTCAAAAGGTAACGCAATCATCTGTTGACAGTAACAATTTAACAAAGCGTTTGTCTGAAGTATACTTGAAATGGCTATGTAAACACATGATAATAGGAATGTTGTAAATATTTGGTTAATGTTTGTGGGCTATTTATAGTCTTACATACATAAGATGCTTGCGTAAATGGATTAAACATACGTTTAGGGTGGATTCCACTATCGTTTGCAGTTACCGGAAGTTTGATTATTTTTTTTCTGTCAATAATAGAATGTGCGTAGGTGTACGCACATCTCGTCGAAATGTGGTAGATACTTCAATGTTGTATAGTGTTTTTTTGAGATTTTATATCTATTCAATTTTTTAATGTCATAAAAGTGGCAAACAAGCATGTAGTTCACATTGATGTTAAGTGATGACTGCAGCCTATAAGCACCCACACAATGACCAAAGGTCAAAATGAATGAATGAAATCTTATTTATTTGACAGATGCGTTGCCACTCCTGAGGCCTAAGGTGTTATGCCTCTGTGCCGGTCATTACAGGGCCGTACATGAAAGGGCCGTACATAAAATAAAATAATGGTTCAGTTGAAATATTTTTACCAAAATAACTGCATTGGACGTTGGGGTTTATAAGTAAAATCTTCATTCAAAAAAGGCATTCTCCTTTGAAGTGTACTTAAGGTATACCTATGACACATAGCGTATACATGTATACCCACATATTCACTATTCACATATATTTTATAATAGGTTTTTAATACACTTCCCCTTGCCACCAACGTTCCAACAAAAACCATATCTATCGTCACAAATCTTGCATAAAAACGACAAGCCATTTCAACTCCGAGAAAAACCTAGAAAATGTCCGGACATTTCACTTTATATTCGCCATTTTCTTTGTTCAAACACCCAGAAGCAAACAATAGAGCCGAGAGCATAAAAAAAATATTCTGCGGACACCGCCGAAATAATCGAACTCGTCGATTGCCTCCGATAAACTTCTTATCACAGCAACTTTGTGAGTACTGGTCTGAATAAAAATGGAATTGGTGAACTATTTCTCTGAAGTCGTTTTTGATGCGGGTGTTAATGTTATCAATGATTCAGTAGTAGTAGCCAATTAGCCTTTAGTGTGAGTACTTTTTATTGTTTTCAAAGAGGCAAATAGTTTTGCAATACACTTTAATAGCAAACATTGAAACCATAAAACAACAAAATAAATAGAATAAGGCCTTTCCCACATTATTAATAAATAAATACGCTTACACTCACAGCCTTACACTAGGTATAAACCTGTGTCGTGGGTGTCGTTGTACACATATACACAAACACCCAGACCCGAAACAAATATCTGTAGACCATATAAATATTTCCAACCCTTCGAATCAATTGCATCTCACACCGCTGCACTAACCGGGTCGTCAAACCGCAGCGTCCGTCACAGAGCAGTAAAAGCGACGCTCACGAAACGCGCTTACGTTTCTCGCACGCCCGAAGAACGCGTACGCCTAATGTGGGGGAGGACTAACACTAGAAAAGTTCAGTATGAAATCTGTTTATTTGCTTTATGTAGCAGATGAGTAACCAGATTGTAAAGTAAAAGCCACAAAACGAGCATTATTTCAATATGGTCACTCTGAACGAGCATGTCTTGTTACGTGAGCAGATAGTGGGCGTGTGTCAAGGGATTGGTCAAGGGTATGCGTACTGTCGTTCAAGTTTTCTTTTATTGTTTTTTTTTTTTTTAATGTAAAAAAAGTGGCATATAATCATGCAGTTCACATTGATGGTAAGTTACGACTGCAGCCTATAGACACCCACAGAATGACAAGAGGTTAAAATGCAGATGCGTTGCCACACCTGAGACCTTAACCTCTGTGCCGGAAATTACAGGGCCATACATTAACACCTGACCGGAATACGATAGTGCAGAACACTACCATTTACGGTAATGCGGTGGTGCCAACGCCCGAGCTCCCTCACTGGAGCTCTACCACCAGTAGAGAAGTCCTCGATTACAACCGACATTGATCAACATAAACCGCTAGGTGTAGTATGTTGTCACAACCAGATAAGTAAGATTTTTTGCGTATGGGCTTACCAACTAACACCATCATTTGGCGTCTAATAGTTCAGATAAAACAGCGGTGCATTCACCGTCAAGTTCGGTGCCTAAAACTTGGTCACCATTTCGCCAACAACTTCGAGGTAGCTTAACAGGTAGGAGAACACCTTTTTAGGGTTCCGTAGTAAATAAGGAACCCTTATAGTTTCGCCATGTCCGTCTGTCTGTCTGTCTGTCTGTCTGTCTGTCTGTCTGTCTGTCTATCCGTCCGCGGTTTAGCGCAAAAACTATTACTACTAGAGACTTGAAATTTGGCACAAGTATACACCTTAATCACGCCAACAAAGTGGTAGAATAAAAACATGAAAAAAAAATATTTAGGGTAACCTCGCCTACATGTAACTCGCGGATATATTTTTTTTATTTTCGATTCCCATATAGTGTGTAGTATCGTTGGATAGGTCTTTAAAAAATAGTATGGGTTTTGAACATCATTTTTCGATTTAGTTAACTGTTCGTGAGCTTTAAAGAGCAAATTTTCGTTAGACTCAAGTGTCCCCCCCCCTACAGACTAAACGGTTGTTGTTGGAAATTCAAACGTTACGGCAATAGTAGCTACATACAACGAAATTAAAACCCCAGCGGTCAAAATGCAGATGGGTTGCCACCCCTGAGGCCAAAGTCCTTGTCTCTGTGCTAGTTACAGGCCTACCTTCAAGTTAGGCAGGCATGTATTGCGTTCATGTTCAACAAAAAACAATTTGTTTTTGTATTATTTCGCATTAACACAAGCTTGTGAAATATAAATATTTCAAAGAAAAAAAAAAAAAAAATTGAAGAAACATTTGACTTCAGGCGAGACTCGAACTCGCGGCCTACTGGGAATCTAGTCCAGCCGCTCTTCCAATTAAGCTACTGAAGTCCTGCCCGATTTGTCAAATCTTTCCTTCACATTTATTAATACAAAAACAATTATTAAGGGTAAAAGCGACTTCTTTACGATATTCAATAAACTGAAAAGTCTATTATATCGGTTGCCTAACTAGCATAGTTGGTAATAGATGGCGCTACTGCTACCATAAAGCAAGGAAATAAATGTGAAGGAAAGATTTGACAAATCGGGCAGGACTTCAGTAGCTCAATTGGAAGAGCGGCTGGACTAGATTCCCAGTAGGCCGCGAGTTCGAGTCTCGCCTGAAGTCAAACTTTTCTTTCCATTTTTCTTTAAAATAAAAAAGAATTTGCCATGCGAAAACTGAGATATAATACTGAAACGAACACAGCACGTGTAAGCAAATAACAAATAAGTGACGTGGGAAAAGGGTAAGTTAATAAAAAACATGTCAAGCGAGCAACGTCTGCAGACTGAGAATGTGAAGTGAAATGAAAGGGCTCTGAACGGAGCTTAGCAAAAGTTACCAGTTTGTTCGATAAACTGAGCTCAAATGGCAAACACAATACATGTTTCCTTATATGCGTTTGAAGAACAAACATGTTCGGTAAAGGTTATTAATATCTCAACGTTGATTTTTTTTTTATGGAATAGAAGTGGCAAACAAGTATGCAGTTCACATTGATGTTAAGTGATGACTGCAGCCTATAGACACCCACACAAAGACCAAGGTCAAAATGCAGATGTGTTACCACTCCTGAGGCCTAAGGTGTTATGCCTCTGTGCCGTAAATTACAGGGCCGTACATTACCACCTGACCGGAACACGATAGTGCTGAACACTACCATTTAGCGGCAAGTAAATTAGCTAATGCGGTGGTGCCTACGCCCGCGAGCTCCGTTACTGGAATTCTACCACCAGTAAAAATGATGAGATGATGAGTTTCGAAGTATCTATACTACTATTTTCAACTCACATCATCACTCCAGCTGAATGACGTCCACAGCTGGACAAAGTTACTCCTTGCCATAGGGGAGAATATGCCATAATCGCCACGCTTGGCAGGCGGATTGGTGATCGGAGTGAAGGTAGTATTTATCGCAGGACACTGCTGCCCATCCCACGTTGTTAATTTTACTACTGCCCTATTGAAATGGGCTGGCCGCCATTGTTCGCTTAAATGACTGCGCTTGTTGAAGAACTCTCTTCCAGTGGAAGAAAATTCTTCCGTTAGTGGGCGTGGGATCGTGACATCCCGACACCGTTAATATTATAACGTAATATCACGCCTCTAATCCCCGAAGGGGTAAGCAGAGGTAAATGCATATATTCAATCATGCATGCAAACACCCACGATTCGCCGGTTACGTTTTTGGCCCATGTAACAGGTAGCGAGCCTGTTGACATCTGCGGGCACATTACCAAACTTCGAGGAACTGGGAAATTTCCAGAAAATGGAAAAATCCCAATTAAACTAGAAATAAAGGACTTTACACTATTATCTCTGATAACTCCCAACCATGGCCTGCTACCACTAGGCTACCGAGGCAGTTAATATTATACCAAGTCATAAACCATCAGATTTGTTGAACAAAATTCATCCAAAATCTGTTTTACGAAACTTTGCAACAAACATACAAACTTTCCCGTTCATAATATAACTAAGATAGTAGGAAGAACTAACTCACAACTAACTTATTCGTAACTTAACATTTAGCAAACTATTAAACTGCTGACACGGTATTTCCAATAATCCGAGAGAGAAACTTTCCTATACACGTTCCGTGTTGTCCTGTCCACCCACAACACTTGTCAATATCCCAAAACTTCACTACCCTTGAAGTTATATATCAATAATCTACAAAGTGATTCAAGATATGTGAGAATGATCTCTTTACTTAAATCTGTTACTGTGGATAATAATAATGGAAACTTTTGATCTCTCCCCTTCTTGGGGAGAGGCCTGGAGCTACTTCACCACGCTGCTCCAATGCCAATTGGTGGAGATATGGGTTAGTGGCCAACCCGCTGTCGGATGTTTTCAAAACGCCCATAAGGCCTATGGTGTCCCGATTAGGTAATTTTAGACCTTTCCGGCATAACAACTCACACTTCAGGAATGGCAACGCATCTACATTGAACTCTATGGTTTGTATGTAGATAATTATAGGCTACGATATCTTTTAATTTTAATGTGAACTAAGTGTGACAGACATAAGTGTGTTTTACTTCTGTCTCTTGATCAAGTTAATGTAACAAGGAACAAAACTTACCAATAACAACGCCATCTACACTCGGACCGAATGCGTATGCAAAGTCAGGAGCTGGCACTGGTGCAGATAGGAGTGCTTCAAGTGGCCTCTCCCGTAGACACCTCAATAGATCTGGTGGGGTCAAATCTGTGAATGAACACAACATTTTAAATTCAATTCGAAAAAACATCACTGTGCCACTGTGTTTGGTCTATCCCAATGAGATGCTTTTAACAGTATGGTATGAAGATTAATAAACATAACTTTATTTTCTCCTACATGAACCCTATGACAAGCAATTTCATTTCAAGCTGAAAAGACTTACCAGGGGAACAATTGGCGTGAGTGGCAACTATTGCTGCATATTTGTTAGGGTCTGCTACCAGTGACCACGGGCTTAGACCAGACCCGGACATCAGAATTGCTCTATGGAAGAGAAGACCTGCAACAATAGAAATTATATTATATTTAACATTATACAAATAGAGTTTGTTTTAAATAAGCATCTAAACTTCCTTCTTTGAAATCTAAATGTTCCTTTCTCTAAGATGCATTACTCAACACAGTTCACACAGTTGAACTCAGAGCAGAGCGCACCGATTTACTTCTTCATCCATCAATTGTAGCCTCTCTTGAGATATACAAACCGAAATCGCCGGAATTCTACAAGCATTGAGAAAGAGCTATAGATAGATAAGTTTTAGAGACGAGAAATCTCATACTCCTGTTTGTTTTCAATTGCTGATTGCCATAAACGAAGGCTAGTGACCCCATGGACAGCTCGTTTTACTAACGTCCCTATCCTCGAGGCTGCTTGTCGTAAACCGCCTCTTTACTATCTGGAGACAGCTTACTTTTCGGTCACGTAACCCGACGTGATGCTGAGAATCTAAATAAATAGAACTAATCCAAACAGGCCACGTAGAGCGAAGAAGGAGCAGAGGCAGAAAGCTCACTAGATGGATAGATACCTGAAGTCCTTAAATATACTACACAAGCAGCAATCCACATGGCCCAACAAAGAAAAACTTAGAGTATTGACCCGAGAAGCCACTTTTGGTTATCATGACCCTCAGCCATGTCTTAGAACCGAGAAGCCACTTTTGGTGGTTTCGACCCTCAGACATGTGGACAAGACAAAAAGTAGAAGAATGAACAAATAAATCTCATAATCATCGTAATAGACGAAAGACGTCCACAGACATGATGAAGGTAGATGAGGCACGGGAGGTTTGTCAGGACCGGTATATTTGGTGCTTAACACTCTCTACCTACCCCGTTAGGGACCTGGCGTGAAGATACATACGTCCACAGCTGGACCAAAGCCATCAGGGGATATGCCATAATCGCCACGCTTGGCAGGCGAATTGGCGATCCCAGTGGCGGTAGTTCTATCGCGAGACGATGCTCCCCATCCCACGTTGTTATTTATACTACCGCTCTATTAGAATGGTTGAACCACCATTGTTCGGTTGACTAACTGCTTTGGTGGAAAAATTGTCTTCTAGTAGAAGAAAATTCTTTCACAAGTGGACAGTGGATTTTTTTTTCTATCTGTTTGTAAACGAAAAAGATGCATAGTCACCAACTCTCAATGTGAACTTGCCAATTTCAAAATTTAAAAAGAAAAACCGGTTCACCCAAAAATTTAAATAAGTCAACTCTGAACTTTATCTATAAAACTTGTAGGTAGAATATAATAAAGTTATAACAAAAGCTTGAGGTCTAGATAACTTCCAGGAAAAAGTTAGTTAATGATAGGGTATAGGTACGTGCTTCTCTCCATAAGTATGTCAGGAACACTTCTTGTTGAACTTTATTTTATACTCGCATTATAATAACTAATGTGCACTCTGGCACTGGCTGACTTTATAAAAACTTAAGCAGGAAATTCTGTTACCGACGTCAGACAAAGTACAACCTTATTTCATTATATATATGGAGCAAAATAAGTGGAACAAGGAATGGCGTACTTGGCTCGATTTTGAGATTAACTTTTATGACGTATTCTGACAACAAGGGGATTGCTTACAAAGAATTCAGCGTTGCAATGACGATCTGGTTTGTCCAGCGGTGTGAAACGACCGTTTGATTCGAAGGGTCACGGGATCGATCCCCGCATCAGAACAAAATATTTGTATGACCTAAACATTTTTGTTTCGGGTCTGAGTGTTTGTGTATGTATTGTGTGTGTACAACGGCACACACGACATAGGCTTATTCGTAGTGTGCGGCTGTGAGTGTATTTATTTTAATTGCAAAGTGCAAGGACATAATTTCCAGCGTTACCATCTTTCGAGTAAATTGTGATATATTTCCGTAATTCCAGGTAGCAAATCTTAGACCATGAGAGTGGCAACTGACATCTGTTACGTTGAGTACTTCATTGTTTAAGAAGTGATAATGTACATTTCTTGAGACACACCTACAGATGGGATCTGGGTCCATCAAGAAACTGACGTTCACTAAGTGACTTTGAATAAAATCATGAGGATCTTGAAAAGACCGGGATATACCTATATGGGATTTCACTCTACATATATCTTCATTTCCATTAATAAAATTAAATAATAATAAACACCTCAGTTATCTAATTATCTCTATATATATCTTCCTTTCCATTACATCGACAATAGAATTAAATAATAATAAACGCCTCAGTTTCCTAATTATCGCAGGTTGCCAGTAATATCATCCGAATCATCTGATACATAATCAGAAAATATCAATAAAACCATTAAAATACACATAAAAAAACATGACAGACGAATCCGGGTGTTTGCACATAATGCTTGAATGCATACATTTAGCTCTGCCTACCTTTTTCAGGGATCACATTTGTCAAGTTACGTAATTAAAGAATTGCAAACCATCTCAAAATAATTGGGTTATTCGTCAACTGGACATAAGTAACCGGACACACGTGTGTCCAGTTGGTTAAACTTGAAACTGTAATGACTTGTTATTAAATAATTAGTAGCGGTCCCTAATGAAAAACAAAGTATTGGTAAATTTATGCACTCCACCTTTTAAAAACCTAGTAGAGTAAATTTGTACACAAACGATCATGAATATGCATGACAGTAAATATCACAATAAATGAAATATCATCTGTTTGTTTTTTAAATGAATTTTTCATTTTGTTTCGCTAAACCGGAACTGCTCTTATTGAGTGCGATGTATTACTTTTCCCAACGATTTATTTTATTCCTTCAAACCACTGTTGAATAAATTTGGTTCGGAAACGAGTTATGTTTTGAATGGCTCAAATGGTTCGCTTCGAGACGATGTTGATATTTTAATTAAATATGTTGAGATAATATAAATTACTGCTGCTATTATTAACTGCCTCGATAGCCTACTGGAAGCAGGCCACTACTACTACGCTGAGATCCTGGGTTCGATTCCCGGGCAGGGGGTTATCAGAGGTAATGGTGTTAAGTCCTTTATTTCTGGTTTAATTGGGATTTTTACATTTTCTGGAAATTTCCCAGTACCTCGAAGTTTGGTAATGTGCCCGGAGATGTCAACATGCTCGCCACCTGTTACAAGGGCGAACCCGTAACCGGCGAATCGTGGGTGTTTGCATGTATGCTTGAATGCATGCATTTACCTCTGCCTACCCCTTCGGGGATTACAGGCTCGAAGTTACGTTTAGTATATATTATCTGCACTCGGGTTTTTGGTGTGTTTAGTTGTCAATAAGCTCGCCGCTATGCTATGTATATTTGAATGTATGCATTTGTAGCGTCCACTACATTAAGGCGCCAACTAGTGGCACACAGACGAAACCTCACGGTACCTGTCTAATATGGTAGATGGCGTGTCAATCGAATAACATCGCACATACGAAGATTTCTCAAGAGTTGGAGTTGAGTTGTATATATATACAACTTCCGAACGTCAATCGTTGGGCCGCGGCCCGCCAGGAGCTACCACTTCGCCTGGTCGGAGATTTACCCGTTGAGCGATATTTTTTTTCATTAGAATACATAGTACCAATTAAACCATCTCAGAATTATTCTGAGAGCCTGCGACGCCCAGACCTTCGTTATATTATAAAACCTGGAAATTCTTCTATATATGTCCCCTATATAGGTATAAACAAAACCAAAATATACAACCTGGGTCGCGGTGGCTTTGGCAGGTAACGGGTAGTAAAGGTGAGTAAAATTGTGTTTCAAATTTGTGATAGTATAAAACTTAGTTTTCATATATTTTAACTTACAATCATATTAGAAGCCGCCTCGTCTATTGGCGGACACTTTGGACGGTGGCAACCCCTTGCCAGGCACCGTCTAATTATTTTTATATCTACTTTCGTCATAGTATAAATTGTGACTTTTATATATTTTATTCAGAAAAATATACAAATAATGTTTCCACAATTCCCAGTCACTTTCGATGGTTCCCCTATCTTCCCAGACACATTGAAGTCTACTCCAGGCGTGCGCGCGATGAATATACATGTACGTTGGTGCGAGTGAAATAGTATGATCGATCCACGGCGATCTCTTTCTGCGCATCAGCTGTGTCGTACTCCGTAATATATATTGTGTAGTGTGAACTGTTATACGTACAGAAACCGTTGAATAATTAATTTGTAAGAAAAATGAGGGCAAATTAATTTTGCTTTCTGAAGAGACATTTAAGAAATGTCAAACTGACGATCCGCTTAGCCCAACGGTGTGAGATGACCGTTTGATTCGAAGGGTCGCGGGTTCGATCTCCGCACCGGGACCAATATTTGTATGGCCTACAGATATTTGTTTCGGGTCTGGGTGTTTGTGTATGTTTTATATGTGTATAACGGTACCCACGACACAGGTTTATACCTACTGTAGGGCTGTGAGTGTAAGCGTAAGCGTATTTTTATAACTGAAATTCTGAAAAAAAAATTTTTTTTTTATGTAACAAAATTGGCAAACAAGCATGCAGTTCACATTGATGTTAACTGATGACTGCAGCCTATAGACACCTGCACAATGACCAGAGGTCAAAATGCAGATGCGCTGCCACTCCTGAGGCCTAAGGTGTTATGGCCTCTGTGCCTGAAATTACAGGGCCGTACATTACCACCTGACCGGAACACGATAGTGCTGAACACTACCATTTAGCGGCAAGTATATTAGGTAATGCGGTGGTGCCTACGCCCGCGAGCTCCGTCACTGGAGCTCTACCACCAGTAAAAACATAGTAAAACATAACCTTAAATATGCGATCATTATTTTACCTGATAAATATATAGATGGAGGTTATCACCGGAAATGCCATGAAACATTCACAGGCGTACTACAATTCTGCCTGCAGAATTTCAAAAAGAAAAAAAAGTAAACAAGAAGTCGTTCAGTGTAGACAACTCATCGCCAGATACACCGGTAGTACCTGAGTTAACTACTGAACTCGCAACAAAATCTCCGACACTATTAAACCAAACTTTATTTTTTACTTTATTTTGTGATGGCTATAATTAAAAGTATAATTTAATTCTGTTTCCATTGATTAATGAAATCAATGGAAAAAGAATTAAATTATACGATCTAAGTTATTTTCTCTCCATATAGTAAAACCAACATACATAAAAATTGATCTCCTTAACTTTAAACTTATGTATGTACGTATCTTGACGCCAGGTCCCTAACGGGGTAGGCAGAGAGTGTAGAGCGCCAAATACCCCGGTCCTGACAAACCTCTCGTGCCTTGTCTACCTTCATCATTCTCTTTATAAATGCACGCCGATTCCGAAGACTTTTGACCCACCATCAGACAGAACTCGACCTATTTGGTCATGGTAGGTCAGTCTTTGTCTTCCTGGGCCTCTGCAACCATCCACATTCGCATTGTATATCTGTTTAGACATTCGCTCATTCGACATTCTTTCTATATGCCCGAACCATGGGAGCATGCCTTTTTTTATTTTTACACCGATACTATTATTCACAAAAAGCCTCTTTCTTACATCTTCATTACGAACGCGATCGGTGAATGATACACCACAGATCTTGCGCAAAGATCTCATCTCGACCGCGTTCAACTTACTTTCATGCTCTTTCCTGCATACCCAGCTCTCGCTTCCATATAAAAGCGTTGGAGTAAGTACAGCATTATGTACAGCTAGTCGAGCCCGCTGGCTGAGATGTTTAGATTCTAGCAGATTACCCAACGCTCCATTCAAGCAATTCCCAGCAAGCACTCTTCTTCCTATGTCGGTGGTGTACCTACCATCCTTGCTAAAAGCATATCCAAGATATACAATTTCATCCACCTGTTCTAACACTGCATCATCTACTACTACCCTTGCATTTGTTCTCTGTTCATCTCATTCAAATACTAATACTTTAGTTTTATCCACATTCAATTGTATGCCTTTCTTCATACAATCCTCTTTCATAACTGTGACTAGTGCTTGTAGCCCAGATGGTGTAGAGCTAACAATTACCGCATCATTTGCGTAAAGCAGACAGTTCACCACTAAGTCACCCATACGAACTCCCACATCCATCTACTTTACCCTCTGGAGGCATTTGTCCAGATATATGATAAACAGCCTAGACGAAAGCACGCAACCCTGTCTGACACCGATGTTAACATCAAACCAGGGTGACATGTTACCATCTACCCGTACACATGCTTTAACTTTGAACTTTTAGAACTTAAACATCGACTGCCGATTTTTCTTATTATATTCTGCACAATACTTTAAAAAAATTCATAGATATTTTTTACAACTTTCTCAAATCACAACTGGATTCCATAAAATTCACTTGAATAATTGTAATGAATCGCATTCAATTGTTGACTAGTTGTGCCCGCGACTTCGCCCGCGTGAGAGTAGCCTAAGTTACTCCTTATTACATCAGCTATCTGCCAGTGAAAGTCCGGTCAAAATCGGTGCAGCCATTCCCAAGATTAGCCCCGCCAAACAGACAGACAGACAGACAGACAAAAATTTTAAAAATGTTATTTTGGTATATGTACTGCGTATACATATATAACATATGCATTTAGTAAAAAGCGGTTATTTTAATATTACAAACAGACACTCCAATTTTATTTATTTGTATAGATTTCATATTTTGTTGATATGAAATTATCATTAATTAATTTATTTTTTTTAATTAACTATTTTAATCGGTTCTAAATCTACATAATTATTTTTTTGATAAATTTAGAGTATAGATCGCGCTATTTCACTCGCACCAACGTACATGTATATTCATCGCGCGCACGCCTGGAGTAGACCTCAATGTATCTGGGAAGATAGGGGAACCATCGAAAGTGACTGGGAATTGTGGAAACATTATTTGTATAGTTTTTGGAATAACATATATAAAAGTCACAATGTATACTATGACGAAAGTAGATATAAAAATAATTAGACTGCCTGGCAAGGGGTTGCCACCGTCCAAAGTGTCCGCCAATAGACGAGGCGGCTTCTAATATGATTGTAAGTTAAAATATATGAAAACTAAGTTTTATACTATCACAAATTTGAAACACAATTTTACTCACCTTTACTACCCGTTACCTGCCAAAGCCACTGCGACCCAGGTTGTATATTTTGGTTTTGCTTATACCTGTATAGGGGACATATATAGAAGAATTTCCAGGTTTTATAATACAACGAAGGTCTAGGCGTCGCAGGCTCTTAGAATAAAAGTAAACAAGTTGATATATAAAAACTGCAGAAGAATGACAAACGTTCATGTATAAACATGATAGCAAGTAAAATATCAATACCATTTGTTTTTTTAATGAAATTTTCATTTTGTTTCGCTAAACCGGAACTGCTTTTATTGAGTGGTTTTACTTTTCGCAACGATTTATTTTATTCCATTAAACCACTGTTGAATAAATTTGGTTTGGAAATTTCGGGTCATGTTTTGAATAGCTCTTCGGCTCATGTTTTGAATGGCTTAAATGTTTCGCTTTGGGACGATATCGATATTTTAATTAAACACGTTGGGCTATATTGTCTTCGTTCGGGTTATTCTCATGTTTATTTTGGATTTATTTGTGTGGATGAGTAGGAGAGATTCTATTGTTACTTAAATGTCTTTATCGCTTCGTGATAGTATAACGTTGGAACTGTAAGCAGAGAATATGTAATAACACTACGTATAGAATGGACACTTCGACGTCCCGCCCGATTTCCCAGCATCATCCAACCTCCTCCCCTCTTATGGGCGACGGTTGGTATTTTCTACATACTATACACACAGGTGCACGTGTAAATACACGTCACTGATTTTGAATGTACGTTGGGATGGATTCATTATTTACCCCTTCAGAGATGAAATTCTGATATTAGAATACAGTTCCAATTGAATCATCTCGAAATAACTTAGAACGCTACTTTTTTACAAATTGATATAAATCTATACAAATAAATAATATTGGAGTGTGTGTTTGTAATATTAAAATAATCGCTTTTTACTAAATGCATATGTAATAGGTTGGGGAAAAAGTCTTTTCGCATTATAGTATGTATGAACTTGTAATAAAATCTCTTTGGCTGTAGTATTTGTACCTGGCTGGTTTTGGTGTCATGGAAAGTTAAAATTTTAAAGAACATAATTTCAAATTCAAATTAGGCAAATGTGTGATTTTCATTTGTTTTTCGTACTGTTAAGATGAGTGAATCTAATGAAGAAATTCGATGCATTTTAAAATTTTACTACAAAAAAGGTAAAAATGCAACGCAAGCCGCGAAAAAAATTTGCAATGTTTATGGACCTAGTGCAGTGTCTGTGAGAGTAGCACAAATTTGGTTTAAGCGTTTTCAATCCGGAAATTTTGATGTCAAAGATGCACCTTGTAACGTTGTATTTTTTCTGGTTTATAATATATGGTATTATATATTAAAAATGGTCACAGCGCCATCTAGTTAATCACCGCCGTACTAGGTCAACATTATCAATAGTATCACGTATTCCATACGACGCATAGTTTGATTACATAATTTATCTAATACTTATAATTTGTCTTAAAAATACAATTTCGATATTTCCAAATTAAATATTAGATATAACGACAAGTACATAATTAAAATATTATTCGGTGAATTTCATTAGCATTGTGGCTGAAAGTCTAAAAAAAGACACGAATCCAGGGCCGGTAAAGGGAAAGGTCTGAGAGGTTATTAGACGTCTCTGAGCATTTGATTTTTCTCTGTGCAACTAGTTAGTGGTGACACACTCGAAATTATGTAAAAGGTTGAAGCCTAGAATATTTTGGCCATCATGGCCTAAATGCCTATTCAATAGGTATTTTTATCACCAATTGAGCCAGTTTCCCTAATTTTGGGAGGAGATGGGATGCAGAGGCTTTATTCAGTTATGAGATTATACCGAAAAGTCCTCATGCGGGTTTTTGTTATTTTTTGTTCTTTATTTTTTATATAGAATTCGTTTATATAGAATTCGTTTACTATTTCATGCGTAAATTTGTTCATTGGTTAGGTCATAATTTAGCATAGGGAATCCTCAACTTACCTTTTAAGTACGGATCATTGTTAGAATATTTTTTTCCTTCCCCAATGATGGTGTTAAATCTGACTGACCTCTGGATGCGGGGTGTGACCGGTTACCCTGAAGCCTAGTGGAGTAGAGAATACTGGACTCCTCCGAAGCTGGCTACAAAGGTACCATCTCAAGGATTTGTAGAAAGGATTAGGGTTACCGGCATTACCATGCCCGGGGACAGGTAATAAAGTAAAGTAAATATATTAAATTAAATGAATAAAGGAGCAGTAATCGTCACCACTCGAACCATTTCATATTCACGACCCTGTTTTCTTGATAGTTTGTTACTGGATCACATTGGTAAAAGCATGTAATAGGAATTTGTATTCCTTCTTCATTAAAAGAATTGGGTTTTAGTCATAATAATACTCTGAGAGAGCTCGGGCTCGCAGCCTTCTTTCAGTGATAAAACACTGAGGCTTGCAGGCATCTTTCAGTGATAAAATACACTGAGAGCAGCCGTCTTTCAGTGGCGCCCAAATAAATATAAGGAAAGGTTTTCAATGGCCTTCCTTGGTGAGGAATATTGCTCCTTTTGATTTTGTGTGGTTTAATAGTGGGAAAATTATTTTTTTTAGTTATATCAATAACTTTCTACTGTTAAATTAATATTATTTTTTAATTTAGGGAAACTGCTCAATTGGATGTTTTTAAATGTGTTGTCACTTTTATTTATGTTATATGTATGCCTCCTACCTACCTATATTTAAAACTGAATTTAAATTTCAGTTGTAGTACAAAAGTACTTATATACAACTTTTGTTTTTATTTAACTGTATTGGTTTTTTTTGAAAACATTTCAAAATAAACATAGTTTTTATGGTTAATACCTACATAACCTTTTAAAATGCTTAGTAATGATAGGTATGTACTAAACATAATATTTTTTTTGATACCTATATATTTTATGGTTTAATTTGATAACCATGTTTCATACTTTTATAGTAATGCTTTTGTGCTAAATAAACTTAAATATTGCATATAACATTTTGGAAATGAAACTTTGTTTACATTTTAGTACGGATACATGAAATTTGTATTACAATTTTGCTTTTGTGCTAATTATAGCATATTGTTATATAACTAAACAATTTTAAAAAATTGTTATATAGTGAAAATGTTTTGGTTTAATTGAATAACCGTATTATGATTACAATTATTGTAAGTTTGTGGTATTGTCGTTGTAGTTAATTTTTTTTTGTACCAAATAGGTAAATACTGTGTTATTTATGGAAACAAGTTCCTGTTTTGATGTTTTTTGTTAAGTGGTGGCTAATACTGCATTCCAAAATGGAAACTACGGCTAAATATTTAGAATATTATATTCTCTTAGCGCAGGAAATTCCGGAAACCGTAATTACCGATGATGTGGTTCAATTCACGGGATCTAAAATTTGTTTGTAGCTCAAAAGAAATATGACGTTCCTCGATTTCATCTATGAGCCAAGGGTGACCAACCTAGGATAATTAGGTATTATTTTTTTTAGGAATTTATTAGGTAGGAGGACATTTACATGAACTCATGCATGTATATGAGTATTATAGTTGGAATATATATGGTGTAGGTAGTTAATTTTTTTAGTTTGGTAGGCTAACATAGTGTGCCTACATAGCATACACTGTATAGGTTTTTTTTTATGCTGTTACTGTTGTTAGCAGCTATGGTATACCTAATGTTTTTTTATGTTGTATGTATAGTTTTTTTATGCTGTTACTGTTGTTAGCAGCTATTGTATACCTAATGATTTTTATGTGTAGGTATGGGTTTTTTTTATGCTGTTTACTGTTGTTAGCAGCTTTACTCGCGATGACGTTTTTTATAACTAGCGATGTAGGTATGTTTGTTACGTTGTTACTGTTGTTAGCAGCTATCCTCGCGAAGATGTTTTTATAACTAGCGATGGATGTTTTTTAATGCTGTTACTGCCGTTAGCAGCTATTCCCGCGATGACGTTTTTATAACTAGCGGAGACTGGCAATATTTTTTCACCAGTTCTTTTTTTATGAGGGTTTATAGTTGTGAATATTTTAAACCACACTTCCCTTATTTTATATTGACTACTGTTATAGCTCTAGAGCTGGCAGTTAGTTAATTTATTTAGAGAAGATGATTCGACAACCTTTGGAAGTCAATCCTTCGTATTTTTAGAGTAGAGTTCTACATGAACTTCTACTTTCGTTTGGGTATTGGAGTTCCACTGTAAATCAGGCGGAACTCACTTATGGGTTTTGATTGTAGGTGACATTTGGCTTCGAATTTATATGCCAATGTTTACAAGTTTGGAAGAGAGGCATGACAGATGATTTTATGAAAGGATGGGGTTTATTTTGCTCGGACAGCAGGTGAGATAAAAGTAGGTAGAACAACAGTCCTGGCGCGTTGGCTGAAATCGGGAAGTGAAATAGGTACTATTGGTTAGTTAGTAGGTAAAGAGTAGGTGTCGATACTGGTAGGTCATTTTGCATTGTTTTTTAATACCTACCGGAGTTTGGTTTATCTGGTTTATCTATAGCTTTTCAAAAGCATAGTTTTTTTTTCACAGATACTCCAGTGTTTGTTTAAAGTGTTCTTGTTTTTTTTGCACTTTTGCACTTGTTGTTGTTGTAATGAGTGGGAACTTTTTATGTACCAGTAGTTGTTTTTTTAACCTTTTAGGAGGTTTGTTTTAGTCTTTTACAGGTACATTGGTGTTTTTTTTTAACCTATTACAGGTTGACTTTTTTTTTTTGTTTTTTTTTTAAATAGCAGTGTCTTTTCATGACCAAGAAGGATGGCAGTTAACTCTTTCGGCGCTGAGGGCAGCGCAGTTTCTCCCTTTGTTCGAAACTTTTGTAGGAAGGGGGGTATTGTAACGTTGTATTTTTTCTGGTTTATAATATATGGTATTATATATTAAAAATGGTCACAGCGCCATCTAGTTAATCACCGCCGTACTAGGTCAACATTATCAATAGTATCACGTATTCCATACGACGCATAGTTTGATTACATAATTTATCTAATACTTATAATTTGTCTTAAAAATACAATTTCGATATTTCCAAATTAAATATTAGATATAACGACAAGTACATAATTAAAATATTATTCGGTGAATTTCATTAGCATTGTGGCTGAAAGTCTAAAAAAAGACACGAATCCAGGGCCGGTAAAGGGAAAGGTCTGAGAGGTTATTAGACGTCTCTGAGCATTTGATTTTTCTCTGTGCAACTAGTTAGTGGTGACACACTCGAAATTATGTAAAAGGTTGAAGCCTAGAATATTTTGGCCATCATGGCCTAAATGCCTATTCAATAGGTATTTTTATCACCAATTGAGCCAGTTTCCCTAATTTTGGGAGGAGATGGGATGCAGAGGCTTTATTCAGTTATGAGATTATACCGAAAAGTCCTCATGCGGGTTTTTGTTATTTTTTGTTCTTTATTTTTTATATAGAATTCGTTTATATAGAATTCGTTTACTATTTCATGCGTAAATTTGTTCATTGGTTAGGTCATAATTTAGCATAGGGAATCCTCAACTTACCTTTTAAGTACGGATCATTGTTAGAATATTTTTTTCCTTCCCCAATGATGGTGTTAAATCTGACTGACCTCTGGATGCGGGGTGTGACCGGTTACCCTGAAGCCTAGTGGAGTAGAGAATACTGGACTCCTCCGAAGCTGGCTACAAAGGTACCATCTCAAGGATTTGTAGAAAGGATTAGGGTTACCGGCATTACCATGCCCGGGGACAGGTAATAAAGTAAAGTAAATATATTAAATTAAATGAATAAAGGAGCAGTAATCGTCACCACTCGAACCATTTCATATTCACGACCCTGTTTTCTTGATAGTTTGTTACTGGATCACATTGGTAAAAGCATGTAATAGGAATTTGTAACTTACCATTTAAAAACATAGGTTAAATAAATAAATATCAGTGTACCAAACAAACAGCTTTTTATTCAACTCGTTCATTTACAGAACGGGGTTTCAGTCTTGATAATATTCTGAGAGTCCGGCTCGCAGCCATCTTTCAACCTCGCTCTGGTCGCCCTATTACGGATAAAATGGATGCCATTTTTGAAAAAGTGGAGCAAGATCGACAGTTACGACGTAGCTGAGGAACTGAGAATTGATCACAAAACAGTTTTGGCGCATTTGAAAAAAGCTGGGTACAAAAAAAAGCTCGATATTTGGGTACCTCACGGGCTCACTGAAAGAAACCTAATGAACCGTGTACTCATTTGTGATTCTTTATTACGACGTAATGAAACCGAATCATTTTTGAAGAAGCTGATAACTGGTGATGAAAAGTGGATCACGTACGACAAGAACGTGCGAAAAAGGTCGTGGTCAAAGGCTTCACAGACTGTGGCGAAACCCGGGTTAACTCGCAATAACGTGATGTTGTGTGTGTGGTGGGATTGGAAGGGCATTATTCATTATGAGCTATTACCACCAGGCAGGACTATCGATTTTGAACTCTACTGCGAACATCTGATGAGATTAAAGCAAGAAGTTGAGAGAAAGCGGCCGGAATTGATCAACAGAAGGGGTGTGGTGTTTCATCATGATTACGCTAGACCTCACACATCTATAGCCACTCAGCAAAAATTAAGAGAGTTTGGCTGGGAGGTGTTAATGCATCCGCCGTATAGTCCTGACCTTGCACCTTCAGATTTCCCCCTGTTTCGGTCTCTTCAGAATTCTTTATGCAATGTTAGGTTATCATCACGAGAGGACTGCCAAATCCACGTGTCGCGGTATTTTGATGAGAAGTCCCAAAATTTTTATAGCAATGGGATCATGTCCCTACCTACAAGATGGCAAAAGGTTATCGAACAAAATGGTACATACATACTTTAGTTAAATTTAAATAAACTATATTAAAAAATGTTTTGAATTATCTTAAAAAATGCGAAGAAACTTTTTCCCCAACCTTATATGTATACATGGTACATATACCAAAACAACATTTTTTACAATTTTTGTCTTCTTCAGTCTTTCTGTCTGTTTGGCGGGGCTAATTTTTGGGAACAGCTGGACCAATTTTGATGGGACTTTCACCGGTAGATAGCTGGTGTAATAAGAAGTAACTTAGGCTAGCTGCGCCCATGATTTCGTTCGGGTAGATACTGAACAACCATAAATCCTCACGCGGACGAAGTCGCGGGGTCAGTTAGTATAAAATATAAATAAAGTCTGCACTAGAATGGTACACAAACGTTCGTGAATAAACATGACAGTAAATAAAATAATAAATAAAATAAATAAATACGCTTACACTCACAGCCCCACACTAGGTATTAAACCTGTATCGTGGGTGCCGTTGTACACACACAACACATACACAAACACCCAGACCAAATATCAAAACCATTTATTTATCTATTGAAATTTTCATTTTGTTTCGCAAAACCGGAACCGTTCTTATTGTGTGGGATTTTTATTTTTATTTGCCACAATTTATTTTATTTCATCAAAAAACCTTTGAATACATTTGGTTTGGAAATTTCGCGTCATGTTTTAAATACCTCAAATGTTTTGCTTCGAGAAGATATCGATGTTTTAATAAGTGATAATACCAACGTTTTTTTTAGGTTTCTGGCGTGTTGGTTTTGTTCTGATTCAGTTCATCTCGGTGTAAGGGTCTAGTAGGCAGTTTTATTGCAGTTACGTTGTCTCAGAGGATTATTAATACTGCTACTAAATGGGAGTCGTATGTGAAGAAGTAGTGTTCGAGATCATTTGTTTCTGCTCTCATGTCTTGTAATCCATTTAGGACTATTTTTATTGGATTATTATATGCTTTGAATACCTAAAGGTACCAACTCTACTTTTTTTTGTTTTGTTTTATGTAACAATGTGTGTTAAATGATGACTGCACCTATGGACATCTACACAATAACCGGAGGTCAACATTCAAATTTTAAAAAATTAAGTTGAATTGGATGAGATTTAGAAAGTGACGAAAAACTGTAAATATGAAAGTTAAATTAAATTGAAAATAAATTCACTTTTAGATTCTCTTCATATTCATAACAACTAATTATACGTAATGTTTGTACAAACACGCATTACGATAATATTAATTTAAAATGCTTTTAATTCGCCATTTAATTCACAGGTGAGTAATTCACAGGTGAGTAACTTGCCTGAGTTACTTGACTGCCAATGAAATTCGCAACGCTTGCTTATGTCATCTGTCGTTGGATTATATCAATTCTATAAATTTTTAATTCTATTCGCTAAAAAAAGGAAAGGAAAAAAAACTCAACGTCAAATCTATACTAGAGAGTAGGTACTATACTTTTTAGGGTTGACTGTTAAAAACGGGGACCCTTATACATTCTTCACGTCTGTCTGTATGTCCGTCCGTCCGTTCTTATTCACAGCCAATTTATTCCAAAATTATTAAGACTACACGTGGTACGTAAATATATCCTGTAAACTGCTTTCCGATTTTCCTATACAAAAGGAACATAAAAATATGTGGGGTCCTTGAAAAGTATCCCAAGAACTTAAACAAAATAGCACAACAAACTTATATATTTATAAACCAATGTTTCAAAATTATATTTTGATTCCTAAAACCGTTTTTCAAAGTCGTTTAGAAAATTTATTGTGGTAAAATTAGTGTTAAATTTAAAGGCCCTCTAAATTAACTAAGCAAGTGAAAAATAAAAGAATAATGTATGCCGCAGGTCTGAATAATTTATTTATTTTGGTATTACCGAGATATCTGTGAATTTTCAACTGTATAACTATCACAGCTTATGAGCTACAGACCGACAGACATCGGAACAGGATCCCGTTTTTACCCTTTGGTTGCGGAATCCTAAAAAGTAAAGGTCTCAATGAAGACGTGACACTACCAAGGTCTCGATCTTTTGCGCAGCCGTATGATAATATATATGAATTCTCATACATTTTATTGTGAAACTTTTAAGTTGGCAACATGTTAAATAAGACAAAAGCTGCGAAGAATCATGTTCGACCTGACCTTCAACCTGACCCGGCCGCGTCGAGGTACTCAGAGTCTCCGACTCGTGAGCCGTTTGCACAAGTGCTATTATATGAATTCTTAAGGGTGAATGTTTTAAAAAAACCACAACGTGTTGGGGCCGTTTGTTTTTCACGTAGTTTTCTTTTTTAATGGATTTATGTAGGTGTTGTCTCGCGATGGTATTAGTTTATTTTTTATGAAGTGGTAAACAAGCATGCAGTTCACATTGATGTTGACTGCCGCCTATAGACACTTACAGAAAGACCAGAAGTCAAAATGCAGATGCATTACCACTCCTGAAGCCTAAGTAGTTTCGTCTCTGTGACAGTCATAATGAAGCCATACACTACATACAAGTAACATAAATCTGATACATTAAAATTTATTTCGATTTTCCTATCAAAAAGTAATCACGTGAAGCGTACATACTCGTAAAACTATGAACATCATTGTGAGGCAGTTACAATAAACTCTATATAAACCAATTTAAAATTTATGAGTTTTCACATTGTCAACAATTTCATTCATTCATAGCTGATTGGCATCGGCGTGAATGCAACAAACTCTGTTATGAATTACTCTGAAATGTACTACCGTGGCGGGGTTCACTTTGGGGTTCAACAAAATGTATAGTCTGTTGTTAAATTCAAAATTTCTCGTTCAGTAAGAATGAACGAGAACTAGACTTCTTTCAAACTCATCACCATTATCGTTTCAGCCAAATGAGGTTTACTGCTGGACAAAGACCTCCCCCGAAGATTGGCACAACGAACGGTCCTGGGCCGCCCTCATCCAGTCATTGCCCGCAACCTTCACCAGGTCGTCGGTCCACCTCGTGGGGGGCTGCCTACGCTTCGCCTACCGGTGAACGTAACGTACGCGGTCGCCACTTAAGATCTCTTCTAGCCCCAACGGCCGTCAGTTCTTCGAGTTGCCCTGCCCACTGCCACTTGAGTTTCGCTATTCGGTGGGCTAAATCGGTTACTTTGGATCTCATGCGGATCTCCTCATTTCTGGTATAGCTCTCTCCATTGCTCACTGCGTAACTTTGAGCCTTCTTCTGAGGCCCATGGTGCGTTATACTGTATTTCATTACTGGCAACACATACTGGTCAAAGACCGTCTTCTTCAGACACTACAATAAATTGGACGAGAACTACTATCAATGAAATTTTTCTGTCAAACGTTTGATTTAAGTCTACCACCATGTATATGTATACTGTATTGCAGAACATAAATTGAATTAAACGGTAATGAATGCTTCCATTATGATAGTCATGGAGACAAAACGTCTTATTATGCGGGAGTAGGAACGCATCTGCATTGAGACTTCTTATTTTACGTTCATTTACACAGAGCCTTTGTATCCACATGAAATGCAATTTAAAAGAACTGACTAACAAACAACGCAAACGCAAAGGTTATGTCTATAGACAAAGATCAGAGTGAAGTAATGAGTGTAAAAGTATTTTTATGTAATGATGGTGGAAAACAATCATGTAGTTCACATTGATGTTAAGTGATGACTGCAGCCTATAGATACACAAAGGCCAGATCTCAAAATGTAGATGCGTTTCCACCCTTGAGACCTTAGTTTTTATGTCTCTGTGATATTTATAACGAGGTTACACATTACACATTACTGGTGGTAGAGCTCCAGTGACGGAGCTCGCGGGCGTAGGCATCACCGCATTACCTGATATACTTGCCGCTAAATGGTAGTGTTCAGGACCATCGTATTCCAATCAGGTGGTAATGTACGGCCCTGTAATTTCCGGCACAGAGGCATAACACCTTAGGCCTCAGGAGTGGTAACGCATCTGCATTTTGACCTTGATCTTTGTGTGGGTACTATATGCTGCAGTCATTACTTAACATCAATGTGAACTGCATGCTTGTTTGCCACTTCCATTACATAAAAAAAAACAAACCGATACACGATAGTGCTAAATATTACCGTTTGGCAGATATTATAGATTAGATAATGCGGCGGACGCCTTCGAATCCCTACACTGATATTCGGCCACCAGTAAAAAGGATTGAAAGGAAGGATGTGTATTAATTGGGATATTTGGCGCTCCCTGCTCTCTGCCTACCCCGTTTAGATCTTAGCATGAAGATACATAAATACACAGGTATGTCCTTAAGTCAGAGTGATAGCAAAGAATAAATAAATAATTTCATTTTAATATAAACAAACGAAAATTATTATTATTTTTCACCCAGTAAAAGTTAAAAACAGCAGCCGAACTAATTTTAAAATTCTACAGCAAAACTTAAGTTATATTAATAAAAGAAAATTCAGATTAAGAGCCAGGAAAATGTTTAACACTGATCGCATGAAATCCATAATACCATCGTATGCTAACAAGCGTACTTATTGGAAAGTTAATCAAACTATGGACTAATACCTAAGAGCGTTAAATTGACTTGACATTTTAAACTCGTGTTCATAGTCCGTGGTTTAAACTATTCAAACGTTAAATATTCATAAGTTGCCGCTAAAGGTTACGAAATTACCCTAAATATGAACTAAAGGATAATTTGATATTAAAATTAAATACAGCATAATAATGTCACTGAGGGTAAGATGTTCAAGAGTGTAGGTATTATCGCACTACCTAATGTATGTATGTATGTATCTTCACGCCAGGTCCCTAACGGGGTTGGCAGAGAGTGTAGAGCGCCAGATATCCCGGTCCTGACAAACCTCTCGTGCCTCGTCTACCTTCATCATTCTGTTCATACATGCACGCCGATTCCTAAGACTTTTGACCCCACCATCAGACAGAACTTGACCTATTTGGTCATAGTAGGTCAGTCTTGGTCTTCTTGGGCCTTTGCAACCATCCACATTTGCATTGTATATCTGTTTAGTCATTCGCTCATTCGACATTCTTTCTATATGCACGAACCATCGGAGCATGCCTTTATTCATTTTTACACCGATACTATCATTCACACAAAGCCTCTTTCTTACATCTTCATTACGAACGCGATCGGTGAGTGACTCATACACCGCAGATCTTGCGCAAAGATTGCCTAATGTGTGTGATGATAAGTTGTGATCAGAGGTTTTTAATGCGTTGAAGGTAGCAAACAAGCATGTTGTTCACATTGATGTTAAGTGATGAATGCAGTCTATAGACATCCTCACAATGACCAGAGATCAAAATGGAAATGCGTTGCTACCCTTGAGAACTTTGTTGTTATGTCTCTATAATAGTTATTACGGGGCCATACATTACCATCTAACTGGAAAACGATAGTGCTGAACAATAACATTTAGCGGCAGATAGATTAGATAATGCAGGTGACCATGCCCTCTAGCTCCTACGCTGAAACTCTACCACTAGTAACGTTTTCGCAGGTATTCGCGAGATTCATACATTGTTGAAATCGTAATTGCGGATTTTCTCGCGTATTCTACTATGTAGAAACGTCGGGTAAGAACATAGAGCAACTCGGCTCACCGGCCGCGGCGGACCGCAGGGGAGTAGCCATAGCGTGTATTACCGATGCAAAACAGTCTGTCATTTTTTGCGGGGGGAAATGCGTGCGACACACACGCACACTACAAAAATCGTCTATTACTACGAAACTCACACCTTGACCTTAACAAAATACAGAAACAATTTCACGCACACATTTAAACATCTAGGCGACAGATACAGGCCTATTTGGGCTTGTAATTTAGCAGAGGGGAAAGCCTGCATATGGCTACTCCCCTCCGGTGTGGCTCTATGGGTAAGAAAGAGAAGTTGGGAGCAGTACGCAAGAAAATCCGCAAATATGATTTCTACAATCTACCACCAGTAGTATAGATTTAGGGTTTATATGTAGATGTGTTTATACTGTATTCACTTTTAAACAAAATGAGACACGTACTACTCTCAAAGCATTACAAATATATTATATACATATTTTTACTGGTGGTAGAGCTCCAGTAACGGAGCTCGCGGTGGTAGGCACCACCGCATTACATAATATACTTGCCGCTAAATGATAGTATTCAGCACTATCGTGTTCCGGTCAGGTAAAAATGTACGGCCCTTTAATTTCCGGCACAGAGGCATAACACCTTAGGCTTCAGGAGTGGTAACGCATCTGCATTTTGACCTTGGTCTTTGTGTGGGTGTCTATAGGCTGCAGTCATCACTTAACATCAATGTGAGCTGCATGCTTGTTTGCCAATTCCATCACATAAAAAAAAAATATATATATTATGTTTAATGTAATATATATATATATAAAATTAAACATTACATTACGTGTGATATTTCGTGATGTTTACAATGAACCCAGACCTTTAATCGAAGTTTGTTATTAAAGCAAATAATATGGAAGCCAATGAACAAAAAGATACTATATTCAGCTACATTATTAAGATAACCTTTCTTTGATAGTTAGGGTCGTTGTGAATAAAATAGTACATAGTTCCACAATATAAAAGGTAATTGAGAACAAGGAGAAGAACTTTCAGCGGTCACTTAATAGACCTTGAAGGCTTAATAGTTATTAGTATTCCTACTTTTTTCCTGTTTCCTTTCATTCCATTTCGTGAAACACGATACACAGAAGGAAAAATATGTTGATTGGATAGTGGCAATGGCGGATGTTGGAAATTTTTGAAAATTCTTCGTTTGTTGTTAGTATTCCGTTAAAAGTTATTTTTGTAAATATTTTTTTTATGGAATGGAAGTGGCAAACAAGCATGCAGTTCACATTGATGTTAAGTGATGACTGCAGCCTATAGACACCATACGGAGACCAAGGTCAAAATGCAGATGCGTTATCACTCCTGAGGCCTAAGGTGTTATGCCTCTGTGCCGGAAATCACAGGGCCGTACATTAATTACCACCTGACCAGAACACGATAGGTAGTGCTGAACACTGCCATTTAACGGCAAGTAAATTAGGTAATACGGTGGTGCCTACGCCCGCGAGCTCCGTCACTGGAGCTCTACCACCAGTAAAAAGAAAGCTATGACTTTCTTTATGCCTGATGGCGACTAAAGAAATAAGACCATGATTTTTTGTTCGCTAAGCCCCTTAAGCAGCATGAATATGCATATTCTGTTAATGACACTGCCGTCGGTCCACGGATTTGTTGGCCGTTTTCGGATTTCCAACGAGTCACGTGCTAGTGGCAAATTATATTCATTTTAGGTGTTTAATTGAAAATTGAATCTCCAACTTGCAAAAACATTTCTTTTAAACTTTGGTGCAAAAGGGGGTCTTCAGGTTTCTCTTCAATAACTTGTTTTATTTAAAATAGATTATACGTTTATTACTTGATTAACAATGTAATATAAAATGAACAACAAAGATCCGGTCAATATATTCGGTAGTAAGAATCGGTAGTAGTCGCGCTTGCCCATTGAAGGTCCTTCTATACCTAGGCTACTGTCGTGTGCTGTCTGTGTAGTGTTCAGCACTATCGTGTTCCGGTCAGGTGGTAATGTATGGCCCTGTAATTTCCGGCACAGAGGCATAACACCTTAGGCCTCAGGAGTGGTAACGCATCTGCATTTTGAACTTGGTCTTTCTGTGGGTGTCTATTAGCTGCAGTCATCACTTAACATCAATGTGAACTGCAAGCTTGTTTACCACTTCCATTGCATAAAAAAAAGCTTTTTCGGTCAAATTTTCCCATAGCTGTCCTATTTTTGCTTCAAGATAGTACCAAAATCAGATTAGGTAAGCTAGAATAATTTGCATTATACTTTGCCATAGGGAAAAGGAAAATATGTTTCGTAATAATAAATGATACGAATAATAATATATATTCACTTATTTCACTTATTTGCCGTATCATGGAGTATTGGCGAAACTATTGCGGTATTGCAAGCGTAATTTTGCAGTAGAGAAGTTCTACTTTCGTCAGAAAGTCCGTCATGAGTTGGGTTGAAAATTTCCATAGTCCTTTTCCACCAGATGACCTTTTGTCAAACATACTGTTTATACAAGTGTTTCCATAATGACCAATTTTGATTTCCATACTTATATCATTAATAGCTGTTGCCCGCGGCATCGCCCGCGTGGATGTCGTTTATAAAGTATAAGCCTATGTTCTTTTTTAAATTCAACTCTATCTCTGTACCAAATGAGAAGTTCCACGTTGGGCTCGCACCTTGTACACTATATCAAAAGTTAGAGAAAAATACGCAGAATCATGGAAAAATACTCAAAAATAATTTGAATCGTTGTTTTTTTGTCGGAAATATTTATTTTATGTAATTTTTGTATGACAGGAATATGTTGCCATATCGCTACTATGTCATTCTTGTTTTCGAAACATACTTACGACAATTAATTGAAGATTGAATAAACGATTTGAATAGCTGAAAATGATTTAGTATTTTATGTTTCATCTCTCAACATAGTGTACATGGTGCGGGCCCAAGCTCCATACATTTTGGAACGTCTCCTTTAATCAAAATCGGTTCAGTCGTTTGGACGTGAAAAGGTAACAGACAGATAGATAGACAGAGTTACTTTCACATTTATAATGTTAGTAGGGAAGTAGGGATTAGTAAGATGTACAGTAGATATCAATTGTAGACTTGGTGTTGTTGTTATTAAAAAAAATATTTTACGTAGGTACCTACATCTGAAAATTATGACTGTTTTAATGAAACTGAGAGACGAAACATCATAGTTACTAATAAACTTCTCTACCTTTGATAAAACGCAAACAACATTTCAGTTCATGCAAAAAGGAAAATGGTGTTTTATATAACTAAGCAATAAATAAATAAGGAAAGAGAACACCAGGAACCGGGGGGACCCATTACGGAAACGTGTAATTTACCTGTCTTTTTTGTACAAACAACTTCTTTTAAGGTGTTCTTTCAGAACGAAGCGGTGTATCAAATGCACAAAGCTTTTCAAGATTAACGTCTCGCTAAGTGCGATTCAAAAATTTTATTTTGGAATAAGAAAGATGATATTGTCACTTACATTAGTAAAGTAAGTGGGAGGAGGACCTGCGTGGAGGGTAACGTTCAATTATGAAATATCCCGAATTTTTTCTCACGAACTCCGTCACTGGAACTTTTTATCTATGAGGATATGGTTTTATTCAAGCTCTTGAAGTACGTAACCCTAAAAAAAGTAGCCAAGTACGAGTGAACTTGCACTGGGTTCCGTTATATTCCGAATAATATAATACAACATAACTGTGACATTTGGACGGTAAGGGTTGCATTATTTCAATTTTTCTACGAAACCATTAATATTGCAAATTCCCAATTATTTGCTAAAAAGTTCAATCTCGTTAACACAAATCTGAAAAAAAAATACATGCAAATGTTTTACACAAAGCAGCAGCTGACTAAGATTAAAATATCGCTAATATTAAAATCAAAGTTAAAAATGTTGCAAAGAAGATTTCATAACATAACAAAAGTTATAAACAAATAAATACCACATCACAAACGGATAAAAGTGTTCAAAAAAATATAAACGAAAGTCAAACATCCGCAAAATACAGAACTAACAATCAAATACAGGATTTCAAAGAACACAAAGATAACAAACTCAACCCTAACAAGGATTGAATACATAAACGCACTTGAAGGGAAATTGTATCATATTTACAAATATCAACAATGAACCAATATCGGAGTCAGTTTACATAGGACTGTTAGTTTACACTGTGAGTAAAGTGGGCAATAGATACGATATAAATATATAATTAAATGCGTAAGTTTCTGGTACAATTATTGATCCTGCAAAGCTCTTGGCACTGAAATGACGAAAATTAACTTCACGTGTGTATTCCTTCGAAGGGAAAGGCAGGGATAAATTGATGTGTGTGACAATGGCTGCTACATGTGTCATATTCGTGAACAGGTGCTGACTGTGAGGACTGGTCTTTAGTGGTATGCGGGTGATATCCTCTATCATCGTATTCTCAATGTTAAATAATTTTTGTTAAGTGTTTGAATCCATGGAATATTTAATGTATGCATATTCCATGGACGTTTACATGTATTAGATTTAAGGATTTTGACAAAAAGAGCAACACTGAGTTTGTTTAGTAGCGCACTTTTTCTCAGTAGTGCCTGCACTTGAACGAATAATAATTTATCTCTTTCGTCTATGAAGGAATTGAGAGATTTGATGATTTTATCGGTTAAATTTTATTCATAAATTGATAATAATTAATACCATTAAATAATTATTATAAGTCATTCACTATAGGTAGCTTGTTAACCGACAATGCAGAAGAGTGTCCTTGTAGACTAATTTGTAATAAAATATTTGAGTTTCAATTGGATAAAACTGAGCATATGGTTATGTTTCGCTGACTTGTTTTTTTATGGAATAAGGATTAACAAACAAACAGACAGACTGAAGACAGAACTTTTGCAACACCAAGTGAGTGCCACCGCGCTTTCAGCCCTGAAGGACTCTTTTCACGACATTAATTTTGAGATTATTATCTTTTTTATATAATTTGCTGTTAAAAATATTGTAATCTATTCAGTGCCTTGCCCATCGAGAACCGAGGGAAACATTTAAATTTACATGTCAAGTAGACACTATACTCCAAAGAGTCATACACAGAAGTTTTTTAAAATAAATTTCACATTTTTATCTGACATTTGATATTCTTCGATATATAATCTATAAAATATCTACCCACATAATATTTTGAACGTCACCCCTTCATATAGACTCACGATCTCTTTTGAAGTGATGAAATAGTTTTCGTTATTTTATTTTCAATGACTATAGGTACTAGACGACCCGGTTAGTCCAGCGGTGCGAGATGACCGTTTGATTCGAAGGGTTGCGGGTTCGATCCCCGCACCGGGACAAATATTTGTATGGCCTACAGATATTTGTTTCGGGTCTGGGTGTTTGTGTATGTGTTGTATGTGTACAACGGCACCCACGACACAGGTTTACACCAACTGTGGGACTGTGAGTGTAAGCGTATTTTATTTATTTATTTTACTTTTAATTATTAAATGCGACACAAACTGTTACCATATTATACTCCAAATAAATATATTCCTTTTATACCATTCGAATCCATGAAAAATGTTTTCAAATCAACCCAAGTAATCCATTTAGATAATGTCGCATTATGAGGTATAGCAAAATATTTGTCAGACTCTAGCATAATTCTCACATAGCAATTTATAAATGTCCCATATTTCGCACTTGTTTTCTATACCGGCGATCAAATAAATGTAAAAGCATTAAGAAAATTAATGGTCCCAGCTGAATATATGCAAATTGTTGATATATAATGCCATGTAGTAGCATTAACCCTCTATTGCATAGAATACATGAAACAATTACATGCGTATTTGAAGCATAACGATGGAATGGCCTAAGACCTAAAGTGTTATGCTTCTATGCCTAAAATGATGGGGCGATACCGGCATGGCGGGCAGGGGCGGCCACCTGACTGGAGGACGATAATGCTGAACAGCGGCAAGCGGCAGGTAGATTAGGTAATGCGGTGGTGCCTACGCCCGCGAGCTCTGTCACTTGAACTCTACCAACTTTCGTTATAGGATTTACTATCATCATTGGAACAGTTTGACCAATATTGTTCGGTTGACTGTCTGCGCATCCCGATGTCTAATATATTTTTGAATAGGTAGCCTAAATGTTTTTATTTTATCTAAAGTGCGAAACAAGCATGGAGTTAACATTGATGTTAAGTGATGACTGCAGTCTATAGACACCTACACAAAGACCAGAGGTCAAAATGCAGATGCGTTAACACTTTTGAGGCTTAAGGTGTTCTGCCTCTGTGCCGGACTGTAATTTCCGGCCGTACATTACCACCTAACCGGAACACCATAGTGCTGAACACTACCATTTAGCGGCAAGTATATTAGGTAATGCGGTGGTATCTATGACCGTGAGCTCCGTCACTGGAGCTCTACCACATGATGTTGTTTATATAATTCATCAAATATAATATTTACATTTTAATGATCTATTATTGCCTTACCTTCAGGTACAGCAAGTGAAGTCAAGAGAAAGTGGACGCATGCAGCACCGGTGCCATGACCCATGAGCGTCACGTTGGTTGAGTCACCGCCGAACACGGCCACATTTTCTTTGATCCAGTGCAGAGCCGCTATCTGGTCCATGAGCCCATAGTTCGCTGGTGACCGAGGGTAGTCATCAGACCTGGGGTTCAGAAAACCTGGAGGAGAAAATGTTGAATTTAGTTTTGACTTCGATAAAGTAATACATGTAATGTATTGTTGCGGCTAGTATCTGGAGTAGGGTTAAAACTAGATGTGGTTGGTAACCGTTGGCTTGAGGGCTCGGCAACGACCAGCCGCCGGTGGGGTCGCGGATGTGTGCGATAGCGTTCCCGTGACCCCGCCAGTGATGGCGGACGAGTCGGAACACCCAGGGGTTTTTAGTGGGTAGACGGATGCCTTTCCCGGAGTCCCACATAACCTACCCCTCTCCCCAAGGGTGGATATTCGTAACGCATTTTCCCCAGGTTAAAAAAAATACATGGTAACCGTTGGCTAAACCTAAATGTTTACAGTATTCTACCCTCCAATCTCCGAAATACTAGCCTAACCGTTTTAAAATCCAAACTAACGAAGTCTCAACTGAATGTCAAATCTCTCCTTCACTTTTTATGAGAACCGCTTCTGAAATTGGTTACAACGTAATACGGTGAGAAATATAATATTGGGTAATAAACGCCGGGTAAATTTTAAATTAATTATTTATTTTAGTTTATTATACGCGATACAAATCCGAAAACTAGTTTTAATTCAATGAGGAGCTCGCGAAAACTTTGGTACACAGTTTTTTTTCGTCAAGATTTTTTTTTGATTTTGCCAAATTATTTTTTCGTTAAATAAATGTTTCTCCTTCTTTCTTTCTTAACATAATACAATATTTTTTATTTCTCGTTTTCTTTTAGAAGCACCACACACAAATTTTGAGAATTTCTTAGGAATGTTTACTGATTCTTGTCAATTGGCACCGGTATACCTTAAAATATACGAACACTTTCGATATTGTGATCCAAAGTTATTGCCACAAGGCAGAAATTGGGTTACATAACTTTCTCTTTTACGTACTTGTTTTATTTTATTATACCCAAAGAGACATGTCATGTAAAGTTCGCTAAATAAGTTGTCATCTTGCGAATTGGTTTCGATGTAAAATTACATTAATTTCCGCCCTCTTATGTATGTCAAAGATTTCTCTGACAACATTTGATATGTAGATAGATCAAGAAATGAAAACATTTGCTGATTTTAAAAGAAAGCTCAAAGTTACTTTTTATGAGAGCAAATTGATGTTGTTTGTGTTTTTGAGGAAGAAAATTGTTAATTTTTCTACTGGTGGAAGAGTTCCAATTAAGGAGCTCGAGTGCGTAGGCATCACGGCATTACCCAATCTATCTGCCGCCAAATGGTAGTGTTCAGCACTATCGTGTTTCGGTTAGATGGTAATCTATCACAGAGATATAGCAACTTAGGTCTCAGGGGTGGTAACGCATCTGCATTTTGACCTTCGGTTTTCATGTTGGTGTCAGGCGCAGTCATCACTTAACATATATTATATGCGAATTGCATGTATGTTTGCATTGCATTCGTTATATAAGAACAAATAAAACTACATTTCTCAATATTACTTACTCTATGTCGCAAAGATTTTACTGCCTACTCTCCATTAAAATCACAGAGACAATTTTATGTAGAACTTGATATCATTATTTTAGTCAATTTATCTTCCATTTCAGTAGGAATCTAGGTTTCAGCTTAATTCAAATTCCAAAACAGTACTTTAATGTTAGCTCCAAAATTCAACGGAACGTTATTTCGTCAATTAGCACGGTATTCCCTTTGATGTTTGTTTGAAACATTAGTCCTAGGATTTGATTAAAACTAATGAGGTAGTAGCTCGCTTGTAATTTGTTTATATGTTAAAGTAGAATTTCATTTATGATATACTTAAATTATGTATGACTGATTATTCAGCAATATAGCGATATTTTCCTAAAAACAAGTTACATAAATCGTATTAGTCTTAATAGTATAAGAATGTTCTACGTGTCAAAAATAAACCAGACAAAGGCGTGCCGGAATATCTCCGAAATATTGGAGTTCGTCACACAGAGATCAATTTATGTGAATTGAAAATTTAAGCCACAAAACTAAATAATATAAGGCATAAAAATAAAGAACATCATATAAATTTCACTATGTTACGTCAAATATTCAAAATATCTGTCGTTGGATGAACCGAAAACATGAGACATGATATTACATTAAATTTGGCGAACAATTTGCTATCCTTTGAGGCAGTTGTTTCGCATAACTCTGTTGTCATATTATGTTACTACATGTTTGTAACGTACACGACACATAACAATGTGCCCTGGTGATACATGTAATAAAAGAGAAAAGAGTATCATTACCTGCATGAGTATCTTCGCTCTAAGTCACTTACGAGGTAGGCAGAGAGTGTAGAGCGCCAGATATCTCGGTCCTGACACACCTCCCATGCTTCTTCTACATTCATCTTCCTCTTCATATATGCACACATATTTTTATTTTTTTATGTAATAAAAGTGGCAAGCAAGCGTGCAGTGCACATTGATGTTAAATGATGACTGCAGCCTATAGACACCCACACAATGACCAGAGGTCAAACTGCAGATGCGCTGCCACTCCTGAGGCATTAGGTGTAATGCCTCTGTGCCGGAAATTACAGAGCCGTACATTACCAACTGACCGGAACACTATAGTGCTGAACACTACCATTTAGCGGCAAGTATATTAGGTAATGCGGTGGTGCCTACGCCCGCGAGCTCCGTCACTGGAGCTCTACCACCATTAAAAAATTCCAAAGACTTTCAACCTCAGACAGTACTCGACCTATTTGGTCATGGTAGGTCAGTCTTGGTCTTCTTGAATGAATGTAATGTTTCCTTTTCTTTAATGATGGTAGTAAGTAAGCATGTAGTTCACATGGATAGTAGGCGACAATTGCAATGATATACTGGTCTGTTCTGGTTTGCAGGGGCTACATTACATTTAGTAGATAGCAGTTTATTTGTATCTATATTATGGACGTTGACATTATTTGATTTTTCACGATAATCTGTACTAGGTTTAAGCTCTCAATTAAAAGAGCTCTTACTGAGTTTGTTGGGTAGCGGAGTTCTTCTCAGTAGTGACTGCACTTGGAACTCTGCTAAGTGAATAACATTGATCTTGACGAATAAGTTTTTCTTTTTCTTCATTTATTATCATTGAAGGAATTGAAAAATTTTATGATTATTATGTTTTAACCAAATAGTTTAAATTTTAATTTTTAATTTACTATGAATATATGATTTTGCTTTTACTATATGTAATGGTTATTTGCTCTAGGTAGTTTATGACTTATTGACGTTTTGAAAGTATCTGTAAAGATCTATTCGAAATAAACATTTTCTATTTCTATTTCTATAAACCGAAGGTCAAAATACAGATGCATTACCAACCTTGAGGTTTAGTTGTTTTCCCATGTTACTTCACGCCTGTAATCTCCGAAGGGATAGCCAGGTAAATGTATGCATTCAAGCATACATGCAAACACCCACTAGTTGCCGGTTACGTTTTGGCCCATGTAACAGGTGGCAAGCCTGTTGTCGGAGCCATGCAATAGTGGTGAGCACTAGTTTTTGGTTGTGTATGGATGAAGGAATACGGTAGTGCTTACAGTGCCTAGATAGTAAAGGAGGTATTTGCAATGGCGACCCGGTTATTCAAGTGGTGTGTGACGAACGCTCGATTCGAAGGATCGCGGGTTGGATTTTATTTGTATTACCTCCAGATATTTGTTTCGGGTCTGGTTATTTGTGTATGTGTTGTGTGTACAATGGCACACACGACACAGGTTTATACCTAGTGTAGGGCTGTGAGTATGAGCGTATTTTTTACACAGATATACAGACTCAAAATTAAGAAATATAAAAAATAACTTCACGCCTTTAACCCCCGAAGGAGTAGGCAGAGGTAAATGCATGCATTCAAACATACATGCAAACACCCACGATTCGCCGGTTACATTTTGGCTCATGTAACAGTTGGCGAGATTGTTGATATTTCCGGGCACATTACCAAACTTCGACTGGGAAATTTCCAGAAAATGGAATAATCCCAATAGAACCAGAGATAAAGGACTTTACAACATTATCTCTGATAACCCCCTACCCGGGCATCGAACCCAGGTCCTCAGCGTAATAGTAGTGGCCTGCTACCACTAGGCTACCGAGGCAGTTAAAGTAAGAAATGACCTTGATATTCTGACATAAATAGGCAGATTACCAAAATCAATTGAATCTATCAAAATCTAACTCATCCAATGTTTAATAACAATAAACTTTTTCTATACAGATAAATTGCCAGTAACAACATAAATTAAGTACAATTAGTACAATATTCCACCGGGAATTCAAATTTAATCAACGAGTCGTTTTCACTCCCAAATGAGTCATGGGAATCGTTAGCTTTGTTGTTTCCATCATTGTTATGGTAATTAACCTAAACAGACCGGATTACATTAATTTTACGTCGCTCTGTGAAAACCATGGATTATTTGGTAATGGCGAATAAACAGTTATTGATGGTGAAAACGCTTTTGCGTTGTGTTGTCGTTAGTGATACAGATATAATTGTAGACACAATCTCCATCTTATTGATGAGGATTTGAAAAGTAGTGGTGAATAGTAATTTACATGCTTGAAGTAGGTAATTAACACGTTCGTTTTCTTTAGACTGTGCTTGAAGTGTACCTTTTGAGCCTTTTTATTAAAAAAACAGCCTTAATCAGGTTCTTTAGCTTAGAATAGGAGACCATACAGCTAATCCTCACATCGTCAAAGCCAAGAGAAACACAGTGAGAGAACGGCGTTTGGTGTGCTCGCTGCTGTGGTGAGGACACAGTTGCGGAAGAAGTGTTCGGGTATGTCATTGGTCCCGCTGTCTGATCGTGATAGGGCCACGGGGGTACGGTTAAGTGTCAACTCCTACATTGACGTTCTCGCTCCCCCCAGCCGAATGGTATCACCATGATTTTCTCCAACCGTGCGGTACGAGACACCTGGTGTAGGAAGTGGTTCAGGCAGGGATTTCCATTCAGGCAACGGATATCACCTAGTTGGGGCGTCGAACTTGCTCGAATGGAGAAAGGTCCCAAGCTAGGTGTCGTACAGCTGTTCCGCATGCCACCAGCGTTGGTCAAAGGCAAAAAGATGGCACTGTGGAGGGCTTGGAAGCGAGCAGCCGGCGCCGCCGGCGAGTCCGCGAATGTGTGCCTAAGCGTTCCCGTAACCCCGCCACTGATGGCAGATGAACTGTATTTTAGTGAGTACAAGTCTCACACTACCCGTCGTTTGTTCCCCTAGATGGAGGATGACCATGAGGATTTTCCCGCTTAAAAAACCGACAGGACGTAACAAAAAACATACGGACGACATAACGACAGATAAGCAACGAGTAAAGGTGCCAATACATAATACAATTATGTCATCTCAAGTTCTAGTATTATTACATTACTTGCAAATTATAAATATAAATTCGAACGGGAAATTGTTCTACAAAGTTTTGGCGAAATTATTACGCGAGATGTACTTAATATTCATTGTTCGAGAGAAAACAATTTTGCTCCCCAAATTGGTTGGTCGAGATGCTACATTTAATATTTTTATTGTCTTCCATTTTTGAGTTTATGATAGATTATCGTTATTTGTGATAGTCACTTAATATTTCGTTTCATCGTTGAAGGGGTAAAGGCAAGACAGGTTTATTATTAGGTAAGGGGAAAGTGAGAAGCAATAATGATGCTTATTTAACCTTTGGACGAGTATCAAAATTCACAAGGAAATAACGGACTTCTTTTTTTTTAACTGCCTCGGTAGCCTAGTGGTATCAGGCCACTACTGCTACGCTGAGGTCTTGGGTTCGATTCCCGGGTAGGGGGTTATCGGAGATAAAAGTGTAAAGATCTTTATCTCTGGTTCTATTGGAATTTTTCTACGGAAAATGCCCAGTACCTCGAAGTTTGGTAAATGTGCCCGGAGATGTCAACAGGCTCGCCACCTGTTACATGGGACAAAACGTAACCGGCGAATCGTGGGTGTTTGCATGTATGCTTGAATGTTTGCATTTACCTCTGCTTATCCCTTCGGGGATTACAAGCGTGAGCTACATTTTTTACGTTTTTTTTTTTAAATATATATACGGAACGTGGCAAACAAGCTTATTTACGTTGATGTAAAATTATGACTGTATCATATTGAAATCTACCCAAAAATCAAAAGTTACAAATGCAGATGCGTTGGCACCCCAGAGATCTTACTTGTTACGTCTATGTGGAAGTCATTACAAGGCCATACATCCGGGGTCGTCACGTCCAATGTATGGATGTAACAATCCCATCGCCTACCACATTTTTTTATGTTATGGATGTGGCAAACAAGCATGCAATTCACATTGATATTAAGTGATGATTGCAGCCTATAGACACCCATAAAAAGACCAAGGTCGAAATGAAGATGTTTTACCACTCCTGAGGCCTAAGGTGTTATACCTCTGTGCCGAAAATTACAGGAATTCTTCGACTAGAGAGCAAACTATTACAATAGGCAGTAGTAAATACAATAACGTAAGATTAGCAGCAGCATCTCGTGATCGTATAAAACTACTGAAACTGCGATCAGCCATCCGAATGCCAAGCGTGGCGATTATGGCATATCCTCTTTATGGGGATAGCGGATGATTGATCTTATATATATATATAAAAATCAATTGCTGTTCGTTAGTCTCGCTAAAACACGAGAACGGCGGGACCAATTCGGCTATTTTTTGCTTTTGAATGATTTTTGGAAGTCCAGGGACGGTTTAAAACGTAAAAATTATGAAGAAATTGAAGAGAACTAGTAAAAAACACAATTTCATTTTCCCACACAAATAGGCCGTATATATCAAACCTTTGACACATTATTTCATTCTGAGGGCATACGCAGTTGCCGGGTCAGCTAGAGATTTATAAATATACCCGACATAAACACTTAAAAAAGTCGTGAGACTTGTTAATAATAACATCTGCCTTTTAAAATTAATCCACAAGACCATACAAGGAAATACCTCTTGCAACCCATATGGATACGACTTGAAACCCACCGTATATATAATACGTAAATAAAAATGTATGGCAATGTAAATAAAAAACAATTAATTTAGTACTTTGACAATTTACAAACCTTAAAAATTCATAATTTCATTTTATTTACATTACCATACAGTAAGAGTCTGTTAAATATAGAAAATAATATTAGATATAAGCTAAATTTGACATTAGATAACCTAATTTGTTATAATAACAAGTTTTATAAATTGGACATAAATTGTATTCTTGGAAATGGGGACTGGTCTGTTCTGGTTTGCAGGAGGTACATCACATTTAGTAGATAGCAGTTTATATGCATCTATGCTATGGACGTTCACATTATTTGATTTTTCACGATAATTTGTACTAGATTTAAGCCCTCATTTAAAAGAGCTCTTACTGAGTTTGTTGGGTAGCGGAGTTCTTCTCAGTAGTGACTGCACTTGGAACTCTGCTAAGTGAATAACTTTGATCTTGACGAATGAGTTTTTCTTTTTCTTCATTTATCATCATTGAAGGAATTGAAAAATTTTGTGATTATTGTTTTAACTAAGTAGTTTAAATTCTAATTTTTAATTTACTATTGATATATGATTTTGCTTTACTTTATGTAATGGTTATTCACTCTAGGTATTTTATATTTCTTGACGTTTTGAAAGTATCTGTAAAGATCTATTCGAAATAAAAATATTTTCTATTTCTATTTCTATAATATACAACATTTCTTGACAGAAACTTCAGACTCTATGATTTAAACACCTAACCTTAAAGGATAACAGCATTAATGAAACGTATAACAATAAACGCGGGTCCAAGTGACCCCAAACATTATTTGGAGTACCCTTAAGACCGTTATAAGCGTCGTCAGCACCAGGGGAACGAGAATAAAGTGGAATTGTCGGGTTAAGCACAATATTATCCTCGAAGACAATAATTTTGTCGGAGAACTTTTTAAATGGGAAACTTTTGAAGTTGCTACTGCTTTTACAAGGAGAACTATTGTTCGAATGTCGACTGCCCCGACATCGGTTTCGTTTAGAAAACTATAGTGTTCAATAAAATGTGAATTCGTTTTGATTGTTTTGCTGATGGAGAATGTCTCAACCATTCGAACTTTCTTCTTGCGTATAATATTCTAAATGTAACACAAACATTAGGAACTTGGCTGCCAATATTTGGAGTATATTATAACTTTTGAATACAAATATGCGACGATTTTTTTAACGCTTGGATACGACAGATGTGTTGGGAAATACAATGTCAAGAAAATTTAGTAGAATTACGACTTAGTACATAAAATGCAAAAGCTGGAATAACATGTCAATTTCACATAAATAACCTATTTATTCCTGTGATATATATTATTATTTGCCAAGTCCCTTACGTGAGCATAGAACATAAAATAATTACATCTGTGTTCTTTCAAGACTCCCATGCTTTCACTCTTCTCATGAGTATAGTTAACACTAAGATAACTTTTAATCTCTCAACTCCAGTTAGACTATTGTCACGGTAGAACGTCTTCGGTTACCACGGGCTTCATAAGAAGGCTCAAGGTCACGCAGGAAGCAATGGAGAGAGCTGTGCCTGGGACATCGAATCAGAAATGAGGAAATCCTCATGAGAACCAAAGTAACTAACATAGTCCACCAAATAGGGAAACTCAGTGGGCAGGGCACACAGCTAGAAAAACTAACGGCCATTGGGGCAAAAGTTCTCAAATAGCGACCGCGTAGCAGAAGACAGGCTCGTAGGCAGGCTCCCCACGAGATGGACCAACGATCTAGTGCGGGAAGATTGCGGGTAATCGCTCTGGATGAGGGCGGCCCAGGACCGTTCGTTGTGGCAACCCTTGGGAAGGCTTTTATCCAGCAATAGACGTCTTTTGACTGAAATGGTAATGATTGTCACGTTATAATATTAAGAAATTTTCATCATGCCTGTAGCTTAGTTTATCCGATTTTTACTTGTAGTTGAATTTTATAACTGCTCGGATACCTAAAGTAGTCTAGCGGCAGCTGGCCACTACTACGATACTAGGTACCGATACCTGCTTTGGGAGTTATCAGAGATATAGATGTGATGTCTTCCTTCTCTAGTCCTATTGGGACTTTTCTTTTTCTAGCTACCATCCTCGCAGTTTCGTGATGTAATAGGCTCGCCTGTTGCATGGACCAAAACGTAATTGGCAAATTGTGGCTGTTTGCACATTTGAAAGAGTGCATGCATTCATTTCTTATGAAGTTTCGCTTATATTTTGCAGAATAAGACCTCTTTTACAAAGCCATATATCGTTTTAGTTCCCGACAGGATCCCGTGTAGTGATGTATGTATTTCTATAGATACGTTCATGCAAGTATACTGTTTTTGGATTGGCTCAGTGATACAATTAAAAACCGTTAGGTACCCGTGGAAACCGAAAGCTCTTAGTTGTCGTGAAGTCTGTTCTGGATTATATCATCAATTGATACACCATAGGGTTTCACCATATGAAGCAGTGTGTATTATAATTGCACATTTGCGTGTCCGCAACCCATTACTTCGTACCTTATGACACGTCTAATGATTTGTTTTGCGAACATTAATTTTGTTTTCTCTTTGTTTTCCTCATCAAGCAAATGTTGTCACTGAACATTTTTTTTATGTATGTATATGCAAAGATTTTAATGTAAATGCGCTGTCACTCCTGAGCCTGAGGCCTCAGGTGTTATTACAAAAATACAGGGCCATACATTACCACTTGATCGGAACACGTTAGCGCTAAACACTACTAATTACTATCAAGTAGATTAGATAATGTAGACGTGCCTATGCCCGCGAGCTCGGGCACTGCAGTTCTACCACCAGTAAAACGTATAAGGATGCTTTTCTACCAGAGACGTGCTATGTAGCTATGCTATGGATGCGTTTGATATCCACCAATCATATTCCACAGTGCAGTGTGTTTAAAGTATGTGCACCAATGAATATGATTGGTGGATATCAAACGCATCCATAGCCTATCCTAGATGTAGCTTCTATATAGCACATCTTTGGTGGAAAAGCACCCTTAAACATGAAACCATATTAGATTGATCACGCTATTTAATATGTTTTTGATATCGAAGACGCTTAAACTCCGCAAGCCAACTTATTGTATGATAATAAAATAACATGAATACACTAGTAGTAGTAGTTCTCTTTCAGTAGAAAAATTCTTCCGCTAAAGGGCAGTGAGGTCATCACCTCCCGACGCCAGCAAAAAAAAACTATAGGAACTCACCCAAAATTCCAAGCCTGTAGTTGATAGTGACTACCACCAGGCCAGCATGGGAAGCCAGTACGGTGCCATCGTATGGATTCCCTGAGCTCCACTCGTAACTCTCCCCGTGCACGAAGACAAGGACTGGGTACCTCGCTACTGCGTCTCTTACTCCTGCTGGAAGTGGAGAAGAGATTAGGTACAATTTTTATTTTAGTTTTCGAGTTTTATACCTATATCGTATAAGGAGCAGGTAGGCGGCAGTTAAACGGGAATATGGGTGGCTCTTCCACTTTGGTATTTGGTACATATAAATAAATAAATTTCATTTTTTTATGTAACGAAAGTGGCAAACAAGCATGCAGTTAACATGGATGTTAAGTGATGACTGCAGTCTATAGACACCCACATAAAGACCAGAGGTCAAAATGCAGATGCGTTGCCGACCCCTGAGCCCATAGTTGATATGTATGTATGTATGTATCTTCACGCCAGGTCCCTAACGGGGTAGGCAGAGAGTGTAGAGCGCCAGATATCCCGGTTCAGACAAACCTCTCGTGACTCGTCTACCTTCATCATTCTCTTCATACATGCACGCCGATTCCTAAGACTTTTGACCCCACCATCAGACAGAATTCGACCTATTTGGTCATGGTAGGTCAGCCTTGGTCTTCCTGGGCCTCTGCAACCATCCACATAGTTGATATGACTCTATAATAAGTTATTACGGGGCTTTACGACCTTACTTGTTATGTCTCTGTGGTAAGTTATTACAAAGCCATACAATCCGACTTACATCCTTTTTCAAATATTTCATAAAGTTTAAAAACAAATGAAGATATAACAATTTGATAGGCAATTAATATTTAACATTGTAATAAAAGCTCTGAACGCACACAAAAATCTGTTCTTCCACCTTACTTCCAATTAACGTTGAATATAACAAACGGTTTTAACATAAACTCTAAATTTTCCTCTGTCACAAAATATTTGACTGTTAAAATATATTCGGAGATCCATCCAGTTATGACTTTATCTAACAATAACACGGCTAGAGCATTATCTTTTTAAATTGAATCCTCTTATCCAGTGACCAACCAAAAGCAATGTTAGATTATCAAAAAAACGATGAAAATGGGCAAGTGTGACGCCATTTTGTTAAATGGGTGGTTTAATAAAATGGCCGCCATTCGCGAGGGACTCAAGCGCGCGCTGATACTTTTTATCTACGTACCTAGCTTCTTTGTATTTATTGGATAAAATATAACATTTCATGTGGATAGTTTCTTTCAGCAGTTTTTTTTATCTGTAAGATTTATTAGAGTTTTATAGACCCTTGTCTTCTTTTGTAGGTTATAACAAATTGCCTAAATCTAGACTACGGATTTTCAAATAAGTCTAAATTTTTATCTTTGTTTAATTTATGTTAAAAAGTGTTTGAATTCATCTATTTCTGTTTGACTCGTTTTATCTATTTTTTTTAAATAAACAGTAATAGCAAAAATCTAAAGTTGTTGAAAAATATATTAGAGAAAAATAGATTCCTTTAGGTCGGTGCAGTCAACTCTCACTCCGGATTTTTACCAACTTTGTATCTCATTCCTATTTGATTAGATTTGTATTGAGTTTGGAGGCTTAGATGGTTTCTTAACCGGCTTTCAATCAAATAATTATTATTGCTCCTCCTATCAGCATTTTTAATGATTAAGAAAGCCATTGGGACTTGGAAAAAACCCAATATCAAGAAATTAGATGCTAGGACCTAAGACGTGTTTTTAATGATATGATGGTGGCAAACAAGCATGCAGGTAACGTGGATATTAGCTGACGAGTGCAGAGTATAAACATAAAAATAAGAGATCTAAATGCAGATGAGCCACCCTTGAGTTCGCTCGCTTCTTTCGTTGTTTCGCTTTTGTAAACAAAATTACGGGGCATACAAATCTAAGCGGAACACGTTAGTAGTGCTGAACATTTGGCATCCCATTTGGCGACAGATAAATCTATCTACCGCCAAATGGGAGTGTCCAGCACTACTAAGCAGCTTGAGGTCTTGCGGACTGCTTACCTAATCAGGTAACCAGTCTGCAAGACCTCCAGATACCATAAGTCAATTTTGCATTAAGCCTGAACGCCACGATGAAGGTAGCTTCATAATAATTTCTCAAACTGCTGTCAGACAAATGTCACCTTAGTCTGCCCGGGATCATGGAATCTGAAAAGCGACCGAAACGACAAGTTGATTTTAGTTTGATATACGCGAGATAAATCCGTAAAAATCGATTTAGTTCAATTTAATAGGTTATGCGGTGGTGCCTACGCTCTCGAGCTCCAGCATTAGCACCCTACCACTAATGATAATTAGAATCAACACACTTTGCTCTATTTCTTAGGTAGCTGAAGAAAGGTCGTTGAGTACAAAGTCTTTGTAAGTTTACGAGAATATTAACGAGTTCTAATTATTTCGAAGCAAAGTTCACAATACTCAGTTGGACTCGACAAAAATGATGTTCTTTGATAACGAACCTCTAATTACGGGGTTTTTTAAATTTGCTATTAAGGTGACACCAGCCAGTCTCGTTTGAGGGTTTTGAAATGAATGAAATTTGAGTAACATCAAATAGATTTTTTAATTAGTGTAATGGAGACTTAATGTGTTAGTTAGTCTTAGTGCCTGGATTGAGACCTGGTGCTTATATAAAACTTGCTAATTGTAATTGCTCTTTTAATTGGTACTTCTAATCCGTGATCTGAAATTAAAGGCTCACCAGAAACATTTTCATGTCAATTGCCAAGACGAGACCATAAGTATAGCTTGCACTGCCAAAACCTTATCAGATCTCATGTAGGGCTAAGTTTCTAGTTTTATAATAATAATAATGGCAACCCTTGAAACGTCCCACGGCTGGGCACGAGTCGCTCCCCTTCTTGGGGGGAGGTCTAGAGCTTATTCCATCACGCTGCTCCAATACGGGTTGGTAGAGATAAGGGTTAGTGGCTAACCTGCTGCCAGATGTTTTCAAAGTACCCATAAGGCCTCCGACAAAGTTTAACGACTGCTATCTATCGATAGCAACCGGGACCGACGGCTTAACAAGCCCTCCGAAGCACGGAAACGCGCATTATAATTTGCCACTAGCGGTCACCCATCATACACCCGACCGCGCCCGTATCGCTTAACCAAGTAGATCGCTTGCGTTCTAAACCAGCCTCGGGGCCATTAAAAAAAAATAAACGGGGAAAGTTAATTCACTGTTCACTACTCTTCTTCTCGTCGTAACGAAATAGTCGAGTGGGTGAGTAAGTTAATAATATCGATAAATAATCAATTTTAAGCGCTATGCCATTGAAACTTTTTATTTTATACCTTTACTATAAAACAAACCCTAGTTATGTGGTTAGTGCCTTGGTTCGTCTTGGCGAGGGCAGTGCCGTGCCTTCATTCAATGAAATAACTTCAACATATTTTGCAAAAAGATTTTTATTCGCGTCATACATTTATGAGTTGTACTGAAAAAAAAGGTATGAAGTAAAATGTTTATAATAGCAGCAGCTTTTCAATAAAAAACTGTTAGTATATTATTCTTTTTTTAAGTGAATACTGACGTTTTATTCTACCAATTATTTCAAATAACACAATCTATTTGTACAAACTATTAGTAAATCCTTAATGGCAATAATAGAGCACGGTTTTCTATTCCACTAACTATTAAAGAGCTTACTATAAATAATTCAAAAAGTCAATATTGAACAACATTCGAGTCGGTCATTGAATTGAATTTTGTATTTGTTTCATACATTTTCACTTAGGTACCTAAATTGATTTCAACAATTACATCTGGTACATTTAGAAGTACCTTTAAGGTCGCGGTAATGTTATTTCGTAATGGTAATGTTATTTAAATGGGAAGCGCGCATGGCTCCGCGGCTGGTGTAGATCATAGGCAATCTACTCGGTTAAGCATTACGGGCGCGGTCGGGTGTGTGATGGATGACAGCTAGTGGCAAATTAAAATGCGCGTTTCCGTGCTTCGGAGGGCACGTCAAGCTGTCGGTCCCGGTTGCTGTCGAAAGATAGCAGTCGTTAAACCTTGTCGGAGACCTTATACCTTATTTTCAAACCGCCCGGTTTGAAAACATCCGACAGCGGGTTGGCCACTAACCCACCCACCTCCACCAATCCGCATTGGAGCAGCGTGGTTGGAGTAAGCTCCAGGCCTACCCCCAAAAAGGGGAGAGACTCGTGCCCAGCAGTGGGACGTATAATGGGTTGCCGTTATTAATGTAATTTTTACCGTGATAATGATTTGATGGTAAATGATAACCACAATCAGTTGTTTTAAAGCTATATCTTATAAGAAAAAACGGAAATCATATAGATCCACTAGTTCGTCTGTCCATCACCCATTTGCCTTGAAAATAATAGACTGATTAACTTGAAACTTTTAAAAAACATGTGTTGTACACATAATCTAGTATATATAATTATCGTGTCGCAGTATTTGTAACAATACTCCACCGAAACGGCTGGACCGATCATTATGAAATTTTGTATGAATGAGAATCGGTTGGAGTCTATTTTTTATATTCCTTAATAGTATGGGTGATTTTCATCGTTTTTTTTTCTATTTATTGGATTTTTTTTTTGTACCTGTAAGTCGATACGAAATTTGCCAGAGCAGCTAGTAATATAATAGAGACTTTAGTTATTATGTCTGTGTGATAGTTATTACGGGGCCATACATCTGTTGTGAAAAATTTTCAACGACATATTTTGAAACCCTTTACAGCCCAACTCAAACGACCATTCAAACACCAAGTCAAGCTCATCAAAGTCCGCTCATAAACTTGACCGTCCTACATACCGTCCGCCCATTACGAAGCATAATAAAAGAGAAAAACTTTTTTCATTAAAAATGATAAAACAAAGTAAATATTCATTAAAACATTGTCCGCCTCTATAACTTCAGCGCTTATTAACATAAAAATCTGAATCACGTAGTGTTGGATTTCTGAAAAATTTTGTCGCACGAGAATGTCGGATTTGCATTTTATTTTTAATTATGAGGGTATTAAAATGTAAAAAGATCAATGTACACTTTTCGTGAAATGTTGGAGCTATAGCGCCTTTTTGGGGTTTCATCGCCGAATAAAAAAATAAGATTCTTAATATTTTTTGATAATTAAGCGCAAAAAATGTTAAATATTTTTTTGCGGAACTTTATAATATTTTCTGAACTATGTTATTTAGCCAAGTTTACACATTTTTCAAAGCGAAGCGCGCATGGCCCGGTGGCTGGTGTAGATCGTAAGCGATCTACTCGGTTAAGTACTACGGGCGCGGTCGGGTAGTGTGATGGGTGACCGCTAGTGGCAAATTAAATGCGCGTTTCCGAGCTTCGGAGGGCACGTTAAGCCGTCGGTCCCGGTTGCTATCGATAGATAGCAGTCGTTCAACCTGGTCGTAGGCCTAATGGGCGGTTTGAAAACATCCGACAGCGGGTTGGCCACTAACCCACCCATCTCCACCAATCCGCATTGGAGCAGCGTGGTGCAGTAAGCTCCAGGCCTCTCCCCAAAAAGGGGAGAGACTCGTGCCCAGCAGTAGGACGTATAATGGGTTGCCATTATTATTGTGTTCCGTGATCTCGTCCTCACTAATGTACTATGTAGTATGCACCTTGTACTACTGCGCTGTCACAATATTCAAAGGCCTTAGCCCTTAAAAAATAAAAAATAAATATAGTTTCTTTTTACTCTGTGGTCATCGTCCCACCCCGCCAAAAGCACCTGTCAAATATCAATGTCATTGTACTTTTTTGTGCGTTGCGCTGTCCACGTGCTTTTGTAACTATTGCAAGATTTAAAAAAATGGCAATGGAAGAGCGGCTGGACTAGATTCCCAGTAGGTCGCGAGTTCGAGTCTCGCTTGAAGTAAAATTTTTCTTTCCATTTTTCTTTAAAAATAAAATATATTTCACAAGCATGTGTTAATGCGAAATAATATAAAACAATTATTAAGGGTAAGAGCGACTTCTTTACGATATTCAATAAACTGAAAAGTCTATTATATCGGTTGCCTAAATAGCATAGTTGGTAATAGATTGCGCTGCTGCTACCATAAAGCAATGCAATAGATGTGAAGGAAAGATTTAACAAATCGGGCAGGACTTCAGTAACTCAATTGGAAGAGCGGCTGGACTAGATTCCCAGTAGGTCGCGAGTTCGAGTCTCGCCTGAAGTCAAATTTTTCTTTCCATTTTTCTTTAAAATAAAATATATTTCACAAGCATGTGTTAATGCGAAATAATATAAAACAATTATTAAGGGTAAGAGCGACTTCTTTACGATATTCAATAAACTGAAAAGTCTATTATATCGGTTGCCTAACTAGCATAGTTGGTAATAGATGGCGCTGCTGCTACCATAAAGCAATGCAATAGATGTGAAGGAAAGATTTGACTAATCGGGCAGGACTTCAGTAGCTCAATTGGAAGAGCGGCTGGACTAGATTCCCAGTAGGTCGCGAGTTCGAGTCTCGCCTGAAGTCAAATTTTTCTTTCCATTTTTCTTTAAAACTAAAATATATTTCACAAGCATGTGTTAATGTGGAATAATATAAAACAATTATTAAGGGTAAAAGCGACTTCTTTACGATATTCAATAAACTGAAAAGTCTATTATATCGGTTGCCTAACTAGCATAGTTGGTAATAGATGGCGCTGCTGCTACCATAAAGCAATGCAATAGATGTGAAGGAAAGATTTGACAAATCGGGCAGGGCTTCAGTAGCGCAATTGGAAGAGCGGCTGGACTAGATTCCCAGTAGGTCGCGAGTTCGAGTCTCGCCTGCAGTCAAATTTTTCTTTCCATTTTTCTTTAAAAATAAAATATATTTCACAAGCATGTGTTAATGCGAAATAAGCCATCGTTATTATGTATAGGTACGTTACTTATAATGCCGCTTTAACTAACAAAACACGGCAATAATAGCACCACAGTATATATAAGAAAAGTCATTAATACTTTCTTTGGGCTGTGATAGCCCAGACAAAGAATGTATAAGGGGTAAATAGCATACCATAACTAAGCAAAAAGGAACACTAAGAAAGATTGGAAAGCTTTCTATGAGTAATAGTCGAAAAAATTTGACAAATTTGACGAACCAGTTGATCTAGCGGTGTGACGACTATATTTTGAAACAAGGATCGTGGGTTCATGGGGTCATCCCCGTACCGAGACAAACATTTGTATGGCCTACAAATATTTGTTGCGATTCTGGGTGTAAGTGTAAGAAAAATAGCATCCACGACACAGGTTTATTCAAAATTTCAAAATGTATTAGAGAAACATAGCCCTACGGAACATAAATACTTAATTGGCCGGTTTTATCTATACACATAAATAAAATTGGAGTGTCTGTTTATAATATTAAAATAACCGCTTTTTACTAAATGCATATGTATGTATACACGCTACATTACCAAAACAACAATTTTTGTCTGTCTGTCTGTTTGGCGGGGCTAATCTTGGGAACGGCTCTACAGATTTGGTCGGGACTTTTACTGGCAGATAGCTGATGTAATAAGGAGCAACTTAGGCTACTTTTATACTAGCTGCGCCAACGACTTCGTCCGGGTAGATACTGAACCATCATATATACTCACGCGGGCAAGGTCGCGGGCACAGCTAGTCAATAATAAAACAGCTGCATAATGTCCTTAAGAAGTTAACAAGCAATCCAGAAAATGGTACAATTTAAAAGTAAGTATCTCAATGACCGCAAGGCGAAGATAAATAATGTAAGTCTTGTTCCAATCCCCTCGAACTAATCGAAGTATTATTGGAGGGTCATTAAGTTGATATGCTTAGATACGATTCTTTGTAAGATATTGGCTAATAAAAGGACTGAGCGTATTGTGATATGAATAGAGCATTGTTTTGTTTTGGATATAGTTGCTTTCATTGAAATAAAACTATTTTTACGGATTTATCTCGCGTATATTAAACTAAAATGATTTTTAAAATCAACCCGACGTTTCGGTCGCTTTTCAGCTTCCGTGGTCCCGGGCAGACTGAGGTGACATTTGTCTGACAGAAGTTTGAAAAAATTATATGTAGCTACCTCCATCGATTTCGTAAACGCCTTGCGTAGCGTTCAGGATTAACACAATAATTACTTATGGTATCTTGAGGTCTTGCAGACTGCTGCGGCTGGGATTTAATCTTGCTAAGTATGGGATCCCATGATGTTGATAATCGCCATCCATCTTCTCTATTGAAATTTGGGTGTTTTTTAATTTCAATAGCCTCGCGTACCTTTCGTGGAATGGGTTTGTGTTCTCTCTTCGTTTGACCAATATTTATTAATATTGTGGACTGTCATATATTGGTCAAACGAAGAGAGCTGCATCCACCCGCGTTAAAGAGCACATTGCTGATGTCAAAAACCGAAGAACAGGGAGGTCTGCAGTCTGTGAACACATAGCGGATAAGCCGAACCATTACATCCGGTTTGATAAAATTCAAATACTAGCTAGAGAACACAAACCCATTCCAACAAAGGTACGCGAGGCTATTGAAATTAAAAAACACCCAAATTTCAATAGAGAAGATGGATGGCGATTATCAACATCATGGGATCCCATACTTAGCAAGATTAAATCCCGGCCGCAGCAGTCTGCAAGACCTCAAGATACCATAAGTAATTATTGTGTTAATCCTGAACGCTACGCAAGGCGTTTACGAAATCGATGGAGGTAGCTACATATAATTTTTTCATACTTCTGTCAGACAAATGTCACCTCAGTCTGCCCGGGACCACGGAAGCTGAAAAGCGACCGAAACGTCGGGTTGATTTTAAAAATCATTTTAGTTTAATATACGCGAGATAAATCCGTAAAAATAGTTTTATTTCAATGAGTGTAGCTCGCGAAAACCTAAGAACATATCATATAGTTGCTTTGTTTGTTGGGACAGTATTTCTAACATTTCCCATTTTCCAGGTTTCACGTGGGGTTCGTAACATTAGAAAATTTTGTAGGTTAGATTAGAAATGACAAACTGCATCATATTACTAAGACTCCGCTGTCTGTCTGTACGCCTATCACCAAGCTGTATCTCACTGGTAGTAGAGCTCCAGTAACCTAATATAAATAATAATAATAATGGCAACCCATTATACGTCCCACTGCTGGGCATGAGTCTCTCCCCTTTTTGGGGGGAGGTCTGGAGATTACTCCAATCACGCTGCTCCAATGCGGATTGGTGGAGGTGGGTGGGTTAGTGGCCAACCCGCTGTCAGATGTTTTCAAACCGCCCATAAGGCCTTCGACAAGGTTAAACGACTGCTATCCATCGATAGCAACCGGGACCGATGGCATAACGTACCCTCCGAAGCACGGAAACGCGCATTTAATTTGCCACTAGCGGTCACCCATCACACTACCCGACCGCGCCCGTAGTGCTTAACCGAGTAGATCGCTAACGATCTTCACCAGCCGCTGGGCCATGCGCGCTTCAACCTAATATACTTCCCGCTAAATGGTAGTGTTCAGCACTATCTTGTTCCTGTCATGTGGTAATGTAGAGCCCTGTAATTTCCGGCACAGAAGCAAAACACCTTAGGCCTCAGAAGTGGTAACGCATTTGCAGTTCAGTGTTCAGCACTATCGTGTTCCGGTGAGACTGTAATGTATGGAATGTACGTAATAACTATCACAATGACATAACAACTTATGTGTCCGAGTGGGAACGCATCTGTATTTTGACATCTGGTTATTGTGTAGATGTCTCTAGGCTGTAATCACCATTTAACCTCTAGTAAACTGCATGCTTGTTTGCCATCGGTTAAATAAAAATAGCTGTAGTGCTTTTCACTGGTGGTAGAGCTCCAATATCGGAGCTCGCGGGCATAGGCACCACCGCATTACCTAATATACTTGCCGCTAAATGGTAGTGTTCAACACTATCGTGTTCCGGTCAGGTGGTAATGTACGGCCCTGTAATTTCCGGCACAGAGGCATAAGACCTTAGGCCCCAGGAGTGGTAACGCATCTGCATTTTGACCTTGGTCTTTGTGTGGGTGTCTATAGGCTGCAGTCATCACTTAACATCAATGTGAACTGCATGCGTGTTGACCACTTCCATTACATAAAAAAAAAAAAAAAAAAGGAGATACACTAAATTGGCACCTAGAGAGATCATGAAACGAATTTACCAAAAGATGAGAGCACGCACAGTAAATTCTCTAAATTGTCAACATTTACGTTTGTGGAATTGCGAATGTTGCAACATTTACTTACGACCCATAAAATATAATTTCTTGCGTTTATTTCCTGTTTTGCGCAAGATCTGCGGTGTATCACTCACCGATCGCGTTCGTAATGAAGACGTAAGAAAGAGGCTTTGTGTGAAAAAAGGCATGCTCCGATGGTTCGGTCATATAGAAAGAATGACGAATGAGCGAATGACTAAACAGATATACAGTGCGAATGTGGATGGTTTCAGAGGCCCAGGAAGACCAAGACTAACCTACCACGACCAAATAGGTCGAGTTCTGTCTGATGGTGGGGTCAAAAGTCCTAGGAATAGGCGTGCATGTATGAAGAGAACGAGACGTAGACGAGGCACGAGAGGTATGTCAGGACCGGGATATCTGGCGCTCAACACTCTCTGCCTACCCCGTTAGGGACCTGGCGTGAAGATACATACATATACCCCCTTAGAGTAACACACAAAAAGTGTTAAAGGTGGTATCCGTACATTCCTATATTCCCCTCTATTTAACATAACAGACTAGAACGATCGGTGAACCCTTTTATGCGTCCCCTTTTATATCCATTAACTTAGCCTAACACTCCCCATTAAAGCCTTAAGGCTCATCTCAAGAATAAGAGGTAAATAATAAAACTGCATTTGACCTCTGGTCCTTGTGTAAGTCACAAGGCACGTCTCTAGGCTGCAGTCATCACTTCAAATCAATGTGAACTGCATGCTTGTTTGCTACCTTCATTACATAAAACAAGACAGCGGGCGCAGTTTTCCACATTTATCAACTTCAGAGATGCTAAATGTCTTCACAGTTTGAAAACAACTAACATTAATAACTTGTACTATTTATTATTCGCAATAACACATGCGAGTGAACTTATAGAAAATAAAGAAAACCGGAAAGAAAAATTTGACTTCGGGCAGGAATCGAACCTGCGACCTCAGGATAACCAGACCGGCCGCCTTACCACTAAGCTACCGAAGTATTAATTACTTGTTATATATTATTTCGCATTAACACATGCTTGTGAAATATATTTTATTTTTAAAGAAAAATGGAAAGAAAAATTTGATTTCAGGCGACCTAACTAGCATAGTTGGTAATAGATGGCGCTGCTGCTACCATAAAGCAATGCAATAGATGTGAAGGAAAGATTTGACAAATCGGGCAGGGCTTCAGTAGCTCAATTGGAAGAGCGGCTGGACTAGATTCCCAGTAGGTCGCGAGTTCGAGTCTCGCCTGAAGTCAAATTTTTCTTTCCATTTTTCTTTAAAAATAAAATATATTAATTACTTGTATTTCTTATCCAAGGATTTGAAAATTCTTGCCAAGTAGTAGAGCCAATGACTAATCGTCGTAGAAACAGTTAAGTTGCACCTCCATTTCATTAATTATAACATATTCATTAAATACTGATAATAGCCCTTGAACACGATCTTTATTCCATCCCGAAACCCGTATAGCGATTTGCGAATAAAAACAAAAAGGTTCTATCAGGATTGCCTTATCGGCTTCTGTGATGGATCGCCCGAAGATAAATCAAGGCGTTTGGAAAAAACGTCTTTTAGTAATAAATATCGGATGATGTATGGATTTTTTCTTATAATCGCCACCGTTCCCTTAATGTTGAATGGCGTCAGTTTCTAAGGTCAACATTATTTTGTTAATTGGAAATGTTTGTGTAATAAATATTGGACGGGGGTTTTGGCGGGAACCTTGAAAGAGGCGTATGGTGCTCTTATTTCATTTAATTTTCTTGGTGTATTTTTAAGTTATATTGAATAAAGTTGGTGGCATTTTGTTTGATATAGGTTTATTACAGTGCCCGTGTATAGTGAAATAGAATAACAGTGCGAAAACACGACCTTTCAGGTTGCTTCCAAAACTTCATTGTAAATGTTCTGGTAAAGTAGCCATCGCTTTACTCGACTTAACTTGACTGTAACTCACTTGACTGACATATTATACTTGATAACTTGTATACTTGATACTTACATATTATACTTGATATTATACTAACTTTGACGCTGCTTAAATAAATACGAAATATCGTTTTACTTGACACTGGCAATATGCGTAATAGTGATGCCATAATAACAAAAAAAAAAGATATTGGACGATGTACGGATTTTTTCTTATATGCGAAAATGTTAATGTTGATTGGCGTCGATTTCAGAGGTAAATATTTGTTAATTGGAAATATTTGTGAATATGAACTAGCATCTTGCTTGTGGTAGAGGTATGCATGTATGTACGTGTCTTGATACCAAGTCCCTTACATACATACATTCATAAAAAAGTAACAACATTGGAAATGAATAAAAAAACTTTTGGGAACTTATCCCATAACTCAAACGCAACTTAAACACTTTTCCTTATTAATGATCAATATACATATTTTTTAAAGTTAATCAATATTCATTCGTGATATTCAAATGATCACACCTTTGTAAGAGATACAGGGTGTTGTTAAAAGACGTACACTGCTTTTATAAAGCTTTCCCATAAAGGGGAGTACACCATAATAGCGACGCTTGGCCAGAGAATATGTAATATTACTACGTATAGAATGGACACTTCGGCGTCCCGCCCGGTTTGCTCGCATCACTCAACCCCTTCCCCTCTTATGGGTGACGGTTGGTATTTTTTACGTGCTACGCACATAGGTGCGCGTGTAATAGATTGATCTCTGTGTAATAGAAACCAAATTAAGCATTTGTATGGAATTTTGACGGAGTGTCCGCGGTGTGGCTTGGCATCGCAGTGGCGGTAGTTTGTTGCTTCATTGCACTTAATAATATAATAATAACGACAACCCATTAATCCTATTATACGTCCCACTGCTGGGCACGAGTCTCTCCCCTTGTTTGGGGTAGGTTTGGAGCTTACTCCACCACGCGGCTCCAAAATCCTCAGGATTAAAAAAAAATGTTTTCAAACCACCCATAAGGCCTCCGACAAGGTTAAACGACTGCTGTCTATCGATAGGTACTGAGACCGACGGCTTAACGTGCCCTTCGAAGCACGGAAATGCGCATTTTAATTTGTCACTAGCGATCACCCATCACACACCCGACCGCGCCCACATCGCTTAACCGAGTAGATCGCTTACGATCTACACGAACCGCGGGGTCATGTTGACTCTTCTCTTTTAGTGGAAGGTATCTCATCTATTGGAAGATAAGTTTTTCGCTTGGGGGCGGCGGAATCGTTACGTCCACGGAATCACCACATACACTACAGAATTAACAATTTCCACAAATGATACTCTTATTGGCCTCACGTGATGTGCGTGTACGTCAGTTTGTTTAGCTAGAATGATTGATGTCCTCCGAGCTCTGAATGCGACCAGTGAATTGTGAAATGCTCGATTTGGTAACATTTTGATATCAGCAGTTGGATGGTAGGTTACTTAATAATAGGTTTTATTTATCACAATTTCTAAATGGTTCCTTTTAATAAAACAAACAGAAATATCCAGAATTGTATAATGTTTAGGTGCAGCTCTGTAATTTAAACAAACTGATAAGCAAAGACGTTAGAAGACTTAGATTGACAATACACACCCTTTTGTATGAAATCAGCTTCAACTATTGTAAGGGTGGTGTGAAAATATACACCAATAAGGCGCGAGGCAAACGCCCCTGATTGGTCTTTGTTGTCACGTCACAAAACGTCACAAAAATACCGTATTAACAGTTAGTACACGTGTATAAGAACGTGATTATTCTACAAAATCGAGATGAACGCTGTGTTCCGTGACTTAGCTAGAAATACTCCTAGTTTTGACACGATAATGGTTGATGAAAAGACGGTGTGATACGAGTATCATGTTTAATGTAAAAAATTAACAAAATTATGACTTAACGGTGAAAAGTTCGGTTTTTACACTACAATACTCAATAATTTGGCATTTATAACGGAGAAACCGTTTGTCCTTAAGTTTGGGCTCGGTGGACGAATGCACAATGAATGACAATGAACGAGTGATTCTTGCCGCGTGAGCAGAAACGGTCACCTGATCGTTCGCGAGTTAAAAACAAACGCGCAACGGTGGGTGCGTATTGTTCATCTAACTCTTCTAATATCTTTGCTAATAAGCATAAAGAAATTAATGCTGAAACATTTTACAACCCTCTCTAACTCTAACAGATTTCTTGGTGCAACCCAGGCTTAGTGTTCACAACTAACGTCACTAAAATATCCGATTCACATTAAGCTCACAGAATTAACGTCAGTAAAATAGCGAATATAGTATAACCACAAATGATATTCCCATTGGACTCAGATGATGTGCGTGTACATCAGTTTGTTTAGCCAGAATGATTGATGTCCTCCGAGCTTTGAATGTGACCAGTGAATTGTGAAACGGCCGATTTGATTTCCCCAACAACGTCGGTTTAGTAACATTTTGATAACAATGGTTTGGTATTACGATCTACAGTCTGATATAAAAAAATCTCTGCACATAAGATACACGTTATAGTGTTATACAGTGCTCATCAAGAAATATCGAGCCTATGAAAGTGGCAATCGGCAAGTTTCGACTTCGTAGAGTATTATTTCTGTCACACACAACATAAACAAACAACATACAACATTTGTGCTATGTTTCTTTTTTCTTTTTTGTGGCATATAATAAACATTTTTTATTTCAAAAAAAAACACTGCTTGCGTAAGCATCCGTGGTCCGGTATTGGTCAAAACATGATCTATTTTGATCAAGTTTTGACCAATATCGGACCACGGATGTCGACACACGTCAGATAGGTAAGGTGCGAAAGAGATAACGCTCTAGAGACCTGAAATAAACCGAAGTCTCATTCTTTGAGTCGATATGCCATATTTCTTATTGGATACTGTAAGTTGTTGAAGAGTTTGGTATTCAGAATATTGGAAGAATATTGGATTTGAAGCTGAAGCATCGTCTTTGAGGTGTAGTATAAAAATGCTACTAATTAGTATGTAACAAAATCTATTATAGGGAACACCGAAAGAAAAACACGTCGTCGTTGCGAAATATCGAGTCTGACTACCACCGTAAGCAAAATCTACCCGACATAAATTTATTTATAAAAAAAAGAGACACTACGTAGTACAGACAATAGGTACCGAATGTCGGTAGGTTATTTATATTACTGTTAACTAAATACATTGTTACAAGTATCAATGGGCTATGTGTGTATAGGGAACACCGAGGAACACATAAGGAAAGCGCGAGTCGCCTACAATACCGCCCCCTAGTGCTGACTAGTCAGTACTACCATCTGCTGAGGACAATAAAGCGACGCGCGTCACGGGCCGGCGTAATATTCCCGTGCGTGTTCGAACGTCCACTACACGTACGCGACCATCATGACCAGCGTGTGTCGCACTCACTATTCCATGACGCCATGATCCTCGCTCCAAGTTAGATTCCACTAAAATGACGTAATCACCTACTTCTAAAGACCGCTCTTCACTAGTCCATCTTTGTCTAGGTAAAAGTGTAGGTAAGTATTCTTTTACCCACCGCCCCCAAAACATATCAGCTAAACGTTGTGCAATTCGCCATTGCTTTCTGAGAGATAGGTCGGAATTATCGTATTTACCTATTAATGAAACATTAGATGAGGTACCTAACAAAAAATGATTAGGTGTAAGGGCTTCTGGATAATTTGGGTCGTTTGAAACATGTGTGATGGGGCGACTGTTCACTAGAGCCTCCACCTCTATGAGCAAGGTTAACAGAGTCTCTGGACGCGGAGCCCGTTCTTTTAGGATGACTTTCAGGGCGGTTTTTACCGTACGGATCATCCGCTCCCACGCTCCGCCCATTTCAGGTGCTCCTGGAGGTATAAAATGCCATTGGATACCCCTTATTAAGCTATCACTACGTACTTGATCTACATTTAATTCGTTCAAACTACGCTTTAACTCTGTGTTAGCACCCCGCAAGTTAGTACCGTTATCCGAATAGATAACGCTAGGAGTACCTCTGCGACCTATCATTCGCCGAAGTGCCATAATAGTAGCGTCTGATGTTAAACTATCTGTTAATTCAATGTGAATAGCTCGAACAGTTAAGCAAGTGAAAAGGACTCCGTATCTTTTTTCGCGTCTTCTACCTACAGTTACCTCCATTGGGCCAAAATAATCGACACCTGTGAACGTAAACGGTCGCCGATTGTGCTGAAGGCGGGCTCCTGGTAGATCAGCCATACGCTGCGCACGCGGCGAGGCTCGTCGATACCTACACAGTAGGCAACTGGCTGCCACTGTACGCACGGTCGGCCGCAATTTTAAAATCCAATACCGTTGCCTTAACTCATTTACGACTAATTCATTCGCGCCGTGCAGAGCTTGTCTGTGGTGATACTCGACAAGTAATCGAGTTATTCTATGCTTGCCATCGAGAATGACTGGTTTCATGACTGATAGTGACACTCCGGCGGCTTTATCAATCCGGCCGCCAACACGTAGAATACCTGAGTCATCCAGGTACGGTGTTAAACTTAACAAACGACTATTAGATTTTATAGGTTTACTATGCTCTAAACATTCTATTTCTTTGCTAAAACAACAGCCTTGCGATTTTTTAATTAAAAGAATTTCCGCTTGCCTTAAAAGTTCAACATCTAGTTGAGCATGCCTATCTTTTCGACATTTCCTAATAAATAACAATACCATCGCGGTTGACCGAAGAAGTCTTAACCAGGTCGAAAATTTATTTTCGTCGATTAACAAAGGTTCAATAACATTATTTACAGCTACCAAATTAATATTTCGTTGCTCACACAGAGCTGCCTGCGGTATAAAACCCTTTTTAAAATCTTTCGGCCAACTGTCCTCAGGTTGCCGTAGAAAATCAGGTCCTTGAAACCAAGGGTCTGTGTACTTCAACGGCTTCGAGTCCTCTTTAGTAGCCACATCGGCAACGTTCAAACTGGATGGCACATATCTCCATTCCGAAATTTTAGTGAGCTCATCCAACTCCCCAAGTCTATGTGCTACATAGGGCTTGAAGCTACGAGGGTCGTTTCGAATCCACATAAGGACCGTGCTCGAGTCCGTCCAGAAAAAACGCTGATCTATTTTAAAATCTTTGTGTTCCTTCTGAATCGTGCTGGCGAGTCGCGAGGCCAGCAGTGCACCCTGTAGCTCCAGCCGAGGGATAGATACAGGACGCAAGGGAGTGACGCGACTTTTACCGGACACAAAACAAACATTTACCTGGCCGTCCGATCTAACAAACCGTAAGTATATGGTGGTTGCATACGCTTTTATAGAAGCGTCACAAAATGCATGCAACTGTATTTTTATTAACGATCGTTCACTAGTAAGATTAGGTATATAACATTGCGACCAAGCACCTGCATTATTGTACCATCTAGGAATACGTAAAGATTTTATTTCTTTTAATTCGTTAAGCCACTTTATCCATGAAGAAAACTCCTGTGGTTGGATGCGGCAATTCCAGTCAATACCGCTTCTATGTACGCTTTGCAACAATATTCTACTTTTAATAATAAACGGTGACAAAAACCCATGAATATCATAAATCGACATTATAATGCTTAACATTTTCGACTTTGTTGGCGGCTGAACACCATTCAGTATTTCAGAAGGTATACGATCATAATTAATATTAAAACGAAAACAATCTTCCGAAGGATACCACATCAAACCTAAAGTGCGCTCAGTTGCATTCATAGCTCCGTGTTTAAACTGTACAGCGGAGCGCGCGAGCGCGTCGTTTGGCAAGCTGGCTACTACCTTTTTATCATTGCTCGACCAACCACGGATTTCGAAACCACCATATTGATGAATCGAAGTTACCTCTCTTATTAATTTTATTGCATTCTCTGTACTGTTTGTTGAATACAAACAGTCGTCCATATAATGGTTATTAATAATAACATTAACAGCTTCTGGATATAAATCTTCATATTTCAAAGCGTTTTTATTTCTAATGTATTGAGCTATAAATGGAGAACAGGTTGCACCAAATATTAAACTTTGCATAACGCATGTTTGTACTGGTGAGTCATGCGACTCCTGCCATAAAAATCTAAATACGTTTTGATCCTCAGCGCGAATTTTAATTCTTAAAAACATATCTTTTATATCACCTATTATTACTACTTCACTTTCGCGAAATCTCAACATGATACCTAATAACGAGTTGTACAAATCAGGTCCCGTGCACAAATAATCATTTAAACAAACCCCTTCTACTTTGGAAGCCGCGTCGAAAACTAACCTTAGTTTATTTGGTTTGTTTATATTTTGTACTCCAAAGTGCGGGAGGTACCAAACATGTTTACTAATTGGTTCATTATTACCTAAAATACGCGCGTAACCTTCCGTAAACAACTTATTTAATTCGCTCCTATATCGTTCCGCATATTCTTTATCTGTCTTAAATTTTTTCATTAAAACCTTTAATCGAGTATTTGCACTGCAGTAGGTATCGGGCATAGTGTAGTTATCGCGTTTGAACGGCAGGCCAACCTCCCACCTGTCACCTAAATGCCTCGACGTCTCATCTAAAACTTGCATTGCTTTCAAGTGAGCTGTATTCTCGCGACATAAGGTTGAAATTCCAATAGACTCTAATGTAAATGAATCTTTAATAAGTTTATTAATATTTTCAATATTATCCGACTCATTTATGTTGTCGATGTGCGAAAGAGTAAAAATTTGTTCACAATCATGAGAGTGAGTGCGACCACAAAAGCCATGAATAGTCCAACCTAAACGGCATCTGTTGTTTATGTATTAAAATAATAAAACCAGCTATTATCCATAATGTTACAATTGTATAGTCTATGGTAAATGAACATTGGTATAGTCTATAAGTCTATGGAAATAAAGTCAGTCTGTTAAATCGAAACCCACCGGTCGTTTTTATTAGGTTATGGGCCCAGACTTTTTCGCGTTAATAAATTGTATTCCGTGTTTAGAACAGTTAATTAAAGACTAAGTTGTGATTCGTGTGTGGACTGTATCAGTCGGACAAGTATTTGTTCAGTTTAAGAACTGTGAGTGCAATCAGTGTTTTTTGCTTGGCGGTATTCACATTCTTAGAACAATGGCCGGCAGTTATATCGTAAACGTACCAAAACTCAAGGGTCGTGAGAATTACGATGAGTGGGCATTTGCCGCCGAAAATTTTCTTATACTCGAAGGAACGGACATAAATGCTAAGCCTGCTTCGTGCGATGGTGACTCAGCAAAGGCGAAAGCAAAGCTAATAATGACAATAGATTCGTCACTTTATGTTCATATCAAGAATGAGAAAACGGTTCACGATGTGTGGCAGCGTCTGAAGTCACTCTTCGATGATTCAGGTTTTCAGAGGAAAATCAGTTTACTACGGCATTTGATTTCAATCAGACAAGAAGATTGCGAATCAATGACTTCCTACGTGACACAGATCGTAGATACAGCGCATAAATTACGAGGAACGGGATTCCAAATAACCGATGAGTGGGTTGGATGTCTGTTACTTGCGGGACTAAGCGAAAAGTTTGCCCCGATGATAATGGCTATCGAGCATTCGGGCATGGCCGTTAGTACCGACGTCATCAAATCTAAATTGTTAGATATGAGTTTTGATGTTGGCAGCAATGATAAGGAAAGCGCATTTTTGTCGAAAGGTTGGCATCAGCGCAAGAAACAAGTTGGCAGTACTGCAGAAACGTCAAAGTCAAAAGCGACACAAGCGAAATCTGTCAAAACAATTCGTTGTTACAAATGTAAGCAAGTCGGTCATTACAAAAATCAATGCAATAACAAAGACAAAGACAAACAAAGTACAGTGTTTAGTGGTTTTTTCATGAACTCGACATACAAGAAAACGGATTGGTATATCGACTCAGGCGCCAGCACTCATATGATTTCTGACAAAGAACGTTTGTACGATATATCACATAACCCAGCGATGAAACAGATAGTAGTAGCAAACGAAACAACGGTGCCAGTGTTATGCTCAGGAAATACGAAATTGACAACTGTAGTTAATGGTTCAGAGATTGACATTACTGTGGAAGATGTGTTATGCATTCCTAACCTCACTACTAATCTTCTCTCAGTGAGTGAGCTGATTCGAAAAGGCAATCGAGTGACATTTGATGATAGTATTTGCAAAATATATAATCGCAAGAATGTACTTGTTGGAACAGCGCAGTTAGTGAATGGAGTCTACAAACTTGACATAAAACAAGAATGTTTGTTGGCAGGCTCAGCAATACAAGAAACCAGTATATTGTGGCACAGAAGGTTGGGCCATATAAACAGTAAGGACCTGAACAGTATGAGGAATGGGGCTGTGTCCGGCATATCATACTCTGATAAGGCCGAGATTGACAAATCCCAGTGTGTCACATGTTGTGAAGCAAAGTTATGCCGGAAACCTTTTTCACATAAAGGTACCAGAAGTGAGAGTGTGTTGGAAGTGGTGCATGCGGATGTGTGCGGTCCAATGGAAGCAGTCTCTATAGGCAAGTCAAAATATTTTCTCCTATTTATTGACGACCACAGTAGAATGTCTTTTGTATATTTTTTTAAAGCTAAAAAGCGAAGTGCTGATGTACTTCAAGGAATTTAAAGCTATGGTGGAGAAACAGACTGGAAAGTGCATAAAGGTATTGAGAACTGATAATGGTGGGGAATTTTGCTCTTCAGAAATGGAAAGTTTTTTGAAGAAAACCGGAGTGGTACATCAAAAGACAAATCCCTACACGCCAGAGCAGAATGGCATGTGTGAACGCATGAATAGGACAGTGGTAGAAAGAGCTCGGTGTCTGCTTTTTGATGCCAGATTGGACAAAAAGTTTTGGGCAGAAGCAGTTAATACAACAGTCTATCTACGGAACAGAACGTTGGCTTCAGGTTTACCTAAAACACCCTATGAGCTATGGACAGGAAATAAACCGGATCTTAGCCACGTTCGTGTGTTCGGAAGCACTGCCATGGTTCATGTTCCAAAAATAAAAAGAACGAAATGGGACAAGAAGGCAGAAAAATACATCCTCCTCGGTTTTGCAGAAAATACAAAGGGTTATAGATTATACAATCCTATTACCAGGAGCATAACTACCAGCAGAGATGTTGTTATCATGGAAACTAGTCGAGATTCAGACTTGATACAAGCTGCTGTGGAGGAGAAGGATGTAAGTGTTCATAGGCAAGAAGAGGAAAAAGACCAGAGTGTGTTAGACCCCACAGATAATACATATGTGCCAAGTGATGAAAGGTTGAACTCATCAAGCTCATCCGTCTATGAAGAGCTTTCGGATTCAGATAAAGACTTGATAGATCCAGAAGCAGCAGAAAGCCCTAGTACAGAAAAGCGTGTGAGAAAACAACCAGATCGGTATGGTGTTGGCAATGTATGTGTAACCAGCACTGAAGATACATGCGAAGAAAGCCTTACCTATGAAGAAATCATGAATGGCACAGAACGGGATCAGTGGTGCAAAGCTATGAAAGAAGAGTTGAACTCTTTCCATGAGAACAAAGCGTGGGAATTAGTGGAAAAACCCAGTGAAGCGCGAGTTGTTCAGTGTAAGTGGGTGTACAAAAAGAAGTTAAATAGTGACAACACAGTGAGATATAGGGCCAGGTTAGTCGCTAAAGGTTTTACCCAAAAGGAAGGCGTAGACTATAAGGAAACTTTTTCACCGGTTCTTAAGTATTCTACATTAAAGTTGTTGTTTGCTATTAGTGTTAACTTAGATTTAAATATTACCCATTTAGATGTCACCACAGCATTTCTAAATGGTGATCTCAATGAAACTGTGTACATGGAGTTACCTCAGAATTTAAAAAATAAGTACCAAAATGCATGTAAGGTTTTAAAATTAAAGAAGGCGATTTACGGGCTAAAGCAGTCAGCTAGAGCATGGTATAAAAAAGCTGATAGTGCTTTACAGCAGCTAGGATATAAAAAATCGGTGTATGAACCATGTTTATTTATAAAATCAATTAAAAATGAGAAAACTTTTGTTGCCTTATTCGTTGATGATTTTTTTATTTTTTCAAATTGTAACAGAGAAGTAAATATCCTTAAAAGCCGGTTAAGCAGTTTATTTAAGTTGAAAGATTTAGGTCAATTGAGACAATGTTTAGGCATGAATGTCAAAATTAATAAAAACAGCCTATGTATTGATCAGACTAAATTTATAGAAAAATTGGTATCTAAATTTAATTTGGATAACTGTAAAAATGTTGAAACTCCAATGGAGGTAAATTTGAAACTTAACAAAGGCCAAAATGTAAGTAGTAAGTATCCCTATCAACAATTAATCGGGAGTTTGATGTATCTGTCACTACTTACAAGACCGGATATCTCATATTGCATTAGCTATTTGAGTCAGTTCAATAATTGCAATAGTGAGACCCATTGGAAACACGCAAAAAGGGTATTGAAGTACTTAAACTCTACAAAATCTTATGGTTTAATTTTTGTAAAAATGAAATCTGATATTGTTGGTTTTGTTGATGCTGATTGGGCCTCGGATACTGTGGACAGGCGATCCTATACAGGATTTTGTTTTAAATACTCAGGATGTGTAGTTTCTCATGAGTGTAGAAAACAGCTAACTGTCGCATTATCCAGCACAGAAGCTGAGTACATGGCTATTTGTGAGGCCAGTAAGGAGGCAATTTTCTTAAAAAACTTGCTCTCTGAACTTATAAATAGAGATAGTGTGCCTATATTAATATATAATGACAACCAAAGTGCACAAAAACTGTCAGAAGATTCTATGTATCACAAAAGAACTAAACACATAGATGTTAGATTTCATTTCATAAGAGAGGCTGTAAATAAAGAATTAGTAAAAATTGCATATTTGAATACTTCAGAAATGCCAGCTGACATTTTAACTAAAAGTTTGTGTAAAGTAAAACATAATTATTTTATGCAGAAATTAGGCATTGTTAAATTGAATTAGTATTAATGTTACTTGTTGTGTTACTGTGTCAGGATTATTTTAATAAGTGGTGGTGTTGTTTATGTATTAAAATAATAAAACCAGCTATTATCCATAATGTTACAATTGTATAGTCTATGGTAAATGAACATTGGTATAGTCTATAAGTCTATGGAAATAAAGTCAGTCTGTTAAATCGAAACCCACCGGTCGTTTTTATTAGCATCTCGTAGCATAGGGATAATTTTTACCCCCTGGTATGATTTCTAATGGCGCGATAAGATGATAATTATCCTCCCCTATAAGTAATTGCGGCCGTACGCGTTCCTTGCACACACATTCCTTAACAGACATTAAATGCTTACAGCTAATATTATTAATCACAGACAAATCTTGAAACGGTAAGTTTAATTGTGTCACTTTTCGCATTGTTATGTCGTAGGCACTCAAATCGTTACAATTAGAAATACGAGCACTGACCTTTGGGGTGTCTGATTGGTATACCTCTAGACCGAACGCATCCACGAACTTAATCGCGCTCGACTGCTGCCCAACAAGACCCAGGCTGTCCGCCAGCCCTGAGTCAATCATAGATATTGACGCCGCGTCGTCTAGCAAAGCGTGAGCACTCACTTCACCATTTGGACCGTTTAACTTCACTAAAACCACTTTTAGCACTATTTTACCGTCACTTGTACCGTCCGATGCAACATGAGCTACCGTTGACTGTGTCGAAGACGCGGTGACGTTTTCCATCGCACCGATTGACTGCGGCGAGGGCTTAATCCAGTGCAATAGTCTATGATGACGTAGCCCACAGTCCTCTACATCACACACTGGTCCTGGACAGGTTTCTTTATCGTGACGTGATAACAGGCAACAAAAACACAATCCACTGTTTTTAACGAAGCGCCACCTATCCTTTCGCATTGCCCGTCTAAACAACCGACATTCCGGCAACGTGTGCATAGATTTGTGACAGTACTTGCACTGTTCTTCGTTCGGACACTTAATACTCGAGGATGTAGTAAATACCGGCCGCTTGATGTATTTTTTTTCTATGTACCGCTTATCTGTCGTATCATTTATTTTTCTTTGTTCGTGCGGCAATGTCAAACCTACAACCGACAATCTTTCAGCTTCTTGTTTTAAGAACGTAGCCATTAAGTCTAATTTCGAATGACCGTCTAATATTTTTTTATATGCATAATCAGTCCATTTTCCTATTAACGTGCTCGGTAGCTTAGAAATGATAGCTGTAGCGAGCTCTGGACTGCGTAGGTAATCTTCCTGATTCAATGCCCGAATTGCAGCAACACAATTATTTACTTTAACGGAAAAAAATATTATTTCTTGCTGGTAATTAGTTGTTAATGCTGGCAGTCTCCTTAATTGTGATGTAATATTTGCTATTATTAAATCTGACCTGCCAAAACGAAGTTCTAAAGCCTCCATTACCGCTGCGGGCGGAGTATTACCAATGAGTAAATCTGTCACTGCCTCTTTGGCGTCACCTCGCAGGGCTCGGCGTAATCTCCACAGGTTCTCCGAGTCACTATACCTGCACATCGTGGAAGATTCCTGATAGGCATTCTTAAAGTGTAACCACTCAACACAATCACCGCTAAATATTGGTAATTCACGAGGCGTGGCGAGACGACTAAGCAGGCGTTCTTCTCGTTGTGATGATGAGTAATCCATCATATCACGCAGTGTATAGGCGAGCTGTTCTATGCTGTTGGCTGGCTGGTTTGCTGCTGGTACGGCGCTAGCGTGCACAGTGGCGTTCGTTACCTGCACAACAGGCTCTTCTTGGGCACAGCTTGTTCTTACTTCACTGTCATGTAACCATTGTTCGACACTTTGTTTTACGTTTTTTTGCAGTTGCTGTTCACTGCATATGCTGTTCTCTCTGCTACCATCTTCGACGTCAGCTTTGGACAACTCAAGTTCCAGCCGCTTATTTATAAGATCAAGCTGAATTTTGGCCCGGGCTTCAGCCGCTTCGAGCTCCAATTGTTTCCGTCGAGTTAGTGACGACGCGGTAGATTTTTTTGTTCTACCCGATGTCGCGCTCCGGACGGAATTGCTGCTTCTAACGGGTGCTGAAGGTGATGTTTTTTCGACCGTTTCCTTCTTGACTTCTTCAGTATCCAGCTGCCGCGGCGAAGTATTACTGTAGGCGTCGCGCGCCGGAACCGTTACGTCAAGTTGCGTGGACGTCAACTGCACAGAGGCACAATCCAACTGTTTTCCTAGTTTTTCGCGTTGCCGACGAGTTAACACAACATTAGGCGGTGTTTTATACATATTTAAGCCGATTCAGATTTGGCTCGAAGACCAGACAATACTATAGGGAACACCGAAAGAAAAACACGTCGTCGTTGCGAAATATCGAGTCTGACTACCACCGTAAGCAAAATCTACCCGACATAAATTTATTTATAAAAAAAAGAGACACTACGTAGTACAGACAATAGGTACCGAATGTCGGTAGGTTATTTATATTACTGTTAACTAAATACATTGTTACAAGTATCAATGGGCTATGTGTGTATAGGGAACACCGAGGAACACATAAGGAAAGCGCGAGTCGCCTACATCTATAATTCTGATCCTCAAGCCTGCAGTTCACATTGATAGTAAGTGGCAACTGCAGCATAAAGATAAGATATTGTGTACCTATACAAAATCAAGAGGTTAAAGTGCCACATGCGCTGCCATAACTGAGGCCTAAGCAGTTGGGCTTCTGTTAAAGTTTTGTCTTTTTGTATAGTGTATAGTTTCATCACTATCTAACCAGAAAATGATAGTGCTGAAGTAAGTAACGATTGCGCAGGTTTTCGCGACCTTCATACATTATAGAAATTAAATTTGCGGATTTTCTCGCGTATATAACACTCCCAAACTTAGTAGTGAGTGTTCAGTAGACTTTAGATTAAAAATTGACTGCGACTAATACACAAATACACAGCACATATCAAACTTATAACCTGACTTTTCACGTCGTACACTTAAAATATTAAACTTAAAATATTCGTCACTCCAATGTTTCGAACTAAAACGTTAACACATCAAATACCGTTTATACAGACACAAAGGTAATACGCTAGAACGTTCTAAACTAAGACGATTCATATCCAATTTCTATCATTCATCAGTCCTTTGTCCCGTCAGGTATCAAAACTGTTCAATATGCACTCGCTCATACCAATTCGCTCCAACCAATGAACTCCACGTTATCAATTCAGATTCCAACCCCGTGCCTTTCATTCCAGGTCTGGAATACAGAATGTGTGCTTCCAAAGATATGCAAATACGTAATAGAATGAGAACTGACATTAGGTAAACCTTTACATGGCCTCTTTAGCATTGATTGTAAGTTTATGTGATAATTTTATTTTATGCGGTTTGACGTTACTATATGCCAAATCCTCAACAGTTTGTTAGGGTTAAAAAATTTAAGCACCATGTATAGTTTTCACTACAAGGCTTTTTCGGCTCGGTAGTGATCCATTGCTTGGACAGTGTAAGCAATTAATACCTACCACTTACTGTATTTCAAGAGTTAAGCCAAATTATTGTCACTAGGTTCGGCTCCAATAAAATGGGACTTGAAAATATATGTTTAGTCATGAACCGTAGCTGCATGTAGTTTTCTATACATTCAGAATGTTTTTCGTAATGGTAAATATTTTTTATTCCACTAACCCACCCACCTCCACCAATCCGCATTGGAGCAGCGTGGTGGAGTAAGCTCCAGGCCTCCCCCCAAAGGGGAGAGACTCGTGCCCAGCAGTGGGACGTATATATGGGTTGCCATTATTAAATATTTTTTGTAAGGCCCTGTAATTTCCGGCATAGAGGCATAACACCTTACGCCTCAGGAGTGGTAACGCATCTGCATTTTGACATTGGTCTTTTTTTGGGTGTATAGGCTGCAGTCATCACTTAACATCAATGTGAACTGCATGCTTGTTTGCCACTTGCATTAAAAAAAAAAAACTTTAACAAATATCGTGGTGCAACTCAGGCTTAGTAGTTCATTCGGTACATCGACTTAACAAGTCATCTCAGTGGTTGGGTTTCATTAAATAATTTTTCCCTTTCTATTTTTATTATTATATATTAATAGTATCCAAATTTCTACGTCGTTTCATGATAAAGTAGTTCAATCACCTTAAATAAATTTAAATGTGAACACTGTAATTAAATTTACAAATTCTCTGAAAATTTCGACCGCTAGTTAAATCAAGTTAATGCTTGATTAAAAAGTTTTTTTTTAGATCGGACTTATGTAGGCGGCCTGTCTTGAGACGGCACTAGTCTACTTCACCAGGCAATCGGCGAGCGCAGAAGGCGCTCCAGCATAAGCAAAAAAGTTAGCCCATCTGAGGGTGACACATGCGGGTCCGTGCGCGGATGACGTTGCGGAGAGACATATGAGACATATGCGATTATGAGCGTTGCTACTTTCGCTTTGCTCCATTCGGTTGGCAATAGCCGGAATGTCATTCAAAAGAATGATTTTTTTATCACAATGGTGAAAAGTACATCAGTTTTATGAACACGTTCTAAAATATCTCAAACCATTACTTCTCTTCTCTTCCATTATTTGACATGTCTACAGGGCGAGATGAAGTGACTTTGTCCGTGGGTGATTTACTTTAAGCATGCAGTTTACCTCTTTGGATTCCCTTTAAAAAATCTTCACGTCTTCAACCGGAACCTTTGAAGGGTCTCAAACGAATGTCGTTTCCTAACCCTTACCGTGAATAATTTATACGAACGTGCTATTTCGCTTTGACACTGTACTTTGTATGTTTGTATTCAAGGTTATATAATATTCAAGGTTAGGTAACTAAGAAAACATTTTACGAGTTCGTACCACGTCGTCCGTGATCAGTTTGTATACATAAAATTCTTTGTAGAAATTAAACTTGCGGATTTTCTCGCTACTATTTTTCCAGCTACCGTGGTCACGGGCAGACTGACCCAGTCTGCCCGTGACCACGGTAGCTGGAAAGCGACCGAAACGTCGGGTGTATGAAGAAGTTTGGGAGTGAAAATCCGCAAGTTTAATTTTTACAATGTATGAAGCTCGCGAAAACCTACAAAAACGTTATTACATAAAAATCTTTTTTAGGCAGTTATTTTTATGATCGTTGCAGCTAATAAGGTACTATTAAAAACATAATAATATATTTCCACTCATGACATTGTTTAGCAGCCCACCGGCCCTCGTTTTCATCATCATCATGATCATCATCATCATCAAAATAATCATCTTTTTTTTTTCTTTTTATTTGGTCCACAAAGCAAGTTACAATTATTGACAAGTAAACTGTAGAAGTTGTTAAATTATTGGCATGTATACATTTTATTTATTTATTTATTTATTTATTCTATATTAAACATTGTTCTTATATAAGCGTAAATATTTACAATGGACCCTGCACTAAGCTAGGCTTGTATCGCAGTGGTCCTTAAATATTTCCATACATATTTCTATTAAAATAAAAACAAGACAACGGTTCGGTAATTTGAGATAAAAAAAATATAAATAAAAATAGTTAAGTACATTACAATTTAAATTAAATTAATAAGATAAAAAAATGAGCATGAGTAATGATTTGGTTACATAATTGTAACCTTCTAGATGCAGACACATCATCATCATCATTATTATCATCATATCAGCCGAAAGATGTCCACAGCTGAACCAAAGCCTCCCCATAAGGGGATATGCCATAATCGTCACACTTGGCACGCGTAGATCGCTTCTGGCCATTTTGCAATATTTCACTTACTATCACCATTACAATAGCTTAACCGCCATTGTTCGGTTGACGGATTGCCCTAGTGGAAGAATTTTCTTCCAGTAGAAGGTTTATTCTTCCGATAGTGAGCGGTAGTGTTCCGACGCCATTAAAGAAGTTTTACCTGTTAATAATTACGGAGCCATATTACCATCTTGCCGTAATAGTAGTAACACACGACCAAGTCCGGTGTCGCTACACACGACCGGTTTTGGTCCGTCGGACCGACTCCGCCGACCAAATCCGGACGTGTTTTACGACTATAACGCGTGGCCAGAGAATATGTAGGGGAGACCGGGTCAAAATCGTATAGCTAAGGGAGAATTGGTCTGGATTAGAAACAAAAAAGGATAGTGTAATCAGTTTTCTATTGTTTATTAAGAATATTATGTTATACAAATTGGACCTATGATAAACTTTTAAAATTCAAATGGAACAAACCATAATCAGTCTTAAAAAAAGTTGAAAAAATCCGTTTTACCCCGGGGCTGTACAAAACCGCATACTGCTGTACGATTTTGTCACCGATATAAACGTTTCAGGACAAACACTCAAAATTATCCATGTCTTCTGAATCCCAATCAGTACAGTTTTCATGAGTCCACCTTTTGCAACCGATCAATCATCGTTTAAGCGCGTCACACCATATTCTTCAAGACAATACAAACAAATCTTTTTTTTTATTAGTCCGTCTGTTTATTTTAGGTTGCTAGTTGTTTATTCCGTTTAAATAGTTGATTTAAATTAAGTTTAGACGTCTTCCTTGCCCTTTGAGACCGACAAATCAGGTAATTTTTGTATGGTGAAGGCCGATTTTACCCCATACGGTTTTGCCCAAAAGCACAACACACACATATTGATATCTCACTACACACACAAGTTTGGATCACCGGTAATAACACTATGATAATGCAGTTATTAAACTCAGTTATACGTATCCAAAGTGACCCTTACCTAAAACTCGTTAAACTCATGAGGTGAACACTTTTGTAGACGCAAAAATAAGATCAGAACACTGTAAAATATGTTATATATTATTTCGCATTAACACATGCTTGTGAAATATATTTTATTTTTAAAGAAAAATGGAAAGAAAAAATTAAATTCAGGCGAGACTCGAACTCGCGACCTACTGGGAATCTAGTCCAGCCGCTCTTCCAATTGAGCTACGGAAGCCCTGCCCGATTTGTCAAATCTTTCCTTCACATCTATTGCATTGCTTTATGGTAGCAGCAGCGCCATCTATTACCAACTATGCTAGTTAGTTAGTTAGTGCTTCAGTAGCTTAATTGGAAGAGCGGCTGGACTGTAAAATATAAATTTTTTGCTAACTTGATAACTCGTGTGCCTGCACTAACAAGTTTTTGTTTCTGGGTTGATCCTATTGGACGCAACCTACGAATGGCAGGCGAGCAGGAAATTCAAATTGGTTTCTGAAATTATAGTACTTTACGGTTTTACCCAGGTATACGGTTTTGTACACGTCTCCTAATAATACTACGTATAGAATGGACACTTCGACGTCCCGCCCATTTTCACCGCCTTACTCAACCACCTCCCCTCTTATGGGCGACGGTTGGTATTCTCTACGTGCTACGCACACAGGTGCACGTCACTGATTGATGTCTGTGTAATAGAGACCAAATTAAGCGTTTGTATGGAATTTTGGCGAGTCCGCGGTGTGGCGTGGCGATAGAAAGTAGACCATAGTACCAGTATATGAACTGTACCAATAAATAATGTGCTGCAGCATTCTCTTATAATCATAAACACTACGTTTGTTTTCTCTCATGACGTAAACAATGCTTGCCAGCCAGAACGACTAATGGCCGCGTGAAAAACTGTTTATCTTTACTCTTTTTGTCAAACAAAACAACCCTACTGTACCATAAACTCTTGTTTTTTTGTCTCGTTCATATTTTGGGCGGTCCCATTACGAAAGCTCGACATTTTACGCGTCTAGACATTTAGGGGATATTACAATGCTTGATTCACGCCTGGGGTTACCAAAATGCAGACGGTGCAAGTTCCACTCTCATTTGTAAGAAAAATATGAGTTTAAAAGAAAATATACTTGTATTTACTGGTTACTGTATTGGAGTCAGAAGGCATAGGCCCCACCCAATTACCTTATATATCGCCTGGAAATATAAGTGTTAAGATCTATCGTGTTCTGCTTAGATAGTAATGTTTAGCTTCGTGATTTCTTTCATGAATAAAAAAAAACTCAGGCCTCAGCGGTAGCAACGCATCTGCATCTGTTATTGTATCTACTAGTATACAAATAAATGAAATTGGAGTGTCTGATTGTAATATAAAAATAACCGCAATATAAATAAAATAAACTTTAATATAAACAACATTTTTTTACATTTTTTTTCTGTGTGTCTGTTTGTTCCATCTAATCACGGGAACGGCTGGACCGATTTTGACGGGACTTTCACTGGCAGATAGCTTATGTAATAAGGATTAACTTAGGCTTACTTTTATATATTACTAGCTGCGCCCACGGCTTTGTCCGGGTACGTACCGAACAATCAAAAATTTTCAAGTGGACCAAGTCGCGGGCTCAGCTAGTAATAATATAACACGATAATCTTATTATATATTCAATCAAATTCCATCATGGACTGAACACGATATTAAAATTACTTTTAAGTATGAAATATATTCAATTAGGTGTATTTGAATCATTCATCATCAGCGGGTACCTGCAGCCTTGATCAGGTCGTCGGTCCATCTTGCAGACGGACGTCCTACGCTGCGTTTGCCGATACGTGGTCTCCACTTGAGAACCTTTCTGCCCCAGCGAATCATTATAGTAGAATAATGTTTCTGTTCTTGTCTTTTTTCCTTTGTTTATTGTAACCAAATTTTTGAAGATGACGTAGGGACGTGACGACCCAACCGCTCACTAGCGTAAGAATTTACTTCTACTGGGAATTCTTCCACTCGTGCAGTCAGTCAACCGAACAACGGCGATCAAACCATTCCAATGGGGTGGTAAGTGCAATAACGCAAGATGGGCAGCAGCGTCTTCCGATAAATCTACCGCCACTGCGTTCGCCAATCCATATGCCAAGCGTGACGATTATGGCAAATCCCTCTTATGAGGAGGCTTTGGTCCAGCAGTGGACATCTATCAGCTGATATGATAAAACATTTAAATTGTGGAACGAACTTCCCTCTGAGGTGTTCCTTCGGTGCTACAATATGGGGTTCTTCAAAAATGGTGCAAAAGAGTCCTTCAGGGCTGGAAGCGCGTTGGCAACTTACAAATGGTGTTGTGTTACAAATGTTCATAGGCGATGGTGACCACTTTGCAACAGGTGACCCGTCCGCTTGTCTGTCAACTTAATGACATAAAAAAAAAAGTTTTAATATACTTAAAATCCTTATCTCACTTCAACAAAATGTTTACTTTCTCCAGTTTTATAAATCTCGGTAAAGATTTTTCATCATATGGATTATCACTTACACCAATCACAAAAAGTACACACCGTTAAGCCTTACATGTGACACAGCTGACAAAAGACGGCGTCTGCAAGGCTAGACGTGGAAAAACGTAGTCGAGGATTTTCACCGTAATATCCCTGAGTCGAGACGTGACTTTTTTTTTGGAAAACCAGCTGCGTTGCCTTTATGAGTTTTTTTTCGCCTCAGACGTTTTTGGGATGATCCGAAACGTGGTGGATATAGGAGTTAATGAAGAAAGACTTGGGATTTTAGTTCATGTGGAGTCAGGTGATTTTGTATTAAGCAGATATTATTAGGATTCGCAGAATCAGTTAAATTTTAACCGTGTTTGCATGTCTAAACTAAATCAATGTCTAAACTTCAATGACTAAACTTTGAAATATTTGAGAGACTAATTTAATTATTTTTTAATTTTATGTAAAAGAAGAAGAGGCATTTGTAATGTGATAAATGTTTACCGAAAAAATAACGGATTCAAACTAAATATTTGGCTTTTGGAATTAAACTTTCTGAAACTATACATCAAATTATACATCGGTTAAACGAAATGAATATGGAAAAATGCACAAAAATGAAACAAAAGTACACTAAGAACAGAAAAGAATTACATAGGTATATTAAAATCAAGAAATTTTAAATAGTTTTTGAGTCAGCACAAGTATTCCCTTAGATCGATCGGGGTTTAAGCGTGAACTATAAAAGGGTCTTTAAAAGGTTCGAGCCAGCGTATTAATTATATTATAACGATAAAATATGATTTTAAGAGAAAAAGGCTCAAAACCCTTTATAAATAAACAGTTAAAGTAAATTTTGCAATATAAAATATTTGATAAACTGAAAGAAGTTTATAAAACATCATTCTCCTTTTTCGTCGGGAGATATAATATTTTATTATTTTATCATTATTTAATCATATTTCGTAAGTAAATATTTGTCTATCTACGTGGTTGCTAAGATCTTCATTAGAAATTCTAATTAAAAAAAATGTGTTTCTCAATTTTTGTTTTTATATTATTTCGCATTAACACATGCTTGTGAAATATATTTTTATTTTTAAAGAAAAATGGAAAGAAAAATTTGACTTCAGGCGAGACTCGAACTCGCGACCTACTGGGAATCTAGTCCAGCCGCTCTTCCAATTGAGCTACTGAAGCCCTGCCCGATTTGTCAAATCTTTCCTTCACATCTATTGCATTGCTTTATGGTAGCAGCAGTGCCATCTATTACCAACTATGCTAGTTAGGCAACCGATATAATAGACTTTTCAGTTTATTGAATATCGTAAAGAAGTCGCTTTTACCCTTAATAATTGTTTTTATATTATTTCGCATTAACACATGCTTGTGAAATATATTTTTATTTTTAAAGAAAAATGGAAAGAAAAATTTGACTTCAGGCGAGACTCGAACTCGCGACCTACTGGGAATCTAGTCCAGCCGCTCTTCCAATTGAGCTACTATAGCCCTGCCCGATTTGTCAAATCTTTCCTTCACATCTATTGCATTGCTTTATGGTAGCAGCAGCGCCATCTATTACCAACTATGCTAGTTAGGCAACCGATATAATAGACTTTTCAGTTTATTGAATATCGTAAAGAAGTCGCTTTTACCCTTAATAATTGTTTAATTGGAAGAGCGGCTGGACTAGATTCCCAGTAGGTCGCGAGTTCGAGTCTCGCCTGAAGTCAAAATTTTCTTTCCATTTTACTTTAAAAATAAAAATATGTTTCTCAATCTGTCTAAAATATTGAAATTTGCATTATTTCAGTTATATCCACGAATGCCGATACAAAAATGGGACAATGAAATGGATCTTTACCACTTTAATCTTAGTTTATCACTTTCATATCATAGACGGACCTGTCATTTGCGGCACAAAGATATATAATATATACACCTTAGGCCTCAGGAGTGGTAACGCATCTGCATTTTGACATTAGTCTTTGTGTGGGTGTGTAAAGGCTGCAGTCATCACTTAACATCAATGTGAACTGCATGCTTGTTTGCCACTTCCATTACATGCAAAAAAAACATAGTTTAAAAGACTAATAATTAAAAAGATATCTACATTTACTGATAAAAATACTTTATATCGAAGATCTGTTCGCTAACTTACAACGATTTGCTCTTACGATTTTTATAACCATATTAAAAAGCCATTTTTGTTACATACAAAATGATGTTTATAATTTTTTATTATAAACATCACCTGTTAGGAATACAGTCTTAAAAACAAAACATGTTAAAATATTTTCAACCACATTAAGTAAACTGGGTTCCATCAAAACAGGTAATAAAAATTTAAAGCTACAACGTCGTTTTATCTGCTAAATAAACGTAAGTTTTACTACTCAAAGTTTATTTTACGACGAGAACGCAATGAAGTAAAATTTCCACCTGTTAAACTTACGATCTTAATCCGGAACCTTCCTTCATAAATTATTCAGAATTGGTCCAACAAATGCACCTTGAGGAACTCCAAGGCATTTCTGTATTTCAAATATGGTCTTGAAAAGTAAATTTCATAGTGATAAAAAAATGTAATTCAAAATTAACATAAATGACCAGAACTGTATTAAAATAATTATTAATTCAATAGAAAAATAATTATATTTTAAGAATGTCAATTTAACACGTTACTGACAATGTATTTATGATGATCAGTAAAGATAATAATAACAATACAAAAGTTGTTTAGTGTGTTAGTGCATAATAATCTCATAGTTTTAATTGTTTTATATTATTTCGCATTAACACATGCTTGTGAAATATATTTATATTAAAGAAAAATGGAAAGTTTGAATTCAGGTGAGACTCGAACTCGCGGCCACTGGGAATCTAGTCCAGCCGCTCTTCCAACTGAGACTCTTTTGGAAGTTTTGAATATTTTTTTTCCATTTTTCTTTAAAATAAACTCATAGTTTTATTTTATTGTGCCAGAATAAATAACATTAAAATATTTTGTTTTATATTATTTCGCATTAACACATGCTTGTGAAATATATTTTATTTTTAAAGAAAAATGGAAAGAAAAACTTGACTTCAGGCGAGACTCGAACTCGCGACCTACTGAAATCTAGTCCAGCCGCTCTTCCAATTGAACTACTGAAGCCCTGCCCGATTTGTCAAATCTTTCCTTCACATCTATCGCATTGCTTTATGGTAGCAGCAGCGCCATCTATTACCAACTATGCTAGTTAGGCAACCGATATAATAGACTTTTCAGTTTATTGAATATCGTAAAGAAGTCGCTTTTACCCTTAATAATTATTTAATATTATTTCGCATTAACACATGCTTGTGAAATATATTTTATTTTTAATTTCAACTATATAAATGATTCGTGTGACCTAAAATTTTGAAGCTCTCTTAAATAGTCTATAACTAAAATATTAATAAGAACTTTACGCATAACAAGCCATTTATTTTTTTAATTCAATTAAGGTGAACTGTAATTTTAAAAGACTATATTTATTGGTTAATATACTAGTAGCTTTCCAGGAAAACGAATGGCGACAATTTCTTTGGGTATCATAATTCAAGCAATTAATAATTTTAATATACCGCTTTAATTGTTGCGGGTACGTACTTATTTTTTTTAATTAGAAGTTTCACTCGCTTTGCAAAAAAGAAAATATTTAATCTTTTAAAAATTGTTTATTTAGATTTCAAGACACGTTTTTAAGCCAAAAGGTACTAGTTTATTAGCCCACCGGCGGGCTTTTGCCGCTTGAGACGTAGAACGTGTTAAGTTGTTTTGTAGATATTTAATATTTTAAGGACTTACTTACTTACTTCGCTGGCTCAGCGACCCAAAGTGAGTCTTGGCCTCCGAAACGAGAGAATTCCACCTTCTTCTATCTTGAGCGATTTCAGGCCAGTCGTGGATCCGAAGTTCGCGCAGGTCTGCCTCAACCATGTCAATCCAGCGGTATCGAAGCCGGCCGACCGGGCGACGTCCAGTGGGTCTGCCAAGGTATGCTTTCTTCACCCCACGATCTTCCCTCATCCGCTCAAGGTGGCCAAGCCAGCGAAGTCGGTGTGCCTTGGTCTCCCCGATGATATTAGGTGCCGCCACGAGATCTTCAATTTCGGAATTCTTCCGGATCCTTCACAAACCATCTTCTCCTCTCACAGGCCCCAGAATTTTCCGAATTACCTTTCTTTCAGCCACCAGGAGTTTCTGCTCTTCTTTTTGTGTTAGTGTCCAAGTCTCACATCCGTATAGTAGTATCGGCCTAATAAATGTTTTGTAGATCCTGATTTTAGTTGATCTACTGAGAAGTTTGGACACTAATAACTTGTGTAGGGCCGCGCTGCATCGTAAGGTATTCTGGATGCGGATATCAATTTCGTCCTCCCTACTATTCGTGTCCGTTACAGTGCAGCTAAGTATTTGAATTTAGCAGCCCCTTTGTAGACGTTAACCCCCACATGAAGGTCTTCTCGTCTTACACGCGTATTCCTATAGCGTTTCATGTGGAGGTACTCCGTTTTTTCATTATTAATTCTGAGACCTACTGCTCTTGCCTCCTCCTCCAGAACTCTAGCTAACTCTCTGACCTCTTCTTTGCTCTCTCCCAGCAGGGCTAGATCGTCGGCATATCCTATCACCTTATGTCTTCCATTCAGCTGTGGTCCCACCTCCATTGCTAATATCCTTCTCAGGACGTGTTCCAAGACTATGTTGAAGAGCATAGGTGACAGGGCATGCCCCTGCTTTAAACCCGTAACTACATCAAATTCGTTGGTCAGTTCATTTCCAACTTTGATTTTCATTTTGCTCTCTCGAGTAGCTACCTCAATCATACGGACCAGTTTCCCAGGGATGTTAAAGCTCCTTAGTATGGTAAACAGGGCTTTTCTGTCTATGGTGTCGTAAGCTTTTGCAAAATCTACGAACAACGAGTGGATGCATTGGGAGTATTCCCATCTCTTTTCCATGATTTGCTTGAGAAGGAATATTTGGTCAACTGTGCTATGATTTCTCCGGAACCCATACTGATAATCACTAATGATATTTTCAGCATGGAATAGAATAGAATAGAAAAACTTTATTTGTAACAACAACATAAACACTAAAACAAAGAACACAAAAACAAGGTTGTTACAAAAAGGTCCCCAATTCAGCATAAAGCCGGTCTTACGAGCGGCGCTGGTCTTCCATTGGGGCCGATTTTGTGACATAAATTAACCTAAATTACGCCAGCAAAACGTCTGTCATTTACAATAGACAATTTTTAAAAATTGGCTGATGCATGGTACACGTTACAACGATGTATGCTTTAAATAATATATTATAACAAAAAAACAAAGATAACTAAATTAAATAATAGACGTTGTAAGAAATAGTGTACCGTTGTAACGTGTTATCGTTAGTTGCCGTTGCGAACAGTTCTAATGCCATTGGCTTGTTAATCTTGACATTTGACAATTTGACTTAATTACAATGAAGAAGCTCAATAGAAGAATTACAATTTTATCGAATAGTGAAGAAAAGAAAGTGCAAATAAAATAATAAAAGGAAGCAATAATACCCAATGAAAACTATATACCTATCGCAATATAAACCAAAAAGTTACATACTGTATACATATCCTCAACTACAGGTAAGTTAAATTAATAGAAAAGTTAATTCTGTATTTTGTCCGTGCGACATCATGAAACACTTGTGTCATATATATAAATCTCCTCCGACTTCTGATGACGAAATATAAACTTTTTAATCGCGTGTTTAAAGCCATGTATACTTTGCAGGTTTCTTATAGGCGGTGGAATGTTATTCCAATATTTCGACGCAGCGTAACGGAAGCTACCTCTAAAGGCGTGTGAGCTGTGGCGTTGTGTCATTAATTGAACCGCACACTGTCGAGTTCCACGGGTACTAGACATCCAGGATAGCTTTTTATGTAGATATGGAGGGATATTAAATTTAATCACACCAAAAAGAAGACATGCAATATGAAGCTTTTGCCGATGTCTCATTTTTAGCAAAGAACGACTGTTAAGAAACGGTGTGACATGAGCCCTGAACGGTACATCGAAGCAAAAGCGGGCACAGGCATTTTGGACGCGCTGTATGAGTTTTTGTGTCTTGGTTAGAAGACGTGGGCCAAAAACTGTGTCCATATAATTCAGTTTTGATAATATTAGGCTTTCGGTTAACTGTATACGTAACTGTTCTTTCAAAAATGGTCTCATTTTATAAAGTACCTTTAGCTTATAAAAACAATTTTGTATTATATTAGCGACATGTTTTTCAAATCTGAGCTGGGAATCCATATGTAGACCTAGATTACGTGCTTCATATACTCGTTCTAAAGGTTCTCCCATTAGTTAGACAGCCTGGGACAGCATATGTTTGTAAGCGTCCAAGCAGTACATATGACAACACTTTGTATGCCTCGGTAGTTCGTACACTTTTTCTTGCAGCCTTTTTTGTGCACTGGACAGATAACGCCTACATTCCATTCCCTGAGTTGCTGTTCTGCCCTCCAGATTATGAGCAGGAACTCATACAGTTTGTACTGCGCTACTTCTCCACCATACTTCCACAATTCGGCGGGGAGGTCATCGATACCTGGGGCTTTATCATTCTTGAGCCGCTGTATAGCTTTCTGCACCTCCTCGAATGTAATTTCCGGTGTCTCAATGTCATTTTTCACATAGCTCTGGGTAATGGTGTCCGTAAGCGGAGAGCAATTCAGTAGTTTCTGAAAATATTCCAACCAAGTCTTTTTAATTTGTTCACTATCTGTTATAAGGTTTCCACAAGTGTCTTCTAAATATTGAGCTGCAGGCTGGTAGCCATGTTTAAATGATCGCACATCCTGGTAGAATTTACGAGACCCATTAGCCCTTATAAGCGTCTCCATTCCTCTGATTATATCATTCATGTGCTGCCGTTTAGCTCTTATGTTAGTTGTTCTGGATTTTTCTTTGAGAGCTTCATATCTCTGTTCGAAGTCCGAGTTCTGATCCGAAAGAATTTTGTATTTCCTCCTTTCCTCAAAGATGTTTTGACATTCTGAATTCCACCATTTTTTCCTTTTCACTCTACCCTTGCGTCCTAGAACTTTAAATCCAATGTTCTTTACAGTAGTTTTTAAAATATCCCACCCTTTATCTAAATTGTCATCTAGTGTTAGTTCGCTAAAGCTATTACAAAGTGCTATCTGAAATTTATTACGTATATCTTTATTTTTGAGGTTATGTAGATTATACATGTTTTCTTTAATTCTATTGTTGCCTCTTGTTACTTTTATCCTCAGTTTTAACTTAGCTATCACCATATAGTGATCACTGTCACAATCAGCCCCTCTGAAGGTTCGAACATCCTGTATGATGCTCTTATGCCGAGTGTCAATAAGTATGTGATCTATCTGGTTGATCGTTCGACCTTCGGGAGACTTCCAGGTACCTTTGTATATCTCTTTGTGGGCATACATTGTACTATTGACCGCCATCGCCTTGGCAGCTGCAAAACTAATAAGTCTCACTCCATTTTCATTCGAACGTTCATGCTTGCTGTGTATTCCGATTGTAGGTGTAAATATTTCTTCACGTCCCAATTTCGCATTAAAATCACCGACTAGTATTTTGACGTCAAAGCTCGGGATTTGATCATATACGATTTCAAGTTGATCATAGAATTCGTCTTTGACATCTTCGTCTGCCTGCTCGGTGGGCGCGTAAGCATTCAAAATCGATACATTGCCAAATTTGGTTCTAATCCGTAGAACACACAGTCTTTTGGAAACAGCATCAAATCGAATCACGTTTTGAACTAGGTCTTTCACTACTATAAAGCCGGTTCCTCGAACATGTTGGCTGGCATCATTACCACTACAAAATAGTACTGCATTTTTATCCACATTACACTCCCCTTTCCCTGGCCATCTTACTTCTTGCAGGGCTGCAACACCTATTGAGTATACGCAGTTCATTGTTTACTTGATAGATGGACCCAGGCCTGAAAAGTGAGCGAACATTCCACGTTGCTAATCGGAGGTCCTTTATTTCGTGCCGTAAGTCGTCGGGTTTCGTATCGGTATTCTTTTTCTCTCTATTCGGTTTCGTAACTATTGGTTTTTTCCGAGGAAAATTGGGGTGTCAACCCTTCGCACAACCCCCAGAATATCGGAGGACTACACCCGTCGTTGGTCAGCGAGTCCATCAGACTTAGCCGGTAGCGTAGATAACCTGTACTACCGACCGTTCCCCTATCCGCCACCCAGGGGACGCTCCCCTACGCCGTGAGGGCCGGCGCGGGAATATTAAGGACCTACAAGGAAAATCAATTCACACAATTCCAGTATTTGCTACATCCCCTAAAGAGTTACCAAAATGATCTATTTTGAAATAGATCATTTTGGTATCTTTCTGCAAGAATATTTTGTACAACTCCTGCATTTCATAAAATTAACAAATTGGACTGAATACTTTAGTCGTTTTCTATCAATTGTATTCTATCTTGAGAATTTGCTGAAACACAGTCCATTTTCAGACAAATCAAGATAAATCTGGTTGTTAGCACTTCACTTTGACCTCGTTTTAAAATGCTATCCAGTCGAAACTTTTTTACAGAAAAATGTCTGGAAGGCAGTTGTTATTCAACTTGGGACGCTATTATTATTAACTTCAACTGTATTCTTAAGTTGTAAGCAAAGACTTTCAAAATTTCATCCTTTATTAAAATTTATTTGAAGATACGATCAGAAGTTTTGCAGTGTGAAAATGTGAAGTATAAAGAAATTTAATCTCTCAAGAGACTGCAAAGCGTTGGTATCTTCAAGACATGTATAGCCTGTTTGAGTTTAAATGAAAACTTACATCTCAGGAATTGGGAAGGATAAATTCAAATCGTTTAATCAGAATTTTCATTGTAGTTACAAAAATATAAAGGTAGATTTTGAAGAAAACATATATTTATGTTTTGTAGCACTATAAGTTTGATGCGTTTATTTGTAATTTCTATCCTGAACTGCACTGGGTCAACCCATTTATCAGGCTACAGGTTTTTTTCTAGGGCTCTAACTTAAAAAACCACGGTAGAAGGTATGTATGTATGTATGTATTTATCTTCACGCCAGGTCCCTAACGGGGTAGGCAGAAAGTGTAGAGCGCCAGATATCCCGGTTCTGACAAACCTCTCGTGCCTCGTCTACTTTCATCATTCTCTTCATACGTGCACGCCGATTACAAGGTACAAGGTACTTTTTAATTTAATTGTAATAAAAGTACTAACATAATTATGAAGATTTTGTAAGTAAATATCAATCTATCTAACAAAATATCAAACATTTCAGAACCCTCATATCCAAATATAGATTTTACTCGTAAAATAAATAAAGTAAACCCTTTTTACAACAAAATGTTCCATAAAAAGTCGTCACAATAATCCTTATCCTGCCAATTACTTTATGAAGTAAAAGGGATTATGTTTTCAAGGTCAATCCTCCACAAAATTACCTCCAAAACGCTGAGCTTTCGTAATAATAAGTCAGACTTTATTATAAACCTTTTCAGACAAGAATTGTTGGGGAGTACCCTCAGATTTTCGGTTTACGCAGAAATTTCAGGACGGATTATATAAGTTTTGTTAGTGAACAGACGAAATTAAATTTCCTCCTTAAATTAATTTGGTAATTATGTTGGACAATCCCGAGCGAGGGCTTTGACTTGAAAAATAGAGATAGGGCGATTAAGTACACATCTTCGCTGACAGATAAAGATAACAGATTCATTTTCATTTCCTTAATGTCAACCCTGTAATTAAATTTCCTTGTTTATAGAGGGCAAAATCGTTTATAGGGTGATTTTCAAGACGCGTGTTAGCCATTTAACGATGAATACCACAACAACGACTATATTTCGAAAATTTTGTATTAACTAATTTTTTTGAATACATTTCGGTACAGTCGCTGGTCAGGGCGTTTACTATAATTATCATATCTTTTACAATGTGTGAGAAAACAGCTGGCGATTTTTTTTTCTTTTTCGAATGTTATTGACCGCATAGAGCAACACCGGAGGGGAGTAGCCATATGCAGGCTTTCCCCTCTGTCAAATTACAAGCCCAAATCGGCCTGTACCTGTCGCCTAGATGTTTAAATGTGTGCAGGAAATTGTTTCTGTATTTTGTTAAAGTCAAGGTGCGAGTTTCGTAGTAATAGACGATTTTTGTAGTGTGCGTGAGTGTCGCACGCATTTCCCCCCGCAAAAAATGACAGACTGTTTTGCATCGGTAATAAACGCTATGGCTACTGCCATCCAGTCCACCGCGGCCGGTGGCCCGCGTTGCTCTATGATTGACCGTGACCTTGATAGTGTATTTAGACAAAAAAGCCGGTCAAGTGCATGTTGGACCATATAAAATATTTTTTTTTGACCCGAATTTGCTTCTGTACTGATAATTAACTCAATTCGTGCAAAATAATTTCTTAACCATTCTAAAATATTTAAAATGCACAACGTTAATATTCAAGTCTTCACTTCTGCCGGCACTCCGGGCACACCGCGGACACTTCGCCAAAATTCCATACAAACGCTTAAATTGGTCTCTTTTACACAGACATCAATCAGTGACGTGTATTAACACGTGCACCTGTGTGCGTAGTACCTACAAAATACCAACTGTCGCCCTTATGAGGGGAGGAGGTTGGGTGATGCGTGAAAATCGGGCGGGACGTGGAAGTGTCCATTCTATACGTAGTATTATTACATATTCACTGCTCCGGGAGTGCAACTCGTAGTTTTTTTTTTAATAACAGTATTCACTTAACATCAACTTGAACTGTATCTTTATTTGCCACTTTCATACGTACAACATTTATCTACCAGACTGTTTATTATTATTGCTTACTGTAATATAGTAAAATGTTTCAGAAACGTGAATAAATACGAGATCTTCTTTCTTGCGTCAATCACGAGTCACATTAAAATTACCGCGTTTATAATGTACCCAGAATTAGTTAAAGTCTAAATCAGTATAAATCTTGAACGCTAATATGCTCTGTGTTCAGAAATTACAGCTCCCAAGATTAATACTTGTTGTTTATTCACTTTGAGCCGTGGATTACGCGGTACTGTCGTGTTTTACTTAAGCTTATATGTTTGATATTTGAGGCTTCATTACTTTGGGTTTTTGCCTGTTGTTTAAAGTGTTCTTATAATAGCATCCTTTTTTAGCGTTTTATAGCCTACAAGGTACAATTATAGTTTCAGCATGTCAATAATTTTTTTTTTATGGAAGTCGACAATTTTTAAAAATAACTGTGCATTCTTTAGAAAAATGTTTCAGTTGAGATTCCTGGGTTAAGTCTAATTTATCTTTACCTTTATGGACTTCGGCAGGTTAGCTGTAAGAGCGGCTGGACTAGTTATCCTGATGTCGCAGGTTCGATTCCTGCCTGAAGTCAAATTTTCCCTTAAGGACTTCGGTACATTAGTGGTAAAAGTGGTTGGACTGGTTGTCCTGATGTCGAAGGTTTGATTCCTGCCTGAAGTCTGTTCTGTTCCAAATTTTCTTTAATTTCTCAATTCACTCGCAAAAATATATGTATAATATTATATTTGCAAAATATGAAATATAATTAAATATATTTTTATTTTAAAGAAAAATGGAAAGAAAAATTTGACTTCAGGCGAGCCTCGAACTCGCGGCCTACTGGGAATCTAGTCCAGCCGCTCTTCCAATTGAGCTACTGAAGTCCTGCCTGATATGTCAAATCTTTCCTTCACATTTATTGCATTGCTTTTATGGTAGCAGCAGCGCCATCTATTACCTAACTCACTAACTAACTATGCTAGTTAGGCGGCTGGACTAGATTCCCTACTGGGAATCGAGTTCGAGTCTCGCCTGAAGTCAAATTTTTCCTTCCATTTTTCTTTAAAATAAAAATATATTTCACAAGCATGTGTTAATGCGAAAAAATTTAAAACAATTATAATTAAATACCTATAATATTTAAAGTCCACAAATCAGGGTTCCCAAAATAGTTTATTACCTATAGGTAGATTACACAAAAACTGATATGAAGTCTGTGATATTTATGATAACATTAGCAAAATGTCATATTGCCTCAGAATGAAATAATTTGTCAAAGGTTTGATCGATACGGACTATTTGAATGGGAAAATTGAATTGTGGTTTTTACTATTTCCCTTCAATTCCTACATACTCTCTTACCTTCTCTGGACTTCCAAAATACATTCAAAACCAAAATTAGCCAAATCGGTAAAGCCGTTCTCGAGTTTAAGCGAGACTAACGAACAGCAATTGATTTTTATATACGTAGATGATAACATGAGAAATTAATTAATTGCGCGGAACCCTGTGTATGCCAGCCAGACTCGCACTTGGCGGGTCTTTTTGTGAATTTCCTTGTCTTCCAATTTATTTACCTGTCCTGAACAAAAAGTTGAGAACAGGGAAATGAGCTACAAAAACCTACTTTCGTAAAAATTTTCTTTTCCGTCGCAACTCACAGGCTATTAATTTAAATAGTACCACCATTCTATAAGGGGAATCGTATACGACCTTCAAAGGTACACAAATGGGTAACGTGAATGGATTTAATTTATTTCAATATTTCATTAAGACCCGTACCTTTCCTGGTATTCTGCGATTGAATAGGTAACAATAGAACGGTGAATTATCGAATTATTAATGTTTATTTTACAACAAAATTATTTCGTATGGTAATATTCGGTGTTGATATTGGATAGATAGTTAGACAGGCTAAGGAATTAATTGCACGTGACGTAGACAAAATTAGATCATAATGTTAAAAATCTACACCACTGGCCACTGACGTCTTTCTCTCCACCAACCCGCATCGTGGTAGAGTAAGCTCCAGGCCTCCATCCAAGAAGGGGAGAATCTCGTACCCAGCAGTCGGACGTATCAAGGGTTGCCATTATTTGTTAATTATTTGTTGTTATATTTTATTTTTAAAGAAAAATGGAAAGAAAAATTTGACTTCAGGCGAGACTCGAACTCGCGACCTACTGGGAATCTAGTCCAGCCGCTCTTCCAATTGAGCTACTGAAGCCCTACCCAATTTGTCAAATTTTTCCTTCACATCTATTGCATTGCTTTATGGTAGCAGCAGCGCCATCTATTACCAACTATGCTAGTTAGATTCCCAGTAGGTCGCGAGTTCGAGTCTCGCCTGAAGTCAAATTTTTCTTTCCATTTTTCTTTAAAAATAAAATATATTTCACAAGCAAATGTTTATGCGAAATAATATAAAACAATTATTTGTTGTTATCATATGACGTTAAAAAGGTTCCAGTTGGTATAATTCTCATTCAATTGTTATACATATTGCTTACCTTTTGTATTTAAAAATACCCACCAATTGATTACAATACAAAATATAGAAGAAAAAACACTATAAATATTTAACCTGACCTGATCAATTCACCGCTTGCGGTAGGAAAAATTACATTTGGCCGTGATAGTCTTGCAAACTCAAACATGTGCTCCTAATAAAGCATTAGGTCTAATATTCTATATGACATTTGAACGTTAGAGCTAATGGCCATTAGGGCGAGTGATTTTAGGACAAACGTTGTTAGGGATCTCGAGTGCGACCCATATTCTAATTAATGAAGCGTATTATGATGCACTTACCTTGCGCTGGCGCATAAATATTCAGATATAAGCAGTCTTCAGACTGGTTGGTCAGGAACGGCAGCATCCTCTTCAAATATTCCAACCGCCCTCTCGATATTCGCTTCAAAACTGCTGTCTCATTCCTTATATCTGGCAGCACTTGTGGACATACTGGACTGAACTCTTCAGCAATTTTTACTCCTGACCATTGAGCTCCTGACACAGGTGGCATAAACCTTAAAGAACCGACTGGTGGTGAAGCATATGGTATACCACGAAATACTTCAACTGGTTCAAGAAACCTTGACTCAGGAGTCACTATGAATCCTCGAATGTCTCCATACTTAGTCCGAACTACTCGTGAACTGATCAGCGGCTGCGTTTTCTCGTCCATTGTGTTATCTCCTTTGACTATTGAGGTTAATACGGGCAGTGTGATAAAATAGACTGCTGTCAGTATGAACATCTTTTCGTTTCCACCACCACCTTCTAAGGTATTTCACGTGACTGGGTGCTATAAATCCACCATTTTGTTTTGTTTTCCGTCGTCGGACCATTTACAGCGAAATCTGGAACAAGAAATTCTTGATTTAATCGGTAATAAAAAGTGGACAAGTGCGAGTCGCACTCACGTTCACGAGGCATAACTGATGGTTACTCCGTCTATTAAATACCATAGATTTCTTATAAGATATCTTAAAGTTTATGAATTGAATATATAAATATGAATTTTAGCAAATATACCATATTTAAAAAATATATATTTTAAGACCAAAGCTTTGAAAAATATCCAGAAATTACTTTTTTCTGCATATTTTTCAAAACTTTAGTCACAGTAGATAGGTTCAAAGTTACGGGGAATCAATTTTCGCCTGTTTTCTTTAATAACTTCAAACAACTTCCTTTTGTTTACGTCAAACGTCAGTAGTACGTTTGACGTAAATAAAAGAAATTGAAAATGGAGGGCATTTTTGGGGGACATATAAATGTTTGACAAGGTATATTATGTGACATGTCAAAAATATTGATATGTATGTATCTTCCCGCCAAGTCCGTTATGGGGTAGGCAGAGAGCGTAAAGCACCAGATGGTCCTGGCACACCTCCCTTTGCTTCTTCTACGCGAGATGTGCCAGGACCTTCTACTTTGAGTCACTAATTGAAATATTTGCACCAAATTTCAACTCACTAAAGATCACTTTTTTTTTCTGAGTTATGGAATAATAAAAATTTGTGAATTGAGAGAGACTCTCTCAATTTGATTATTCTTGAATTAGGAAAACGAGAAGGCTATAATGAGACTTCATCATAAGCTAAGTTAAAAATCGAATAGGCGTACTTTTGTTGTTTTAAGCCCAGAAAGAATAAGAGAGTTTTCTAATTACTCGTTACTTAACAGTTCAAAGTGGAATAAGCTTTTCTTATTTAAGGCCATTAATGGAATTTCGAGTAATTTTAATTTAAAATGGTACGCTGAAATTTTGTGAAATAAATTGAGTTCATTGATTTAAGTTCCGATGGAAGTATTTCTTAGGGAAATATTTATGTAATCTGAGTTCTTAGATTATAATATATTAGTAAAATGTGAATTTTTAAGGTTATATTTCTGTTCTGTGGTATAACTAACTTTGTAGGGAAAACGTTTCTATAAGTAATTGAAAATAGCAATAAAAGTGTCAAATGGCCAATGCGATTTAAAATAAATTATAAGGTAGTATATATGCAGTATGAAATGGGACAAAATGCATTCGCGATAGGGCGTGAAATCGGACTATAGTCTAAACAAAAAAAAAAACCGAAAAAATATTCTCGATTTTAAAGCCTATTTAATTTTTAAGTTAAAGTACCAAAGTATAAGAAATAAGTAATTATTTAATAGATACATTTTTAGACTGTGATAGTACTGAATACGTTTACCTACATAAAAATTAATATTTCTGCCAACATAGTGGCATGGTCTAAATATCTATTAATACTTTTTTTCATACTCTGATATTGGTTTAATTGCACTGAAATAATAAAAAAAAACAACAAACTTAGCAGTCATGATTAATTCACAAACAACTGGCAAAAGTATATATATAGTGAGTATGTATGTATGTATCTTCACGCCAGGTCCCTAACGGGGTAGGCAGAGAGTGTAGAGCGCCAGACATCCCGGTTCTGACAAACCTCTCGTGCCTCGTCTATCTTCTATCTATAGTGAGTAATCTGTTATAAATTATTTCTAAGCATCGTTTTATAATTTTTATGTTTTGTTTTAGTAGATAGACTTCGGTCTAGTTTCATCTACTTTCGGGATTATATTTTATCCCACGTCATACTGTCTGATGCAAAATCTATAACAGTTATTTCGTTTAATTCAACAGTCATTACAAAACTATTTGGGTCGACGACTTAGGTTAATTTTCCATCAAGTCGTACTAAATTTCACAGACTCAAATCTATCAAACATTCTATATTTATTAAATTAATAGTTTCGCCAAAACTATTCGGATCAAATATTCAAGCTTCTTCAATCAAGCCGCACTAGATTCTTCCTAGTTTCCTTTTGTCTCATAATACTCGTAAATTGACGCAATTCTTGCTAAATATACAGAGTCCATGGATCTCTATCCAAACATTAATAGTCAACAGAATTGATTGATATACCAAATACCAACCCAAGCTTCAGATTTCGAACTATTTAATTGAAATCCAGCTTCGTACCATACGATCTAAATTCATACGACCTACTTCGGGTTCCGATTGGTCACGAACGTCTTACACTGTCGCTCGATATAACAATCCAGGTGTGAAACGTTCCTGACTCAGATTTACATATTGGGTCGAGTTGAGACCCCGTTTACGGTGTGGGTGAAAAACAGCCAATGATTGCATTGTTTCGACGGTGATGAGGTACTTTTGTGTAACTGAAGTGGATTTCGAGCGGGTAACAAGGAGTTTGGATGTCTTTGTGTATCTGAAATAGTTTGTGCAAATACGAGTGTTTGGCGGATATCTTTTTTAAGGTGTAGTTTCAAGATGCAGAAGTACTTTGAGAGATGTTTTCAGCTATGTATTCGTGTTGGTATTCCTTGTAAAGACTTTGTTTATTAGTTGACGTAATTTTGATCATGTAAACGTTCTAAAATCTATCTGTTTATATAAAAATCTATTGCTGTTCGTTAGTCTCGCTCATACTCGAGAACGGCTGGACCGATTTGGCTAATTTTGGTTTTGAATGATTTTTGGAAGTCCAGGGAAGGCTTAAAAGGAAGAAGATATGAAGAAATTGAAGGGAAATAGTAAAAATCACATTTCATTTTCCCATGCAAATAGTCCGTATCTGTTAAACCTTTGACATATTATTTCATTCTGAGGCAAAACGAAGTTTACCGGGTCACATACATATCAGTACGTCGCCGGCCTATTCTACATCATCTGTACATCTTTGATATGAGGTTGTTAGCGGATAATTTAGGTTAAAAGATCTTTATTTAATCTCAAGCATACAAGTTCTTTTACAATGAGACTTAAAAAATAGGATGTTTTATTATGATTATGTTTACCTACACTTTTTGATTACGCTTACCTACTCTTCTGGCACTTAATATATTTTTTTTATGTTACAAAAGTGACAAACAAGCGTGCAATTCACATTGATGTTAAGTGATGTCTGCAGCTTATAGATACTTACACAATGAACAGAGGTCAAAATGCAGATGCGCTGCCACTCCTGAGGCATAAGGTGTTATGCCTCTGTGCCGGAAATTACAGAGCCGTACCGGAAATTACCGAGCCGTACATTACCACCTGACCGGAACACGATATTCCTCATTTCCTTGCTATCAGTTTGTTGGTTTTAAACATTGCAACGATATCACATTCCTTTATTTCATTAGGTAATTTATTAACTGCCTCTGTAGCCTAGTGGTAGCTGGCCACTACTACTACGCTGAGGTCTTGAGTTCGATTCCCGGGTAGGGGGTTATCAGAGATAATGGTGTAAAGTCCTTTATCTCTGGTTTATTGGGATTTTTCCATTTTCTGGAAATTTCCCAGTACCTCGAAGTTTGGTAATGTGCCCGGAGATGTCAACAGGCTCGCCACCTGTAAAATGGGCCAAAAAACGTAAGAAATCATAGTTAACAATGTTTATTTTTTTTAGATTGTTGTTTGATCCACCCTATAAAATGTTGTTCAAAATATTAACAACCCAACATTATCTAGGACCAGTCGAGTAGAAACAAATTTCTACAGCACTAGCCAGTTAGCCAGGCCAAGGCATTCAATATCGCCCATTTGTTTGTCCGTCCATACAATAAATATTCAGCGTATCTCCAGTTTTATGTCTGAAGTAACAGAACAATTCCTTTGTCGAGGACGTTTTACGAGCACGTATGTTTATCTGAGTCGAATTTATTGTGCCAATAACTCGTTGCACCGGGTCAAGTACAGATAGATGGATGCAATCTTTTGGAATTGGATCCGCAGTAATGAGGAGATTGGTCTTTGATATACGAGAATTGATCGCTGATCGTCATGTCAAGCGTGGTGATTGTGGTGTATTGGAATATTCTTCCCTGATGACGCGCAATATTGTTTGCATCTTTGACAAAAGCTTTTGTTTTCGTGTATTTCAACTAACGCGAGAACGACGAAGAAATTGTTCTGTAATGACATAGTGTATTATTAGGCAATGCCTGCGCCTGGATCTCCGTCACTTGAGCTCAACTTCACATGAAAAGTAAATTATTTAAATGTTATCGACATTTAACGCGCACGTATGTTATCTTATCTTATCTTATTGTGGGGCCAGCTGTTACACTGGGACACTTCGACCCATTGGGATCTTTTGTGTTCACCCCCAAGACCCTATATACTTCCATCCATGGTCCCTTTAAATATATCTGAGATATATTTGATGGTGTCCCTGATGTACAGTACCTTATAATCTCCCGGTGTAGGATATGCCACCCCGAGGATCTTCATACGCTTACCAGCAAGGCCATCACATTGGCATAAGAGATGTTCCATTGTCTCCTCGTGCTCACCACAAGCTCTGCACAGTGAATCTTCACCCAGGTGCATCCGCTGTAGGTGCTGCCTCGTGCCGAAATGGCCTGTGAAAACTCCCACAATCATTCGCAAATCTTGCCTATTTAATCGTAGGATGTTCTTATTGTAGATCGTGTCGACCCCTAGAAACCTTTTCGAATGTACCTGTCCCTGGACGTTCGTCCATTCCTTCAGATGTCGTTCTGCGGCATACGCCCTTAAGGCAGTGTATGTGGTGGTTGCTGAAATTCCCACGAATGGCTCAGGACCCACTAGTTTGGTATTGGAACCAAGTCTAGCTAGTTCATCGGCCCTTTCATTGCCCCTGATGCCTTCATGCCCCGGCACCCATATTAGCCTAACTCTGTTGTGCTTACCTAATTTATTAAGGGTTTGCACACCTTCAAGTATCAGCCTCGAGTTAACCCTAAACGATGTCAGGGCTTTCAGAGCTGCCTGGCTATCGCTGAGAATGTAAATGTCTTTCCCGGCTGCACCACTTGACAGACTCTCTTTGGCACATGCCACAATCGCATAAGCCTCTGCTTGGAAAACTGTGGCATATTTACCCATACTTTGACTACACTCGTAGTCACAGCTATATACTCCAGCCCCTGTACCAGCAGTCATCTTGGATCCATCAGTATACCAGACTACGCTGTTGGATCCAAGAGAGCGCATTCCCCTTTTCCACTCCTCCCTTGTCGGGATGGTGACGTTGTAGTTCCTATGGAATACAAACGTAGTTAGACATTTGTCACTTACCATGTGCAGTACTCTATCAAGCCCAGTGTTGGTCTCGAATCGCGTGTGTTGCAATCTCGGCATGGAGCTGTGCCAATAACCAGCTGTCGCCAGTCTATGGAGTGCTTTCCTAGCTTCGACCTCAACTGTTATGTGAAGTGGTTCAAGTCCCAAAATGATTTCCAAGGCCGCTGTGGGTGTAGTGCGGAAAGCACCAGAAATGGCCATGCATGCCGTTCTCTGTATCTTTCGTAGAAGTTCTCTACATGTCGTCAGTTTGGTTCTTGGCCACCACACTATACTACCATATAACAGAATGGGTCGAACCATTACTGTATACAACCATTTTATTACCTGTGGTTTCAGACCCCAGGTTTTGCCATACGTTGATCTGCACCAGCCAAAAATTCTAAGAGCCTTTTGGGTAATACAGTTAACATGGCCCTTCCACGTGAGCTTTTTATCTAGTGTTACACCTAAATACTTTACCTCTGTGGACCATTCCAGCTCCACATTACAAAGAGTTAGTCTCCTTAGTTCTGTTAGAGCCCTTCGTCTTGTAAACGGTATTATCGTAGTTTTAGACGGGTTGATAGTCAAACTATTGTGTTTACACCAGTGTTCAACCATCATCAGTGCTTTCTGCATTAGAGTTGATACAGTACCCGGAAACTTACCATTGACCATAATGGCCAGGTCGTCCGCATAGCCCACTGTATAAAAAGCACCCTCGTTGAGCTCAACCAAGAGCGAATTAACAACGAGGCTCCACAAAAGCGGTGATAGAACCCCCCCTTGCGGGCACCCTCTCGTTGTTTTCGCCTTTATGGACTCACCCATTACAGTAGAGTTTATTATCCTCCCCTTTAGCATGCATTCGATCCATTTGCAAAGGGTATCATTAATACCATGCTCTGTTGCAGCCCTTCTGATGGATAGGAAGGTGGTGCGATCAAATGCTCCTTCCACATCCAGGAATGCTCCTAGGCATATTTCTTTATTTTCTAGGGCTGCCTCAGCACGACTTACCACATAATGTAGTGCAGTTTCAGTTGACTTACCAGGCTGATAGGCGCACTGAAGTCTCTGCAATGGTTTCTTCTTTAGTGGACCCTCCCGTATGTGTCTATCCACTAATTTTTCCATTGCCTTAAGCAGAAATGATTGAAGACTAATAGGTCTATATGATTTAGCCTCCTCATAGTCTGCCTTACCCGGTTTTGGTATAAATACCACATTTACCTGTCTCCAAGCCTTCGGTATATAACCAAAGGCGATACAAGCCCTGTATAACCTACAAAGATGTTTATTAAGTATAGGCATACCTTGTTGTAGCATTACAGGATAGATTCCATCCGGGCCAGGGGATTTGAATGGCTGGAAGGTTCCCATGGCCCAGGCAATCTTTTTATCGTCTACTACCTTTTTCGCAGTCATCCAGTCATGTTTACGAGTGTGGCACTGCACTTCTTCTGCATGAATCGCATCTTCATCATCATGTAGAGCAATAGAGTCCGGAAAGTGTGTGTTTAGCATTACCTCTAACGTATCCCTCCCGGATTCGGTTAGTCGACCGTCATGTTTGCGGACTGTCGTAAGTGGACAGTCTTTGGTTGTCGACAACGCCTTCGAGAGTCGCATCCCTTCTGGGGCACTAGTAATTCTACTACAGTGATCTCTCCAAGCCCTGCGTTTTGCCTTCCTAACTGCATTGCTGTACAGTGTAAGGGCCCTCGAATATATTTCAAAGTTCTTACAAGCTTTGGCAGTGTTGAAGGCCCGTCTGGCCTCCTGACGGCTTTTCGCTACCTCAGGAGTCCACCATGGTTCCTTTTTACTAATTACCTTATGCTCTGGGCAATTGCTTACCCACGAGGTCACAATGGCTTTGCACAACCTCTCTGCTTCGAATTCAATATCCAAGGCTGAGTTCAGTTTACCTGTTAGATTCCCTAGTTCTACTTTTAGGTCACGTCTAAACGACGTCCAGTCAGTGTGCCGGGGATTCCTTCTTCGTACAGCTGCATCCGTGGGCTTTACTGTGCGATACGTAAAGCATATGTAGTTGTGATCCGATAAGGAAACTTATGCACGTATGTTTGTCTGAGTCGAATTTAATGTGCCAATAACCTTACATTTTTGCAATATCTCCTTTGTACTTACAACCTCATGTGATCGTAATCCCACTCCTATACTCTCCGTCTTTGGAGAGTATAGGAGATTTTACCTCTGCCTACCTCTTGGTAGGCAGAGGTAATTTCATGTATGTCAGCATACATTTATGTAAACACTCACGATTCCAGCCTTTTGCAAGCTTTTTGACATCTCCAGGCTAAGCATTTTATAACTAATTTAAAAGGAAAGCTAATTAAGCTCCATATATTTACAAGTAGTAGTTACGATTTATAATATACTCAAAAAACGGAACCCTACATTGCTTAGAGCACGACACGCACTTGGTCGGTTTTGAAGACAAAACGTAAAAATATGAAAACGATAAAAAAATTGTCCTGAAATGTCTTAAAGACAGATAACAAAATATTAAATTAGAAATAACATTTTATCATCTGTAGCCATTTATAAAATCAAGTGAATTTCAATTAGATGCAACGCCCAGAGAGATTAATTAATTATGGATAAGTAATCAAGTACGGCGTCGATGGCTCTAAAAGTTTTATAGCGGAAAATATTCTTGGCTTTTGTTTATTCATGGCTGTTTTACGATATCAATATTAGATTTTATATCACAATATTCACTCGTTATATATATTGAATTTTAAAGCAATTACGAGCTGAAATTTTCTGAGAATGTAGGAGTAGGATTACGATTTTTATATGCACATTATGTTGTAAGTACACATTTCTATATTTAAATAATATGTCGCTACAGACCAATTACTCCACACCATATTAGTCGAAACATTTTACAAGATAGAAAAAGCCTTTTACAAGATACGCCCAATAGTATTGTGCGTCAGGGGAGAATACAAGTACAACCATGCTTGACATGACAATTGGCGATCAATTCTCGAATACCAAAGACCAATCTCTTCATTACACTGCATCCAATTCCAAAAGATTGCATCCATCTGTAACTCTAGTTATTGACACAATAGATTTGTCAATAATATTTGAATAATTGTTTTATATTATTTCACATTAACACATGCTTGTGAAATATATTTTATTTAAAGAAAAATGGAAAGAAAAATTTTTGACTTCAGGCCAACTTGCCTAACTAGCATAGTTGGCAATAGATAGCGCTGCTGCTACCATAAAGCAATGCAATAAATGTGAAGGAAAGATTTGACAAATCGGGCAGGACTTCAGTAGCTCAATTGGAAGAGCGGCTGGACTAGATTCCCAGTAGGCCGCGAGTTCGAGTCTCGCCTGAAGTCAAATTTTTCTTTCCATTTTTCCTTAAATAAAAAAATATTTGAATAATTTACTTTTCACGTGTAGTTGAGCTCTAGTGACGGAGATCCCAGCGCAGGCATTACCTAATAATATTCCAGATTCTATAGCGAAAATTACATTTTGTAGGATTTTTACAATACAGTTACAATGTAGTTAGAATATATTTTGATGCAAATTGCAAAGGCGCGCATGGCCCAGCGGCTGGTGTAGATCGTAAGCGATCTGCTCGGTTAAGCACTACGGGCGCGGTCGGGTAGTGTGATGGGTGACCGCTAGTGGCAAATTAAGTGCGCGTTTCCGTGCTTCGGAGGGCACGTTAAGCCGTCGGTCCCGGTTGCTATCGATGGATAGCAGTCGTTAAACCTTGTCGGAGGCCTTATGGGCGGTTTAAAAACATCCGACAGTGGGTTGGCCACTAACCCACCCACCTCCACCAATCCGCATTGGAGCAGCGTGGTGGAGTAAGCTCCAGGCCTCCCCCCAAAAAAGGGGAGAGACTCGTGCCCAGCAGTGGGACGTATGAGTTGCCATTATTATTATTATGTCTCTCGTCAGCACGGGGTCCAATTTGAACCCCGGACCTTTGTCAGGCTTGCGCGGGGACATGGGGGGTCCAACACGTAGAGGCCCTTTCGAGAATTTTGATCTACTTTGTATTGGGTTATATTCGGCGGGACCTCTCTCTGACTGCATCAATAGTTAATACAGACACAGACAGACCCCGCAGAATATAATGGGACTATTGTAATGAAAAGTGATTTGCCAAACTTTGGGCTATGTGGGTGAATTGGGGGGACTAGCTGGCTGGGCCTATGGAGTGAGATCCGGCACCTGCCTATATTCAACATCTCACATTATCGAATCCTACTTTAGGCAGGTGGTGACTCGCCTCTCCTTGGTGGGCCCCCCAAACAGCCAACCCGATGGTCGACAGGGGGCAACACTGTTGAGAGAGGCTGGGGGTGTCGAGAGGTGTGGCCCCGGTTTCACCATCACGAGCGAGTAACCATTATTATTATGTCTCTCGTCAGCACGGAGTCCAATTTGAACCCCGGACCTTTGTCAGGCTTGCGCGGGGACATGGGGGGTCCAACACGTAGAGGCCCTTTCGAGAATTTTGATCTACTTTGTAATGGGTTATATTCGGCGGGACCTCTCTCTGACTGCATCAATAGTTAATACAGACACAGACAGACCCCGCAGAATATAATGGGACTATTGTAATGAAAAGTGATTTGCCAAACTTTGGGCTATGTGGGTGAACTGGGGGGACTAGCTGGCTGGGCCTATGGAGTGAGATCCGGCACCTGCCTATATTCAACATCTCACATTATCGAATCCTACTTTAGGCAGGTGGTGACTCGCCTCTCCTTGGTGGGCCCCCCAAACAGCCAACCCGATGGTCGACAGGGGGCAACACTGTTGAGAGAGGCTGGGGGTGTCGAGAGGTGTGGCCCCGGTTTCACCATCACGAGCGAGTAATCTCGAGCTCGGAGCGGGCTTCCCCGCTATTATGCCTTTAGACACTTCCACCCCCGAGTGTATGGCTCTTTCAGAAATTTAGACAACAGCCTATTATCTAAATTTCTGCAAATGCCATACCTCTAGCGCCCCACTCTGACCGGCCAATGAAGGCAAGCCAGAGGTGAGAGACCTGATGCTCTGTCCGGCCGTACCTCTGTGTGGCGGACGAGGCGGAGCCCAGTTCTCTCGGAGGAACTCGAGGTGATGGTAGGGGGTGGTGTCGCTACTCACCAACAGCTCGCCACAAGCTGCTCTGCCCCCTTATTATTATTATTATTATGTTTTTGATAGGCACTCATTTTTTATGTAATGAAGGTGGCAAACAAATATACAGTTCACATTGGTGTTAAATGATGACTGCAGCCTATAGACACCCACACAAAGACTAGAAGTCAAAATGCAGATGCGTTGCCACCCCTGAGACTGTAGTTGTCATGTCTCTGTGATACTCGTAGTTATTACGATGGCATACATTACCATCTAACCAGAAAACGTTAGTGCTGCTTACGATGTTTTTTTTATTATTACTGTATTTAATTTTAACATTGAAATATATAATATTATATTATTGTATACGTATAATTCTGCATAGTTTTTTCTCCGAAGAAGTAGCGATACTTTTTAGTCCTGTTCATTGTAATACAACAATCGTTAAGAATGCAGGGGATCAAAGCCTTATATAGATGCGGTATACTGCTACCGTAGCCGCTACCGTAGATGCGGTATACTGCTGTACCGACTGTGTTCCGTTCTAGTCGCGGTACTTCATACGAAATACCCGACACGACCCGGTCGGTAATTCCGCACCCCACGTCGTTCGCGAAAAATAGAACCTGACGACCCGGTTAGTCCAGCGGTGTGAGATGACCGATTGATTCGAAGGGTGGCGGGTTCGATCCCGTGCGGGGACCAATATTTGTTTGGCCTACAGATATTTGTTTCGGGTCTGGGTGTTTGTGTGTGTTGTATGTGTACAACGGCACCCACGACACAGGCTTACACCTACTGTAGGGCTAATGAAATATTAAAAATGGGTATTAAAAATAAAAAAGCACATCTTTTGAGACTCTTAAATCGTTTGCCAACCTCAATGTAAGGCTGATAGTAATATTTCCCTTTTAACCTACTAACTGATTTTAATTTATTGTTACACGTCAATGGAAGCATGCTAACAACGCAGTAAAACAAACTATCAAGAAAAAATAAATGCCATTACAACTCGGAAACAACTCAAAAACTAAATTATACGTGAAAACGTGCATACATCAATTCAGACCTACGAGCTCATTAGCATTACAACGGAGTGGAAAATTAACCGTGGAACTCACAAACCGCACGTAATATCTCGGCATGTTAATTAAAATGAGTAGTATGTCACTCGGAATTAGGTAAATTATAGCTACTCGCTCTTGGCTTGGTAATTACGCCCTATTTGTTCCGTGTGTACTGAACTTAACTGAGTTTGTGTTTGTACAACCGTATGAATCAATATTTAATCTTATTACTATATAAATGTGTTTTATTTATTTATTTATTTATTATATTGCATGTCACAGGTCTGACAGATCTTTTAAAAAATACAAAAGTACAGGTAACGCTCTATAAGGGCACGGCAAACATAAGGAGGCAACTAGCTGCCTTATTATAATTATTTAAAAAAAAAAAAAAAAACCAAAATCATTTTACAATTTAAATTACAGTTCTATTTAACATTAACACATTATTATCATTTTTAATAAGCACAAATACAATTTATTTTACTCATATTATAATTCAATTAAATATTTTCATATGTCAAGGAGGTTAGCAATTGTTAGTAGGATCATTGTCAGTGGAATCTATGTTAAGTTTGTTAGTATTTCACATTCATATTTAACACACCTATGTCAATTCTAATACTTAATAATATAATCACTATTTAATTTGAGTTGTCATTAAAATATTCATATAAATTGTAATAACATTTACTTGCAAGGAATTTCTTTAGTATATTATTAAATAGAGTGCTGTTTTTAATATCTTTTATAGTGTCAGGTGAATGGTTGTAAATTTTAATAAGCATATGATGGGGACTGGTAGAAACTAATTTCATCGTTGTTGGCGGTCTACTTATTTGGTTTTCATTTCTATTGTTGCGTTTGTTATAGCTGTGTATGTGAAAGCTTGGATGTTTGTTTGTACCTCAATGACGTTGAAACAGCTCGACGGATTTCGAAATTTTGTACACAGGTAGAGTATATATATGTAACGCATAGGCTGTAACACAAAGGCTACTTTTTATATACCCCGGTTCCATAGACAATTTTTAAATAAATCTTCACGATGATAAAAAATTTAGAACAATGTTATTTACTAATCGATTTATATCTGGTGATAGAGTGTGGGAGCTTGAGGACGTAGGCACTGTCGCGTTACTAATAATAATAATAATCCATCTGTCCAATCCATCTGTCGCCAAATGGTAGTGTTCAGCATTATTGTATTCCGGTTAGATTATTTTTTTTATGTCATAGGATTGACAGACAAGCAGACGGGCCACCTGATGGAAAGTAGTCACCGTCGCCTATGAACATTTGCAACACCAGGGGAGTTGCCAACGCGCTGCCAGCCCTGAAGGACTGTTTTGACGCCATTTTTGAAGAACCAAATATTGTAGCACCGAGGGAACACCTCAGAGGGAAGTTCATTCCACAATTTATACGTCCTGGGCAAAAACGAACGTGAGAACCGCACCGTCGAACATTGCCAGGTGTCTAGTCGGTGAGGGTGGAACTTCTCTTTTCGGCGGATAGTACGGTGTAGGAAAAGAGACGGTGCCACCATGTCGAACAGTTCAGCAAAGCACTCGCCATTGTAGAGACGGTATAAAACGCATAGACTCCCAACGTCTCTGCGCAGGCTCAGATGTTCGAGCCTGTCAGTAAGTCCTGGGTCGTAAACAATACGAACGGCGCATCTTTGTAGGGAGTCGAGTGGACCAAGTTGGTATTTGGGAGCTCCCGCCCACAAATGAGAGCAGTATTCCAGATGCTAATGTATGGCCCCGTAATCACTATCCCAAAGACGTAACAACTAAGAGCTCAGGGGTGGTAACGTATCTCCATTTTGACCCTGATTTTGGTGTTCATTTATAAGCTGTAGTCATCACTAAATATTCATGCGAGCTACATGCATATTTCTCCACAACTACTACAGTCTGATACTTAAAAATTAAATTCACTTACAAAATTAAGAAACACAAACTCATTTACATCACAACGGAGTGGAAAACTAACGGTAGAACTCACTAACCGCACGTTATATCTCGGCATGTTAATTAAAATGAGTAGTTTGTCACTTGGAATAAGATATAGTACACCAGTTTCTGGCATATCAAATGTAGCATAATTATGCGTTATTTGATAAGCACCACCCAGTTTAGTTTCTGTTTTGTTAAATTTAGTGTAGTTGACTGTGTTATGTTTTATGTAATGTTTTTTTATGAAGGTGAGAAACGACAATGCAACTCACATGTTTAAAACACAAGTTTAAATATACTTACCATGTAATATATACCATTACCAATAAATAAAAATCATCAACTGCCTCGGTAGCCTAGTGGTAGCAGGCCACTACTACTACACTGGAGGTCCTGGGTTCGATTCCCAGGTCGTGGATTATCAGAGATAATGGTGTAAAGTCCTTTATCTCTGGTTCTATTGGGATTTTTCCATTTTCTGGAAATTTCCCAGTACCTCGAAGTTTGGTAATGTGCCCGGAGATGTCAACAGACTCGCCACCTGTTACATGGGCCAAAACGTAACCGGCGAATCGTGGGTGTTTGCATGTATGCTTGAATGCATGCATTTACCTCTGCCTACCCCTTCGGGGATTACAGGCGTGAAGTTACGTAAAAATCATTATTTTGACCCGGTTGGTCCAGCGGTGTGAGATGACCGTTTGATTCGAAGGGTCGCGGGTTCGATCCCCGCACTGGGACAAATGTTTGTATGGCCTACAGATATTTGTTTCGGGTCTGGGTGTTCGTGTGTGTGTTGTTTGTATATAACGGCACCTACGACACAGGTTTATACCTACTGTAAGGCTGTGAGTGTAAGCGTATAAAAAAAATATATCCTCATTTTTAAGGTGTGCTTGTTCTAAAAAAAAAACATGTGGCAGTTAAAACATACTTCTAAACTTCTAAACTCCGCAGTACAATGGGAACATAAACACGTTTCCCGTTCGTGAAATCGAACAGTCGGTCAACGTTTGCTCAAACCGAAACGCCGTCCAAATGGGAAAGCCTTTGAATTCGCTGCATACAAATTATTATGTTGCCTTTCACATGATTAGGCGTTTGCGTTCGTTTATATTCAACCATTCGATAATGAGGCTCATGTTGAGCCAAATGTTGCGTAGAAATTATGTTCCATACCATTTAAGTTAATATGGCTTTATTTAATGCAAATATTGATAAAATAATCTTTTACGACTGAAAGAATCATGGCAAGAGGTCCCTAGATAACACTTCAATACTCTTTTACCGTGCACCTTTTTTTATGGTTCCGTATCTTGAAAGGAAAGAACGGAGCCCTCAAAGGATGATTTTGTTGTCAGTCCGTCCTTCCGTGAAAAAATCAAACTTCTAAGCCAACGCAATCAAAAGATACAGCCGTTTATGCAAATCTTCGAAACTCGCAAGGATATCAAACTTACAAGATACTTCCCGTGATCTCAGAATCTTGATTTATTTATTTTTAGCACGAAGCAACGTCTTAAAGTAGTAAAGGAGCCCAGGGTGATATTTTTGTATTTACTCGAGCGCGTCAGATTAAAACATGGGAGATACCTTGAACCCAACTAGTTACCTCCACTAAATCTGAGGTTTGTGTATAGGGAAGCGCCCAAAAGGAAACCCTTCAAAAAAATTCTAAGGTCGCTAAGATTTTACTCATCTTCCGATACGTCTGAATTTTGGATAGGAGCATTGTTAGGATACATTTTACACTCTCTCAGAATATCGGACAAGCTCTTGACCCATGACGTTGGTGCCGCGCCCTTTTCAAAAACATCTGATTCTTTCAAAAATAAAGGTGAAACATTACTCAAAAATATCAGATACTCAGAGAGGATGTAGAGTGAACCCATTCAAACCTCCCATCCGAAATTATGACGACTTAGATGCGAGGCAAGTTCGTGGCGGAAACTCTAAGGGTTCGACCCTTTTTAGAAATCTTAGATTTGGTGGAGGTATCTCCTATATCTTATTCTGACACGCTGGAGTAACTTCAAAAATCCCATTTTGGGCTCCCCTACTAAAGCACAAGTAAAGGAAAATATGCGAAATCCGTATTTTTTAGTTACATCATTTTAATGATCATGGTCTGCACATCGAAACAGTTAAGATCTCTTAGATTGGTGGTACCGCATCTGCATTTTGTCGTCTGTTTTCTGTGTAGATATTTATAGGCTGCAGTCGTAACTTAGCATCAATTTGAACTGCATGCTTGTTTGCCACCATCATTATATAGAAAATTCACTGTAATACTTGGCTGAAATTGGCCATCATAATTAAACGAACAAAAGCACCTAATCATATGGAAGTCTACATAACAATATGTATCGAGCAAATTCAGAGCCGTTTCCATTTGGACAGTGATTCGGCTTGAGCAAACTTTGACCGGCTGTTCACAATCGTGACACCTACACATTTACATTTGCAGTATATTTCGGTGTTTAGGAAAGTATAATATTATGTTAATATACTTGCCGCTAAATGATAGTGTTCAGTACAATCGTGTTCCGGTCAGATGGTAATGTATAGCCCTGTAATTTCCGGCACATAGGCATAACACCTTAGGCCTCAGGAGTGGTAACGCACCTGCATTTTGACCTTGATCGTTGAGTGGGAGTCTATAGGCTGCAGTCATCACTTTACATCAATGTGAACTACATGATTGTATGCCAATTCAATTTCATAAAAAAAAAAAAAGTAAAATATGTTTGGGTTGAGTTGATTGAAATATTTATTTAAACAGGTACCATTATGCTGGTTCGATAAAATTGCATTAGTAGACATTTCGGATAGTGAATACTGTAGCCTAAAGATATCTCAATATATTTACTAGTGGTAGAGCTCCAGTGACCGAGCTCGCGGGCGTAGGCAACATCGTAGTATTATTTCCAATACTGACTCTGGACGATGTATATTTCCTCGGACAAAAGGGTTATTAAGTACTTTTACATAAAATTAACTAGAATGTATCTCCGAAAACCTTCACCTGCTGTCCATAAAGTTACTCATCAGTTATTTTATAACAGGAAATGGGACCATGGGTCGGGATGCTATTAAAGATAAAACTGGCAGATACCCAGCGATATCGCATTTATGATGGGTCGATTGAGCCATGGGTATAGTGAGGGATTTTACCTTTTGGGTATGACAAACGACTATGTGTTTTGTATTGTCATTCTTATTACTCGTCTCATGTTATGTATTGGTACAAACTTTTTTTTAGAATTGGAAATACCATTGCATTCAACCGACTCTTTGGGGGAAGAGGGATATGAGGGTATTGGACCGTCTAAAACCACCTCGGAGCCGACTTCAGTGCAGAAAAGGGGGGATCCGGGTACACTATAAACACTGCTCCGGTTCCCCCCTCGCACTTCGCCTCCATCCAAGGCTCGTCCACGAGGACTTTGTGAGTCGCCCATCTTCACTTGCCACGATGACCTGCGGCTACCTCGGTCATCGTCCTCACGGAGCCGCGAGTGCTGAGCGACCAGAGCCCCCACTCTTGCCGCCCGTGGCTTATATCCGCCCGTGGCTTTTAGTCGCCTCTAACGACAGGCAAGGGATACCATCATTCCTATTATATAGGCCCGAAACTGCAGGGCCCGATCTATTTGTACAACCTGGCCCCGTAATAGCTATCACAGAGGAAAAAGATCTTAGACCAGAGGTGGCAACGCATCTGCTCTTTGACCTCTGGTTACTGTGTAGAGGTCTATAGGCTGCAGTCGTCGTCACATCCATGTGAACTGCATGCTTGTTTGCCACCACTATCACAAAAAAAACCTCATTAACCTGTTTGCAACTTAAGTCGCGCCAGACCAACTGAATCTAAGAAAAAAAATATCGGTGTCTTCCATTTTTAGGGTTCCGTTGTAAACAAAAAAATATATATATATATATATACCGGCCGAATTGCGAACCTTCTCGATTTTTTGAACTCGGTTAAAAAGCGGTTATTACAAACAAACACTCCAATTTAATTTATTTCTAAAGATAGATTGTTTATTAAGATACTCCGAAATTGCTTTCAAGAGACTGTCGTTACCAACCCCCCATATACGACCCCATATGCGAACATATTCGAAACTGACACTCAATTCACCTTTTAACAATGAAATCGTGCTACATAAAAACATATAGACATTTGTGGCCCTCGTAAACCTGAAGTAACTGCACAGAACGAGCAAAACGCCTATAAAATACAGTCCACAATTCCATTACGGAACACCAAACAAACCTTAACTTCTTACTTCAATCAATCAATTGAAATTCACTTCTAACTTTTCCCATTGAAATTTTCTAATAATGACACACAGTGTAGCGTATTCAGTGTGCCAAGGTGTCATTAGTCAGAAAGCTACGAGCTGCGTCTGTCAGGAAATTGCTGGCTCATTCAATGCTAGAGTTTTATGTCACAGTGTAGCGACAACGGTAAGTTTAATCTATCCATACTCGTTAAGTGTTTTAATCAAAATATTATTATTATAATTATTTTATATTTTTTACAATAATAAACCAAGGCCAGAATATTTGTTATAGTTAAAATTCGAAGAAATATAAGTATTGAAGTAACATTGTTATCTACTACTACTCTTACTGCCTCAGTAGCGTAGTGGTAGCAGGCCACTACTACTACGCTGGGGGTCCTGGGTTCGATTCCCGGGTTCGGGGACTATCAGAGATAACGGTTAAATCTTTTACCTCTGGTTCTATGGGGATTTCTACATTTTGTGGATGTGTCCCAGTACCTGGTAAAGTGCCCGGAGATGGCAACAGGTTCGCCACCTGTTACATGGACCAAAACGCGACCGGCGAGTCGTGGGTGTATGCTTGAATGCATGCACTTACCTCTGCCAACCCCTTCGGGGATTACAGGCGTGAAGTTACGTTTTTTTATTGTTATCTAAATAATTATTAAGAATCAGAACATAACAACTGCTTTGGTAGCCTAGTGGTAGCAGGCCACTACTACTACGCTGAGGTCCTGGGTTCGATTCCCGGGTTGGGGTTATCAGAGATAATGGTGTAAAGTCCTTTATCTCTGGTTCTATTGGGATTTTTCCATTTTCTGGAAATTTCCCAGTACCTCGAAGTTTGGTAATGTGCCCGGAGATGTTAACAGGCTCACCACTTGTTACATGGGCCAAACGTAACCGGCGAATCGTGGGTGTTTGCATGTATGCTTGAATGCATGCATTTACCTCTACCTACCCCTTCGAGGATTGCAGGCGTGAAGTTACGTAGAACATAACAATCATGTTGACCTAAAGATAAGAATACTTTTTTGGAAAAGGCATGCCCCGAGTTCATGTAGGTTTTATTTTTTTTTATTTTTTAGGACAACAAACAATTACACTCAGAGAGTAACAAGAACAATTACTTGGTATATAATTGTCCGATCGGTCGGCATGGAGGTCCTTGGGGGAGGCCTATGTTCAGGAGTGGACGTCTTATGGCTGATATGATGATATAATTGTACAAGGTGCAAAATCAACCCACTGTGGACAACGTCCACAAACAAACTTTTTTTTTTTTTATGTAATAAAAGTGGCAAACAAGCATGCAGTTCACATTCATATTAAGTGAAGGCTGCAGCCTATAGACACCCACACAATGACCAGAGGTCAAAATGCAGATGCGCTGCCACTCCTGAGGCATTAGGTGTTATGCCTCTGTGCCGGAAATTAAGTAGTCTCTAGTAGCAATAGTTTTTGCGCTAAACCGCGGACAGACAGACAGACGGATATGGCGGAACTATAAGACGGACCTTTAATCTATTACTTCGTAAATCGTCACTCGCTTCTAATGTACAATGTACATACAATATTGACACCAAAACATGCAAGTATGTATGCATAACTTCTACCTCAAAAGGAGTCGGCGTCAAAGCATTTGCTCATGAAAGCATTTCAAGATGGAGGGTGCAAATGTTAAGTAGACGATATTAAATAGCGTTTAGTCTACACACCAAATGGTAGTCGTAATTTAGCGACCTTTGACACGGTATTATATTGTATTGCGATTAGTGAACCGTGATATTTTGATTGTTATGGTTAGGTATTTATTTAATGCAATAGTCAAAGTGGAAATTAACTTATTCTTTGAAATTTCAAAATTTTACAAACAACTTTTAGTACCTACGACGTAAAATGTCAAAAAGAACATTACTTTTACGATACATGTTGTTCTTTAGAACGTTTTATAAAAACATTAAAAAAAAATGACAATTCAAAAAACTGAAAAAAAAACTTCAATAATAAAACACGTCGTAACAAAGTCCATAACGTGAATGCAAATTTTGAGATTTGGAAAACACGTAAACATAGAGTGAAACGAAACACTTGGATAAAATAAATAATAGACGCAATCGACAATAAATGAGTCGAAAATGCTTAATTGAAAAATAATAAGTAATTAATTGCAATCGAACTCAGAACGTCGAGTGATCATGTAGTAATTAAATTACGTACTTCGCAAATCGTCACGAGTTTCAAGTGTAAAATTCACACCGAACCTTGCAAGTATGTGTGATGATTTCAATCTCAAAAGGAGACGGCGTTAAAGCTTTTGCTGACGAAAGCATTTCAAGATGGAGGGCGACACGTTAAGTAGACGCCATTAAATAGTTCTATCTACAGATCAAATTAATCAAGCGACCTTTGACACGGTATAATGTTGTTTTGAGTTTAGTGAACCTTGAAATTTTCTTATTTATGGTTGGGTATGTTAGTGAGTGAAACCTGTTAGGTTTCCGCACAGTTAGAAAGTCTATAAGATATTGTTTTTATCAGTCTCGCAAAAACTTACTTTTCGAGATTCTCAAGATTTTTCTAAATAAAAATATCAATGTTCCAGCGTTATTTGAAATAATGTTTGAAAAAAGGTTGTAATTGATTCTCTAGAAATAAATCTTAAATATTTAGGTTACAAAAACATGAGGTATATGCATTATTATTAAAATCATTTGTGGAGACTGAAACCTGACCTAGGATTTCCTGTGCTAAGCCTATTGTGCAATTCTATGAAATCACTGTTGGAGCATTTGAAATTGCGCGCCTTGTGCATGCGAGTGCATATAGCTAATCACACGGCTTCGTTTGGAATCGGACCAATGGGGACGCCTCCGTCATGCGCATGATTGTGATTAGCCAACGCGGCCAGGACGACGGGGCACTCGCGCCATCTTTACTATTGTCTTGTAATTTTGTAATCGCAATCGAATGAATAAACGGAACATACGTTACAACAAAATCCTCGAATTTTCTTGACTCCAATTCCGCAACATTACATGTGGTCCTTCGAGCCGGATAAATAAACTTTGGATCAGACGACAATTATAAACGCTTATAAACGCAAATTAAGCCGAGTAGAACTTCGAGGAGATACGTACGTGGCCGGACTTGCGGATCACAGTGCTTTTGGTATAGGTGTGCTTATCGGAATCCTTCACCCCTTTCCACTTCACTTGTGTAATACTGTGTTTTTTTCGGATTTCCAGTGCATTGCCTACTCGACCGTTATTTTAGTGCAAAAGTACCTACGCGTCAACTCGCCACATCAGCTCGCAACATCAGGTGTAATCGTGAGTAAATACCGCTTTTCTTTTGCCCATACACAATGGCTACATCGGAATATAAATCAGAATTAACGATGAAAGATTTAAATAAAAAACGCGCATCTTTAAAGTGCAGATCAAGAAGGCAGCGTTAGCGCGTCTTAAAAAACTTGTGACCAAATCCATCAAAGGCCATGGGTAACACTGCTTCTTATCTTGTGCCAAGAGTATTAATATTAGTTCATTTATAGGTATTGCTTTATCTTTTTTTGTACCAAAGAGCCTGTTCACTAATATTCCACCTTGAAAATTGCGGTAAGTCCCATACCAATTTCCATTACCCATTTTTAGGGGTTTGGTGGGAACATTTAAAAAAAATATTGATGCAACTATTTTTCGTACATAACATAAGAAACCTGTAAACCACTTTTCAGGCATATTTCATTTTAGGGGGATGGGGATAATATAAGAAGACAAAAAGTAGCCTATGTTCTTCCTCAAAGTCAAGTCTATCTTTGTACCAAATTTCACTCGTTTGGACGTGAAAAGGTAACAGACAGACAGAGTTACTTTCACATTTATAATATTAATATATTTATTTATAATATTATATATAATATATTATATATATATATATATATATATATATATATATATATATATATATAGTAGGGATAACATCATATTCGACATTTACTTTAAATTTTATTCTTATTCAAATTTTCTATCATTTCACAATTTAACATCCACCGCTGAAACCAATCCCTTAAAACACATCAAACTATCTTGTCTTACATTGTCGGATGTTGAGACAGGAAGCAAAGAAAATAGGTTCTGATTTAGGTCGCCGTGACACGGGATCGTTGGGTATATTGATCGGGACTAGACGTGTATTTATTTATGGACTAGTGTAATCCTACCCTTGCTTCGTTCGAATTGGGTGTTGGAAAACTTTTTGACATTGTGCTACGGCTTAGGAAAAGATTTTCAAATGTTTCTTTCTTTGACTGCCTTGGTAGCCTAGTGGTAGCAGGCCACTGCTACTACGCCAAGGTCCTGGGTTCGATTCCCGGGTAGGAGCTTATCAGAGATAATGGTGTAAAGTCCTTTATCTCTGGTTCTATTGGGATTTTTCCATTTTCTGGAAATTTCCCAGTACCTCAAAGTTTGGTAATGTGCCCGGAGATGTTAGCAGGCTCGCCTCCTGTTACATGGGCCAAAACGTAACCGGAGAATCATGGGTGTTTGCTTTACCTCTGCCTACCCCTTCGGGGATTACAGGCGTGAAGTTACGTTTCATTCTTTCTTTTAAACCTGTGTCGTGGTTGCTGTACACACATAACATATACACAAACACCCAAACAAATATCTGCAGGCCGTACAAATTATTGTCCCGGTGCGGGGATCGAACCCGCGTCCCTTCGAATCAATCGGCTGGATTGACCAAATCGTCCGAGCTAGAAGCTAGTACAAATGTAATATAGAATAAACATTATCGTTTCCAAGCGCTATTGCTAAGCGCAAAACTCCAAAACGGCTGGATTTGGCATATATATTTTTTTTGTTATTTTGAAAAAGTTTTAATGAAAAAAAAAAGATAAATGCGTGGAAAATTAGAAATTGTAAGAAAACTTAACAACTTGTGTTAACTAAAGCCTTCTGTTTGTCATAAGGCGTGTAAAGTATTAACTTTATTATGAAATGTATTCCGAAAAAAATACATCAAATCACTTGTAACAACATACATTGTAACCGCGCAAAGTCGGGGTGGGTTGTTTGTATTGTTATAAATATGATAATCCCTACTAATATTATAAATGCGAAAGTAACTCTGTCCGTCGGTCTGTTACCTTTTCACGTCCAAACGACTGAACCGATTTGAATGAAATTTGGTACAGAGATAGAGCTGACTTTGAGAAAGAACATAGAATACTTAGTTATTTGTAGAACGACATCCACGCGGGAGAAGCCGCGGGCAACAGCTAGTATTTTATAATCCTTCAGATCGAATCCTGATAACGGCGGCTAATTTCAACAGGGACTAACTAAGCTGGAGATATTATAGTGCACATAATGTGTATGCGCAACCACAGGTGCATTCATTCTTATATATAGTCGAATGGGATCCAACACTGGGACGGCAATCCGACACGACCGGAAAGAATAAGCCGTAGTGCCGAAGGCCGAAGGTTTTATGTGCTCTCCGAGGTACGGGTTCAAGATCCCGGACTACTACTGGAAATTTTCTTACAAAAATCCCATTATCAACCCGACGCGACATTGGGATCTAACCTGGAACCTCAGGCTCCAGCATCGCGATTGCGACCACGAGCCCAAAGAGGTAGTCAGATAATGTAACAACATCAACTCATACAAGGTTTATTTTGTCCTAAAATTCAAAATTATCAAGAATATCACTTGAAACGTAAAAAACACCGATAAATCGCAAATTTCAACACGTTCGCAACTCAAATAAAACATGACACAGTCGTAAAATCAAAGTTATGGAGTCCGGGTCGCATTATAACAGCCATAAATGCACAGAGTAAAAACAACAGTGTATTAAAATGACGACATTGTATGTTTTTGTGGTTCCGTACTTTAATTTCACTCTAAACTTTTGACGTCACATTTTAAAAGTTATCAAGAAGATAATATGATCGTTATAAAAAAAATACGCTTACACTCACAGCCCCACAGTAGGTATAAACCTGTGTCGTGGGTGCCGTTGTACACACAACACATACACAAACACCCAGACCCGAAACAAATATCTGTAGGCCATACAAATATTTGTCCCGGTGCGGGGATCGAACCCGCGACCCTTCGAATCAAGCGGTAATTTCACACCGCTGGACTAACCGGGTCGTCAACTTATACTTTAGGAGGAGCTTTAACTTATACTTTATTTATAAACAAAAGAACTGTTCCATTTTTAACATACATAAAATTTTAAAATAGGTTTTATATATTATTTTTTTTTATAGTTGTTACACCTTCAGTCTTAATTAACCATTATTACCTTTTAAATATCTATTAAAAACTCGCGTTACTTTCTGGTGTTTACTGTGTCTTCAAAACCACGCAAAAGATTTTATCATTAAATATATATTTAGAAAACCTCATGGGATGATCCAAAATAGCGACGCCACCGGGCTTCTCTTGGGTAGAACTTAAGGAAATAAACACACCAAATACCAAATGACAGTAACTCAGAATTACATTTCATTGGTAAGGGTTCAATTCATGAGTCATAAAATTTCATTACATAAAAATAGTATTTTCCGTATTTTATCAGAATTTAAAATACAACAATATCTAAGTCGATTTCTGCAATCGGCTTTTTATTAAAAATTATTGTAAAATGACAGAAAAATCTAAGTTTCAATATAATAACAAAAAATATCTACTTTCGTTTTTTTCTCCATACAAAAAAAGCTTTTAAATTTCAATTCTAGCTCTCTTACTGATGGTAGAGCTCCAGTGACGGAGCTCGTGGGTGTAGGCACCTCCGCATTACCTAATATACTTGCCGCTAAATGGTAGTGTTCAGTACTATCGTGTTCCGGTCAGGTGGTAATGTACGGGCCTGTAATTTCCGGCACAGAGGCATAACATAACACATCTTAAGCCTCAGGGGTAACGCATCTGCATTTTGACCTTGGTCTTTCTGTGAGTGTCTATAGGCTGCAGTCATCACTTAACATCAATGTGAACTGCATGCTTGTTTACCACTTTCATTACATAAAAAAGCTTAGTTTTTGATATCGGTCGCATTATACGAATAAAAAAATTTCCAAACAAAAAGAAACAGTTATGCACAAAATTTGGCACCACCTGTAAAACTAAATTGTTGAAAGTCAGAACGTGAGTGCCATGAACATTATTTATCCAGTTTGTTGTTGCTTTTAAATTAAACCGCGACTGTCCATTTGGACGGGAAGCACTCAGAGTGGGTTCGCACTCAGGAAATTGCGACCAGGCCAAGCTAACTGCCTAACTTCGAGATACGCGGTACGTTAATTTTTATGCTGTTGGAAATTTTCAAGTTGGAACAGATGGTTTAGCTGCGAGGAATTTATGGACACTCGATGTCAATTCTGAAATAAAATCTGATTTTCCCTTTTTATTCTTCTCAAATTTTTGTGGTGATAATAATGTAAGCTGGATTTCATTTTCGGTTCAAAATCATCGTTCAAATTCTGTACATTTTGCAAAAAAGACTTTAAAATAAATTTGGTTTTGGCCTCAGAGTCCTTCAGGTGTGACTTGGTGTCTACACAAAGACTAATGATTACAGATTAAAGATTTACACAATAACCTTTAGTACTAGTGTATCTGTATTGACTCCTTATTTTATTTTCTGGTATTGTTGTTAAAAATAAAACAGTGACTGTTTATTTGTACGAGAAGAACTTAGAGTGGGTTCGTACTCAGATAATCGCAACCAGGGTAATCTAAGCAATGTTTATGCCGTGGGGAATTTTCAAGTTGGAACACATAGTTAAGCTGGGAGTAATTTAGGGACACTGAACGTCAATTTTGAAATAAAAATAAAAAATATGATTTTCTCTTTTTATCCGTCGTAATTTTTTGTAATGTTAATATTTAAATAACTTGATGTTCGGTTCAGCGCTATAATAGCTGAAATAAAGATGATTTGTTGTAAAAATTAAATTTGCGGATATTCTAGTTAGCTAGTAGCTAGTACGTAGTGAAGTAAGCTAGTGATTATGCTATATATTATGAATTATATTATGAATTGAAAAATTATTGAAGAACCCAAACACCCAATACAGTCCACGTTGGAGAGTTACACTTGTGTGATCATTTCTGTGCAAACCGAGTTGTCCCCCACAGTACCTATCTATACTGATTCCTTCTTTTGTTTTCTCTTGTTTTTCTATCAACTAATATTAAAGATCATTTATGCTTTCCATATAAGAAGAAAATAAGTTTTTAATGTTGATGCCTTTAACTGTCTCAGTAGCGTAGTGGTAGCAGGCCACTACTACTATGCTGGAGGTCCTGGTTTCTTTTCCCGGGTCGGAGAATCAGAGATAACGGTTTAAAATCCTTTGTCTCTGGTTCTATTGGGATTCTTCCATTTTCGGGAAGTTTCCCAGTACCTCGGAGTTTGGTAATGTGCCCGGAGATGGCAACAGGTTCGCCACCTGTAACATGGGCCAAAACGTAACCGGCGAGTCGTGGGTGTTCGCGTGTATGCTTAAATGAATGCATTTACCTCTGCCTACCCCTTCGGGGATTATAGGCGTGAAGTTACATTTACGTAATGTCAGATGAATTATTATTGTTGGTTTTAAATGAAACCGTGGCTGTCCGTTTTGACAGGAAGCAGCGAGCGTGAGTTTCACAGGAAATTGTGACCTAAACCAAGCGGCGCAACTTGGAGATACGGTACGTAAATTTTGTGTTGGCAATTCGCAGGCTAAATGAATGGATTTACAAGATGCTTCAACTAAACCACTTCTTAATTCATAATTTTAGAGTTAAATAGAGTAGTGGTTGATGATAACCTGAAGTTTCGAGTTTTATCTTTGGATCGGAAAATAAATCACATGAAGATTTTTCTAACGGAGTAGATTTTCACTAGCTAGAGTTTTTATAATATGTAGTGGCTAACAAGCTCAGAGTTCACATTGATGGTAATACTGTATACCTTTAAGCATCTACATCAATCCAAAAATTTAAACGTAGTTCCGTTCTCGCTTCTAAGGCCTATGTTGCTATGCCTCTCTCCAGGAAATTACTGTATATAGTATATATTACCACCTTGACCAGAACTCCATAGAACTGAACACTAAGCAGTGAGTATGTTGGATAATAATTCGGTGGTGCCTAAGCCCGTCATGGAGTGCCACCGTAAATTGTGTATGATGATGTACCCGACGAATGTCAAAATCACAACCTAATACTTGAGAGAAAAATGGGTTTCTATCGAGTTTTACAAATAAATTGGCATGTATGGCTCTGTAAAGTACTCCACAACATCAATAGACTTTAGACAGACTTGTTAACTTTTACATAGAACTTTAAAAAACTTGTTCTGTTGGTATTAATACAAGCATAATCTTTCGCCTATCAGTTTGTGGCGAATTAAAGTAAGCTTATTTATTTTCGCTTAACAAGCATACCTAAACACAAGCTAAATTTCATTCACAACTGCTCCATTATCGTAACTATGAGTACAGACGGAACACGCGACTGCTATTTAAATATAATCGTATCGTGCTCAAGGAAATAAAATTAAAGTCGTATATTGTAATTTCCCTCTATTATAACGTACAGTTATATACTCATTTTGCCATTATTGATAAAGCTTTTTGTATTTGACTGTACGAAAGGATTTGTGTGTTAGGGAAATCATAGGCATAGTAATTTTTTTTGTATATGTTAACGGATAATCGGAACAGTGTATCGTATATCAATGTACGAGTATATTTACGAATTTTCTACATATTGACTGTAACGGAAAAAAGTGAGATGATTCTTTCTACCAGGTTGAGCTTGGTCCTTGACAGAAGCCCTCGGAAGGATTGCCGCCTTGTCGTTCGAGAAACCCAGCGAGGGAGTGGCGTTTGGCCTCTACCCGCCACTCGCTGCTGTCGTGAGAAGACGGCTGGGGAGGAGGTGGACGGGTATGCAGTTGGTCCTGCACCCTATCCCCAGTTACCTAACGGTGGTCCCGCTGTCGGATGGGAACGTAGAGGGGCCGCAAGGGCTCCTCGAGGCCAAACTGTGTGCCCGAGCCCTTCTATCCAGGCGTCTTGGGATGCCGTGGTCTGGGCAGGGATCTCCGAGCTTCGGACAAGGGGATTTCCGTCGCCCGAATGGAGAAAGGTTACGAGGAGGCTGGCGCGCTCGTGTTCCGCGCACCATTTTTGGTTGGAGGCAAAGGGCTCAAACCTTGTAGGACTCGGAAATGAGAAGCCGCCAGCGGGGTTGCGGTGGTGTGCGTCACCCCGCTACTGATGGCGGACGAGTCGAAACACCGCAGTGATTTAGTGAGTTCGAGTCTCACACTGTCATAGTCATTGACGGAATTATAAGGTTACTAGCTGTTGCCCGCGGCCACGCCCGCGTGGATGTCGTTTTATAAATAACTAAGTACCTTTTGTTCTTTCTCAAAGTCAGCTCTAGCTCTGTACAAGATTTAATTAAAATCGGTTCAGTCGTTTGGACGTGAAAAGGTAACAGACAGACATACAGAGTTACTTTTGCATTTATAATATTAGTAGGGATTTTAGGCGCCTTAAACTCAACCATCAGAGTGTAGACCACAATTTACAGAGCCTAACTTCAAGTACCTTGATATCACTCACAATAGTAACAAGAACTTCTGTAGACTTTACTGGTGGTAGAGCTCCAGTGACGGAGCTCGAGGGCGTAGGCACCACCGCATTACCTAATATATTTGGCGCTAAATGGTGGTGTTCACTACCGTGTTCCGGTCAGGTGGTAATGTACGGCCCTGTAATTTCCGGCACAGAGGCATAACACCTTAGGCCTCAGGAGTGGTAACGCATCTGGATTTTGACCTTGGTCTTTGTGTGGGTGTCTATAGGCTGCAGTCATCACTTAACATCAATGTGAACTGCATGCTTGTTTGCCACTTCCATAACATAAAAAAAAAAAAGACATAAAATAACTCTGTACGATGGTAATATAAAATCAATAAATTATATTCAAAGTAAACTAAGTATAATTGGAAATGTCGTTAAACCTTGTCGGAGGCCTAATGGGCGGTTTGAAAACATCCGACAGCGGGTTGGCCACTAACCCACCCACCTCCACCAATCCGCATTGGAGCAGCGTGGTGGAGTAAGCTCCAGGCCTCCCCCCAAAAAAAGGGGAGAGACTCGTGCCCAGCAGTGGGACGTATAATGGGTTGCCATTATTATTATATTATTAATTGGAAATGTATGATTTGGGTAAACATTTACATAATTATGATGTTTGAATGAGATGTTAATAATTAAATAACAGATGAGTCAAATATTTAAGTAATATTGATAGTAAAATATATTTAACGATGCTTTATGAACTGGATGTATTTGAAGTGTATTTATATACATCGTTTGAAGTTTGTTTATGTAAATACCACTTTATTTTTAAATTGATGATATACCAGTGGTAGAGTACCAGTCTAGGGACTCAAGGGCGTAGGCACCACCGCATTACCTAATCTATCTGCCTCTAAATGGTAGTGTTCAGCACTATCGTGTTCACATCTGTATTTTGACCTTGGTCTTCATGTCAGTGTCTATAGGCTGCAGTCATCACTTAACATCAATGTAAACTGCAGGCTTGTTTGCCACTTACATTACATAAAAAAGACGTGTGGCACTCGGGGACTGCCGCGGTAAAGCTATTACATTTACATAATTATCTAAAATTATGCAAAACAAAATAAAATGCAACAAAAAAAAATAGAAAAATCAAACAATAATTTTCTATTAATATTAACCACTTTCTAAATATTGAATGGAAAAACAAACAATAAAAAAAATGAACAAAACAATCTTGGCAGCGGTGGGATTCGAACCCACGCCTCCGAAGAGACTGGTGCCTTAAACCAGCGCCTAGACCTCTCGGCCACGCTACCCACGAGGTCGGACGGCGAAATTATACATGACTTTGTTAAATGAGTTTAAAATTTGTAATCCGGCGCGTCCGGTTTTTAGCGTTACGAAATTTCTGAATTCGGTCCCCGCGCTCAAGGCCCGCGATAGAAGCTATGCAATAGCTTAAAAAAAACATTTATCAGAAAGTAATATATAAATTGGATGTTTAACAAGATAAACAGGTGCACATAACATTCTTATTTCAGATTGCATGATTCTGAAAATAACATGCCTTTGCTAAAACACGCAAGGTCATGGAATGCAGTCAGGCTCCTTAATTCACTCTTAAATCAAACAAAAATGGTGCATTATATCAATTTATATACAACTGTACTAAAAAAAGAGGAGGCTATATGAAATTGGATGTACAAAAGAGAGATGCACAAAGAATATCATGACGTGTGTAGCACGCGATGTCATTTTCCGCAAATTGCTTTCAACGACCACGCCTTCAGACGTTGCTTTTGGTTTAACTCATTCTTTTGTTGTTTCAAATAAGATTCCTTATATAACAGTTTACTTTCTGGTTGAGAAAATAATACAAGATTAATAACTCAGAATAAACTATCCAGCCAGATTTATTTTTAATACTGAAATTGTCTTTGGACTACACTTGAAATTGAATCCTTCTCCACTTATTTATAAAGTGAAGAATAAATGAAATGAATTTTGATACAGTGTTTAAGTTGAGTTTATTAATATTATCAATGTGTTTAAGTTTTCCAAACCTCAAAGAAAAAAACTTTATGAATCACATATTATGTGTGCCTGTCATAATGAATCTGTTTCATAACTACAGGGCTAATTGACTTGAAAGTTGAAGTTATTTAAGAAGAAAATTGTTTACTCTCACTTTTTTTGCTTCGAAAATTACTAAACAAGAAATTTTATAATTTATAAACAACAGAAAAACCTATAAGAAGTGTATGCTGAGTACGTATGGTAACAAAGAAAAATCTTGATGAAAACCCTATGTACGCTAATCTGACGCACTTTTAAGTAACTGAACAAATGTATTTAATTTCACAATTTTTATTCTTTCAAAGCGAACCAATGTTTACGATACCACTTCATCAGAATAGGCCTTAAAGCTACCACGAACTTGGCATGTACACCTGGCAGAATGAAGACGAAGTTGGCTGACCCACTTCACCTAAACAGGTATCCACTTGATTGTCGGCCAGCTGGTTACTGTGATATGTTAGCTACGTTCATTTCTGATTTGGCAGTGACATGCAAAAAAATATTAACAAATATTTTATACTATTTATATATATATATTTATAATTTTGCACACGCTACCATTAGTTGTCTCATAAAATACCAAATTTTGTACCCGACTCGCACGGAATTTGAGTAGGGCGGTAGAGTTTCATACTTCTTACATACAGTCTTACATCTATTGTTCGCCCGCAAAGATTAAAAATTCAAAAGAGTTAAAACATACATTTCATTCAAAATTAGAAATACAAATCATTTATTCATATGTGGATGGTTGCAGAGGCCCAGGAAGACCAAGACTGACCTACCATGACCAAATAGGTCGAGTACTGTCTGATGGTGGGGACAAAAGTCTTAGGAATCGGCGTGCATGTATGAAGAGAATATGATGAAGGTAGATGAGGTACGGGAGGTGTGTCAGGACCGGGATATTTGGCGCTCTACACTCTCTGCCTACCCCGTTAGGGACCTGGCGTGAAAATACATACATACATACATATTCGTACAACACAGAGACAAAAAGGAACAAATAACAAACAACATTTCAACAATAGATATTAGCAATTTGATACAACAGACGGATATAACGACAAATAATATGTCTCACGGTCAATCCAAAAGGGCACCCAGATCAGCTTCATGCTGAGCAAATATTTTATTACCCTTCTTTCTTGTGTCTTTGTGTTCCACTGATGTCAGTCAGTTATACAACAATAATTATGTATAATTTGTGCAAAGTTTAAAGACAATCCGGTGATTTTTACTGGATACAATATAATTTCCAATACTGATCAAAATCATCAATGAATTTTTAGTTACGGACAGTTGCAACGATCGGTATTTTTATCATTCGATGTTTCGTTACAATTATTGAAATGTGATCTAATATTAAGTATGTATGTAATTATGTATCTTCATGCCAGATCGCTAACGAGGTAGGCATTGAATTTAACATTTAAACCAAATATGATATTTTCTTTAATAATGGAGTAATTTTAAGAATATTTTTATAGTGTAAACAGGACTTAATTGCGTATTATTTTATTTTATTTTATTTTAATCGAAGTATTTACCTCGACACTCGTACGCGTAGTCGAGTAATAGTACGCGATTAAGTCCCGTTTAAAATACAAAAATATGAATACAAATCTTGAAAGTTAAAAACAATTTTTAGAATGGTTTCACAGTTTTTTCTACGGTCCATACAGATAAATAAACAACAATCCAAAACGAATTACCTGTACGTGATCAAACACTGCAGGTTAAGATGCGGTCCCAAAGCGCTTCCCTGCAACATCCCAATCCAAACGTTGGAAATGCAATCAATAAACACGCGGAAATGACACCGTTGACCCCATTCCGTCCAACAATACCGCCTTAGTAGTTTCTAATTAACTTGTATTGGCTTGAGCTGAATTAATGGAACGCGTGAATTCATTTCAGTTTACGGCACATTATGGTTGATTAGTTTTGAAATTATATCAGAAGTCCACTAGAGTTCAAGGAAGGGATTATGATTTATGCTTCTTACTTTTTTGTTCTTAATCACTCAATTATAATGGATGTTAATATATGGGATATAAAATTTCAAATTACTGTAATTGTACTGGTTGTAGAAATATTTTTACCGTTTCTCGATCCCCAATTATGAGTCTTAAAGGCTTTGTGATACGTGCGTGTTACTTGATCTAGCTAGTAGCTGGCTTCTTAGTTTTAGGAACACAGCTTGCCTAAATGTATTAAAAGCTATAATCCCATAACAGCTCAAATGAATTATCCATACATTATTAAACACGACATGTTAAAAAGTGGCCCCAAAGCGCTTCCCTGCAACATCCCCATCCAAACGTTGGAAATTCTATGAATAAACACGCGGAAATGACACCATTGACCCCATTCCGTCCAACAATACCGCCTTAGTAGTTTCTAATTAACTTGTATTGGCTTGAGCTGAATTAATGGAACGCGTGAATTCATTTCAGTTTACGGCGCATTATGGTTGATTAATTTTGAAATTATATCAGAAGTCCACTAGAGTTCAAGGAAGGGATTATGATTTATGTTTCTTACTTTTTTGTTCTTAATCACTCAATTATAATGGATGTTAATATATGGGATATAAAATTTCAAATTACTGTAATTGTACTGGTTGTAGAAATATTTTTACCGTTTCTCGATCCCCAATTATGAATCTTAAAGGCGTTGTGATACGTGCGTGTTACTTAATCTAGCTAGCAGCTGGCTTCTTAGTTTTAGGAACACAGCTTGCCTAAATGTTTTAAAAGCTACGAGTATAATCCCATAACAGCTCAAATGAATTATCCATACATTATTAAATACGACATGTTAAAAAGTGGCCCCAAAGCGCTTCCCTGCAACATCCCCATCCAAACGTTGGAAATTCTATGAATAAACACAAGAAAATGACACCGTTGACCTCATTCCGTACGACAATTCCACCTTAGCAGATTCTAATTAACTTATAATGGCTCGAGTTGAAATAATGGAACGCGTGTACAAACTTCGGTTTCCGGTTCATTAGCTTGGTAATTATATCAAACTAGTAAGGCTTAAAGGCACTCAGTTACTCACAGAATCTAAAATGGCGATGGGCTGGACACGTAGCCAGACTCAATGATAATCGCTGGACCAAAACGGCAACGTCATGGCTGGGACCATCGGACCAGAGGAAAAGAGGTAGGCCAAATACGCGCTGAATAGACGATGTTATATAAATAGCAGGCTCACACTGGATACGAGTAACTGAAGATAAAGAAAATGGTCATCTTTGGAGGAGGCCTTTACCCTCCGTTGAGAGGGGGTTCTTGTACCCATAAATATAAAGCTATCTTAAAAAAAACTAAGGCACCTAATTAATTAATGCATGCAAACTATTTTGATGTTAAGTTAGTTTAGTTTAGTTTTTTCTTTTTAATTGTAACCCTATATTTAACCTATATCTGTTAACCTACTTATTTGTAACAAGAAATAAAAGGCTTTTTAATTATTATTATTTTTTAATTTTAAATTTAATTTAAGGCTTCAAGTAGGGTCGTCGTCATATGTTTCTCTTCAGATTCTCTTCTCTATACAGAATGGCCAAAAAGTCGTTGATGATACGCAATTAGGGGTTAGCGGGGGTCATCAGCTGCAAAAAGTTGTTCCACGGGAGGTCCTTATAGACAGAGAAAATAGGAGGACTTCACTTTGAAATATGTAGTGATTAAAACAATATTTTATTACTAGCTTTGCCCGCGACTTCTCCCGCGTGAGAATTTATGGTTGTTCAGTATCTACCCGGACGAAGTCATCATCTAGCATAAAAGTCTAAGTTACTCCTTATTACATCAGCTATCTGCCAGTGAAAGTCCCGTCAAAATCGGTTGAGCCGTTCCCAAAATTAGCCCCGCCAAACAGACAGACAGATAAAAATTGTAAAAAATGTTGTTTTGGTATACTCGTATGTACCGTGTATACATACATATGCATTTAGTAAAAAGCGGTAACATTATATTACAAACACACTCCAATTTCATTTATTTGTATAGATAATGAGAGTTATAGTATTTGAACGATCCAAACATAAGTTTATCACATTTCTCAATCGCAACAATAGCAGACACGCTTAATGAATAAGGCAAAAATAACATAAATATTAAAGCAGCACTTTCAAAAATCAATAACGTGACTAAATTAAGTTATAATTTAAAAGATTCGTATAAAAAAATGGCTACGGAAGCCTTGATTTTATTATATTTCCGTCACATGTCAGCCCCACGCCGTTGCAATGTTGACCCAATTCTTTCAAGCGCATCACTTTTATATCAACCTTTTAAATTAAGAGACACCAATTGCATATCTCAAATAAATTCATTATTTACAGAGAAGAAATATAGAGCCATTTATTGTAGCAATTACATTGTTTTTGTACGTTAACAATTAACACCCTTGAATAAAAGAAAGTATTGTGATGATTTTTTACAAAAAAAATTTTTTTACAGTGGCCAACAATGGCGAAGATAAAAATTATATTGTTAACATAATTTCAATAAGAAAATGGTTTGCGTTCTTATTAAGTTCCAGTGCAGTTAGTTAGACCATCATTCTCATTTATTTTTATGTAATGATAGTGGCAAACAAGCATGCAGTTCACATTGATGTTAAGTGATGACTGCAGCCTATATACACTTACACAAAGACCAGGGGTCAAAATGCAGATGCATTACCACTCTTGAGGGCTAAGGTGTTATGTCTCTGTGCCGGGAACTACAGGGCTGTACATTACCACCAGATCGGAACATGATAGTGCTGAACACTACCATTTAGCGGCAAGTATATTAGGTAATGCGGTGGTGCTTATGCCTGCGAGCTCCGTCACTAGGGCTCTACCACCACTAAAATTGCACTCATTTGCAGGTACCGACCCATTCTATTTTTATGGCAAATAATAAACATGGATGCAATTCTGTCCCAAAACATATGTTTTAGGCCAAAATAGTGAGAGATATTTTATGCTAAATTTACAGACCAATATATCAATGTCCAACCGGAGTACACTGAAAATGACCAACATTAAATGTTAAATGGCCAAAATAATTCACTGATTTTATTAATCTAATGCTAATTAATTTAAAAATCATTTATACAAGTATTTCAGATCTTTAACTGCGTAATTAGTGCCTAATAACGAGCAACCTATAAATTGAGCTATCAATTTCAAGCAAAGTTTTAAAGTTCGTTAAAAGAGATAATTACTTGGCGCTAACTGGCTGTAACTTTCCATTATGGATCGTTATTCCATGAATTCGAATTCTTTCTTATTGGCAATTAAAGAAACTTAAAACTCGGTATTTTGTAATATAGGGTTTCATTGGCTGTTTATATTATTTTACGTCTAGACTGGATGAAACTATTTTCCAATTATATTGTTGTCACTTTGAAACTAACTTCATGGAAGTGTTTTGCAGTGGAATTCAGATGCATATTTCTACTACACTTACCTACATTGTCAGGGTAGAGAAAATCAAATATAAAGAAAGGAAACACTTATAGGATCAATCTGGAAAATAATAATTTTATAGTTTAATGTGTGTATCTTCACGCCAGGTCCCTAACGGGGTAGGCACAGAGTGTAGAGCGCCAGATATTCCGGTCCTGACATACCTCTCGTGCCTCGTCTACCTTCATCATTCTCTTCATATATGCATCCCGATTCCTAAGACTTTTGACCCCACCATCAGACAGAACTCGACCTATTTGGTCATGGTAGGTCAGTCTTGGTCTTCCTGGGCCTCTGCAACCATCCACATTCGCATTGTATATCTGTTTAGTCATTCGCTCATTCGACATTCTTTCTATATGTCTGAACCATCGGAGCATGCCTTTTTTCAATTTTACACCGATACTATCATTCACACAAAGCCTCTTTCTTACATCTTCGTTACGAACGCGATCGGTGAGTGATACACCGCAGATCTTGCGCAAAGATCTCATCCCGACCGCGTTTAACTTACTTTCATGCTCTTTCCTGCATACCCAGTTTAATGTTCTTTAAATAAATACGAAAATTAGTTTAATTTCAATGAGAGTAGCTTGCGAAAACCTAAGAATATTCTAGATACTTATAGAATCAGTCGTGTGTTTATTTCTTTGTTCTTCTGACACAGTAACCCTTTTTACTGAAATAGGGAAGAGGATATGGAAGAATGAAGTTCACCACAGTAAAAATTTGCGTGGAGAAGGAGTGCAGAAACATTATATTTATATTAAATATGGATAAGAAACAAATTAAATAAAATAAACATTACGCACCATGCGTTTAAACATGCACGTTCACAATGTGTGTTATTATTATTTTTTTTTTTATGTAATAAAAGTGGCAAACAAGCATGCAGTTCACATTGATGTTAAGTGATGACTGCAGCCTATAGACACCCACACAATGACCAGAGGTCAAAATGCAGATGCGCTGCCACTCCTGAGGCATTAGGTGATATGCCTCTGTGCCTGAAATTACAGGGCCGTACATTACCACCTGATCGGAACACGATAGTGCTGAACACTACCATTTAGCGGCAAGTATATTAGGTAATGCGGTGGTGCCTACGCCCGCGAGCTCCGTCACTGGAACTCTACCATCAGTAAAATGTAATAAAAGTAATTTTAAAAACTTAAGTCGTCTTCAAAAATGAATGAAAATATTGAAACAGGTATCTCATATTTTATATTATTTAGTCACTGATACTAAATAAATTAAAATTTTAAATGATCGGTTCGATATGACTAATGGTTTATGCGAAATTCGCGGACAAACGTACAAAAGGTACAAAATTGTAATGAAAATGTGCAAATGTACAAACATACGTACTTTTTAAAATTTTGGAGTTGGTTAAAAAGAGGTTTTTTGTAGAATTCAAACTTAGTACATTTCGTTTACTGCAGTTGAATTTCGACCATTCTGTGATAACTAGTATAAAACATGTAAACACAGAAATAAGCCTCGGATCAAACATAGTATAATAATATCATTATTACTGGTGGTAGAGCTCCAGTGACGGAGCTCGCGGGCGTAAACACCACTGCATTACCTAATATACTTGCCGCTAATTGGTAGTCTTCAGCACTATCGTGTTCCGGTCAGGTGGTAATGTACGGCCCTGTAATTTCCGGCACAGAGGCATTACACCTTAGGCCTCAGGAGTGGTAACGCATCTGCATTTTGACCTCGGTGTTTGTGTGGGTGTCTATAGGCTGCAGTCATCACTTATTATCAATGTGAACTGCATGCTTGTTTGCCACTTCCATAACATTAAAAAAATATATCAAGCTTACTCAAATATGACTTTGGACAAAAGTTTGAATTATAATATTTCATGGAAAATCAACAATTATTTACCGCAAATTACTACCGCTTGTACACGCTTTCGATTATATCAATATTCAATCGACACAATATTACAATGTCCATATTAATTTCGGAGGCCCATCAATAAGTTTTCGATTTACGGTTCGAATGTTATCGTAATGGTAAAATATCAATCAGTTTTGCCATGTGCCGTCGAATTCAATATTAAAGTGATAATCTGGGAGATTGAGAAGGATTTGCTACAGTTTTGTGAGTTACAGACGACGGAAAATTGTAACCTAGAGAATGTCATAAAACTACTTAAAATCCTAACTTTATGATAGCTTATATTATAGGTCAGATTACAAACATAAAATTAAAGCGAATAGCAATTGATACGATTGTTAATATGTCAAAATAAACGTTAAGAATAAAATAAATAATGGTCTATAAAATACCTAATAATTAAAATAGGTATCAACAGCATGTTCCATACTTTCTTTTACAAACGACAAGATAAGCTTAAACGAAAAAATTATACGACTTTCTTTGCAACACTGGCAGAGTTCCAAAGCCCACATTACTGCCATTACAGAAAAAACTTGCCAAATCAAAACCCAGTAGTCTTTTCAAAATAAGTTCCCTTACAACTAATTTCACAATATGACACTTATGTTTTATAATATTTAGTACAATGCACATTAATTTCACAAAATTATTGTTTAAAGTCTTGTGAAGCTGGACCAGCATTTTTCGAGGCATCTCTATCCTTTAGATAGTCATCGAGTTTATAGTACGCATTTTTACTTAGTCTGCGTTTATTACGTCATGACTTAAATTTAATATCAAGTTGAAGAAGTGAATTTATTCTTCTGTTAGTATCTATTAATATATCTTATATATCTTTAAAATATCTATAAATTTTAATTTTAGTCAAACACAAACATATTCTAGCATATCACCTTTCGTTATTGTTTAAGACCAATCAGGGCCAAATGCGAGGCTTAAACAAGATGCGATGATATGATCGCACTAATATTGAGACTAAATTAACTTACTATGTATACTAAGTTATCAATTTCATACATTCTAATTCAAACAGGGAGAAAATAATATAAGGTTAATGTTGATACAATATTGGTCCATTACAAGATTAGTTTGCAAATACCTAGACAGACAGTATTTCAGGTAATGCTAGATCTTCTATGTTAATCAACGGAATACATAACCTAGTTTCAGCTGACACAACGGCAATGTTTATCGTTGAAGCGCTGTGTTATGCTAATTCTGGAACAACACTATGACAGTGATCGTCATTGTAATACAGACGATTTTAGTATTAACGAAACATGAAAAACTGCCTCGGTAGCCTAGTGGTAGCAGGCCACTACTACTACGCTGAGGTCCTGGGTTCGATTCCCGGGTAGGGGGTTATCAGAGATAATGGTGTAAAGTCCTTTATCTCTGGTTCTATTGGGATTTTTCCATTTTCTGGAAATTTCCCAGTACCTCAAAGTTTGGTAATGTGCCCGGTGATGTCAACAGGCTCGCCTCCTGTTACATGGGCCAAAACGTAACCGGCGAGTCGTGGATGTTTGCATGTATGCTTGAATGCATGCATTTACTTCTGCCTACCCCTTCGGGGATTACAGGCGTGAAGTTACGTTTACGAAAAACAATAAATATCTACATAAAATATTGCTTTATACAAGAAATCCTTTCATGATATGTTCTTAGGTTTTCGCTATGTGTTCACAGACTGCAGACCTCCCTGTTCTTCGGTTTTTGACATCAGCAATGTGCTCTTTAACGCGGGTGGATACAGCTCTCTTCGTTTGACCAATATATGAGAGTCCACAATCACAATCTAATTTATAAATGCCAGAATTTTGTAATGGAATATTACTTTTAATGGGTCTTAAATACTGATGAATCTTTTTATATGGTTTGAAAACTGTTTTAATGGAATTCTTTTTTAAAATGTTGCTGATTTTATCTGTGACACCCTTAACGTAAGGTAGTATAGCTGGTTGTCGTTCTACTGTAGGTGGTTTCACGCGGCCTCTGTGACGGATGGGTGGTACATGGAGCTTGTTGTTATGTAGCACCTGGCGTAGGTGCTTCAGCTCCCCCTGAAGATGGTGGTCGTCACAGATGCCTCGTGCTCTCTGAAATAGAGATGAGCCAACGGCAGATAAATGTGCCGGGTGATGGTGTGATTCACCATTAAGGTACCTATCAGTATGGGTAGACTTCCTAAACACAGTGTGACTGAGTGTGTTATTGGTTTTTCTAATTAATAAAGTATCTAAGAAGGCTAATTTATTGTCCTGTTCCAATTCCATAGTGAATTTGATTTTATGGTGTATGGAATTGAGATGTGAAAGAAAAACAGAAACATTATTGCTATCCAATATGGTGAATGTGTCATCTACATATCGTTTATAAATGCGAGGTGTTATGGTTGTAGTGCTCAGGGCTCTCTCCTCAAAGTCCTCCATGAATATATGCGGGGACACACTAGAGCGTATGTCAAAGACTCGTACAGTTTCATTGCTGAAGTCAAACATCTACAACTATCAGCAAGTGAAACAATGGTCAGCTTCGATGTTGAATCCTTATTTACATGTTTACCGGTTAAGGATTGTGTCGAGATTGTTAAAAGAAAGCTAATTGCTCACAATATGCCCCGTCAATATGCAGAACTACTTGAATGGTGCCTGACATCTAGCTATCTAATGTGGAATGGGGAATTCTACCTACAAATAGACGGAGTTGCCATGGGCTCCCCAGTTTCTCCCATAGTCGCCGATATATTCATGGAGGACTTTGAGGAGAGAGCCCTGAGCACTACAACCATAACACCTCGCATTTATAAACGATATGTAGATGACACATTCACCATATTGGATAGCAATAATGTTTCTGTTTTTCTTTCACATCTCAATTCCATACACCATAAAATCAAATTCACTATGGAATTGGAACAGGACAATAAATTAGCCTTCTTAGATACTTTATTAATTAGAAAAACCAATAACACACTCAGTCACACTGTGTTTAGGAAGTCTACCCATACTGATAGGTACCTTAATGGTGAATCACACCATCACCCGGCACATTTATCTGCCGTTGGCTCATCTCTATTTCAGAGAGCACGAGGCATCTGTGACGACCACCATCTTCAGGGGGAGCTGAAGCACCTACGCCAGGTGCTACATAACAACAAGCTCCATGTACCACCCATCCGTCACAGAGGCCGCGTGAAACCACCTACAGTAGAACGACAACCAGCTATACTACCTTACGTTAAGGGTGTCACAGATAAAATCAGCAACATTTTTAAAAAGAATTCCATTAAAACAGTTTTCAAACCATATAAAAAGATTCATCAGTATTTAAGACCCATTAAAAGTAATATTCCATTACAAAATTCTGGCATTTATAAATTAGATTGTGATTGTGGACTCTCATATATTGGTCAAACGAAGAGAGCTGTATCCACCCGCGTTAAAGAGCACATTGCTGATGTCAAAAACCGAAGAACAGGGAGGTCTGCAGTCTGTGAACACATAGCGGATAAGCCGAACCATTACATCCGGTTTGATAAAATTCAAATACTCGCTAGAGAACACAAACCCATTCCACGAATGGTACGCGAGGCTATTGAAATTAAAAAACACCCAAATTTCAATAGAGAAGATGGATGGCGATTATCAACATCGTGGGATCCCATACTTAGCAAGATTAAATCCCAGCCGCAGCAGTCTGCAAGACCTCAAGATACCATAAGTAATTATTGTGTTAATCCTGAACGCTACGCAAGGCGTTTACGAAATCGATGGAGGTAGCTACATATAATTTTTTCAAACTTCTGTCAGACAAATGTCACCTCAGTCTGCCCGGGACCACGGAAGCTGAAAAGCGACCGAAACGTCGGGTTGATTTTAAAAATCATTTTAGTTTAATATACGCGAGATAAATCCGTAAAAATAGTTTTATTTCAATGAGTGTAGCTCGCGAAAACCTAAGAACATATCATGTTAGAACGTACGGAACGTTAACTGCAAAATATATCCGGCGGTTGGAGAAACTGAAGAACAGGCGCTCACGGTTGTTGGCGGGCCTGACGTTTTTGAAGAGATGCAGAGACAACAACCTGATACCAGTATGTGTGCGCATTTCTCCAAAAAAAGACATAAAAAAGAGCAACATCATCCTCCGCCAAGCAAGTACTAAATTATTATGTCAGCTAATTCAACAAAACCGTTCGGAAATCGCACATACAGAACACGACATCAGTGAAGTCTCTAAAACCCTCGAAAATACATTAAAAATAGAAGATTGGCAAAATTGTAACGAACAAACCGACTTACGCGCAAAATTTACATTAAATAACTGCAAAATTAAACAAATAAGTAAATACGATAAATTAGAAAAACAGTCGGTAACGGGTCAAAAACATTCAAATCTGAACACACCCATAGACAACGACAAGTCATCCGTCAATGTCAACGTCAAAGCAGTTGTCAATCTATCAAAACAAACTTTGGATGATTCGACTATTGAAGTGCTGGAAAAGGGTTTAAACTTTGCACCAGCTCCATCGAGGATACCGTACGAAGAGATTATCAGTTACGTCGAGGACTGCGTCATTAGGAATCAAGTTCCAAAGGAGACAGCCGAGGAAATCCGACAGGACGTATCGTCTGCGTTACGACACTGCCGGCCACCAAAACCTAATCTGTCTCGTGAAGAACTCCGCTCACTGACGACGTTGAGACGATCAGAAGACATCATCGTCCTCCGTGCTGATAAAGGAAACGCTACGGTTGTGATGGACACGTCAGACTACAATGATAAAATCTTATCGCTGTTATCGGATGAAAGCACATATAAAAAGGTAAACAAAGACCCCACCTCTAGTATATTAAAAAAGACTACCGATTTACTGCATAAATATTCATATTCATTGGATCTTGACGTACCAAAACTTTTACCTGCTTGTCCAAAGCCACCCAAACTGTATGGGCTCCCTAAAATACATAAGACTGGCGCTCCCCTTCGTCCCATAGTTAGTCAAATTGACACTCCAACTTACAAAATGGCAAAACATGTGGCACAGATACTTTCACCACTGCGGGGACACACTAGAGCGTTTGTCAAAGACTCGTACAGTTTCATTGCTGAAGTCAAACATCTACAACTATCAGCAAGTGAAACAATGGTCAGCTTCGATGTTGAATCCTTATTTACATGTTTACCGGTTAAGGATTGTGTCGAGATTGTTAAAAGAAAGCTAATTGCTCACAATATGCCCCGTCAATATGCAGAACTACTTGAATGGTGCCTGACATCTGGCTATCTAATGTGGAATGGGGAATTCTACCTACAAATAGACGGAGTTGCCATGGGCTCCCCAGTTTCTCCCATAGTCGCCGATATATTCATGGAGGACTTTGAGGAGAGAGCCCTGAGCACTACAACCATAACACCTCGCATTTATAAACGATATGTAGATGACACATTCACCATATTGGATAGCAATAATGTTTCTGTTTTTCTTTCACATCTCAATTCCATACACCATAAAATCAAATTCACTATGGAATTGGAACAGGACAATAAATTAGCCTTCTTAGATACTTTATTAATTAGAAAAACCAATAACACACTCAGTCACACTGTGTTTAGGAAGTCTACCCATACTGATAGGTACCTTAATGGTGAATCACACCATCACCCGGCACATTTATCTGCCGCTGGCTCATCTCTATTTCAGAGAGCACGAGGCATCTGTGACGACCACCATCTTCAGGGGGAGCTGAAGCACCTACGCCAGGTGCTACATAACAACAAGCTCCATGTACCACCCATCCGTCACAGAGGCCGCGTGAAACCACCTACAGTAGAACGACAACCAGCTATACTACCTTACGTTAAGAGTGTCACAGATAAAATCAGCAACATTTTAAAAAAGAATTCCATTAAAACAGTTTTCAAACCATATAAAAAGATTCATCAGTATTTAAGACCCATTAAAAGTAATATTCCATTACAAAATTCTGGCATTTATAAATTAGATTGTGATTGTGGACTCTCATATATTGGTCAAACGAAGAGAGCTGTATCCACCCGCGTTAAAGAGCACATTGGTGATGTCAAAAACCGAAGAACAGGGAGGTCTGCAGTCTGTGAACACATAGCGGATAAGCCGAACCATTACATCCGGTTTGATAAAATTCAAATACTCGCTAGAGAACACAAACCCATTCCACGAATGGTACGCGAGGCTATTGAAATTAAAAAACACCCAAATTTCAATAGAGAAGATGGATGGCGATTATCAACATCATGGGATCCCATACTTAGCAAGATTAAATCCCAGCCGCAGCAGTCTGCAAGACCTCAAGATACCATAAGTAATTATTGTGTTAATCCTGAACGCTACGCAAGGCGTTTACGAAATCGATGGAGGTAGCTACATATAATTTTTTCAAACTTCTGTCAGACAAATGTCACCTCAGTCTGCCCGGGACCACGGAAGCTGAAAAGCGACCGAAACGTCGGGTTGATTTTAAAAATCATTTTAGTTTAATATACGCGAGATAAATCCGTAAAAATAGTTTTATTTCAAAGAAATCCTTTAACACGGAAATCCAAATTAAATCTAATATTTTTAGAAATTAAAGAAAAAAACGGAAAAATAATCGTCTTCGGACAGAAATCGAACCTGCGACCTCAGGGTTCGATTCCTGCCCAAAGTCAAATTTTTCTTTCCGTTTTTAGGGTTCCGTACCTTGAAAGGAAAAAAGGAACCCTTATAGGATCACTCGTGCGTCTGTCTGTCTGTCCGTCTGTCACAGCCAATTTGCTCCGAAACTACTCGACTGATTGAGTTGAAATTTGATGAATATATGTTAATTGGTGACCCAGAGATGAACACGTCAAGTAAAATAATAAATTTGAAACAGGGAGGCCAATTTCGGGAGGTAAATCAGAAAATAAAAAAAAAATCGTAAACTGTGTCGTGTGACATATCAAATGAAAGAGGTTGTTGTCAGCATCTCAGATATTGTATTTTTCAGATTATAATTTTTGCATAAACAAGTTTGAAGTTATTCAAGAAAAACGACGAAAATTGACCACCCCTCCCCCTATCTCTGTAATATTTTCGAAAATATTTATGTAAATTACGGAACCCTCACCACGGGAGTCGAACTCGCACTTGTCCGGTTTTTTCCCTAATTTCTAAAGTTCACTCGCATGTGTTATTGCGAAAAATAAATAGTACAATAATATTTATATACAACACTAACAGCCCGCACCGGCTTCGCGTGGTTGCAAAAGGTACTACGAGTAACATAATACCTATGGCGACTATAAATTTAGATGTAAACTATTCCATATTTCCAGTTAGGTCAATGTTCACACGGTGCAAAGGAGATGTTGCGAGCTCGGCTCTGGATCGTACACGTCCTCAAAAAATAGGTAAATTAAAGAAGAATCCAAAAAAAATACAATTAATTTATTCAAGAATATATTTTAGTGTTACAACCACATTTCATCACGATTTCATGATTCACGATTTTATCATTTTCAACTATATTAAACATGGCGGCGATACAGCCGACACTTGGGATCAATCGATTTTGATAGTATTTAGAAAATATTCCCTTTTTCTCCAAGTACTATATAATCAAAATACAATTTAAAAAATTAAAATGTCAAAATGACATCGCCCGCCATATTCGCCATGTTGGTTTTGAGTTGCAATTCTAACTGCAAATAATGTTTTGTAACTGCAAACAAAGCGAAATAAATGAAAATATGCAGTAAAAAACATGTTTTTGTTGATTTTGCCTGTTTAATGATATTGTGTACAATACATGGCCGGAGGTCCATACATTTTTGCAACATCTCCTTTTATTAATATCGATAGTAGTTGTGGAGTCCATCGCCAACAAGCAACGTGACACGGAATTTTAATACAATAAAAGAATAAAAATATGTATAATTCATATTTATTTAGTTAGGTAATTTTTCGAGAAAATTTATTTCTCTAATAAAACAAGAACATACAAACAACATATATTTCATGGGTCCACGTAAAATACGGCTTGGCTTCAATATTTTATCAGTTCTCCAACCCCCAGATCTGATTCATCCGAGCAATATTCTATGGGAGGCCCTTCGAAGTAATATTTTATGTAAGGTTACCACCTGCGCTGCTATTGCCAACTAGTTTTTTGGCCTGTTTTGATGAGAATCGAGATAAGGCTCCAAAAACAATGGGTATTATGGTAACTTGATATTATTTATACATGAGAATCTAACCAATAATCTAGAAGGTTGAGTATCTAAATTTCGGGTAGTTTTTAAATCTAAGGAGAGGCAGGTTCTCGATTCTCAGAATTTATCTAATCTTTAATTGGATAAATTTTAATGTCCTTTTTTCAATGTAATGTTAGTTTTAATGATTAAAAATGCCTTCGTTTTGTTGATAAAATGTTCTAGAGATTTAAATATTTCATTGAAAAATTATTGCTGACAAGAGAAACACATTTTGAAATAAAACTAGTTTTCGGATTTATCTCGGGTATATTAAATTAAAATTATTATTTAAAATCGAACCCGATACTGGATACAACTAGTAACTTTTGTTTTAATCCTGAACGCTGCGCAAGACGTTCGCGAAATAGATGGAGGTAGCTGCACATATAATATTTTTTCAAACTGCTGTCAGACGAATGCCACCTCAGTCTGCCCGAGACCACGAAAGCTGAAAAGCAACCGAAACGTCGGGTTCGATTTTAAATAATCATTTTAGTTCAATATACGCGAGATAATTCCGAAAACTGGTCTTATTTCAATGAGTGTAGCTTGCGAAAACCTAAGAACATACTGTGAAACACTTCTTACTGACTTTTTTAAAATCAACATTATGATCGTGATTAAATAACGAAAATAAAAAGAACATTGAATTGGTCAAAGTTTCTTTTTTCTTTTATTTTAATTAAATGTTCTTATAAAGTAATGATCACTTAAATGTGAGCCAATATCAAATTATGTAGGAAGCAAAACCGAATGCTACAACTATATTAATAAAATCTCTGTTCAACCCAGAATGGATAATCTACAAGACCCGAGGGACAAATTAATTCTCGAAATGGCCAGCCATCTTATCCTGAACACCCTCTGATTGAAGACAGCAGAAATTATTTCCTTATAGGAGAAAAAAATGAGCAAATATAGGCGAATTGTTGGTGTTACAACGTTGTTTGAAGTTTTATTTTGGCTTTGATCATTTTCTAAGGACCACGTGATTTGAAGATATATTCAAATTAAATTTGATTCGGCTTTTGAAATAACTGTGCAATCACAAATATTCCAGAAAAGTTATTTAAAAGGTTTTTCTGTAACCATTTGTTGCTTGTTTTTATGCAGCAAAATAGCGTTCAAATAGTATGTTGCGTGTGGATGGTGGTTTGGAATTACAGCAACCCATGGCTATGCCACAAGAAGTTATAGGAGAATATTATTTCGTTTTAATAGGTTGTTATGTTATCATGGTGGCAAACTAGGATACAGTTGTTTTTATATTATTTCGCATTAACACATGCTTGTGAAATATATTTTATTTTAAAGAAAAAGGGAAAGAAAAATTTGACTTCAGGCGAGACTCGAACTCGCGGCCTACTGGGAATCTAGTCCAGCCGCTCTTCCAATTGAGCTACTGAAGTCCTGCCCGATTTGTCAAATCTTTCCTTCACATTTATTGCCTTGCTTTATGGTAGCAGTAGCGCCATCTATTGCCAACCATGCTAGTTAGGCAACCGATATAATAGACTTTTCAGTTTATTGAATATCGTAAAGAAGTCGCTTTTACCCTTAATAATTGTTTTTATATTATTTCGCATTAACACATGCTTGTGAAATATATTTTATTTTAAAGAAAAATGGAAGGAAAAATTTGACTTCAGGCGAGACTCGAACTCGCGGCCTACTGGGAATCTAGTCCAGCCGCTCTTCCAATTGAGCTACTGAAGTCCTGCCCGAGTACGAGTACAAGTCCTGGCGAGTTTGAGTCTTGCCTGAAGTCAAATTTTTCTTTCCATTTTTCCTTAAAAAAAAATAGGATACAGTTCATTAGGTTTCACATTGATGGTAGGCAAAAATTGTTACTTAGAGTTCCATATTCCAGTCTTTTTTACGGGTGGTACAGCTCCAGTGACGGAGCTCGCGGGCGTAGGCACCACCACATTACCTAATATACATGCCGCGCACTATCGTGTTCCGGTCACGTGGTAATGTACGGCCGTGTAATTTCCGGCATAGAGGCATAACACCTTAGGCCTCAGGAGTGATAACGCATCTGCATTTTGACCTTGGTCTTTGTGTGTGTGTCTATAGGCTGCAGTCATCACTTAACAACAATGTGGACTGCATGCTTGTTTGCCACTTCCATTATATAAAAAAAAAACATTACAAAAAAACATCAACACATTACATCTGCAAAAAATCGTCAGGAACGCTAGATCGATGGATGTCGTTCAGTTAAAACAAAAAGGGAAAGTCCGTATCCGAGATGCGGGTTTCGGTAGCTTGGTGGTAAAGCGGTTGGACTGGTTATCGATCCCTGCTGATCGATTTGAAGTCAATTTTTTCCATTCATTCTTTAGTTTTCGGCTTGTAGTTCGTAGTCAGTTACGGTGGCCCCATCAGAACACCAGCGCTGTAGTGCCAACTACAGCAATCAGCTGAGATAGGTACCAATTTTTTGGTCTCACACATGCATCATACCGTTGTGATAAATAGTCTTCTCTGTTTTTATTATTATGTTTTTTTTACTGTTATTGTTTATTTAGGTATTTAGTGATATATTGCGTGTGTCAAAAAATAAACTATTTCTTTCTTTCTTTTTTCTTTATTTAATCTCTGAACATATTTATTTGTTATTGTGAAAATAAAAATATGATAATTAACGTATTTATTTGATATCGGAATATTTGAAACATTTTTAATAGAGTTCACGAAATACGGGTTACGCGACAAAAAATTCACAGTGTATAATCACCGGAAATTTTCCGTAAAAAGATTAACTGTAAAAAACTATATTTTAAAAAGGATTATATACGGATTTATATATTACGGATTTTTTTTTTTTGAATGCCTTTGTACTTCATATTTTTATTAAGCTCCGACTTAATTTTGGACAGTAAACATCTGTTACAGCCCACCTTTTTGGCATCAGTACGCTGTAAACGTGTTACACGACCATCATGTGGTCAGCTTTATTACAAATAATTTTAGATGAAGCATATTATGTTAATATATTATTATGTACGCAATAATAACTTGGCATGCCGCCTACTTCCATGAGTTTTGTACGAAAATATCTTATTTGCTATTCTACACGAAGTTTTGCCTGAGAATACTGCTCATTACATATACTTTGATAGACGATACGCATCTTTGTTCTTTGTTTGTGAGTCGTGTGACTTGCGCAAATATAACATAAATTAACAGCTTCAGCGGCTTCAGAATAATAATATATTAGGTACTAGCTGTGAATACGACTTTGGTCGCGTTGTAAAATGTTTTTTCCCGTTTTTATAGGTATTAGCCGAAATATGTCCACTGTTGGACCTAAAGTGATTGAAGTAGGCTACGCGGTACCTAACACTTACAGTATGTTAGAATATTTGTTGGCGTCTGATAGTGGACTTGGAATAAATTAATAGGCTTGTTTCGACTTCGCAAAGCGTTATCTCTGTTATACACTGCCTACGTAAGCACTGACAGACCGGTATTTGTCAAAACTTGATCAAAATGGTCGACAAACGTCAAATAGGTGCGAAAGAGATAACGCTCTACAGACCCGAAATAAGCCGAAGTCTCCTTCCTAGGCTCGATGTGCAATATTTACTGTTGAGCACTGTAACAGCTTTTATATACCCAAAGAATAGAACAATATATTTTCAAAAGATTTTCTGGCAGCTGTCACCTGAAGTCAGATTTATTTTTCAGCTCGCTACATTACCATTGAGGTTTATCAGCGGCTACAGACCAAAGCCCATGATTGGGATACCATAGGAGAAATATGCCATATTCCCCACTTTTCGATTGAAGAGATGATGAAAAAAGTGACACTCTACGAACCCGAACTCAGCTGATTGTCTTTTTGCAATATTTATTACCGGGCACTGTATATGCATTACAATATTTAATTGACATAGCAACAATCTACTATACGTAGTTGTATATTTACATACAACACCTTATCGGCGACGTCAGCTATTATAATCCGTGTTCATATAAAATCCGCCATAAATCAAGCAGCCACGGTTCGTTACCCCATCACACGTCAATCGATGTTATTCCTCGGGCCAATATAACACCGTCATTTTTCACGCACGAATATAAGTAAGTGATTTTCAGGGTGGTGTGATAGCGATTTTATTGATTGCTGGTGACGTTGGCAATCTTTTCTTGACGTGTCGATTTTTGTAGTCAATTCATGTTTTTGGGTGATTTACATTGACTTCACGCTTGCGTTTCAGGAGAGGATTGTTAGAAGTATATTCGTATAATACCACTAATGCTTTGAAATCAATCTATCTATAGGGGTCAATCTATAAAGAGAAGACATAAGAAACAAAATTCGGTTCTGTTTTTTAAATTAATTGGACTGATATACCGTAATAATATAGAATAAAAAGCAGACATGACACTTTTAAATTCTTGAGTATTTTACCTACGTCCTCGTTGATTTCATGGTAAAATAGCCTTAATGTGAATTTCCTATCTTCTACGAAAACCTTCTATACCAACTTCTATAAAAACCTTCTATAAACTTACTCTCTTACTGGTAGTAGAGCTCCAGTGACGGAGCTCGCGGGCGTAGGCACCACCGCATTACCATATATACTTGCCGTTAAATGGTAGTGTTCAGCACTATCGTGTTCCGGTCAGGTGGTAATGTACGGTTCTGTAATTTTCGGCACAGAGGCATAACACCTTAGGGCTTAAGGAGTTGTAACGCATCTGCATTTTGACCTTGGTCTTTGTGTAAGTGTCTATAGGCTGCAGTCATCACTTAACATCAATGTGAACTGCATGCTTGTTTGCCACTTCCATGACATACAAAAAAAAACATTCTTAATCTATCACACAAGACATGTTACGTCAAGACGGTTTATTAAATTAAATAAATTGAATTATAACACAATCTTGCTTATTGATGACATGTTATTTTCTAGTTTGTTTTTGATAGTCCTGAAATTATTGGTTTATAACAGAGTGCATTTTATGTGATTTTTTATGTTTATGTCGGAGACGTTTTAAAGTCACCTGTCAATATGTTAATGTGTGGTAAATTGACTTGAACTGACTGTTACCGTACAACCAATGAGAAGAGTGTCTATTCTTCTTGTCACCGTCGCCGCGTCGCCTATGAACATTTAACGACACCAGGGAAGTTGCCAACGCTCTGCCAGCCCTGAAGGACTATTTTGACACCTCAGACGGCAGTAAGTTCCACAATTTACACATTATGGGCAGAAAGGAACGTAAAAATCACACCGTTGAGCACTGCCAAGTGTCCAGTCGGTGAGGGAAGAACTTTCAGATCAAAAAAAAAAAAAAAAAATTCGGGTTACCTCCTTATGTAAGACTGGTTCTGTTTTCGGGCGCAGAATTTTCGCCTTTTGCCTTGCCTCTTCAGCTCAGTTGCATTACTTAGGCAGTGGTCACGGGCTTATATTGTCGCAGCAGTTCCCAGAGAAACAGACGGAGAAGTGGAGGATTCGGACTGACCGTGGCTCTGCTTTTGGTATGGTGCTCCATTACAAACACAGCAGTTGGTTTTCATTGGCTTTTCAAGGATAGCGTTGACCTAACTAACTCAACACTTCCCACTAATACTATATTCCAACTACCCACCCCTAGATTACATAAAAAAGGGAAATAAAAATAAATGAGACAACGTTCGGTTTCACGTGCAAAAAGTCATTCCTAATTGAGAGCAGAGTCTTTTTTAATTTTGTAGATAGCAATCCTAATTGCGAAATCTAAGTTTTTAACGTCATCAATAAATTGTACAAATTAAACTTGCGGATTTTCTCGCGTATACAACACTCCTAAACTTCTTCATACATCTGACGTTTCGGTCGCTTTCCAGCTACCGTGGTCACGGGCTGACTAATTCGACGATGTGATGCTCGCGAAAACCTACGAAAACGTTATTTCCAAGTCATCAATAAAACCAAATTTTCTCAACCCTAAGCTCCAATTAGTTCTAAACTAAAAGCTGGGAAATTGCAGAGGGCCTTCCAGCTAACTGGGGCGACTTAATCAATAAGACAAAGATATTATCCGCTAAGTAGAGGCTTGAGATAAAACTTTCAAGGTTCTTCAAAGTGTACATAGGACAATGCCTCCGGGTACACTTCGAGTTTATAGTTGCTACGTTAATTTCTAGCAAAGATCATGTGAGAAATTGTACGTATATACTGTTTCTTAAACTATTGTAGAAGTCATGCATTTGAAAAACACTTCCAAAGTAGTAAAATTTGTGATAGTAGGAGGGCCTCTCATAACTTTTAAAGTAACAGATTGAGACATTAAAAAAATATGTGTACTTTTGTTCTCAATAATACATTCAATAAAGGAGATGTTGCAAAAATGTATGGACCTCCGGCCATGTATTGTACACAATATCATTAAAAGGCAAAATCAATAAAAAAACCTTTTATAGGTACTGCATATTTTCACTTATTTAGATTTGTTTGCAGTTACAAAACATTATTTGCAGTTAGAATTGCAACTCAAAACCAACATGGTGAATATGGCAAGCGATGGCATTTTGACATTTTCTTTATTTATTTTTCTTAATAATAGAAGATACTTGGAGAAAAAAGTAATATTTTCTAAACACTATCTAAATCAGTCCTGACGGTGCGACAAAAATGAGATAGACTTCATTATGTACACAAGGCGGCATATATTCAGTGATGTCTCTGTGATCAATTCGGTAAAAACCGGCAGCGATCACAGAATGGTAAGAGGCACACTGAATATAAATCTCAAGATCGAAAGATCCCGACTAATGAAGTCTACGCTCCGCCCAGCACCTGCCCAAATCCAAAACCCCGAGAGCTTTCAACTCGAGCTACAAAATCGAGCGGAACCTGGGCTCTAAAATGTTCGCCAAAGATCTGTCCTTAGGGCAAAGCCGTCTCACTAAGCTGAAGACAGAGGACGACAGAATCGTATCGTCGAAGCCTGAGCTTGCAGAGGAGATCGAACGGTTTTACGGACAGTTATACACTTCAGCACGACCACCTGTTAACAGTCCGGCAGCAGATCCTAGAGCCGGACTGACCCGACACTACACCGAAGATATCCCGGACGTCAGTCTAGACGAGATTAGTACGACTCTCAAACAGCTCAAAAACAACAGGGCGCCGGGTGATGACGGAATCACTGCTGAACTCCTGAAAGCAGGCGGAAGGCCAGTATTAGAAGCTCTTCAGTCGATGTTCAATTCCGTCATATCCGAGGGCAAAACGCCACAGGCGTGGCACAGAAGTGTGGTGGTACTGTTCTTTTAGAAAGGCAATAATACTGTTTTCGAGAGTGATCACGAACCGTCTATCTCGCAGACTCGACGACTTTCAGCCTCCCGAACAAGCCGGTTTCCATAAAGGCTTTAGCACCATAGACCACATTCACACGCTGCGGCAGGTTATACAGAAGACAGAAGAGTATAACCAGCCCCTATGTCTAGCGTTCGTGGACTATGAGAAAGCCTTCGACTCGGTCGAGATTTGGGCAGTGCTACCGTCACTGCAGAGGTGCCAAGTTGACTACCGATACATCGAGGTGCTGAGGAGCTTGTATGAAAACGCCACTATGTCGGTCCGGCTTCAGGATCAGAACTCGAAACCTATCCAACTGCAGCGAGGTGTGAGACAGGGAGATGTTATATCTCCGAAACTATTCACCGCTGCATTGGAAGACGTCTTCAAGCTTCTGAACTGGAAACGACTCGGCATCAATGTTAACGGCGAGTACATCTCCCACCTCCGATTTGCAGATGATATCGTAGTCATGGCTGAGACCCTGGAAGACCTCAGCACAATGCTCAATGACCTCAGTAGGGCCTCCCAACGAGTGGGCCTTAAAATGAACATAAAATGGACAAGTCGAAGATCATGTCAAATGTTCATGTTACACCCACTCCTGTTATGGTCGAGGGTACTACACTCGAAGTCGTTGATAATTATGTATACCTGGGACAAACGGTCCAGTTAGGACGGTCCAACTTCGAGAAAGAGGTCAATCGCCGAATCCAACTCGGTTGGGCAGCGTTCGGGAAGCTACGGTACATCTTCTCGTCCGACTTACCGCAGTGTCTCAAGAAAAAGGTCTTTGACCAGTGTGTGTTGCCAGTGATAACTTATGGGACAGAAACGTGGTCGCTCACTATGGGCCTCATAAGAAGGCTCAAGGTCACTCAGAGAGCAATGGAGAGAGCTATGCTTGGAGTTTATCTGCGAGATCGAATCAGAAATGAGGAGATCCGCATGAGAACCAAAGTTACCGACATAGCTCACCGAATAGCGAGACTCAAGTGGCAGTGGGCAGGGCACATAGCTCGACGAACTGACGGCCGTTAGGGCAGAGCAGTTCTCGAGTGGCGACCGCGTACCGGAAAGCGAAGTGTGGGCAGGCCTCCCACAAGATAGACCGACGACCTGGTGAAGGTCGCGGGCAATCGCTGGATGAGGGCGGCTCAGGACCGTTCGTTGTGGCATTCTTTGGGGGAGGCCTTTGTTCAGCAGTGGACGTCTTTTGGCTGAAATGATGACTATCGAAATCAATTTCATGTGTTAATACTAAGAACATAATGGTAATCGTTTTCCAATTTGAAGAAATTAATCAGAACTTCTTTAAATTGATCGATTCGATACATCGTTTTTTTTATAATATGTTATGCACTAGTAAGATACAGATAGCATTAGTTTTGTTTTATATACATAGGTACTATTCCAAACGTCGGCTGTATCGCCGCCATGTTGAACATGATTGAAAATGATAAAATCCTTAGAATTAAATGTGGTTGTAACTCTAAATTTATTCTTGAATAAACTAATCGTATTTCTGACGGATTCTTCTTTAATTTACCCATTTATTGATGACGCGTACGAATCAAAGCCGAGCTCGCGACATCTCCTTTAGTTTGCTTATAATATTGGGTCAAGAGTTATAAGCTATGCCAAATAATAATAATATGTACTACGCCCAGCTTTACAACTCTAACCAACTTGTCAATACTTATGAACGACAGGTGTTTATAAGAATTCCCAACTTGAAAAAAAATATATCTGGGGGTCTCAACCTTGAGCTGAGTATATTAATAAACCCTAACTAAATTGAAGTCACAAGCACCTATCAAAATAACGCGCGATTTCTCGGCGACTCAACTTTAGTATATTATCTCATAATCTTTAATGTTTTTCAAGGGAAAATCTTATTTTTCCAACAATAAAGACATTTTGTTCTTTTGTTAAGTTGACTCTTTTGTGCGAAGAATGGTGCTGTCGTCGATTTTAAATCCACTCGTAATTTTTATGTTAAAGCAACCGAGGTTTTCCATTCCGGGTGTTCAAATATTGTGTCATGAATTCCATTGACATGCGAAATCAACACAGTTATCTGATAGAGCAGTAATTAAATGTTTTACTGGTGGTAGAGCTCCAGTGACGGAGCTCGTGGGCGTAGGCACCGCCGCATTACCTAATATACTTGTCGCTGAATGGCAGTGTTCAGCACTATCGTGTTCCGGTCAGGTGGTAATGTACGGCCCTGTAATTTCCGGCACAGAGGCATAACACCTTAGGCCTCAGAAGTGGTAACGCATCTGCATTTTAGATTATTTCGATTAAATCGAAATGAAATTGACAGCAATGACAACGACAATAGCAATGTCGATAGGTGGTCGCATCCCTGATTTGGTTCGGAGCGTACAGAATCCGCTGTCCAAGTCCGGACGTGTGTTACGACTAAGAGATCGTTATGCCGGCACTACACGTCGACAGATGCATCTGCAGACGTCATCTGCGTATGCGTCCGCCGACATTAAATACCTACCACAGACGCTCAAATCACCTCATCTACACGTCGGCGGATGCATACGCCGATGTGTAGTCACACCACGGTCGCTCTGCCTAAATTCCATACAAACGCTTAATTAGGTCTCTATTACACAGACATCAGTGACGTGTATTTACACGTACACCTGTGTGCGTAGCACGTAGAAAATACCAACCGTCGCCCATAAGAGGGGAGGAGGTTGGGTGATGCGGAGAAATCGGGTGGGACGTCGAAGTGTCCATTCTATACGTAGTATTATTATGTTCTCTAGTGTAGTGCCGGCATTACAGTGCGGCGAGTGAAACACGTCCGCTCGGTCGTGGCGGGCGCTCGCGGGGAATTGACTCGGGGACTTCAAAAATTAGGAGTGCCTCAGGTTAGTGTAATGAAAAAATGGGTCAAGTGCATGTTGGGCCACGCGCAGTGTAGGATTTCGTAGTTACAGAGTATGAGATGTAATGAAAAAAATAAATATTTTGTATGGATTTGTTCGAAATTTTCGAGTAAAATACATTTGATCGACTATTACTCGCATACTTGCAAATCCAACTTCAATGTGATAGTTTTCCTTTTAATTTCGTTACATGTAGCTACTATTGCCGTAACGTTTGAATTTCTAACAACAACCATTTAGTATGTAGGGCGGAGGGGGGACACTGGAGTCTAACGAAAATTTGCACTTTAAAGCTTAATAAGTCACGAACAGTTAACTAAATCGAAAAATGATGTTCGGACACCCATAATATTTTTTAGAGACCTATCTAACGATACCCACACTATATAGATATAGAAAATTTAACTTTATTTGCGCGTTACATGTAGGGGAGGTTACCCCAAATATTTTTATTTCAGGTTTTTATCTACCACTTTGTCGGCGTGATTAAGGTGTATACTTGTGCCAAATTTCAAGTCTCTAGTACTAATAGTTTCTGCGCTAAAAAAACCCTTGAAAGTATTAATATACGTCACTAGTATCAAGATATTCCTTCACTGAACTTTCACTCCTGGAAGCAGCAAGTAAATGATGCCATAAAATCTATTTTAGAATGTGTAAACAAAATACTGTATAACAAGCAGTTTTTTTACGATACTTTACTTGACCTAGTGGCTCCACATTAAAGTTTCAACCCCAATTTCGGAGGCTTTATGTGAGGGAAATAGGGACGCAGTTTATGGTGCTACATGATTGCTATATCACTGGCAAACGTTTTGACTGATGGTAGAGCTCCAGTGAAAGAGCCCGAGAATATAACAGCAATTTTTTTGTGTAATGAAGGTGGCAAACAAGCATGCAGTTCACATTGATAGGTCTCTATGATAGTTATTACGGGGCCGTACATTACCCCCTAACCGGATTACCCAATCAATCTACCGTTAAATGGTAGTGTTCAGCACTACCATTTAGCAGCAGATTGATTGGTTAATCCGGTGGTGTCTACGCCCTCGAGCTTCTACTACCATCGAGCTTCTTCTACTAACTCTACCACCAGTGAAAACATCATCAGTTGGTCCAGCGGTATATAACGATCATTTGAACCAAGGCTCACGGGCTCGATACCCGTATTGGGATAAATGTTTGTATGGCTTACATATATTTGTTTCGACAAAATATGCTAACACTCACAGCCCACACTAGGAATAAACCTGTGTCGTGGTTGCCTTTACACCCACACAACACATACACAAACACCTAGACCCCAAACAAATATCTATAGGCCTTACCAATATTTGTCCCGTCTCGGGAATCGAACCCGTAAGCCTCAGTTAAAATTATCATTACATGACTCGTCTAATGTGATAAAAATATGCGATATCCCTGAGACCAATTTTGTTTTTATGTCATGGAAGTGTCAAACTTTACTGGTGGTAGAGCTTCAGTGACGGAGCTCGCGGGCGTAGGCACCACCGCATTACCTAATATACTTGCCGCTAAATGGTAGTGTTCAGCACTATCGTGTTCCGGCATTTTGACCTCTGGTCATTGTGTGGGTGTCTATAGGCTGCAGTCATCACTTAACATCAATGTGAATTGCACGCTTGTTTGCCACTTTTATAACATAAAAAAAAAAAAAAAAAAAACTGGCATGCAGTTTACTGTATTCATTTTTCATGAAGTTTCCCCACGATTAAAATTTTCCACGTATCCCAAATAGTAAACAGCAGTATATAAATAATTTAGCCCGACTTTTTCATCATGAAACTTTTAATATAAGCCGAGTAGACAGTAATGTCACTTTATGACCTCATAAGCTATCCGTACGGTGGGCGACGCGGGTAGCTTACCAAACAGAGTCTGGTTTTACGACGGGCCAGCGAAACTTTTTTGCTGAGAAAGAGGGAAAATTATGCTATGAAAATTCTATTAGTTTTGGTGGTAAAAGACCAGTTGACGTACGTAAGTGAATCTTGTAAATAGAACGTGAACTTTGACTAACGTAAATAATTAAAAAAAAAACCGGTCAGGTGCGTGTCGGACCACGCGCAGTGTAGGTTCTTAGGTTTGAATAATGTAATGAAAAATATAAATAAATATTTTCTATGGACATGAAGCGCGCATGGCCCAGCGGCTGGTGTAGATCGTAAGCGATCTGCTCGGTTTCGCACTACGGGCGCGGTCGGGTAGCGTGATGGGTGACCGCTAGTGGCAAATTAAATGCGCGTTTCCGTGCTTCGGAGGGCACGTTAAGCCGTCGGTCCCGGTTGCTATCGATAGATAGCAGTCGTTAAACCTTGTCGGAGGCCTTATGGGCGGTTTGAAAACATCCGACAGCGGGTTGGCCACTAACCCACCCACCTCCACCAATCCGCATTGGAGCAGCGTGGTGGAGTAAGCTCCAGGCCTCCCCCCAAAAAGGGGCGAGACTCGTGCCCAGCAGTGGGACGTGTAATGGGTTGCCATTATTATGGACATGTTTGAATTTTTTCAGTAAATTAGTTTTGGTCGACTATAACTCGCAAACTCGTAACGCCAACTTATGTGTGGTAGTTTTTCCTTTTAATTTTGTTATATGTAGCTTCTATTACTGTAACGTTTGAATTTCCGGTCCAGCCGCTTTATATGGACATGGCGGAACAATAAGGGTTCCTTGCTTACAACGGAACCTCGGACTTTTATCCCGAAAAAATGTTCCTGTGGGATGCCCTGGGATGATTTGATGAGTTTCCACAGGTTATGCGAAAAGCGACCTACACACGGGCAGAGCCGCGGGCAACAGCTAGTTATAACATAAATCAAACCACGAATCCAATCTTATCAATCATATCCACTTAAATGACAAATCCAATTAATAATTGATTAAAACCAATACATCTGTTTAACCAATTTAATTCTAATACATATTCTATACTTTGATTTAATTATGGATGTAATCCCATTACAATTGTAATTGTTCGAGCGAGAGACTCAATATCGAGATTAGGAATGTATTGTAATAGCAAATTATTATTGTTATTATCATTGGTTATGTTGTATTCCAACGTACAGGCTGATTCTTTTTAGTGCGAATATTTTGTCAGTTACTTGGTATCTGCTGGGAATTGCGTGAATGGAGCGTTGGGTAAGCTGCTAGAATCTAAACATCTCAGCCAGCGGGCTCGACTAGCCGTACATAATGCTGTACTTACTCCAACGCTTTTATATGGAAGTGAGAGCTGGGTATGCAGAAAAGAGCATGAAAGTAAGTTGAACGCGGTCGAGATGAGATCTTTGCGCAAGATCTGCGGTGTATCACTCACCGATCGCGTTCGTAATGAAGATGTAAGAAAAAGACTTTGTGTGAATGATAGTATCGGTGTAAAAATGAAAAAAGGCATGCTCCGATGGTTCGGGCATATAGAAAGAATGTCGAATGAGCGAATGACTAAACAGATATACAATGCGAATGTGGATGGTTGCAGAGGCCCAGGAAAACCAAGACTGACCTACCATGACCAAATAGGTCGAGTTCTGTCTGATGGTGGGGTCAAAAGTCTTAGGAATCGGCGTGCATGTATGAAGAGAATGATGAAGGTAGACGAGGCACGAGAGGTTTGTCAGAACCGGGATATCTGGCGCTCTACACTCTCTGCCTACCCCGTTAGGGACCTGGCGTGAAGATACATACATACATACTTGGTATCGATAATAAAACACGTTAACGGTATTAAATTTTGTAACAAAATTGGTGAATTTAAAAAATCGCCTGCCGTGGTATTTTAGTGGTAACAGCAACAGTACAACACACAACAACAGTTTTGGTAGAGCTCCAGTGACGGAACTCGCGGGCGTATTTATCACCGCATTACCTAATATACTTGCCGCTAAATGGTAGTGTTCAGCACTATCGTGTTCCGGTCAGGTGGTAATGTACGCCCTGTATGTATGCCCTGTAATTTCCGGCACAGAGGCATAATACCTTAGGCCTCGGGAATGGTAACGCATCTGCATTTTGACCTTGGTCTTTGTGTGGGTGTCTATAGGCTGCAGTCATCTCTTAACATCAATGTGAACTGCATGCTTCTTTGCCAATTTCACTACATTAAAAAAAAACGGTAGAAGTAGTGACCTACTGCTTCTCTGGGGTCCTAGGTTCGATTCCTGGGTCGGGGGCTATCAGAGATAAGATATTAAATTCGTTATCTAAATCCTTTATTTCACCTTTGTTAAATTGGACATTTTCTGTGAGTTTCTGAGTACCTCGGAGTTTGGTAATTCGCCCGAATATTATGTCAACAGGTTCGACACCTGTTATACGGGCTGAAACGTAACCGGCAAATCGTGGATGCTTGCATTTATTATTATTATACTGTATGCATTCAGCACTATGCTGAATGCATGCAGTATAATAATAAAAATTAAGACGTCATTCAAAAACTTTCAAATGTTACGACTCATTTTCTTCCTTTCCAGTACCAGTATTATTACATTAACAAATTTTCTTAAGTAATAAATGTATCGAAATTTTCACACCGAAAAAAATCATCCTGTAAGTATAAGAAAATAATTGGTTAGAAAATAACCCCAACCTCATGTAATCTTGAGAGAGGGAGAGATTTCAATGTACTCTTTTATGGTTTCGGTAACTGTTAACATAAATATTGAATCCTTATTAATGTAGGAGGCTCCGTTTTATGAAATAGCTAAGCAATAACCCTTTGTATAATAAAATGTGATGTTCTTTAAATTTTATATTATTTTGTATTGCTTTTAAGTTATAATGGCGCTTAAGATAGACGAAAGTCGTGTTCCAGTTGGATGTTGAACAACTTGTAGCTTTTCGTATAAAGATGAATCGATTTTACACCTCCGAAATGAATTCATAATATATATCGCCACAGTCTGCCTATTTGTGGCATACAGAAGTGATATGTTGCTCTAAATTCGGAGCGTGCTACGAATCCGTTACTATTAAAGATAGTTAAGTAAGTGTTTCACAGGGCTCAATATTAGGACCATTTCTGTGTTTAGTCTACGTTAATGATTTACTTCATTTGATGCCTAACAGTGGGCCAAAACAATTTTATTTGCAGACGATACCTCAAAAGTTTTTAAAGTGAATATACGGAATCCAAATTACATTACCGTAAATTTGGAGAAATATATAAATGGTTTACTTTCAATAATCTTTAAAGTGGCAATCTGCTAGTTTCGGCTTTATAGAGCGTTATCTCTGCTGCACACTGCCTACGTAAGCATCCGTAGTCCGGTATTGGTCAAAACTTGATCAAAATGGTCGACAAACGTCAAAGAGGTAAGGTGCGAAAGAAATAACGCTCTATAGATCCGAAATAAGCCGACGTCTCTTCCTGAGGTCGATGTGCATTATTTCTTGTTGGATACTGTACTTAGAAATGATCGTACAGACGACATGACTGGAGACCTCATTTCATCGCCTACCGTCGCCGCATCATTATTGAAAAAAAATGTACATCAAAATAAAACTGTATTTAATTTTAAGTAAGTTAATACTGCGGATGTTATACATGCCTTTAAGTCTATTAATATTAAGAATACAACTGATTTATGGGGCTTATCTGTAAAAGTTGCATATGTAATAATGGATGTGATTGCACCTTACCTAGCGGCTATGTTTAATAATACTCGTAGTATTGTAAGTGGTATATTGCCTGATCTAATGAAACATAGTAAAGTTATTCCATTATTTAAATCCGGTAGTACAAGTGACCCCACAAACTTTAGACCAATTTCTGTACTACCTGTCTTAAGTATAATTTTTGAAAAACTCATTTTAATTTAACTACTTGCACACTTTAACCATAATAAACTTTTACATTGTCGACAGTTTGGATTTACTAGGGGTCGTTCAACTACCGATGCAGGTGTTGAACTTGTCTAACTCATTTTTGAAGCTTGGGAAAAATCACATAATGCACTAGGGGTATTCTGTAACTTATCTAAAGCATTTGATTGCGTTCAGCACTAAACATTGGTCAGAAAGTTATATCACTACGGCCTTCGAGATACCGCTCTCGAGCTTATGACTTCATATTTAAGCAATAGAAATATGTGTGTTGATGTAAATGGGACAAGATCTCCCGGGACTTCAATGGATATGGGGGTCCCACAGGGTTCTATTTTCGGGCTATCTCTTTTCTTAGTCTATATTAATGACTTACCCTACATTATCAATGATGGCCAAGAGATGGTATTGTTTGCTGATGATACTTCTTTAGTGTTCAAAATTAAAAGACAGCAGGTAGATTTTGACTGTATAAGCAATACTCTCTCTAATATAGTACATCGGTTTAGCGCCAATAACCTTTCGTTAAATAGCAGTAAGACAAAATGTATTAAATTTACTACTCCTAACGTAAAACAGGTTGAAACCAATGTTAAGATAAATGAGGAAGTATTGGAGATCGTAGAGTCCACGGTATTTCTTGGCATTACCGTGGATGCTAAATTGCAATGGGGTCCCCATATTGCCAAATTAGCTAGTAGACTTAGCTCGGCAGCATTTGCTGTGAAAAAGATTAGACTATTAACAGACGTCGAGACGGCTCGCCTCGTTTATTTTAGTTATTTTCACAGTATAATGTCCTATGGCATTTTGCTATGGGGAAATGCCGCCGACGTCAACACTATTTTTGTACTGAAAAAGAGAGCTGTCCGAGCTATCTACGGGCTGAGTCCAAGGGTATCTCTTAGAAATAAATTTAAAGAAATAAATATTCTGACTGTAGCTTCGCAATACATTTATGAAAATGTATTATATGTCCGTAAAAACATTAATGAGTTTCCTACAATAGGTAACAATCACAGTATAAATACTAGGAACAAATACAAATTGTCCGTGCATGCAACGCGGCTGAATAGGGTCAGTAATTCTTTTAGAGGTCAATGTATACGGTTCTTTAATCAAATCCCCAAAAACGTTCAAAGTCTATCGATCAATAAATTTAAGAAAGTAATGAAAGAACGTTTATATAAATGTAATTACTATAAGACCTGTTATTATCTTAATGATAATACGTCTTGGGATTATAGCGATCGCTGCCAGGCTATTTTGTGATACTGTGATTTCGTGTATTCAGTAATTAGTATCTACTATTGTTAAGGGTTGAATAATGTGAATACCCGGGCTGAAAATTAATTCCATCTTTTATTTTGCCGTATGCATATCCGGAACAGTCATGCACGCTTAAATGTCTTTGCCTTTGGCGGCGTCGTGTATCGGGTTGCTCACTTTCCTCTAAAATGGTCGAGGAGGGCAATGGCTGTCACATGCGTCACACTCGTGAACGGGTGCTGTTGGTGGGGACTGGTCTGTTCTGGTTTGCAGGGGCTACATCACATTTAGTAGATAGCAGTTTATTTGCATCTATGCTATGGACGTTCACATTATTTGATTTTTCACGATAATCTGTACTAGATTTAAGCTCTCATTTAAAAGAGCTCTTACTGAGTTTGTTGGGAAGCGGAGTTCTTCTCAGTAGTGACTGCACTTGGAACTCTGCTAAGTGAATAACATTGAACTTGACGCATAAGTTTTTCTTTTTCTTCATTTATTATAATTGAAGGAATTGAAAAATTTTATGATTATTATGTTTTAACCAAGTTGTTTAAATTATAATTTTAATTTACTATTAATATATGACTTTGATTTTACTATATGTAATGGTTATTCACTCTTGGTAGTTTATGATTTATTGACGTATTGAAAGTATCTGTAAAGATCTATTCGAAATAAAAATATTTTCTATTTCTATTTCTATTACATGAATAAAAGATATGGTTGTTCACCTATATATATCTTAACCACATTCGCAAATGAACGAATCCCTGATCCTGAGTATGCCTGTCTTATATCCTATTGGCGACACGCAATGTCAAGTATAAATATGACAAATGACTTCACGATCAGATTTAACGTAATGTATTCGCGACGTGTAATGACTTGCTCGTGAAATATGAGCCTTAATGACAAGTAACATAAATTATGTTGATTAAATCACATTACAGACTAGTACCTACTAATGACAGAACTCGAGGACATAAGAACCGACGCATTACCAGACTAGGTAAAGCTTGATGGTAATGTTCAGTGCTATCATGGTCCGGTCAGGAAACCTCCTAATTCTAATGCTTTCGTTCAAAACTTTATCAATTTCAAACCGCCTATTAAAACATAATGCTCTTAAGTATACCTATACCGGCGGACGAAAACACTTCTAGGAAAAAGTTAAGGGGTACGAAACTGACAAGATGATGTCCTAATCGAAAGCTTAAGAAAAGCATTAGTAATCGGCTCCCGATAGGCAAGTATACGTTTTTCATTAGCTTTCATCGAAACCCAAATATACGCAAAATAAATAATAATAAAAATGACTACCCTTGATATGTCCCACTGCTGAGCACGATTCTCTCCACTTCATAGGGGGAGGCCTGGAGCTTACTCCACCACGCTGCTCCAATGCGGGTTGGTGGAGATACGGGGTACCAAACCCGCTGTCGGATGTTTTTCAAACCGCCTATAAGGCTGCCGATAAGGTTTAACGACTGCTATCAATCGATAGCAACTAGGATCGACGGCTTAACGTGCCCTCCAAAGCACGGTAACGCGCATTTCAATTTGCCACTATCGGTCACTCATCTCACACTCCGACCGCGCCTGTATCGCTTAACCGAGTAGATCGTTTGCAATCTACAGCCGCAGGGCCATGCGCACTTCATACGGGTATAAATCAATAAAAATCAAAATCATACCATCCTCCTATGAAACAGCCAACGCAAAACCCAAATGCCTAGAAAGTGCAAACAGCTCGTCAAAAATTATGACCTGCGACTGCAGATGGTGCGAACGAGCCGTGAAATCCAGTTCTCCAATTTAACAATAGCTTTAATGTTCAAGGAACTTTATGTTATACTAAAACCACCTTGGAAAGAACTTGTCACAATGATGAGACTTCGCTCCGGACATGTGCTATTTAATAAGTTTAAATTCTTAATGAGTCAATCTGATACCCCTAATTGTAGTAAATGTGGTAAAGTGGAAGACGTATACCATATTTTGGTTGAATGTGTTCGAGGTGAGGCTCATCGCAGGGCTTCATTAGAAATAGGACATTGCAACAGTGTCCTGGCAGATCCTACTACGGATGACGCCAGAATACTGTTGCAACTATATCAATTGTCAATGAGCTAATGTTGTTTAATTTTTTTTTTTAAATGAATAATGTAATTCATGTGAACGTATAGAGCGTCATGGTCTTTGACCAAGCTCTTTAAATGGAGAATAAAAAAAAAATTAAAAAAAAAAACCACCTTATGATCCACTTCTAACTGTAATATTTGTTAATTTTGCGTTTGTGTTAATTTTAAGCAGTGTTTGAAATGATCAATATGTTATTAGCCATCATTAGTTGTGCATTAGTCAAGTCGGCCAAGAGCGTTTCAGGCCACTCATAGTAAAGAGACATCTATATAAATTTATAAAATTGGAGAGTCTGTTTGTAATATAAAAATAATCGCTTTTTACTAAGTAAGCTTAAGTAATAAGGAGTACCTAAGGCTACTTTTAAACTAGCTGCGCCCACGACTTCGTTCGGGTAGGTACTGAACAATCATAAATTCTCACGCGGACAAAGTCGCGGTCACAGCTAGTTATAAATATGAAATATGTGTAATCAACTTTACGAGTAATACAACTCATAAAATTTATCGGTGATCTGCGTTAACAAGTGTCTTAAGATCCAGAAATATTTATTCCACACGCAATATTCTTCAAATTACTGTATAGCGATATTTATATACGGAGCGAGTGAAAAATACTCGTTCCACACAGGAATCGAAATCCCGAAATCGAAAATAGGAAGAGTAAAGTTAGGCTGGGTTGCACCAAGTTATTTGTTAAAGTGAAAGTTATTGTAACATTTCATATCCTTCTCTAACTTTAACACATTTCTAAGAGATGAGTGAGATAACGAAACAAACTACTACTTAAGTAATTGTTTTTTTATATTATTTCGCATTAACACATGTCTGTGAAAATATATTTTATTTTTAAAAAAAAATGGAAAGGAAAATTTGACGTTGCCTAACTAGCATAGTTGGTAATAGATGGCGCTGCTGCTACCATAAAGCAATGCAATAGATGTGAAGGAAAGATTTGACAAATCGGGCAGGACTTCAGTAGCTCATTTGGAAGAGCGGCTGGACTAGGTTCCCAGTAGGCCGCGAGTTCGAGTCTCGCCTGAAGTCAAATTTTTCCTTCCATTTTTCTTTTAAAATAAAATATACTACTTAAGTAGTTTTTTTTTGTTATCTCACTCATCTCTTAATTTAATTTAGTTCTATAGCAAATGTTGTGTTTACCTTTAAGTTATTTATGCATAGAATACTTTGTATTACCTATAGCTTCTGTAAACGAGAATGTATTGTGTTTAAATAGATGGTAATCTTTTTCTGAAATAAATAAATAAAAAGTAAGAGAAGGATGTGAAATGTTTCAATAAAATTAGCAAAATACCTATTTGCAACCCAGCTTTAGTATTTTACAAACACCGTAGCGCTGAAAACTAAACTCACTTGTTATTATTTAACACCAAATTTTACCGACGATAGATCAATTCACCCACACAACAAATTTCCTAAGCACATTAATTTCTCCATTGTCACCGCGAAGCCCACTCAGGCTGCTTTTGGAACGACTGAATAAATTTCAGGTGAAAAATGATATACGAAACTTCCCCCAACATTTCCTTTTGAATAAATAAAATTCGTATTTCTGTTAGACGACGTTTTTCTTTCAGCCTTAGTTATGTTAGCCTGATAGCATTAACGGTTTTATATAAATATGAAAAAAAAAATGTAAACCACTATCAGATTTTTGCAATTACTCCAAATTATAGCAAAAATCTGACTCTGATGATGAATGATTCTGTGCTAATTAACATCTATACAACCAATATGCTACACTTTGACAGTTCATACATACTTTTTTTTATCTAATGGACAAACAAAGATCTGGCTTATGGCCGATGGCAGATAAAATGGGAAGAAAAAAAAAAATAATGGCAGTGGCAAACAAGCAAGCAGTTCACATTGATGTTAAGTGATGACTGCAGACTATAGACACTTACACGAAGACTAAGGTCAAAATGCAGATGCGTTACCACTTCTGAGGCCTAAGGTGTTGTGCCTCTGTGCCGGAAATTACAGGGCCGTACATTACCACCTGACCGGAACATGATAGTGCTGAACACTACCATTTAGCGGAAAGTAAATTATATGATGCGGTGGTGCCTACGCCCTCGAGCTTCGTCAATGAAGGTCTACCAACAGTAAGAAAAAAAAAATTGTTGCTGCTTAAAATTGAGTGACGTTTGAGTATTCAGCCATTTATCACTCACCGCCAAAGTTGCAAAGGCCAGACTGGTGGCAGACCACTTCTGCTAATCGGGAGTCTGGTTGAATCCTCAGATAGGAGGTTGCTATTGAGTCTACTGAATGTATTTTTCAAACCATTTAGATTAGTAATAAGTTCGATGGGCAGCAGCGTCCCGCGATAAATCTACCTCCATTGCAATCATTGATCCGCATGCCAAGCGTAATGATTTTAGGACTTATTACACGGCACGGTATTCAGGGTACGATAGCAAGGGTCAGTGTAGTGTAATAACATTTAGAGAGTTAGGGCCCTAGTTAGGGCGACCGAAGCGGCCCGGTCAGCCTAACGCCCTAACCACACACAGTATAAATATGAACAGTATGGAAACTACGTACAAAACGTTCAAAACGGCACACTCACACAAACATGCGCATCGACGCTCAAGTAGCGAGTGACTCGGAGCTGCAGCACCGCGAGAACCGTTTAGGGGCCTCGTTGATGCGCCATGTTTGGGTGATTGCGCCGTTTCAACGTTCTGTAAGTAGGTTCCATACTGTTCATATTTGTACTGTGACTGAGTTAGGGCCTTTCGACCGGATAGTGTAATAAGCGGTAACCTGGCGCGAGGCCACGCCCACCCTTTCTGCCGGACCGTGAATACCGTGTCGTGTAATAACCTTTTATGGCATATTCTCTCCTAACGCACAACATCGTTGTGGGTATCTGTTAAAAGAATTTGTACAGCAATGTACGCCTCTCGACTGAAGTAAAAACACGATAGATTAAATACAGATTGTGCATAACCTAAAATATGATCAACTTGTTTAAATTTGCTCAACTTAAAACAACTTTGTTTATTTAGTGCAAGTTTAGGTTAGATTACTTTAAAAACTGAGTTTTAAATGAAAATAAACCGACGAAATTAAAACTTTAGTGAACACAAGTTTAATCAGTTTTCTAAACTTAACGCACTATATTAAAGTGAAGTTGCAATTAAGTTTACTTAACTCAAACTTATGCTTCGCTGGAATTAATTTAGAGAACTAATCTGTAACTTAGAAGATAATAAGGTTGAGTTAAGCTGTATTTCATGTAAAAACGACATGCGTAAGCTGGGTTCATCTTTTATAAGCGTGTAGTACAGTGAATCGACAAGACGTATAGATATTACTTATAATAATAATACAATATGTATATGATAATGGCAACCCTTGATACGTCCCACAGCTAGGCACAAGTCTCTCCCCATCTTGGGAGGAGGCCTGGAGCTTACTTCACCACGCTGCTCCAATGTGGGTTGGTGGAGATAAAGGTTAGTGGCCAACCCACTGTCCGATATTTTCAAACCGCCCATAACGCCTCCAACAAGGTTTAACGACTGCTATATATCGATAGCAACAGAGATCAATGGCTTAACGTGCCCTCCGAAAGAATATAATTTGCCGCTAGCGATCACCCATCACACACCCGACCCCGCCCGTATCGCTTAACCGAGTAGATCGCTTCCGATCTACACCGGCCGTGAGGCCATGCGTGCTTCAACATTTTAGATCATCATTAATTCCACACTTGAAATGTATTCCGATGGATTATTCAATTAAAAATAGAAGTGCTTGTCAATTATAGAAAGAAAACAATCTGATATCCAAAAACATCAAATTATCCGAGAATTCATCTCTAAACATTAGATGTAGATGTAGTGTATAAAACAAAGACTGAGGCACCATTCATCCAAATGAAATTCCCAAAATTCAAACCTCAGCGTACTCAAACAAATTAAGATATCAAACTTAGCTTATATGGGATTACTCCAATACCACCTCAATATGTTTATCTATTTGTGAACAAGGTATACTTATCGGATTGTTTTGCGAGTAATCGTTTAGTTGTAGGATTATCTTCATGCAAAGGATTAATCCTCTTGTGTTATCCACGTGTAATTGATGGCATTTAATTGCTAAACCTCTTATAGAATTTGGTGTGACGTAGGTAATGACATGGGACCGTTTAAGCTTTGTATTCAAGATAAACTTTGTTTATAAACAATGGCCAAACATGTTGCTTTAATATTTTCACCCAAACGGGTCACCGGCCGGAGGGGAATAGACATATGCAGGCTTTCCCTTCTGGCCAAGTACAAGTCCAAATGGTCCTTCGGCTGTTGCCTAGATATTTTAATGTGTGCGTGAAATTGTTTGTATTTTGTTAAAGTCAAGGTGTGAGTTTCGTAGTAATAGACGTTTTTTGTAGTGTGTGTGTGTATCACACGTAGTTCCCCCTGCAAAAATTACAGACTGTTTTACATCGGTAATAAGCGCTATGGCTACTCCCCTCCGGTTCGCGTTCCTCTATGTTTTCACCAGTCAATAGAGATGTTGAAAAGTTTTTTTTCTGTGATTTCAAAAAAGGAAAGAGAAAACAACCATTTGAACAGTATTTTCTATTTTCTGGAAGTTTCCCAAAACCTCGGAGTTTGGTAATGTGCCTGACATGTACATAGGCTCATCGCATGTTTGTTACATGGGCCAAAACGTAACCGGCGAGTCGTGGTTGCTTGCATGTATGCTTGATTGCATGCATTTACCTAACTGCCTACCCTTTCGGGAATTATAAGCGTGACGTTACGTAGTTACATGATATCAAAATTACGTGGGTTTAGTGCGTAATTTCGATGATTTAGTCTTACAAAGTGGGGAAGTTCAAATATTATCATGAAGAATTTGTTTTAGAGTCACTTTTATTCTATAATTTAATCTGTTATTCTGGTTAGTCCAGCGGTGTGAAACCATCGTTTGATTCGAAGGGTCGCGGGTTCGAACCCCGCACCGGGACAAATATTTGTATGGTCTACAGATATTTGTTTCGGGTCTGGGTGTTTGTGTATGTGTTGTATGTGTACAACGGCACCCGCGACACAGGTTTATACCTACTGTGGGGCTGTGAGTGTAAGCGTATTTTATTTATTTATTTATAAACACTAAATCAAATTACTTAATACATATTTACGCTGTTCTGTGAAATTCTTTTTATATACATATGTAGTCTACATAGGTATATAAAAAGAATTTCACAGAACACATGACAGTCAACATGATATTAGACAACAAACATTATGATACATTTTTATGTAAATTTGCTTGTTTCTTTGATTACATTAAATAAAGGTACCAACATATTTCAACAGTAATAAATTAGAATCAAGATTCAAACCTTGAATCTATTTTTTCCCTTATGTAAATATGCCATCTCTTAATAAATATTTAAGTACATTTTAAGTAATAGTCTAACGTGAAAAAACTAAACACACAAAAAGAAAAAGCGAAAAAGATATCCTTGGAGTCTTCAAAGATTACGTCTATAACGGCTCCACCTTATGTACTATCTTAGTGATCTTAAACGAGAACACAATGATCCCAGCTCGAAACTGTGTGTCTGAGACGTAACCAAATAGTGAGAGCTTGAAACTTGGGACCTATATTATTAAAAGTAAGCACGCTGGATACACTTGCTGAAAGTGGAGATACGCTTTTAAGTTTGTCTATTGTCTCCGTTTTACTAACGTAGCTTAAAAAATAAAGAATTTAACACTAAATGTGAATGGACAGTTTGCTTTCAGGTGAGACTGAAGTTTTGTATCTAATCCATGTTAAAAATGTACTTCACGTCTTTCAGAATCAGAATCAGAATCAGAAACTCATTTATTCATTTAGGGTGACAGGCACCTCTTATGACACGTCAAAAACAAACAAAATAAATTAAAGCGAATAACAATTGATATACATGTCAAACAAGAATATCACTAAGATAAAACTAAATGTCATAAACTAATGTAAAAAGTATATCAGTAGAATGTCTCTTTTCCCCTTTATTCACGTAAGGGATAAACAGAGTAAATTTCTTGTTATAAAGTATTTGTGCAAAGGCCTACGAATCGCCAGTTACATTTATTCACTATCGCTGGCGTCGGAAAGTTACCAGAGAATATATAATAATACTATGTATAGAATGGACACTTCGACGTCCCGCCCAATTTCCCCGCCTCACCCAACCTCCTCCCCTCTTATGGGCGATGTTTGGTATCCTCTACGTGCTACGCACACCGATGCACGTGTAAATTCACGTCACTGATTGATGTCTGTGTAATAGAGACCAAATTAAGCGTCTGTATGGAATTTTGGCGGAGTTTCCGCGGTGTGACGTAACAACTTCATCGCCCACTAGCGGAAGAATTGTTCTCTTACTGGAAGATAATTCTTCCACAAGTACAGTCTGTCAACCGAATGAAATGGCGGTCAAATTGATAACGCAGGACTATCACAATTACTATCGCCAAATTGGAATGGAACCAGTGTAGAAGCTCGAGGGTCATGACATCATCACTGCATTACCTAATCTATCTGCCGCCAAATGGTAGTGTTCAGTTCTATTGTTTTCCAGTTTTGATTGTAATGTATGGCCCCGTTATAACTGACACAAAGACATAACAACTAAAGTCTCAGGGGTGGCAACGAATCTGTATTTTGACTGCTCTTTGCGTGTCTATAGGCTGCAGTCATCATTTAACATCAATGTTAACTGCATGCTTGTTTGCCACCATCATTACATAAAAAAGCATTCAGTTCACATTGATTGCAAGCAAACCCAAACTTTTACTATACTACGGCCGTATGTATGTACTTCATAATACCGTCGGATCAAAAGCTCAAAATGGCCTCTAAAATACGGCAGCAATTTCCGTATGTAACATCCGTATTACTTAACATATATGGCATCTACATCTAAAGCGCCTTGGGAGTCTGAGCGGCCTTCCATTAACAACGTATGAGCAACTTTACATTTCTGGGAATATCTCTCTGCTTCGACCGATTAAAATATATTAGAAGCACTTTCTTATAAACAGTAACTACACTTGCGAGCTTTAAACTGAAATCACATGAAGTGGGCTAGCAATATAAATAAAACAATAACATATCTGAAGAGTTTCCAAGAACAAGCTAATGTTTTTTAAAATGGTTTCTATGTAGCCTAACATAATTATCAAAGTGAATATTGTGTAGTCAGCTAAATTTGTAGGTCTGTAAAGTTTTTGAATAGCTGCGATGCCCAATTACTTCCAATCTGCTTGAATATCATAATTTCGTATGTCTGTAAAGTTTCTGCAAAGATGCCCATGTTTTTCCAGCCTGCTTGATTTAAAATTGAGTTAATCATACATGCAAACACCCACGATTCACCGGTTATGTTTTTAGCCTATGTAACAGTTGACGAGCCTGTTGCCATCTCCGGGCACATAACCAAACTACGAGGTACTGGGAAACTTTACAGACATACGAAATTATGATATTCAAGCAGATTGGAAGTAATTGGGCATCGCAGCTATTCAAAAACTTTACAGACCTACAAATTTAGCTGACTACACAATAATGGAACAACATTATTAATACTTAAGTATTATTAAGGATATCAGTATTTTGTTTTTATACTTTTTTATCCTGTATGATAATTCCTAGCTCTAAAGCGTAATTGAGTGAGACAAAAATGCGTCTAGTTCTATGTAGATATTTTTGAGCTTCAATGATTTTCAGTACTTATGCACTCCAAATTGTATTTTTACAAGTATGCATGAATGTTCGAAGTGGAATAGAGTGAACTGCATATTTAAAATGAAGAGGGTTATTTAAATAAAATATTAATTTAAAGTTATACGATATAATAGGTACACTGGTTTAACAAAAGGTCTTGAAGTGAAAGTGGCCATGGAGAGAATGTAAGTTAACAAAGCGAAAAATTGAAAAATTAACGTTGATGGAACGAATTATTGATCGTATCCGTGGTTGGTCGTCACCGTTGGTGACATCAGTGTCGTCACAATTCTAGATTCGACGACACGACATCGATGGAGCCCGCCTCCACAAATCAAGCATGATGAATGAAAGTTAAGTGCTTCACAAGAAAGTGTACAAATTTTGTACAAAATTGAGAGAGAACAAATGTCGCAAATTAGAGTACTGCACACAAATAGGAGGTGACACTCAAGCTGTATCCATTTGCCACTTCAATCACCTAAATCAAAATTAAATTTGAAATCCACCTAAACGATATCAAGAGAGATTAGCAGGATCATGTTGGGTCAGTCGCAGGCAACAGTAACTAGACTGGTGTGATCGATCACGTACCTGAATGTGAGCGGGCCAATCCGGAGTTTTCCGGTTTCCTCCGGCTTATTACTTCGGGACAGTTTGACGAAGGTCACGCGTATTCGAAGGATTTACGTACATTGTTAATGCGAGGTAATTGTGTAACGCATTGGGTACATATATAGATTGTTGTGTTGAATCATTTATGTTTTGGACAACTTGATGATTTATACCTATTTAGACCATCTTGCAAATTAAAGGTCTTAAATCCTATATGATTTTTTGTTGGTTGAACCCTAATGACATGTATCCCCGATTCCTACTTAATCCTTATTTTGTGAATATAATAAAGATCGCATTTTATCCTGGAGGAGTTCAATTGGATATCCCCATTACGCCCCTCTAAAAATGCGATCTTTGGTTAATTAAAAAAATTTAGAGATAACACAAAAGAAGTGCTGTAATGCGTGAAATTTACACCCATCACATTGGAGACTCTCACATCATCGTGTCCAAATACTATCTCCATTTGGCTGGATTTCACTAACATCTTAAACGAGTTTACATTTTAAAATGTTAATGTATAATAATAATAATTCAAATCCAGTTTAACTGAATTTGAGTTTTAACTCCGAGCGTGCAAGCGAAGGCGCGGAACAACGGGAACAAGCGATAGTGAGACACGATCGGCCTAATAAGGCTTCGACTTAGGACGCATGTACTCTTATTACGTTATCACTTAAAATTATCGTCCGTAAACTGACTTTATAGACATTAAATATTTCTTTTATTTTCCGATATATATTTAAAATTATTCTTAGAAGTATAATTAATACTATTTCACTAATAAAATCGAGTTGCAAAACTCACAGCTGCAGAAGATAATGTAATTCCTGAAGAGGTAGGCAGAGGTAAATGCATACATTCAAACAGACATGCAAACAACCACGATTCGCCGGTTATTTTTTAGCCCATGTGGCATACAACACCTGGTGGCGAACCTGTTGACATCGCTGGGCACATTACCAAACTTCGAGATATTGGGAAATTTCCAAATAAATCCCAATAGAACCAGAGATAAAGGACCTCATCCCACTATCTCTGATAGTCCCTACCCGGGAATCGGACCCCAGGGTAGTAGTAGTGGCCTGCTACCACTAGGCATGTTTGCATGTATGATTGATTACAGGCGTGAAATCACGTAATGGTAAGTAAATGCTGCAGTTGCTGCAAAATAAGAGCGCAAACAAATAGTACCCAATACTTAAAATGTGTCCATTTGCCACTGCAATCACATATATCAAATATCAAATCCACCAAAACGATATTAAGAGAAATTAGCAGAATCACGTCGGGTTGGTCGCAGGCGACACATAGTAACTAGGCTAGCGTGATCGATCACGCACCTGAATGTGAGCGAGCCAATCCGGAATTTTCCGGTTTACTCCGGCTTTTAACTACGGGACAGTTTGACGAAGGTCACTTGTATTCGAAGGGTTCACGTACATTGTAAATGCGAGGTAACTCTGTAACGCTTTGGCTACACAGATAAATCCACTTATTTGGAAAACATGATAGTATTTGTGTTACTAGCTTTACGAGTGTACTTTGTTTCGAAATAGTAACAGTTTCCTAAAATACTTTGATTCAACCACAACCTGTATATAATTTTTTTTTTTTTTCATTAAGACCTGAAGGGATAAGCATACAATACATTAACATACTACACCAGTTAGATGATTTGCCAATTAGTTTTTTTTGTGTGAGCCCATTGATATTCATTAGGCAAATTTTCAAACTCTGAGGGTAGACTAAGGTTGGGTTGCTTGTAAACTTTAACAGATTTCTTTGAGTTAGTTAAGGATGTGAAATGTTACACTGACTTTATCTTTAGCATATTATATCTTGGTGCAACCCAGGCTTAGAATCTGCTGATATTTAATAATCTCAATAAGAACGTGGATTGCTATTTTACTTTCATGGCATTAAAATTCTCACTGGTGGTAGAGCTCCAGTGCCAGAGCTCGCGGGCGGAGGCACCACCGCATTACCTAACATACTTGCCGCTAAATGGTAGTGTTCAGCACTATCGTGTTCCAGTCAGGTGGTAATGTACGGCCCTGTAATTTCCGGCACAGAGGCATAACACCTTAGGCCTCAGGAGTGGTAACGCATCTGCATCTTGACCTTGGTCTTCGTGTAAGTGTCTATAGACTGCAGTTATCACTTAACATCAATGTGAACTGCATGCTTGTTTGCCACTTCCATTCCATTAAAAGAAAAAAAAAATAGCAGGTATAAATCCCTGAAGCAAAGTATGCATTTTTCACTACAGGATGAAGAAATATCTTTCAAACTAGTACGAGAGGCGATATGTATTATTTACGTTAACCTGTAGTACTGCGAATGTGTACTGGAATTATTTAGCATACCTTTTACGCGCTGATGCTGTATAGTTTGAATATGAATGGAGTTCGAGAAACTGGAATAAAAATGTCATTTGCGTTGATGCTTGAATCTAAGTTTCAAGAGCTTCAGAGACAACATTATTACTGTTCTATTTATTTTTATAGCAGTTGATAAAAAAAATGTCCCCGAAAGAACTATCACAGAAACATAAAAACTTAGGACTCAAGAGTGGTATCACATCTGCATTTTGACCTCTAATTTATGTGTAGATGACTATAGGCTGCAATCATCACCCATCCCATGTGAATCGCATGCTTGTTTGCCTTGTCAGTTATATAAAAAAATGTGATAAACAGTTAAAAGTGTTCAATGCTATTGTGTTCCGGTCATGTGGAAATTTAATTTTCCGTACAGAAGGCCTCAGGAGTAGCTACACTTTGAAATCTCTGGTTTTTATGTACAAGTTTATAGGCTCCAGTATCCACTTACCTTATCAATGTTTAAAGGGCAGTCTGCGAGCGTGGGAGCTTATTCTTGAACACACATATACAAGTTTTTTAATCACACAAGTAAATCACGCAGTATAGTATGCCCACGCTAGGAAGAGAAGAACAAGAACTACTTTCGACACTGACATAATTAAACAACTATATCCATCGCCTGCCACAAAAAACTCTATATTTGGTCATAGTTCATCGCAACCTGCAAAAGGTGTGGTCTTGGTGTAAGCGTTATAGGTAAGCATATAAATATGGACAATAATTTTATGTGATACCTCATAAATGCGGCACAAGCTGAACACTTAGGCTGATTGCACCTCACTAGCGCATATTCCGACTCCGGTGAAACGTGACACTTTTTCGTGCATGCAGCTGGCGTGTATCAGATAATAAGACCCTATAACATCAAAATCTTTTTAATTTCGTTATGTAAAAATGGAAGTATTTTTAACAACTAAAAGACATATCTAACTGCTACAGCATAATATTTTGTAGCCTTTAAAAAAGGAGAACTCTTTTGCAACCATAAACAACTTTACTCGGAAATATTCAGTTTAAAGACTGGGTGTGTACCGGTCGGGATCAGAGCCGTCCCAGCGGAACACCTACACTTCAGCGGGCTTTGTGTTATTTACATTAACCTGCACTACTACGAGTGTGTACTGGAATTATTTAGGACACGTTGTTGGTGTGATACAAATGGTTTGAAAATAAACGTTATAAGGTTTGAATAAATGTTTGCAATATTCTGATTTTATTTCAAATGACAGTTGGGAAATTGTGAGGTAGACTGGAGCTAGGATGACTGCAGCAAAGGTACACAAAAACCAAGGTCAAAATGCAGATGCGTTAGTACTCCTGAGGCCTTAGGTGTTATGCTTCTGTGCCGGAAATTACAGGGCCGTACGTTACCATCTGACCGAAACACGATAGTGCTGAACACAACCATTTAGCGGCAAGTATATTAGGTAATGCGGTGGTGCCTACACCCGCGAGCTCCGTCACTGGAGATCTACCACCAGATGAATTTATATTTGTTATTCTTGTCCTTGTGAAATGTAAATGTGTGAACTTATGATTTACTAGCTGTGCCCGCGACTTCGTCTACGTGAGAAAACATATGATTGTTCAGTATCTACCCGGATGAAGTCGTGGGCACAGCTAGTATAAAAGTAGCGTGAGTTACTCCTTATTGCATCAGCTATCTGCCAGTGAAAGTCCCGTCAAAATCGGAGACACTCAAATTCTGTTTATTTGTATGTATGTATGGTTGTATGGAGATAAAAGTAGCCTAAGTTACTCCTTATCTCATCAGCTATCTGCCAGTGAAAGTCCCGTCAAAATCGGAGACACTCAAATTCTGTTTATTTGTATGTAGGTATGTACGTATGTGTGGATGTATGGAGATAAAAGTAGCCTAAGTTACTCCTTGTTACATCAGCTACCAACCCGTGGAAGTCCCCTCAAAGTCAGATACACTCCAATTCTACTTATTTGTATGTAGGTATGTATGTGTTGTCATGTATGAAGATAAAAGTAGCCTAAGTTGCTCCTTATCACATCAGCTATCTGCCAGTGAAAGTCCCGTCAAAATCGGTACAGCCGTTCCCAAGATTAGCCCCGCCAAACAGACAGACACACAGACAAAAATTGTAAAAAATGTTGTTTTGGTATATGTAGTGTATACATACATATGCATTTAGTAAAAAGCGGTTATTTTAATATTACAAAAAGACACTCCAATTTAATTTATTTGTATGTATTTATATTTATTATGGAAGCTACAATACAACATAAGACCTAAAAATTCAGTGAAAATTTAAAGCGTCTACATTATAGCGGTAACAGAAATACATAATTTGTGTAAATGTTTGCTTTCTAGCTATCACTATTTATGAGATACAGCCTGGTGACAGACAGATAAACGGACGGACAGACAGACAGACAGCGGAGGATTAGTTATCCGTAGGGTCCGTTTTTACCTATTAGGTACGAAACTCCCTAAAAGATAGAATTAAGATACACAATAGCTTAAAAATATACGATACGATTCTTTACATTGACATAACTTTTTTATTTCTGAACCGATTCATATGAAACAAACACTAAATGTTAAGTGAAACTTACCACAATATATTAGAGAAGACCGCAAATATCGAATAAGCCGTTTCTGATATTAGCGTGCACAAACACACAAACAAACAGACATTTTACCGGGATAAAAAGTACCCAGTTTTGTGCACCAAAGGTAAAAGTATAATCATACCAAGTGTCATTGTAATCGGACCGGTAGTTTTTATGTGATGCTTGTACAAACAGACAGACAGACAGACAGACAGACAAACAGACAGACAGACAGACAGACAGAGAGATAGACAGACAGAGAGACAAATAATTTTCTAATCGCATATTTGTGTTCGGTATCGATCTAGTAACATCCCCTGGTATTTTTTTTTTATATTTTTAATGTACAGAATTCACACTTCTACAGATTTATTATAAGTAGAGATGACATGCAATATTTTTCTATTTTATTGTATTTCAAATGCCAGTAGAGGCATTTTTATGTAAGAAACTTTGTTTTTAAGGTTGCATCATCTTACTTTAACTGTAAAAATTGTTGCACGATTTGAAAATTGTTAAATTATGTCACAAATTTAAATTTAACCGTTACTGGTAGGTCCAGTTAATATTAAAGTTAACTCAAAATTAACAGACAGATAATAATATCTGTCAACCCTGGTAAATTTAACAATGTCAATTATATTCAGTCACACTGAGTGTCCATCGTTCGGGATGGGGGTAGATTTCCCAACCGTCCGGTTTTTGACGGGACTGTTGGGTTTTAGAAGGAATTGTTGGGGTCAGGTCGCTTACATCCGACCGGATTAAATTTGTCCGGTTTTTACCCAAACGGTTTCGATCACACGATCATTTTCAGGGGTTTGTTGACAGTAAACTACTTTTAAAAGTTCCAAAAGAGAGAGTAGATTAGGAAAAATATTTAAAAACGTTGCCACTGTACAAAGTTTTACTGGTGGTAGAGTTCCAGTGACGGAGCTCGCGGGCGTAGGCACCACCGCATTACCTAATATACTTGCCGCTAAATGGTAGTGTTCAGCACTGTCGTGTTCCGGTCAGGTGGTAATGTACGGCCCTGTAATTTCAGGCACAGAGGCATATCACCTAATGCCTCAGGAGTGGCAGCGCATCTGCATTTTGACCTCTGGTCATTGTGTGGGTGTCTATAGGCTACAGTCAATCACTTAACATCAATGTGAACTGCATGCTTGTTTGCCACTTTTATTACATAAAAAAAAAAAAAAAGTAATAATCCAAAACCTGGGGAACAAACAACATCAAAGAAAACACTTTTTCATTGACACTTAACGTTTTTCTTCGATTTTGACCAAATATGATCAGATTAAAATTGTCCAGTTATGGCGACTGGAGAAGTTGGCAACCCTGGATGGGGCTGCCCTAGCGGAATACGTACACTTCAGTGAGCTTTGCGTTATTTACGAATTTACGTGAACTTGAAGTGCTATGAGTGTGTACTGGAGTTATGCAGGTTACGTTTTAGGCGTAGATGCTATTCGAATACTTTGAGAAAATAGGCTATATGGTTTGAATATGAATAGGGTTCAAAGGACTGGATGGTTTGAAACATTTTTCAAATACCAGTTGAGGAAAGTGGTGTAGCAAGCATTATAAAAAAATATATGTTTCTATAATTTACTGTTATCGCCGCACCGTTACAAATGTTTGTCTGTGGATTTATGCAAAAATTTTGAAAGCTGCAGTATTGACATAAAATCAATGGAGTTTGTTATGCTTGTTTGAAGTTTCATTATTCAAAAAATACAATTTCATACAAAATCACATCATTAAAATAGATTCTCACATTATTATCACAATATTTGACGGCCGCTAAAAAGTTAAGATATATTTTATTTTTAAAGAAAAATGGAAAGAAAAATTTGACTTCAGGCGAGGCTTGAACTCGCGACCTACTTGGTAATAGATGGCGCTACTGCTACCATAAAGCAATGCAATAGATGTGAAGGAAAGATTTGACAAATCGGGCAGGGCTTCAGTAGCTCAATTGGAAGAGCGGCTGGACTAGATTCCCAGTAGGTCGCGAGTTCAAGCCTCGCCTGAAGTCAAATTTTTCTTTCCATTTTTCTTTAAAAATAAAATATATTTCACAAGCATGTGTTAATGCGAAATAATATAAAACAAGTTAAGATATACCAGCCATATACAACATTGCTCGGCAATATTCAGTTACACCATTCGTCTGAGTGTGAACCGTGCGGGATGGTTCATCTCAGTGGAACAACACTTCAGCGGTTTTTTTTTTATTTATGTTACCGTGCAGTACTACAAGTGTCTAGAATTATTTAGGATACGTTTTAGGCGCAGATTTCTTTCTTTCTATTTTTCTTTTGTTTTCAAGGCTCACGAAGTCTTAAGAGCTTTGAAGAGATCGAGAATTCAGATGCCGCTGTATTGCCTTTGCTGGTCTTTGTTCAAGTGGTTCAAGGTGAATCTGGTTTATTTTATTTTTATTTTATTTTACTTGGCAACAACTTAAATCATTATTACAAGAAATTATGAACTTATACGCCTTACAATAATATATAATTATTACGATATTATAGGTACTTACTAGGATACTACTGATGGTGGGGTCAAAAGTCTTAGGAATCGGCGTGCATGTATGAAGAGAATGATGAAGGTAGACGAGGCACGAGAGGTTTGTCTGAACCGGGATATCTGGCGCTCTACACTCTCTGCCTACCCCGTTAGGGACCTGGCGTGAAGATACATACATACATACATACATACATTATAGGTACTTATGTAATTTAACTCAACTTACAGTAACACAATTGGACAGGACTTCAGTAGCTCAATTGGAAGAGCGGCTGGACTAGATTCCCAGTAGGCCGCGAGTTCGAGTCTCGCCTGAAGTCAAATTTTTCTTTCCATTTTTCTTTAAATAAAATATATTTCACAAGCATGTATTAATGCGAAATAATATAAAAAAAATATGTAATTTAAGTCTGCCGAGATTCATAGGAATGGCTTATAAATATGCTGAAAGTAATTTATTGTTATGAGTTTTGGTTTTAGTATTGTTATTATGTTATTGAGTCGTTTACGTATGTATAATTGGATTGCAGTACCGCATTGGATCTTCTGTAATGGTTCTGTAATAACTGGTAAATAAATAAATTTCTTTACTGGTGGTAGAGCTCCAGTGACGGAAATCGCGGGCGTAGGCACCAGCGCATTACCTAATATACTTGCCGCTAAATGGTAGTACTCAGCACTATCGTGTTCCGGTCAGGTGGTAATGTACGGCCCTGTGATTGCCGGCATAGAGGCATAATACCTAATGCCTCAGGAGTGGCAGCGCATCTGCATTTTGACCTCTGGTCATTGTGTGGGTGTCTATAGGCTGCAGTCTTCACTTAACATGAATGCGAACTGCATGCTTGTTTGCCACTTTTATTACATAAAAAAAAATTAATGAAAACATTTATTTAGTGTTTTATTGTTGTAGTGTAGGTATGTATATGTATTGATTGTGATTTTTTTTGTGGAACAGGCATTGCCTGGCGACTTGTAGGTCGTAATGCCACTAAAACCACCAGAATATCAGCGCAGCAGCCACTGTTGCAGCAATCAGCTGAGTTGGGTGCCATTTTTTTTGGCTTCCCATAACCAAACATGTTGCAATTCTTTTACTTGTTTTTTTTTTCATTTTTATGTCTCTCGTCAGCACGGGGTCCAATTTGAACCCCGGATCTTTGTCAGGCTTGCGCGGGGACATGGGGAGTCCAACACGTAGAGGCCCTTTTGGAGAATTTTGATTTACCTTGTAATGGGTTATATTCGGCGAAACCTCTCTCTGATTGCATCAAAAGATAATACAGGCACAGACAGACCCCGCAGAATATAATGGGACTATTGTAATGATAAGTGATTCGCCAATCTTTGGGCTATGTGGGTGAACTGGGGGGACTAGCTGGCTGGGCCTATGGAGTGAGATCCGGCACTTGCCTATATTCAACATCTCACATTATCGAATCCTACTTTAGGCAGGTGGTGACTCGCCTCTCCTTGGTGAGCCCCCAAAACAGCCAACCCAATGGTCGACGGGGGGCATCACTGTTGAGAGAGGCTGGGGGTGTCGAGGTGTGTGTGGAGCGAGTAATCTCGAGCTCGGAGCGGGCTTCCGCGCTATTATGCCTTTACACCCTGCCACCCCCGAGTGTATGGCTCTTGCAGAAATTTAGACAACAGCCTATTAACTGAATTTCTGCAAATACCATACCTCTAGCGCCCACTCTGTCCGGCCTTGCCTCTGTGTGGCGGACGAGGCGGCGCCCAGTTCGCTCGGAGGAACTCGAGATGATGGTAGGGGGTGGTGTCGCTACTCACCAACAGCTCGCCACAAGCTGCTCTGCCCCCTCATTTTCATTATTGTTTTGTTGTGTGTATGCCAAAAAAATATTTTTCCTTTTTACACCTCAGAAGTGCTGCAAAAACAAATGTCCCATTAAACTCTATACAAATAATTGTAGAATATTCACTTACAAACTTACAACTAATGGAGTATACAGTTTACGCCGAAAATCCACCGTAACCCAACCATAAACAACTTTACTCGGAAAAAGACTGAGTAACAACATTTCGGGTTCGGAGCCGTCCCAGCGGAACACCTGCACTTCACTCGGCTTTGCTCGTTTAAGTTAACCTGCAATAGGTACTGGAATTATTTGGGACACGTTTTAGGCGCAAAGGATGTATTACAATATGAATGGAGTTCTAGAAACTTGAATGTAGTTGCTGAAAATTCTGCTTTTATATTTAATGTCTGTTGAATTTTGATGATGGAACGGAGGTGTATGAGACTTAAAATTTACTAGCTGTGCCCGCGACTTCGTCCGCATGACAATTTATGATTGTTCAGTGTCTACCCGGGCGAAGTCGTGGGTGCAGCTAGTATAAAAGTAGCCTAAGTTATTCCTTAGTGCATAAGCTATATGCCAGTGAAAATCCCGTCAAAATCGGTCGGCCAGATAGACAGACAGACAGACAGATGGACGGACGGATTGTAAAAAATGTTGTTTTGGTATATGTACCGTGTATAGATACTTAAGCATTTAGTAAAAAGCGGTTATTTTTATATTACAAACAAACACTCCATTTTATTATTAATTTACAATTTTATTATATACAGGGTTGTTTGTAACTAGTGCATAATTCTTAAAGGGAGGCTTTGGCTCATCAAGAGTAACCCTTTTATAATACAACTTTTTCTAATTTAATATTTTTTTATCATACAAAAAATAACAAACAGAATTTGCAGTTCTAATACTTCTTAACTTCACGTTATGTAAACAGCTGACGTCTGTACCTAAGTAAAGATATACCTATGAAACGTAGTGCTATTATTGCTGTGTATTGATAGAAGTCCAATTTGAAACGATTTTATTTCTTATCATGTGATGTACTGCGTTTTGGCAAAAGTCATAGAACAAAAGTTGTAAGTCTTAACGTACCTAACTCACCTTTGACGATTTATGCGTTAGATATATTTAACCCTGTACATATGTATAAATGTTCCGATGACATGGTTATGTATAGTTCTACGATTTTAGTCATACGTAACTTCACGCCTGTAATCCCCGAAGGGATAGGCAGAGGTAAATACATGCATTAAAGCATACATGCAAACACCCACGCTTACGCCGGTTACGTTTTGGCCCATGTAACAGGTGGCGAGCCTATTGACATTACCAAACTCCGAGGTCAAACTTCCAGAAAATATAAAAAGCCCAATAGATCAGAGATAAAGGATTTTACACTCTTAGCTATAATAGACTCCGACCTAGGAATCGAACCCAGTGGTAGCAGGGCATTACCCCAGCGTAATGCCCTGCTACCACTATGCTCCTATACATGAATTCAAATATTACTATAAACAATTCTGCCTGCCCTTAAGGAACCCCGTAAAGAAATAGATTCGTGAATTGTATCTCTAATAACAGCATAAACTTTAAAGTACTCACATTAAAGCCCGTGATTTGTAGTACCCATGAACTGCAGTAATCACTTAGACAGACAGGTTGTTTGCTTGGAAAAAAATCCTTTCAGCTTTATTTAATCTCCGCCATTGTTTTCAATTTATTATTTCGCACGACGCCACCGTTTTTCAGTTAGCTGGTAACGTATTGGTTCACTTATTATGGTAAAAGAAACGTATAATTTATAGTTATAGCCATGATGCAGCGTTTTTACTGGTGGTAGAACTCCAGTGACGGAGTTCGCGGGCGTAGGCACCACTGCATCAAAATACTTGCCACTAAATGGTAGTGTTCAGCATTATCGTGTTCCGGTCAGGTGGTAATGTATGGCCCTGTAATTTCCAGCACAGAGGCATATCACCTTAGGCCTTAGGAGTGGTAACTTGGTCTTTGTGTGGGTGTCTATAGGCTGCAGTCATCACTTAACATCAACGTAAACGGCATGCTTGTAAGCCACTTCCATAAAAAAAATGATGTTAAGTGATGACTGCAGCCTAGAGACGTCTACATAAAAACCAGAGGTCAAAAGGCTGATACGCTGCCACCCCTGAGACAGTTATTATATAATTATCTCAGTGATAATAGGTCGAGTTCTGTCTGATGGTGGGGTCAAAAGTCTTAGGAATCGGCGTGCATGTATGAAGAGAATGATGAAGGTAGACGAGGCACGAGAGGTTTGTCAGAACCGGGATATCTGGCGCTCTACACTCTCTGCCTACCCCGTTAGGGACCTGGCGTGACGATACATACATCTCAGTGATAGTTATGGCGAAGTCATATACAACGTTTTCGTAGGTTTTCGCGAGCTTCGTACATTGTAGAAATTAAACTTGCGGATTTTCCCGCGTATTCAACACTCCCAAACTTCTTACACCCGACGTTTCGGTCGCATCCAGCGATCGTGGTCACGGGCGGACTAATTCGACGATGTTCAGCCTGGTCTTATATAGCTGAGACAGCTGGAAAGCGACCGAAACGTCGGGTGTAAGAAGATTGGGAGTGTTGAATACGCGAGAAAATCCGCAAGTTTAATTTCTACAAAGTTAAATACAATTTTAAAATGGATTTTTTATGTAACAAAGGTGGCAACTGCATGGTTATGCAGTTGATATTAATGTTAAATGATGACTGCAGCCTACAGACTTCTACACAAAAACCGAAAGTCAAATTGAAGATGTGTTGCCACCCCAGACAATTTGTTTATTTAATTATATCTCTGTGATATAATTAAAATCTATACTATCTATACTATCTGTAATCTGTACTATACTTAATGTTATAAAGCTGAAGAAATTGTTTGTTTGTTTGCTTGAACGCGCTAATCTCAGGAACTACTGATCCGTTTTGAAAAGATTTCAGTGTTTGATAGCCCATTTATCGAGGAAGATTGAAGGCTATGTAACATCATGCTAAGATGAATCGGAGAAGGTAGGTACCATTGCAACCGCGTGAAGCCGGGGCGGGCCGCTAGTAAATAAAAAAATCAATACTGTGAGAGCTTAGTACGATCATTGTACGAACTAACTCTATAAAATCATAACAAAATTAATGAGAATCTATTGCTCAAATGTGCAATATTGCTGGCAAAGCGTTTTCCATCAATTCGCTTAACGCATCGCTTGCTCTGCTTCGTTCCATTTGGATTGCTATGCATTTGCCATGTTATGACTGTGACTGAATAGCAAACTAAGCGTTGCAATTTACTTGTCGTCTTGATTTATACGATGTCTAGTCTCTAAGACCAGTTGGGTTAGCTGTTAAAAACAATTTTGTAGGTTGTATAAAAATAAAATCTATATCTATGTATATAAAAATCAATCGCTGTTCGTTAATCTCGCCAAAATTCGAATACGGCTGGACCGATTTGGCTAATTTTGGTTTTGAATGATTTTTGCAAGTCCAGGAAAGGTTTAAAAGGTAGAAAAATATAAATAAATTGAAAGGAAATAGTAAAAACCACAATTTTATTTTTCCATTTGTTTAAGCCTTTATTTACTTAAGGTATGCGGAGCTGTATGAGAGGTGTAATATACAAGATCATACCATTTACAGAGACTTCTTAGTAAACTGGTGGTAGAGCTCCAGTGACGGAGCTCGCGGGCGTATGCACCACCGCATTACCTAATATACTTGACGCTAAATGGTAGTGTTCAGCACTATCGTGTTCTGGTGAGGTGGTAATGTATGGTCCTATGATTCCCGGCACAGAGGCATAAATAACACCTTATTAGGCTTCAGAAGTGGTAACGCATCTGCATTTTAACCTCTGGTCTTTGTGTGGGTGTTTATAGGATGCAGTCATCATTTAACTTCATTGTGAACTGCATGCTTGTTTGCCACTTCCATTACATAAAAAAAAGAAACAAAAATTAAAATGTTATATGACATTTGAATGGTTTGTTAGAACCAAGTGTTCTCACTCCGTATCAGCTAATGGTTGTATTGGCAGATGTCAAAAAGATTATGGTGAAACTTCAAAAAACGAAATGAAAAGGTGAACTGTCACAACCAAGTAGGCCTCAAATTAATGATGTTTTCATTAAGAAGTATTCATAAATGGTATGATCATTTAAGTCACACCGCACACTCAGTTCCGTATACCTACTCCCTAAAGTAAATAAAGGCTTAAAGTTATGAACCATCTCAGCCCTTTCGTCTCTCAGCTTCCACGACATACTAAAGTGCATTTGTTTGACAGTTGTTCGAAATTATGTACAGCGACCGCCATTTCACTTGCGTTTGACTAGCGTAGCTGGGTTAATGCTGAAATTATTGTGTTATAAACTCCGAAGGGTGGCTTAGCAGTAAATTTTAACAAGCGACCTCCCGGTTTCTCTTGTGTTACCTATACAACGTTTTATAGGATTAAACGCACAATCTGAAATTAGTTTGTTCAAAATCGATAACCGAATTGATTTCAGGCAGTTTTAGTATAATTGTTTTATATTATTTCGCATTAACACATGCTTGTGAAATATATTTTATTTTTAAAGTAAAGAAAAATAAAAATGCTGCTACCATAAAACAATGCAATAGATGTGAAGGAAAGATTTGACAAATCGAGCAGGACTTCAGTAGCTCAATTGGAAGAGCGGCTGGACTAGATTCCCAGTAGGCCGCGAGTTTGAGTCTCGCCTGAAGTCAAATTTTTCTTTCCATTTTTCTTTAAAAATAATATATAGTTTTAGTATTGGTGTTATTTTGTCCTCCCAAAATTAATTAAAAGTAAGGAAATTATGGTCACCCATTTGGTGAACAGTCATGACGTGCATTTTACTATAAATAATAATTTAAGAAATAAAACAGTGAAAATGAATCTTATTACTAGCGAGTGTTAAATAGGGGTGCGCAGGTTGCGCTTTATCACATTGCGACAGTGTGCGTGTGTAAGTTTGTGTTTTATGTGCGACCGTAGGTAAAGGTAGGGTATGTATGTGCAAATTTAATTGAGGACAACTTTTTTCTGAAATTAAAAATATGAAATTCATAAACATGTAATTTCAGTTAATGTATTACGATTATAACTCGATTTTTTAATCGGGGTATTTGAGAGTGTGCATTATTCCCGTGGAACGTCGTATAACCAGATAATATTTTATGTAATAATACTACGTATAGAATGGACACTTCGACGTCCCGCCCGATTTCCCCGCATCACCCAACCTCCTCCCCTCTTATGGGCGACGGTTGGTATTTTCTACGTGCTACGCACACGTGTAAATACACGTCACTGATTGATGTCTGTGTAAAAGAGACCAAATTAAGCGTTTGTATGGAATTTTGGCGGAGTGTCCGCGGTGTGGTATCACTTCTACAAACACGGTACTAATCTATAAGGTACCGGAAACTGTTATTTTCTACCACTTATATATTAACAAAAAACAGATATTGAAATAAAACTATTTTTACGGATTTATCTCGCGTATATAAAACTAAAATGATTTTTAAAATCAACCCGACGTTTCGGTCGCTTTTCAGCTTCCGTGGTCCCGGGGTTTTATTTCAATGAGTGTAGCTCGCGAAAACCTAAGAACATATCATGAAAAAACAGATATTTCGGTGTTGCGACTCTTGAGTTCTATGTTCTTAATGCGCGCATGGCCCCCACGGCTAGTGTAGATCGGAAGCAATCTACTCGGTTAAGCGATACGGGCGGGATTGGGTTTGTGATGGGTGACCATGGCAAATTAAAAATGCGCGTTTCCGTGCTTCGGAGGGCACGTTAAGCCATCGATCTCGGTTGCTATCGTTAGATAGAAGTCATAAAGCCTCCGACAAAGGCATTATGGGCGGTTGAAAAACCACCCATAATGTACCCTTATCTCCTCTAACCCACATTGTAGCAGCGTGGTGGAGTAAGCTCCTCTCAAGAAGGAGAGAGACTCGTGCCCAGCAGTGGGACGTTTCATGGATTGCCGTTATTATTATGGCTGGAACACGATCTCGCTCAACACTACTTCTTTCTCATTTTGTGAGTCTATATTATGATAGGCTAGTGAAGTACGTATGTATGTAGGTATCCTAGAAGTAGGTCTTACAAAATACAGTAACGTCAGTGATAAGCTTTCCGATAATTTTCATAGAAAAATAATTGTCGAATAAAATTTGAATCATTTTGGGTTTAAAAAAAAGGTTTTTTTTCGTATTTTAGAGACAGAAAGTTCTCATTGAATTAGGAAATAAGTATGTGCTTACATCGTTTTAGAATATATTTTCAGGAGATTTCTGTAAATTTATCAAAATTGAAATATTTTTATGGCGTTAATAGATTATTATAACATATTGTTATACAAAAATTAAGATGATTTTCATGTATATATTTCGTCTTAAAGTAAAACTTCAGCTACACTGGCTCCAAATAACCAACACGTACATACTAAAACATAGTGCAGCACACTTAGCTGCCGAAAATGGAACCATACAAAAATATATGAACCAAACTCACCATCATATCCACCCGTACACACACTAAACTGTATCCATATCCACACACAATACACACACTAAAATTACTATAAATATACAATTAAAAATACATTCGCACCTATTGGATTTTCGTACGGGCGCGGCACGGTGCCACAGAACGCGTCGTTCCACTGACAGGGCTAAAGCAAGTAAGGCTACTGCGCAACTAACCGCGCAGGTGCCGAATGTAGCCGAACATGCTCGATTGGAATTCGGCCCTCGTTAACAGTTCGGCACAAGTCGCGACGATAAATCGCAGTTAATTTTGTTATTGTGTCGCAGATTTATATTTGGGAATTGTCTTGACCGTGATTCGTCGTGTTTTCGGTTTTTCAATGATGATTTTAGATGATTAGTCACTTTATAAACGAGGATGATGGTTTTATGTTATTAAATGAAAGTGTTGCTAGAAAATAGTTCATAGGTTAGGAATTAAATGGAAAAATGCTTAATTTCGAGTCCTTGTCTTATTGCTACTATATTAATAATGCATTAATATAGTAGCAGTAAGACAAAGACTAGCAAATAAATATGGTTGATGAAAAACATGGCTAGTAACCTTTCGCCTACTTAAAAAAACGTATAATATGCTTTAAGAAAGTTAAATTGTGTAAATATTTGTGATTTTCGTACCTTTGATGTAATACAATACAATACATATTATTTTACCTTTCATATTCTATAAAAAATCTTTTTTTAACTTATCTTTAGAAGCAATTTATCTCAGAGGCTGTAAAGCTCAAAAAAACAAATATAAGTAAAGGACTCCTATGATCTTAAGACGCTTGTTTACTCAGATAACCCAGTTTATCAGCCTATCAGTCCGCCGGCAGGCCCCCTTGAGGTCACTGATTTGTGTATACCAAATTTCAACTCAATCAACCTAGTATTTTTGACGTGACAACGTCTTAAATTAGGTTGCGGCTCGGAGTCACTCATGAAAAAGTGTAACGCCCGGTAACGTAACGATGAGTCACCGAACGAGAGAGAGGCCTGCCGGACCGGCGAATGCCTTTCTACCGAGAAAAAGACGTTGTCACGTAAAATCTTCGCCCGTAAAACCGACTTTACAGGCAATCAGTTTTTTTTAAGCATATCGCCTATGGCAGAGAGTGTTATCTCATAAGGATTCCGACCGTTCTTTCCTATTAATTTACGGAACCCTAAAAATAAGAATATCACGGTTCTTTGTAAGGAGTATATCAATCACGAAACTTATTTAAGAAAGGAATTGCCAACGGTTAACAAATTACAGTCATTAGTTACACTAATTACTTTGGCCTTGGCATGTTGAAAGTTTACAATATTGGAAGGGTTGAAAACAATGTGTATATTTTCCGGCAAGAACTAAGGTCTTGTTACTATATATTATGTACTAGCTGTGCCCGCGACTTCGTCCGCGTGAGAATTTATGATTGTTCAATATCTACACTGACGAAGTCGCGGGCGCAGCTAGTATAAAAGTAGCCTAAGTTACTCGTTATTATATAAGCTATCTGCCAGTAAAAGTCCCGTCGAAACCCGTTGAACCGTGCCCAAGATTAGCCCCGCCAAACAGACAGACAGACAGACGGACAGACAAAAATAGTAAAAAAAATTGTTTTGGTGTATGTGCCGTGTATACATACATATGCATTTAGTAAAAAGCGGTTACTTTAATATTACAAACAGACAGTCCAATTTTTAATTATTTGTATATATAGATTAGTTTTGATGTCTTTACAGTTCTTACTTATGACATTTTAAATTTGGAAAAGCACACAAATTTATTTATAGCAAGTCGCTATGACAAAGGGATTAACAGACAGATGTACAAACTGATGAATGGACAGACAGACAGACATACAAACAGACGAACAGGCAGACATAATTGACAAATCAATTAGGGTTTTGTTGGCCAATTGGCTGCCGGAATCCAAAAATATGGTCTGACATTGAAAAAGAAATAGGCTTAAAGAAACTTGATAAATTATAATGAAATGCGGCCAAATTTCAATATGCAACCTATTGGATATATATTTTGTACATTATAAATATGCGTATAAATTAGGTTTGCAACATATCTGGATGAAGGAAATGATTCTGCAGTGGGATCCTAACCTAAAAGAAGCACTGGAGGTGTGTCAGAAAAAGGATATCTGGCGCACACACTCTGTGCCTAGGCCTGGACATGGCGTGAAGATACATACATAACTTCACACCTGTAATCCCCGAAGGGGTAGGCAGAGGTTTTTTTAATGTAATAAATGTGGCAAACAAGCATGCAGTTCACATTGATGTTAAGTGATGACTGCAGCCTATAGACACCCACACAATGACCAGAGGTCAAAATGCAGATGCGCTGCCACTCCTGAGGCATTAGGTGTTATGCCTCTGTGTCGAAAATTACAGGGACGTACATTACCACCTGACCGGAACACGATAGTGCTGAACACTACCATTTAGCGGCAAGTATATTAGGTAATGCGGTGGTGCCTACATCCGCGAGCTCCATCACTGGAGCTTTACCATCAGGTAAATGTATGCACTTAAGCTTACATACAAATCCACCATTCGCCGGTTACGTTTTTGGCCCATGTGACAGGTGGCGAGCCTGTTGACATATCCGGGCACATTACCAAATTTCGAGGTACTGGGAAATTGCCAGAAAATGGAAAAATCCCAATACCATATATAATATATAACCAGAGATAAAGGAATTTACACCTTTATCTCTGATAACCCCCTACCCGGGAATCGAACCCAGGACTTCAGCGTAGTTAGTAGTGGCCTGCTATTACACTAGGCTACCGAGGCAGTTACAGTATACATAATGTTGGGGAAAAAGTCTTTTCGCATTATAGTATGTATGAACTTGTAATAAAATCTCTTTGGCTGTGTACTATTTGTATCTGGCTGATATCTTTATTGATATCTTTGAAAGTTAAAATTTCAAAGAACATAATTCCAAATTGATTGATATTAGTTTGCATTAACACATGCTTGTGAAATATATTTTATTTTTAAAGAAAAATGGAAAGAAAAATTTGACTTCAGGCGAAGCTCGAACTCGCGACCTACTGGGAATCTAGTCCAGCCGCTCTTCCAATTGAGCTACTGAAGCCCTGGCTTCAGTAGCTCAATTGGAAGAGCGGCTGGACTAGATTCCCAGTAGGTCGCGAGTTCGAGCTTCGCCTGAAGTCAAATTTTTCTTTCCATTTTTCTTTAAAAATAAAATATAATTCCAAATTCAAATTAGGCAAATGTGTGATTTTCATTTGTTTTTCGTACTGTCAAGATGAGTGAATCTAATGAAGAAATTCGATACATTTTAAAATTTTACTACAAAAAAGGTAAAAATACAACGCAAGCCGCAAAAAAAATTTGCAATGTTTATGGACCTAGTGCAGTGTCTGTGAGAGTAGCACAAATTTGGTATAAACGTTTTCAATCCGGAAATTTTAATGTCAAAGATGCACCTCGCTCCGGTCGCCCTATTACGGATAAAACGGAGCTGAAGAACTGACAATTGATCACAAAACAGTTTTGGCGCATTTGAAAAAAGCTGGGTATAAAAAAAAGCTCGATATTTGGGTACCTCACGAGCTCACTGGAAGAAACCTAATGAACCGTGTACTCATTTGTGATTCTTTATTACGACGTAATGAAACCGAATCATTTTTGAAGAAGCTGATAACTGGTGATGAAAAGTGGATCACGTACGACAAGAACGTGCGAAAAAGGTCGTGGTCAAAGGCCGGTCAGGCTTCACAGACTGTGGCGAAACCCGGGTTAACTCGCAATAAGGTGATGTTGTGTGTGTGGTGGGATTGGAAAGGCATTATTAATTATGAGCTATTACCACCAGGCAGGACTATCGATTCTGAACTCTACTGCGAACAACTGATGAGATTAAAGCAAGAAGTTGAGAGAAAGCGGCCGGAATTGATCAACAGAAGGGGTGCGGTGTTTCTACATGATAACGCTAGACCTCACACATCTATAGCCACTCAGCAAAAATTAAGAGAGTTTGGCTGGGAGGTGTTAATGCATCCGCCGTATAGTCCTGACCTTGCACCTTCAGATTTCCACCTGCTTCGGTCTCTTCAGAATTCTTTATGCAATGTTAGGTTAACATCACGAGAGGACTGCCAAATCCACTTGTCGCGGTATTTTGATGAGAAGTCCCACAATTTTCATAACAATGGGATGATGTCCCTATCTACAAGATGGCAAAAGGTTATCGAACAAAATGGTACATACATACTTTAGTTAAATTTAAATAAACTATATTAAAAAATGTTTTGAATTATCTTAAAAAATGCGAAGAAACTTTTTCCCCAAATACATAAAACTCAGAAAACAAAAATTAAGTCATGAAATGAAAATTGTACGACGCTCATTTATTCAATGTCTTTTTTTAATGTTATGTAAGTGGCAAACAAGCATGCAGTTCACATTAATGTTAAGTGACAACTGCAGCCTATAGACATCTACAAAAAGACCAAGGTCAAAATGCAGACGCGTTACCACTCCTGAGGCCTAAGGTGTTATGCCTCTGTGCCGGAAATTACGGGGCCGTACATTACCACCTCACCGGAACACGATAGTGCTGAACACTACCATTTAGCGGCAAGTAGGTATATTAGGTATTTACAATTACAATTACAGTATTAGATCTTGTTTTAATTAAATTGTATATTATTACAACAATCAACGGCTTAAAGTGTACAAAGCGAAACAATAATATGCTTTGTTAGCAATATTATAGAAAGTTATACAATAGGAAATATTATAATTTGGACAAATTGAATTGGCTTTGGGAGCCATTTAGTTATTTTAATTAATAAATATGAAGTCTTACAGTTATCAGTTAAAGGAATATTGCTTTTATTGTAAAAGTTTTATTTGCCCCAACGACGTTGCAACGTCCTATGAATGAATAAGAATTAAATAATCATAAATTCATTGTTTTTATATTATTTCGCATTAACACATGCTTGTGAAATATATTTTATTTTTAAAGAAAAATGGAAAGAAAAAATTGACTTCAGGCGAGACTCGAACTCGCGACCTACTGGGAATCTAGTCCAGCCGCTCTTCCAATTGAGCTACTGAAGCCTTGCCCGATTTGTCAAATCTTTCCTTCACGTCTATTGCATTGCTTTATGGTAGCAGCAGCGCAATCTATTACCAACTATGCTAGTTAGGCAACCAATATAATAGACTTTTCAGTTTATTGAATATCGTAAAGAAGTCGCTTTTACCCTTAATAATTGTTTTTATATTATTTCGCATTAACACATGCTTGTGAAATATATTTTATTTTTAAAGTAAAATATCATAAATTCAACTTATTCAGAAAGCAATATTATAAAATAAAAAATATTAATTAAATTCATTAAATAAAAAATATCTTATACGTAGACTTGTATTATGATTATAAATACATTTTCTAATTAGGTCGTGTTAGGGTATGTGTGCGTTATTTCCATGACACGTATATTTTTACTATTTAATACATTAAAATCGTGTATAAATAATAGAAAGTATCAAAATTGTCCCTATTTCACTTCATTTTGCAAATACACAAAATAATCCGGACGTGATTTTGTATTACAACATATATCAAATGTGTGCTCGAAATCTGGCATTAAAAGTACAATAAGTACAAATACTGGTAATTTGTAAACTTAATAAACCACCAGCTAAAACAGAAGGTATAACATAAAATACATATTATGTATGATAAAACAAAAGTTTCTGTGAACGGAAACTTCGTGAACTCCTCGACCTCAGCATCTCAACTTTATGTTACAGAAGTGGAACGAGATAGCGAATAATAAAAAAAATGTAAGTATGCAAATTGTAGTGTAACCCAATTCGACGAGAAAAAACTTTGACACCCCTGACCCGAAAGCTTATGACACACAGAAAGCGGAACTAGACGTCAGCGTAAAGTTAACGTAATAAGTCATAGAATAAAATAGAATAAGTAGCATAACTGAAGTTCCTTGAATACAAAGGTTTGACACAAGCTCATGTTCAGTATATACACAGTCACGTACTGACTACGAAAATTTCAAAATTAAAGGCACACACTAGTTTCCTTTTAATTGAGATGTCAATATACCATCCTGGCAGTAGAATTCCAGTAGAGAAGTTCAACGGTAAACGTATCACTTAACGACAACAACTGACGCAACATAATGTTAGGTGCTGTTATGAGCCGTTTAGCAAAACAAATTAGAATAGCAATGAAATGTTTATCGAGATATTTGATTTGATGTCTATAATAAATAGACTACAGAGTTTACCTAAAAGCCTTCCGATTGCACGCTTAATGTAATTTAATTACAAAAATTCATGCGTCTTTATATACGTGTGTCCTCACACATTAAATGTATCTCTGACGCTAGACTGCTAATTCCATTTTACGCTATAGTTTAAGCACAGTTAGGTAATTTACACGTTCGTTTTCTTTAGACTGTGGTTTAAGTTTGACAATGTTCCGCTCGCTGTATGACGAATGCTTAACTCAGCTTTCGGTGAAACCCGACAGTTCCCGGGCATCATCGCATCGTAACTGGAACGCTATTTTACGACAGCACAGTTACATACGCGGACCGCGATACGTTTACTGTTTGTTTGGACCTTAAAGTATAGAATTTAAAGTTCATTTTTGATCAGTGCAATCAGAGGCTTTAGAAACTACGGAGAATCGGCCTGAGATAGCCTTTTCGGCATTTTTTCCGGCCATCTTTCTTTGAGTGAAGAAATAAACATGTGTTTACAGTTTTCTTTTTGCAATGTATTTTCGTGTGTGTTTTAAAACATAATATTTACATAAAGTTATTGAATATTGATATTTTTATCGAGAATTTAAGAAAAACAGTGTTATAATATATATAAGTAGGTCCTACATAGAGCGATCAAGAACATGAATAATGTAAGTAGGTGATACTTAATTATTAACAGGTAAGCGATTATAACCTATCAATACTAAATAAATTGATGACCCAGTTGGTCCAGCGGTGCGTGATGGCCGCATGATCCGAACGAAGGTCACAGGTTTTAATCAGATCAGATCAGATTAATAAATACTGGAGGTACTGGGAAACTTCCGGAAAATGGAAAGATCCCAATGAGAGAACGTGAGATAAAGCATTTAAACCGTTATCACTGAGAGTCCCAGTGCCGGGAATCGAACCCAGGACCTCCAGCGTAGTAGTAGTGGCCTACTACCACTAGGTACTGAGGCAGTTACACTCCTCTACAAAAGTTTCAATAACAAAATACCTACTCATTTATAGTGCTATACACAAAGCAATAAAACACCAAACTAACGCCGATAGAGCGAGCGTTTGCCAAAACAAAACAGATAGATGGCCCATTGAAACACGATAATTAGTAAGGCAATAAAAGTCGGGACCAATCCCATATTACTCGTTATTGTTGTCAACTGCTAACGTTAATTGTTCGATGTCTGATTGATTATAATTATGGAGAAATGGACAAAATAATTTTTTTACTGGTGGTAGAGCTCCAGTGACGGAGCTCGCGGGCATAGGCACCACCGCATTACCTAATATACTTGCCGCTAAATGCTAGTGTTCAGCACTATCGTGTTCCGGTCGGGTGGTAATGTACGGCCCTGTAATTTCCGGCACAGAGGCATAACACCTTAGGCCTCAGGAGTGGTAACGCATCTGCATTTTGATCTTGGTCTCAGTCTCAGTCTCATAGGCTGCAGTCATCACTTAACATCAATGTGAACTGCATGCTTGTTTGCCACTTCCATTATATAAAAAAAAAAAAAAAAAATCAGTCCCGTAATCCCCGACGAGGTTAGCAAAATTTCACCCACAATTCACCAGTTACATTTTGCACCATATCAAGTTCAAGGTCCCGTTATAACTATCTCAGAGATACAACATCCAAGGTCTCAGGGTAACGCATCTGCATTTAGACCTCTGGTATTTCTGTGGGTGTCTACAGGCTGCAGTTATCACTTAACATCAATGTGAACTGCATGGTAGTTTGCCACCTTTGCAACAAAAACAATTTACATAGTTTTTTTTTAATCGAGGAGGATCGAACCTGACCCTGGAAGTAGTCACCTGTTACTATTATACTACTCAGGAAAATTAGCACATAAAATACTTGTTTTATCATAAAATCGGTTCATTCTTAGTAGTTTGATTCATTAATTCGATTGTCAAAATAGTAAGACATTATTTTCTCATTTGTTCGACCGTCTAATTAGTGAGAATTGTAAAGTTTTTTACTGTCAGCAAAAAAAAAAACCTAACACCGAACGGCGCGGCGCTAAACCCTTCGACCTAACTTGGCTAAGTCGGGAGCGCCCATGGTCCTCATCACGCCTCCTTATGAGTTCGACGGTCGAACAATTGAGAAAAAAATTCCCACTAGTACGACGGTTGAACAAATGAGAAAATAAAATCTTAAAAAAATATAAGCCATTATGGCTTATTCTCATAAGTTCGATTCATTAGTTCATCATGACACTAAAATTAGTCTACCCGTGACCACGGTAGCTGAAAAGCGACCGAAACATCGGGTATAAGAAGAAGTTTGGGAGTGTTGTATACGCGAGAAAATCCGTGAATTTAATTTCTACAATCATAAAAGCAATAAATGTCATCTCATTGTTGTTCTCAATTGCTTACTATCAAGTCGATTGCTTAAGTTCTATTTTATTTTTAAAGAAAAATGGAAAGAAAAATTTGACTTCAGGCGAGACTCGAACTCGCGACCTACTGGGAATCTAGTCCAGCCGCTCTTCCAATTGAGCTACTGAAGCCCTGCCCGATTTGTCAAATCTTTCCTTCACATCTATTGCATTGCTTTATGGTAGCAGCAGCGCCATCTATTACCAACTATGCTAGTTGGGCAACCGATATAATAGACTTTTCAGTTTATTGAATATCGTAAAGAAGTCGCTTTTACCCTTAATAATTGTTTTTATATTATTTTGCATTAACACATGCTTGTGAAATATATTTTATTTTTAAAGAAAAATGGAAAGAAAAATTTGACTTCAGGAGGGACTCGAACTCGCGACCTACTGGGAATCTAGTCCAGCCGCTCTTCCAATTGAGCTACTGAAGCCCTGCCCGATTTGTCAAATCTTTCCTTCACATCAGTTGCATTGCTTTATGGTAGCAGCAGCGCCATAAAGCAATGCAATAGGTCGCGAGTTCGAGTCTCGCCTGAAGTCAAATTTTTCTTTCCAATTTTCTTTAAAAATAAAATATCGTCAAATTAGTTAAAAAGAGGTAAATGTATTATAGACCGCTTCTATAAAAGCGGCACGAGATCATTTAAAAGAACTGTGATGGGTCTACCCTGAGGAAGACATTGATTTTACGCATTTGTATGTATATGAGATCCATTCCATACAAACGATATTCGAGCGACGCGTAGCTTGTAGCCGCGTAGAGTGTAGCGCGTAGCTCTCGTAGCACTTTGGTGTAGGCATACAATTTGTTATTATTTTTATACATGTCATCATTTCATGCTATAGTGCCAAAGAATATGTAATAATACTACGTATAGAATGGACACTTCGACGTACCGCCCGATTGCCATGCCTCACCCAACCGCCCCCCGTCTTATGGGCGACGGTTGGTATTTTCTACGTGCTACGCAGGTGCACGTGTAAGTACACGTCACTGATTGATGTCTGTGTAATAGAAACCAAATTAAGCGTTTGTATGGAATTTTGACAAAGTGTACGCGGTGTGACAGTGCTCAGGTTGGAAGCTACAGTATTCCTTAACTGTGAGGTTAGAAGAGAATATAACATACTTACAGAACATACTCAACAATGTATGAATAGACGAGTAAGTGACATATCGGCATTTACACTTAAAAATCGAAAAGTAAATACCGGTTTCAAAAAGCCAGGTGGCTTTTAGGTAAGGTTATCTATACAAATAAATAAAAATGAACGAATGAGTCCCAAGCAAAATGACTGGGAAATAAGATGGATCAATCCCGAGTTACTAGTCATTGTTGTCAATTTCTCCGTATTTCAGGTCAATTGCCCACTGAGTCCATATATAATTTAAAAATTGGCTAAATTTAAATAAAAAGCACTTATTTTTAATATCGTGAGAGCAGCAAATTATTATAATAATAGCTTACATAGAGCAACACGGGCCACCGGCCGCGGCGGACCGGAGGGGAGGGGAGTAGCCATAGCGTTTATTACCGATGCAAAACAATCTGTCATACTTTGCGGAGGGAAATGCGTGTGACATACACACACTACAAAAATCGTGTACAACACACATTTAAACAGCTAGGCGATAGGCTTAGGCCCACTTGGGTTTGTACTTTGACAAAGGGGAAAGCCTGCATATGGCTACTCTCCTCCGGTCCGCCGCGGCCGGTGGCCCGTGTTGCTCTACGATAGCTTATGTACCCAACGGCACGATAATTAGCAAGGCAATAAAAGTCAGAAGCAATCCAAAATTACTCGTTATTGTTGGTATAAATGGGAAAATATAAATGTAGTTTTCATTTACATGTGTGATAACGAGATGTTAGTAAACGAGTCTCCTAAAAAGTGGGTTGGGAGATAACATGTATGCAAATACTATATAAATTACTGGTGGTAGAGCTGTAGTGACGGAGCTTGTGGGCGTAGGCACCACCGCATTACCTAATATACTTGCCGCTAAATGGTAGTGTTCAGCACTATCGTGTTCCGGGTAGGTGGTAATGTATGACCCTGTAATTTCCGGCACAGAGGCATAACACCTTAGGCCTCAGAAGTGGTAACGCATCTGCATTTTGACCTCCGGTCCTTGTGTGGGTGTATATAGGCTGCAGTCATCACTTAACATCAATGTGAACCGCATGCTGGCTTACCATTTTCATTACATTAAAAAACGTAACGTAACTTCGCGCCTATAATCCCCGAAGGGGTAGGCAGAGGTAAATGCATGCATTCAAGCATACATGCAGACACCCACGATTCGCCGGTTACGTTTTGGCCCATGTAACAGGTGGCGAGCCTGTTGACATCTCCGGGCACATTACCAAACTTCGAGGTACTGGGAAATTTACAGAAAATGGAAAAATCCCAAAAGAATTTCCACCTGTCGCGATCTTTCGTAACCTCAAGTGTTATTGCGAAAAATATATAGTACAAAGATACATATAGTTTATCTATTATCACATGACCTTTACGAGCGTAAAAGCGCGCATGGCCCAGCGGCTGGTGTAGATCGTAAGCGATCTGTTCGGTTAAGCACTACGGGCGCGGTCGGGTAGTGTGATGGGTGACCGCTAGTGGCAAATTAATTGCGCGTTTCCGTGCTTCGGAGGGCACGTTAAGCCGTCGGTCCCGGTTGCTATCGATGGATAGCAGTCGTTAAACCTTGTCGGAGGCCTTATGGGCGGTTTGAAAACATCCGACAGTGGGTTGGCCACTAACCCACCCACCTCTACCAATCCGCATTGGAGCAGCGTGGTGGAGTAAGCTCCAGGCCCCCCCCCAAAAAAGGGGAGAGACTCGTGCCCAGCAGTGGGACGTATAATGGGTTGCCATTATTATTTACGAGCGTATAGGCAACCCGGGGATGGCCGCGACTGCCGGAAGATTGATGTTGTTACAAATAATAGTTTCAAAACACAGCTGGTTATCCAATAAAAATGAGATTGTGCTATTTACGCTGTAGTTAAAAATATAAGTGGTTCATATGATCGCAATTGTTTATAAGTTTTTTTTTTTTTTTATGTAATGTAGGTGGTAAACAAGCATGCAGATCACATTGATGTTAAGTGATGACTGCAGCCTATAGACACCCACACAAAGACCAAGGTCAAAATGCAAATGCGTTACCACCCCTGAGGCCTAAGGTGTTATGCTTCTGTGCCGGAAATTACAGAGCCGTACATTACCACCTGACCGGAACACGATAGTGCTGAACACTACCATTTAGCGGCAAGTAAATCAGGTAATGCGGTGGTGCCTACGCCCGCGAGCTCCGTCACTGGAGCTCTACCACCAGTAAAAATTTAAAGAAAAAAAAATTTAAAATTTCTAAGGATTCTAAAAGATTTCTAAAAGATTCTTTGAATTTTGCTCTCGTTTTTGTTTAGATATTTTTGTGTTGCGTGAGCTGCATAAATCACTTTTCTCATCAATTGATCATTCTCTTCATACATGCACGCCGATTCCTAAGACCAAAAGCTCACTAAAACCTGCGAAAACGTTACTTCTAAGGCCCATAGCACACGGCGTATATTATACGCGAAGGCGACGCGCAGTTGACGTCCGTATACGCACCGCAGTTGTCGTCCGTATACGCACTTTATACGAGATTTGAACGCAAAAAAGAAATATATATATATTTTTTTTAAATAAATAAATAATCTTTATTTCTATATCAAAATGTTTTATGACACAAATAGGCTGGAGTCCCCTTTTAAGCATTGTAAAATGCCTGTTCCAGAGGGCTCCGCTCTTCTAATTTACAATTCTTTCGTTAGATTTATTTTTAATACAATAGGTACCTACCAGTGATAGAATAAGTTCTATCGAAGAAATATCCGGTCTGTCACGTAAGTGACTTATTTGTATGATGTTAATGTCCAATTTACAATGTTTTGGATGACCAGAAACCCCTTCGACAGCACATAATCATTTAAATTCAGATAATATAACATTGTAAAGTTATATTCATAGTTAAGAAGTTACTGACATGGAAGTTACTGACATGACTATTATAGAAAAATGTACATATTCATATTCACGTATAACATGTATGTCAACTATGTAAAGCAAAAGGAGAGATAACAACAAATTGAACGGACAAAAGTCACACTAAATTGATCAAACGGATAAGTGAAACAGTTTCATAGACAATTTAAAATGATCAATAGTATCAGACTGACGAACACCTATGGGTAACGAATTCCATAACCGAACGGCTTCAATAGTAAAGGAGTTGGAATAGAAGGAGGTGGAATGCGAGGGAGTACTTAGTCGCAGATTAGTGGAGGATCGTAGAGTGAGGGGATGTGAGGAATATAAGTTGCTAAATCGGTCTTTTAGGTAGTTGGGAGTATTTGGGTTGAATAGCACGCAGTACAAAAGAGAAAAAATATGAGTATTCCGTCGGAGACGAATTGGGAGCCACTTGAGCTTTGAACGAAACTGCAAGATATGATCATATTTACAGAGGCCAAATATGAATCGAATAAATACATTTTGGAGACGCTCAAGTTTGTTAAATTGCTCTTGAGATAAATCGAGATAGCATATGTCAGCATAATCAATGATCGGGAAGAGCAACGAATGTGCTAGAGCAATTTTAGTGGGGATTGGCCTTTATTATCAAGGCAAACGCAACAATCAGCGTCAACGGCGCCAAAGACGCGCGTTCCTAGTACGCGCGTCGTATAAAATACGCCGTGTGCTGTGAACTTAGAGCTTTTATAATTAAAATATAATTTACAGCAAAAAAAATGGCTTCTTCACCGATAACTCAGTATAATTTAAATACCAGATGCTGCAACAATCTTGCAAAATTATAGCTGCTTCACGCGCTTTTTAGAAGTATTCCATCTTTACTATAATCCCGGTTATTTCTGAACAATTAACTAGGAAAGTAGGATCCGCTGAACAGCAAAATAAAACAATAACAAAGTAAATCATGGAGCCACCGGAGCATGAAAAGTGAACTCCCACTGTGGCCATAGAATGTGGGTCAAGCACGAGATATTAACAATTTAGTGTATTCTGTCTTTAGTACACGTTTGCACATCTGTTTTATTTATGAAGTGGCAAGCATACCAAAATGCGCATAGCCCCGCGGCTGGTGTAGATCATAAGCGATCTACTGGGTTAAGCACTGCGGGCGCGGTCGGGTAGTGTGATGGGTGACCGCTAGTGGCAAATTAAACGCGCGTTTCCGTGCTTTGGAGGGCACGATAAGCTGTCGGTTGCTATCGATAGACAGTGGTCGTTAAGCCTTGTTGGAGGCCTTATGGGCGGTTTGAAAACATCCGACAACGGGTTAGCCACTAACCCACTCAGCTCCACCAATCCGCATTGGAGCCGTGGTGGAGTAAGCTCCAAGCATCCCCCCAAAAAGGGGCTCTCCCCTTTTTGGGGGACTACTCGACGAGTCTGTAGAGAGTAGAGAGTAGAGACTCGTGCCCAGCAGTGAGACGTTTATCGGGTTGCCATTATTAAGCATACAGTTCAACAACGCTAGTTTGCTCTCTTATAATATACATAATCGTTCTCAAGATGATCCCTGCAGCTAAAGCTGTGACAATATTAAGGGTGTTAATAGCAGGGCCATAACAACTTCACTATTGGTGACGCACCAACATAAAGACGACGGGAACCGCAAACCGCGTGCCTTGAGGCGGTAGGTTAGGTGCAATTGAAAGGTTACGTGGTGCAAGTTACAGCGGTCTGGCGGATATTAATAGTTTGATGTTATTCATAGATAAATACAAGAGGATCTTAGGTGGGAGATTTTACTTATTTAGGATTCTGTACTTCAAAAGAAAAAAAACGAAAGACTTATTAGCCGCTCCCTCGCTGGTTTTTTCTGGGAATTGTCGGTGTGGGGACAGCCATCGGCTACTGAACCTCCCCGCCATGACCTTCGGGGGAAAATGTTCATTCATCCTCTGTTCCTACCCTTTAAGGTTGAAAGTTTGAAAAAATTAAATGGCCCTTGTCCAATCCGGGGCTCATCTATTTCCATTCCAAATTTTATTAAAATTGTTTATGTCGTTATGTAGTGAAAGTGGAACAGACAGACCGACAACAACGTTTGCACTTAGAATATAAGTAGGGAATTTTTTTTTGGTTTTGCATTTATAAAACACAAAGTCAACGATTTTTTTATTTTCTTTTTTCAATAAAAAAGCAAAACCGCGAAATTAAATTTTTATTACCGGATTTGTTTTCAATGGATTATCCTATAAAAAAAATAATTAACAATAATTAATAATGATAACGCCTTACTTTATTGTAATTTGGAACATGCATAATTTCTTCAACTTAAATCATGTAAGCCGAAACTAAATAATAGTCAGTTAAACCATCAAAAATCTGTCTACCCTCTGTAACGATCTTTTAACACTACAAATCACATTTTTTATAAGTCTTTTCACAAGCCGCATTCGTTGACAAGGTATAAAACGCTCGTAGCTTAATTCACACGGATTCAGTCCCAAGCAGGTAATAAAGTTTGAATCCGACCGCAACGTCTCGCATCCCGCAGGATGGTTTCCGTGTTCTATCTTCGGAGGGTAAATTCCACTTTTTTTGGCAATGTTCTCAACAAAGGAACATTACCTTTGTGCAGTTACAAATCCGAACAGGACCTAAATGAGGAAGAAAAAGGAAAGCGACATTTATATATTTTTTATGTAACGAAGGTGGCAAGCTAGCTTGCAGTTCACATAGATGATAAGTGATGACTGCAGATATATATACAAAAAACCACAGTTCAAAGTGTAGATACGTTGCCACCTCAATTGTTTTGTCTCTATGATAGCTATTACGGGGTCTCAAATTACTACTAACCTGAACACGATAAGTACTACGGAACACTATCACTTGGCGGTAGATATATTTGGTAATGCGATGGCACCCCAAGGGTTTCCGCCTTGTTATGGCGGGGAGGCTAGGTAGCCGGTGGTTGTCCCCACACCGGTAAAGCCAAGAGAAACCCAGTGAGGATGCGGCGTTTGTCGTGGCTCTGCCCCCCACTCCCTGCTATGGAGAGGAGACGGCTGGGGAAGAGGTGTGCGGGTATGTCGTTGGCCTTGCACCCTATCCCCAGCCGCTTTACGGTGGTCCCGCCGTTGGATAGAGACGTGGTGAGACCGCAAGGGGCAGTTGAGGGTTGAACTTCTTTGACACTTCCGCTCCCCGGGGCTGAACTGTATGCCCCTGGACCGCTCCACCCGGGATGCCTGAGAGTGGTCGGTTCGGGGACCTTCGGGCGTCGAATTAGGGGATGTCAGTCGTCCGAATACAGGTGTTCCGCATGCCACTAGGATTGGAACCGAAGGGCTCCGAGGAGGGCTCGAAAACGGGCAGCCGCCGGCGCTGTCACGGTTGTGTACATAAGCGTTCCACTGATGGCGGACGAGTCGGAACAACCAGGATTTTTAATGAGTAGACAGTTGTCTTTCCTGCAGTCCCAAATAACACACCCAAGGATGGGTATGCATACCGTATTTTCCACTGGTTGAAAAAAATGCGGTGGCTGCTATGCCCTCGAGCTCCTGCACTTGGAACTCTAAGACCTGGAAAGATATAACACAGATTGAATTAATATTTTCCCATCACACACTTAAATTAATTCAAAGCATCAGATCAAAACCATGACGCCACTAGGCGAACAACACAAACGATTTATGTAATGAGAACACCGGAATGTGACCGCACACTGAAATTAAGCGTCGCGCTGTTTTATTTAGAATCGCACAAAATTATCTCTTGCTTTGCACTAAGCCGGTTCTGGGTATAAATTCAAAAGTTCTAATTTTATTCGGGACATTAGCGGTCTAGTTACTTTTGGTGGACTTTGGGCAGCTTCGTGTGATTGAAGCGGGTTTCAAGGTATTCATTAAAGCTATCTTAGTTACTTGTTTTGCTTAGTGTGGTTTACGTAAGTAGGTACATTAGTAAATGAATCTTCAATTTGGTTATACATTTTATATAAAGAACGTTAATCCTTAAGAAAGACAATTGTATTCTTTTATTTAATCAGTTAATTTATTTAGTCGACGTTTAAATGCGGTTACGATATCTATGTAACAATATTCTCGCCTAGATTCTTAAAATTAAATTTAAAAAAAAACATGTTTACTTAAAGTTACGCAACCTTTCAACTTGTCTACTAGCTGTTGCCCGCGGCTTCGCCCGCGTGGATGTTATTTTATAAATAACTAATTAGCCCATGCTCTATCTCTGTACCAAATTTCATTAAAATCGGTTCAGTCGTTTGGACGTGAAAAGGTAACAGACAGACAAACAGATAGAGTTACATCACATTTCTAATATTAGTAGGGATTGAAAGCCTCAAAAATATGGTAGGTATTAACAATAAAATGTATATTTAAACATAACGTATTCATTAAACATGATACTAGTCCTATGTCTATATTGACTAAGGTTAAATCCCCAGTACTTCGTAAGGTTAATTTCCCAGTACTTCGAAGTTTGGTAATGTGCCCGGAGATGTCAACAGGCTCGCCACCTGTTACATGGGCCAAAACGTAACCGGCGAATCGTGGGTGTTTGCATGTATGCTTGAATGCATGCATTAACCTCTGCCTACCCCTTCGGGGATTACAGGCGTGAAGTTACGTTAAATCAATTTAAAGTATAAGCTACTAACTATGTTTATGGCCTCCTCTTTATGGTGCTCATAAATTTTTTCACTGCTTCATCTCTAGCTCCGTATTTATAGTATTCATATTTTTCATATTTACCGTTCAATTTCTACATGTTGTATATTGATATGTTTTTATGTAATGAATGTTACTAACAAGTATGCAGCTCACATGGATGTTAGTGATAACTCCAACCTATTAACATCTTCACTGAAACGAGAGGTCAATATGCACCTGCGTTGCCACCACTGTCGCTTCATCTAACCGGAACACGATGGTGCTGAACACTACCATTTGGCGACCTTCACACGAACTCCACTACTAATGAAAACATAAAAATTGACACGTTGTTCGAGCCACCAATAGACGCAGTCGACCAATAGGCCACACGACTGCCACTATAGACACTATGGCGGCCACCGCGACCACCACACAAATTGTGAGACGTCATCGGGCTGCGACATCATTGGTGGACGTATGACTTCCGCTACGGCCAGCCAATGAAATCACCGGCTCGGCCACGGGTGGTAGGGCCATCAAGAAACTCGAAGACCGTTAGAACTCTAGAGAACTAAAGAGATCGCTTTTCAAACCGGATTAATAAACTGTACACTTGTAACTTTTCGCATAATTATACGCAAGTTGTTATAAAATTTCGCATTTAATTTAAATCTCCATCAAGTCGACGAGGACATCGCAAGGCCCTCAAATACACACGTGTATCAAATAAAATGCACTATAATGCATTTTATTTGTTTTTAACGTTTCATAAGAGATGTTTATCACCGTAACTTAATAAATATCTGATTCCATTTAGATATTGGCCAAGCACAAAGATTCGTTCATTCAGAAAAATCTTCAAATTAAATAAGAATTCACGAGCTCGCTATTTCCAATACTCTGCTTACATCATACTGAAATACCGATCACTTATTTAGGTTTGAAGAGTCTCAAGAGGGATTTGAACAATTAGTGGCTCTTTGTCTCGCTGCTCGTCGACTAGGTGTTTAATCTTAGCCCCTTATGTCAGGATATTCACACTTACACAAAATGCTTACCGTGGAATCGATCCTGTCTCACTTCAGATTGCTTTGATAAAATTGCCCACATCTTTTGTTTTGTTCAACCTTGATGAGTATGTACAGTTATTTACTACTGCGAAGACTGATACTTGTGTGCGTACTAAACTGTACTCGACCACCTGTTTAAAGTCATATATTTGGATACAATGTTAGCAAAACTGATGCAAAAGTTCTGTTTTTATTTGGTCTCTTATACAGACAAGACTTCGAACTAATGTACACAGTACTTGTATGCTTTAGTTCTCACAAAATTTGGAATTTCAAATGACGCTACTGTACGCTATTGTGTGTGTGTTTTTTACGTAATGCAAGTGGAAAACGTGCATGCAGTTCACATTGATGTTAAGTGATGACTGCAGCCTAAAAACATCCACACAAAGACCAAGGTCAAAATGCAGATGCGTTACCACTCCTGAGGCCTAAGGTGTTATGCTTGTGTTACGATAACAACAGCATAGCTCATTTTATTTTACTGTTTTAAATATCATTTAAATTTAAACGTTGCTTTGTGTGAGACCAAGCCAAATTATCTTTTTATCAAATAATTTACTACTTTTACTAAACAGAAAAAGATAAATGTGCCAGATAAAAAAATTGATGATGCGATTCTATACCTAACGGTCTCGTAGATCATGCACTTTCATTGCAAGCCCAAATTGATCCTATAATAATTTGACTCGTTTCTACAAGCGCTGTCCAAATAAACAAATCTATATATATATATAAATCAATTGCTGTTCGTTAGTCTCGCTAAAACTCGAGAACGGGTATACCGATTTGTCTAATTTTGGTTTTGAATGATTTTTGGAAGTACGGGAAAGGTTTAAAAGGTAAGAAAATATGAAGAAATTGAATAAAAATAGTAAAAACCACAATTTCATTTTTCCATACAAATAGTCCGTATCTATCAAACCTTTTAGTATGGGAGCCCAAGAGGGGATTTTTGAATTTACTCCAGCACGTCAGATTAAGTTATAGGAGATACCTTGCACCCAATTCAGTACCTCCACCAAATCTAAGATTTCCATAAAAGGCCGAACCCTTAGGGCTTCCGCCACGAGCTTGCCTCGCATCCAAATTGTCAGAATTTTGGATGGGAGCTTTGATGGGGTTCACTTTAGATCCTCTCTGAGTATCTGACATTCTTGAGTAATTTTTCACTTTCATTTTTGAACGAATCAAATGTTTTTGAAGAGGACGCGGCATCAACGTCTTGGGTCAAGAGCGTGTCAGATATTCTGTGAGGGTTTAAAATGTGGCCAAACAATGCTCCTATCCAAAATTCAGACAATTCGGACGATGAGTAAGATCGTAGCGACATTTATAATTTTTTTAAGACTATTCTTCGGCCGCGTCTTTATATACAAACCTTAGATTTAGTGGAGATAACCCGCGGGGTTCAAGGAATCTTCCATATCTTTATCTGACGCGCTTGAGTAAATCCAAAAATAGCATCCTGGGCTCCCCTACTATTTGACATATTATTTTATTGTGAGGCAATACGAAATTTTCCGGGTCAGCAAGTGAAACACAATTTTGGCTATTCATTATTTGTACCACAATAAAACGCCAGTACGGGCCGAGGTCAGTCAAAAACTCTTCATCACATCAGCTAAAATATGTCCATTGCTGGACCAAAGCCTACCCATAAGGGGGCTATCTCATAATCGCCACGCTTGACATGCGAATTGGCAATCGCAGCGTCAGTAGTCTTTAAACCCCTTTATGGATAGAAATTTGAACCTGTATCATTAAATAAGGAGTTGGTGCCAGCCATTTGCCGCCCACTTTTCTTTTACGGTGGATACCAATTTTATATACTCGTCCATTTAGGGAAAATCTTATAATTAAAATTAAATTTTGCGAGCTCGCTTTTTCGAATACCCAACTTACATCTTACCGAAATAACGATCCCCTTTTTAGGTTCGAAGTGTCTCAAGAGGGATTTGAACAATTAGTGGCTCTTTGTCTTGAAACTCGTCGTATAAGTGTTTGATTTTGGCTCCTTATTCTAGGATACTCGCACTTACTCCGAACATTAAACATAGAATTGTTTCGGTTTTATTTTGCAGGGCTTTGTGTTAATGAGAGTATCGGTGTAGAAATGAAAAAAGTCATGCTTGATGCTCCGATGATTCGGGTCATATAGAAAGAATGTCGAATGAGCGAATGACTAAACAGATATACAATGCGAATATGGATGGTTGCAGAGGCCCAGGACGACCAAGACTGACCTACCATGACCAAGTAGGTCGAGTACTGTCTGAACGTGGGGTCAAAAACTTAGGAATCGGCGTGCATATATGAAGAGAAAGATGAATGCAGAAGAAGCACGAGACGCGTGTCAAGACCGGGATATATATGGCGCTTTACACTCTCTGCCTACCCCATAAGGGACTTGGTGTGAAGATACATACATACATAGAGTGTAGAGCGCCAGATATCCCGGTCCTGACATACCTCTCGTGCCTCGTCTACTTATGGGCGGTTTGAAAACATCCGACAGTGGGTTGGCCACTAACCCACCCACCTCCACCAATCCGCATTGGAGCAGCGTAGTGGATTAAGCTCCAGGCCTCCCCCCAAAAAGGGGAGAGACTCGTGCCCAGCAGTGGGACGTATAATGGGTTGCCATTATTAAACAATTTTGCATGATTCCAACTCGTAAATTTGCTAGGGTAACAGTAATCCACGGTAAATGATATGAATACCACATGTAACTCTTATTAAATCATGTTCAAAATAAACATAAAGCAACATTGTCGCGTCAGTATTAAAAACCAATTATTTTTCGTCATACCCAATATTTGAGCAGGCAATTTTGTGCAATAAACAAAGGAATTTATAAGCGAAATTTCCGTGTGGATAAATCAAGTGACCTTCATTTAAAATAAAGTGAATTCGACCTTACCGCTGTTGTAATAAAAGCGTTGAAATCAGATGTTATAGACAATTTTGAAATTGCTGTAACAGTAAAAACGAATGAGGGTAGAAACTTAATCTAGCAAACAGCTTTGGGAAAGTTCTGATTTGTTTATTGTTTTTTGTATTGTTTCACCGTTTAGACTGTAGAATATGTCAGTAAAATGTGTATTACAACCTAATACTTAATTAACGATTAGTTTCCTTTTTTAGGGTTCCGTAGTAAACAAGGAACCCTTATAGTTCGCCATGTCCGTCTGTCTGTCTGTTTGTCCGTCCTCGGTTCAGCGCAAAAACTATTGGTTCTAGAAACTTAAAATTTGCCTTAATCACGGTAACAAAGTAGTAGAATAAAAACATGAAAAAATAAAATATTTATTTTTACTGGTGGTAGAGCTCCAGTGACAGAGCTCGCGGGCGTAGGCACCACCGCATTACCTAATATACTTGCCGTTAAATGGTAGTGTTCAGCACTATCGTGTTCCGGTCAGGTGGTAATGTACGGCTCTGTAATTTCCGGCACAGAGGCATAACACCTAATGCCTCAGGAGTGGCAGCGCATTTACATTTTGATCTCTGGTCATTGTGTGGGTGTCTATAGGCTGCAGTCATCACTTAACATCAATGTGAACTGCACGCTTGTTTGCCACTTTTATAAAATAAAAAAAAAAAAAAAAAAAGTGTACCTCCCCTACATGTTACGCGCGGATATTATTTTTCGTTTTCTATATATTGTGGCATATCATTGGATAGGTCATTCAAAAATTAAGAGTTAGGGGTGTGCAAATATCATTTTCTGATTAAGTTAACTGTTTGTGATTGATTAACTTTAAAGTGCAAATTTTCGTTAGACTCGAGTCCCTCCCCCCCCTACAGACTAAACGGTTGTTGTTAGAAATTCAAACGTTACGGCAATAGTAGCTACATACAACGAAATTAAAAGGAAAACTATCACACTTAGTTGGCTTTACTAGTTTGCGAGTAATAGTCGATCAAATGAATCATACTCGAAAATTTTAACAACCACATAGATTTTTTTTAAATTTATTATTTGACACGCACTTGACCGGATTTTTTTCCATAGACTCATGTCAGCGGTACGTCTCGACGGCACTAGTCTACTGCTTCACCGGGCAATCGGCGAGCACGGAGGACAATCTCAGCCTAAATAAATTTAGCGCAACTAAGACCCTTACGAAATCAGTCGTGCGTCTGTTTGACTGACTGATAAAGACAATTTTCTCCCATAGTAGGTATAGGACTGATTGAATTTGGTTATTGGTACACATTAGTTAATTGATGATTCAAACATGATCGTATAATAAAGTGAATTTCAAACAAAGGAACCACTTTCGGGCAGTAAAATGAGGAATGCAAACTTGTACGGCCCTGTAATTTCCGGCACAGAGGCGTAACACCTTACGCCTCAGGAGTGGTAACGCATCTGCATTTTGACCTTAGTCTTTGTGTGGGTGTCTATAGGCTGCAGTCATCACTTAACATCAATGTGAACTGCAAGCTTGTTTGCCACTTCCACTACATAAAAAAAAACTGGTTGCCTGTAAATTCGGTTTTACGGGCGAAGATTTTACGTGACAACGTCTTTTTCTCGGTAGAAAGGCATTCGCCGGTCCGGCAGGCCTCTCTCTCGTTCGGTGACTCATCGTTACGTTACCGGGCGTTACACTTTTTCATGAGTGACTCCGAGCCGCAACCTAATTTAAGACGTTATCACGTCAAAAAACATACCATTACCTCCCATTGTCACGAAATTTATTGAGCCTTGAATTTCCATAAAAAAAAAAATATTCAGATTTTTTTTACCCATCACAAAACTTGCATAACGCCGCTAAAAAGTTTACTCTTAAAAAAGTTAATTTATTGCATTAAGACAAAATAATTTTGCTGCGGGGAAAAGTCATTAAAAGTTCACCGTGTATGATTCTACATCATTTTAAACATGAACTACATAATATGTTTTTCTCTTAATGTGAGATGTGTTACAATATGATTGTAGGTTATGGTTGTAACTGCTTCATACAAACAAATAATTATGTAAATAACTCAAGAACATATTCCTCATTGCCACAAGACAAACATAATCAACGTACACCAATAAATCAAGAATTGCTCGTCATCGCAACGTTAATTTTGACGGAAGCCCGCGCGTGACTCCGCAAAATGTTCCATATTAGCTACTCATGACGAGGCCTCTACAGCATCTGTTTATTTTCATGCACGCTCCCTTCCTCGGTGGCTTCAGGACAATGCACTCCTTTATTATGGGTGAAGGAGTGTTTCAAACTGTGGGTTCTATAAGGATTCGGATTTTTTTTACCTCAGGCGTGAAAACTTGGTTAGGATAGGTTCGTTGTTACACGACATTTCAATCGATTTCCATCTATGTGAGCTTGTTTTAAAACTTCATTATAACATGCCGTTGATAAATAATTAATATAATAATTATTATAATTTTTTACTGGTGGTAGAGCTCCAGTGACGGAGCTCGCGGGCGTAGGCACCACCGCATTACCTAATATACTTGCCGCTAAATGGTAGTGTTCAGCACTATCGTGTTCCGGTCAGGTGGTAATGTACGGACCTGTAATTTCCGGCACAGAGGCATAACACCTTAGGCCTCAGGAGTGGCAACGCATCTGCATTTTGACCTTGGTCTTTGTGTGGGTTTTAGAAGTTTTTTTTTTCATGTAACGAAGTGATGTCAGAGGTCAATATGCAAATGCGTTGGCCACCCCCGAGACCTTAGTTGTTATGTTTCTGTCATTACGGGTCCATTTTTTATGTTATGGAAGTGGCAAACAAGCATGCAGTTCACATTGATGTTAAGTGATAACTGCAGCCTATAGACACCGACACAAAGACCAAGGTCAAAATACAGATGCGTTACCACTACTGAGGCCTAAGATGTTATATCTCTGTGTCGGAAATAGCAGGGCCGTACATTACCACCTGACCGGAACACGATAGTGCTGAACACTACCTAATATACTTGTCGCTAAATGGTAGTATGGCCTAAAGCCTTCCTCGATAAATGGGCTATCTAACACTGAAATAATTTTTCAAATCGGACCAGTAGTTCCTGAGATTAGCGCGTTCAAAAAAACAAACAAACAAACTCTTCAGCTTTATAATATTAGTACAGATTTACTGTAGAGTACTGTAACATAATCTCAGATCAAGCAAAGATTATTGTTGATTGTGCAGATACAAATCTTAAAGTTCTTCGGACACATCACCCGTAACGAGGATTCCATGGAAAGGCTGGTAGTACAAGAGAAAGTTGAGGGCAAATGATCTCGTGGACGCTCACAGACCATATGGACAGACTTCATCAAATCTGTGACTTCATCAAATCTGTGACGCACGCTAGCATCAATGACTGTTCTCACTCTGCCAGACATCGAGCTACATGGCGACGCATCGCGATCACGGAGACAGAAAAAGTGACCACCACGACCACTCTGCCAAGAGTGCACGATTTAGAAACGTAACTTCACGCCTGTAATCCCCGTAGAGGTAAATGCATGCATTCAAGCATACATGCAAAACCCCCACGATTCGCCGGTTACGTTTTTGGCCAATGTAAGGTGGCAAGCCTGTTGACATCTCCGGGCACATTACCAAACTTCGAGGTACTGGGAAATTTCCAGAAGATGGAAAAATACCAATAGAACCAGAGATAAAGGACTTAACATCATTATCTCTGATAACCCCTACCCGGGAATCGAACCCAGGACCTCAGCGTAGTAGTAGTGGCCTGCTACCACTAGGCTACCGAGGCAGTTAAGAAGAAGTATCATAATCTATTTATGTTTCCGTACTCAAGGTGAAGTACGCATGGCCCCGCGGCTGGTGTAGATCGTAAGCGATCTACTCGGTTAAGCACTACGGGCGCGGTCGGGTAGTGTAATGGGTGACTGCTTGTGGCAAATTAAATGCGCGTTTCCGTGCTTCGGAGGGCACGTTAAGCCGTCGGTCCCGGTTGCTATCGATAGATAGCAGTCATTAAACCTTGTCTGAGGGCCTTATGGGCGGTTTGAAAACATCCGACAGCGGGTTGGCCACTAACCCACCCACTTCCACCAATCCGCATTGGAGCAGCGTGGTGGATTAAGCTCCAGGCCTCCCCCCAAAAAAGGGGAGAAACCCGTGCCCAGCAGTGGGACATTTAATGGGTTGCCATTATTATTTATATCTCTCGTCAGCACGGGGTCCAATTTGAACCCCGGACCTTTGTCAGGCTTGCGCGGGGACATGGGGAGTCCAACACGTAGAGGCCCTTTCGAGAATTTTGATCTACTTTGTAATGGGTTATATTCGGCGGGATCTCTCTCTGGCTGCATCAATAGTTAATACAGACACAGACAGACCCCGCAGAATATAATGGGACTATTGTAATGAAAAGTGATTTGCCAAACTTTGGGCTATGTGGGTGAACTGGGGGGACTAGCTGGCTGGGCCTATGGAGTGAGATCCGGCACCTGCCTATATTCAACATCTCACATTATCGAATCCTACTTTAGGCAGGTGGTGACTCGCCTCTCCTTGGTGGGCCCCCTAAACAGCCAACCCGATGGTCGACAGGGGGCAACACTGTTGAGAGAGGCTGGGGGTGTCGAGAGGTGTGGCCCCGGTTTCACCATCACGAGCGAGTAATCTCGAGCTCGGAGCGGGCTTCCCCGCTATTATGCCTGTAGACACTTCCACCCCCGAGTGTATGGCTGTTGCAGAAATTTAGACAACAGCCTATTATCCAAATTTCTGCAAATGCCATACCTCTAGCGCCCCACTCTGACCAGCCAATGAAGGCAAGCCAGAGGTGAGAGACCTGATGCTCTGTCCGGCCGTACCTCTGTGTGGCGGACGAGGCGGAGCCCAGTTCTCTCGGAGGAACTCGAGATGATGGTAGGGGGTGGTGTCGCTACTCACCAACAGCTCGCCACAAGCTGCTCTGCCCCCTTATTTATATTATTATTATACTCATGGGGAGAGGGGAAGGTGGCTACAACAAAAACGAGCCCTATTACTTAAACTTCGCTGTCCTGTTTTTTTTTTCCTGTAATTCACCTGCTATAAATTGAAAATAAGAGTTCAACAACGCTTTGAAGACAAATTAAATTTCAGTATTCATAATGAATTTTGAATGAATACTGAAATTTGATTTGTCTTCAGTAAAAGAGTCTTTTTATAGACATTTACAGAGAACAAGAAATCTGAAGCTCTTTTTCAATAAAGATCTTAATTTTCTCCTCCGATGTTAAACTACGTAGAATAGAATCAAATAATAGTCCAATTCTTACTCGAAGCGCCCTTCTTGTCAATGTTTATGACAGATCGTGTTTTATATTTATACTTCCTCGCTAGCTCGGCGCATTCATGACGTTTATTATTCGTGCACAAAAATCGTTTACAGAAGTGACAGGCTATGACGGCCATTTTGATTTTAGTCTATTCCTGAAGTTTGGTAAATTTTTGGCAGATTTGAATATAGAACGATACAAAATGTCATATCTTATTGTAACTTATTTAACTATCTGAGTAGTCTAGTGGTGGTAGGCTAGTGCTAAGCTTGAGTTTGGGATTCGATAGGGTAAATACAAATAGGATTTGTTTCCCTTTTCTGGAAGTTTCTCAGTACCACCTGGGAAACAATACTCGCCACCAATCAGGTGTGATAATTTTTAACTAGCGTGTCATGGGTGTTTGCATGTATGCTTGAATGCATGCATTAATATCTGCCTACCTCTTTGGGGAATTCAAGTTCTGGACAGAAACGAACGCGAGAACTGTACCGTTGAGCACTGACACGTGTCAGTCTGTGAAGGTGGAATTCTGTCTTTGGCGGATAGTGCGATATACAACATAAGACCGCATTACTATATCAAACAGTTCCACATAGCACTCACCATTGAATAAGTCAAAAGCACTGAGTCCCAATGCCTCTGCCCAGGCTTAGATGTTCCAGCCTTTCAGTATGTTAGGGATCGTTAACGATACGAACGTAGTCAAATGGACCAAGCAAGTATTTGGAAATTTCTTCCCACAAATGAAAACAGAGTTCCAAGTGTTCCAGATAGGGCCGCACTTAGGTTTTTTTAAAGTAATGGAAGTGGTAAACAAGCATAGAGTTTACATTGATGTTAAGTGATGACTGCAGCCTATAGACACCCACACAAAGATCAATGTCAAAATGCAGATGCGTTACCACTGCTGAAGTCTGGTGTTATGTCTCTGCCGGAAATTTCATTGTTGTCATTTTCTTTTTCATTTTAATTTAGCGGCAAGTATATTAGGTAATGCGGTGGCTACGCCCGCGAGCTCCGTCACTGAAGCTATACCGCCTTATTGTTTGGTAACATGCCCGGAGATGTCAATAGGCTCGCTGCCTGTTACATGGGCCAAAACGTTACCGGAAAATCGTGGATGTTTGCATGTATGATTGAATGCATGCATTTACCTCTGCCTACCCCTTCGGGGATTACAGGTGTGAAATTACGTTTTTTTTTTTAACTGAAAATATGTGTATATAAGCAAGACCATATTTATTGCATCGCTTATTTCGTGCATAATAAAAATATTTGCTTTGAGAGTAAACATTTAAAATTCTTGTCGTTTTTTCACTGTCCAAATTATACAAAGCGGTTAGAAGCTTATGCAATTAGAGAAACAATTTAAATTTTTTGTGTGTCTAGATTTTCAGGTCGCTTTTCGTAGCACTTGGAGTTTAGTAGACATTTTGTTAAACCTCATTTGGCATTTTTATAAATTTCCTTTGGGTTAGGAAAAACTGTAAAAAAATATATGATTTAAGAGAGAGTTAAAATGTAGATTTGGTGAAGAATTGTGTTTGTTAGTTATTTCGAAACGGGATACCGTTTCGAAATAACTAACAAACCGATTTAATTCTTATGTTATGAAGGTGGCAAAAAAGCATACAGTTCACCTTGATGTTAAGTGATGAATGCAGCCTATTGACACCCACACAAAGATCAGAGATCAAATTGCAGATGCGGTATCGACAACTGATCCATATACCTACATATTCGGTTATAATATCGCAGTACCTGGTTGACCGAGCTTCGCTCCGTAGCGATTTTTGAAAATTATATTTAGTATGAATTGCATAAGTGTTTGATTTGAGGTTTTTATTCATATTTCTTCAAAATATGAATAAAAACCTCAAATCAAACACTTTTTCTTTGCTAAAAATACGACTAACGTTAGTAGACTAATGGTTCTTCTATTCATCAATAGATGGCGTTAGTCGTCGGTTATGAAGAAAATTTATTATTTACTTGGAACCGAGCTTTTCTTGGACCTGAAACCTAAATAAATCGATTTCTTGACCCGAAAAACCCCTAATCTGTAAGTTTCAAGAAAATCGTTGGAGCCGTTTCCGAGATCTTGATTCTATATATATATACAAGAATTGCTCGCTTAAAGGTATTAGATATTACGAGTAGATTGTAAAACAATGACTTCCAACTCCATAGACGTCAATGGTCAAATGGTTTATTTTTTAATTTGATTTATCATGAAATGTTCTCGATTTTTTATATCTATTTACATACAATTAGATAATGGTCTGTAGTATGTAATATTTTTGACAATATAAATAATTTTACTGGACGTCGAGTCCAAAGGCGCGGGCCCACCGCGGCGCATGGAGAGGCTGCGCACGTGTGTATATTAAGCTTCGATTTAAATGAAATTGTATGTGGTAGTGTCCACTGCAACCCACGAAGCGGCTACACATTAATTGATATCATTGATACATGCGTGGCTAGTTCGAATAGGCGGTTACATAGCTCAACGCTATCAACGTGGGTCTACGTTTCCACTGGGAGTACTCGAATATAGCTCATGACTACGTATAACTCGCTTATCTCAGCTCAGTTATTGCAGCGCATTGGATTGCAGTGGAACGTGCGTAGCCTGCGAGCGCTGCGCCACGCCACGCTATATATTATTCGTGGGCTTTATGTACTCCAGTGGAAAAATTGACCGACGTTGACAAACAATAAACAATATACAATAAAATGCGCAGCGTGTCCGTGCACAGCATGGATCGCGGTGGGCCCGCGCCTTTACAAATGGGCATCTTTCTCTCAGATGATATTTTTATTTATCACATCTGAAAACAAGTATAATATTTTAGATCATATTTGTAACAATATTTCAAGTCATCATGACATTTTGGTAGCTCTCCAGTTTCGGACCGACTATGTTGTCATTTATCTGACAGTCTTCCAAAAATTATGTGCAACTTCTGCCGTTTATTGTATGAGTGAGACGTTTTAATTTAATAAAATATTCACTCAGTGTTCTTTTGCAGCCTATAATAATATAAAATAAATAATATAATTACGCTAACGCTCACAGTCCCACACTAGGTATAGACAACGTGTCTATATCTATACGTCCCGTTGTGAACGCGACAGTCCCGTTTTCATGCAGTCCGTCCCGGTGTCCCAGGAAACTGTACAGCAATCTAGCGTACCCGACTGAAGCTGTACTAATCCTGTAAACGTCAATTCGAAATTTTAACATTTTTTGAATAATTTACAATAATCTCAACAGCAATCGGCAACGATACTTAAAATACTTAAAAAAGGGCATTATTGCTGGGCGTTCGTAATTAGGTAAGCCTCTTCCCCCGTGGTTACTTAAACTTGAATGTTAATTTTGAGAATGTCCCGTTTTGAGTGGCGATAAAAATGGTCACGTTAGGTATGAACCAGTATCGTGAGTACTATTGGACACACTCACAATACATACACAAACACCCAGACCCGAAATAAATATCAGTAGGCCATTAATATTTGTCCCGGTGCGGGGGTCTAACCCATGACCCTTCGAACCAAACGGTCGTCTCACAGTATCGTCATGTATGTTTTCACTGGTGGTAGAATTCCAGTGTAAGAGCTTGGGGGCGTAGGCACCACCGCATTACTTAATCCATCTTCTACCAAATGGCAGTATTCAGCACCATTGTCTTCCGGTTAGATGGCAATGTATTAAATGGCCCTGTAATAACTAATTACAAAGGCATAACAACTAAAGTAGATCGTAGAAATTTCGGAACTAGAATAAAGTTTTCTCAGGTGTGGCAACGTATCTGCATTTTGACCTCTGGTTTTGTGTAGATGTCTATAGGTTGCAGTCATCACTTAAAAATCAATATGAGCTGCATCCTTGTTTGCCACGTTCATTATAAGAAAAAAAATATCCAAAGTAAACAGCGGCCTCATTGCCTATAATCCGAATACTTCATGCTTCTAGTGACCCATTTCTTATCTCAGACATAACTATTTATACAAATAAACTTAAACTAATGGTAGTAGCCCATAGCCTTCCTCGATAAATGGTCTATCTAACATTGAAAGAATTTTTCAAATCGGACCAGTAGTTCCTGAGATTAGCGCGTTCAAGCAAACAAACAAACAAACTCTTCAGCTTTATAATATTAAGTATAGATAACCTGATTTCTTCAAATTTTTAGTGACCCATATTTTATCTCAAACATAACTTTTTATGCAAATTAACTTTTAAACTCAAATAATAATTATCAGATCTCGACTAGTCAATCTAGAGAAAACAATTCAAATAAACAATCTCCCCAGCTTAATAACTGCCTAGATTTAACAAAACTCAAGTTTCTTAATCCTTTCCTTGCTTAACAATGTTTCACAAAAAAAGTTGTTTCAAGTTATTTTCATTGTTATTCTACAAACGAATATGTTTTTCAGTTGCGAAAAAGGTTAAGTTTTTTATTGTTACACTTTACTTAAACATGCCTGAACATGATTCCTTACGAAATATCTCGGAACTAGAATAAGGTTTTCTGTAATTAAAACTTAATTATTTTACAACCGGCGAAAATGTTTTGCATGTAGCTTTAGTTGTAACGTTTTTAAAAGAATGCATTATGGTGTAAGCTAATACGTCTCTTCTTGAGCTACATGGCAACGCAACGTGATCACGACGGTGACTGAAAAAGCGATCAATAAATGACCACGACCACTCTGCCAGGAATATACGACTAAGGAGAAGATCTTCTGTCGTTGATTCTGATTGTTGAGAGCGGCCAGCCAGCGTCGAGTTTATGCCAACAGGGGCGGGCATCCACCACTCCAGTGGCAAAGCTCGCAGATATTACGCAGTCATAGCGTGGACCGTAACCGGACCCGCGACCGCATCTCTATGAGAGTCCCAACGTCCAGGAATCGAACCCAGGTCGGGCGGGTTGCGTGATTTCGTCACAGAGCTCTGCATCGAATGGCGAGCCCGGCCGAGCTTGGCTCGCTAACGGATCTTCTGACTTGATACACCAAGAATAGGAGAGGACGTTTCATCGTAGGGCCAGGAAGTCGATACCTACCCGTGACGCTACTGTGGTCACTAGAGGCCATTGCTGCCGAGTGCAACCAGCAAGGCGCCTCAACGACGACTACAGAAGTAGGTACACACGTCAGAAGGGGTGCGAGTCGCAAAAAAAAACAGTTAAAATAAAGATTTTAAAAAATAAAACCCCTGTCATCTTTCTGCTGATGATTCATGCGTCCTACACAAAAGCCCTTAACAAGCCGCAACAGAAGGGCCAGGCCCGATGCTTAGCTTAGCACCTTAGGCCTCAGAAGTGGTAACGCATCTGCATTTTGACCTCCGTTCTTTGTGTGGTCTGGTGGTGTCTATAGGCTGCAGTCATCACTTAACATCAATGTGAAATGCATGCTTGTTTGCCACTTTCATAATATAAAAAATTAACAAATAACAAATTCGCAAAATGATATCAAAGGGTTGCACGAAATACAGAAGTATTTAAATGGTGTAAAATAAAAGGCAGCGAACACTTAACGCCATGTCCCGATGCGGATTCGTACAATTACTTCAGTCAATGAGCCTTTCAAATAACGAATTTTGTTTTTGCGTAAATACCGACTGAAAGTATGATTATTTTACAGAGAAGTTATTCTCGCTGAATGGAATTTCAGCTGTACGTAATTTTGAAAATAAATCCTTTGATCTTTGGTATTTAGGGGTTAGTTTTACTCTTCAAACGTAACTTTTTTTACTCGTGGTAGAAATAATTTAATCTCTCTGGCACCAGATAGTACCATGCAACACTATCTAGTTCAAGTTAGATGGTAATGTAACTCCGTAATAACTAATTACAGAGACAAAGCAACGCATCTGTATTTTACTTTTGGTTTCTGTGTCTATAACAGGCTGCAGTCATCACTTAAGATCTATGTGAACTGCATGCTTGAATGCCACTATCGTCACATAAAATAATCACACCTGTATTCCTGGAAATGGTGGGCAGAGGTAAATGCATGTATTCTAGCATACACCCACGACTTGCCAGTTTCATTTTATACCATGTATTGACTGGTGAGCCTATTGACATCTTCGGGCATATTAATAATCTCGGGTTCCCTGCCTAGACCACTCATAACACCAGGCGTCCCAAGATACCCGGGTGGTGGGGTTCGGCACACAGTTCGGTCTCTAGGGAGCAGTAGCATCGAAGGAGTCCGACCTTCAGCCGGTCCTACCGCGGCCCTCCGCGTCCCTATTTGACGGCGGACAGCCGTTAAGTGGCTGGGGATAGGGTGCAGAGCCAATGACATATATACACCTCTTTCTTAGCCGTCTCCCCACCACTGGGAGTGGCGGACAGAGCCATGCCAAACGCCGCTTCCTCGCTGGGTTCCTCTTAGCTTCGCTGGTTTGTGGACAATAACCGACTACTAAGGCCCTCTGCCACGACAAGGCAGCAACCTTTGGGCGGGTTGACATGAAACCATAAGGCAATATTTACCAAGTCACAAAATTACCAAAAAAAAGAGTTGTGCGAAATACTGAAGCATTGTTAAAAAGCTGAAAAATAAAAGGCTGCGAGCTCTCAACGCCGTGTTCCGATGCGGAATCGTACAATTACTCCACTCAATGAGCGCTGGAAATAACGAATTTTGTATTTCACTGGGAACGTTGGCTCGAATTATGATTATGTTTTTTTAAGTCCTCAATTTAAGAGCGGGTTTAATTCCTAACGATTACAAGTGACGCAGGTGTCTTTTGTATTTTTTTCGGGGTTGTGTGGTTATCCGGTGTAATATTTTTTTATGTCACGAAGTGACAAACACGCATACAGTTTAGCTCCAGGTGAATGCTGACCACGATCCTCAGACATGAGAGACCAACCTCAGAGAGAGAGAAAGAGAGAGAGAGAGAGAGAGAAAGAGAGAAACCTTGATAGTATTTTCATATACTCAACGCTGCCTACAGATTGAACTACTTTAAAAAATAAACGACAAATAGAATATAATAATAACACAGAAAAACAAAAAAAGAATAACGAAAGAAATAAGGGGGAGTAAGAGTGGCAAAGATAGAAGGGGGAAAGAGATATACAGAGATAGAGATAAAGAGAGAAAAAGAGAAGGGGGAGACAGAGAAGTAAAGAGGGAAGGAGAGAGGGAGAAAGAGAGAACTTTCTCCTTATACTGGCGATAGAGCTCCACGGAGATAGACGGAGCTCGTGGGCGAAGGCACCACCGCATTACCTAATATACTTGCCGCTAAATGGTAGTGTTCAGCATTATCATGTTTCGGTTAGGTGGTAATGTACGTCCTTGTAATTTCCGGCACAGAGGCATAACACCGCAGGCCTCAGGAGTGGTAGCGCATCTACATTTTAACCTCGGTCTTTGTGTGGGTGTATATAGGCTGCAGTCATCACTTAACATCAATGTCCATTAACATCAATGTCCGCAATCAATGTGAACTGCATGCTGCATGCATGTTTGCCACTTCCATTTCATAAAAAAAAAACGTAAATAAAGCTCATCAGAATATTTTTATAAAAATGACATTTAACGCTTCTTATATGACAAAAAATGAAGCGCGCATGGCCCGGCGGCTGGTGTAGATCGTAAACGATCTACTCGGTTAAGCACTACGGGCGCGGTCGGGTAGTGTGATGGGCGACCGCTAGTGGCAAATCCGTGCTTCGGAGGCCACGTTAAGCCGTCGGTCCCGGTTGCTATCGATAGATAGCAGTCGTTAAACCTTGTCGGAGGCCTTATGGGCGGTTTGAAAATATCCGACAGCGGGTTGGCCACTAACCCACCCACCTTCACCAATCCGCATTGGAGCAGCGTGGTGGAGTAAGCTCCAGGCCTCCAAAAAAGGGGAGAGACTCGTGCCCAGCAGTGGGACGTATAATGGGTTGTCATTATTATATGACAAAAAATCTTTAAAATAAACAACAAATAAATTACCGACATAATATAATAATACACAGAAACAAATACAATAAGCCTAAAACGACACGGGAAATAAGCCCAACACTAACATAAGCAAGAGCTAACATAAAAATCTATACCACTATTGAGACAGTAAAAGTCAATTTTATTTTCTCCGCTAACCCTTTACGGGATGTTACTGAGACATAAAAATTCAACGTGTTCTACCAAATCAGGTTTACAGTATTGTTTCTTGTTATTGAATTTAAATAGAAATAAAACATGTTTTGTTATTTGGGCAATAGGTATACGTTTTATTTTGTACAATAACCCAAGTGAGCGTAAAAAATAGTGAAGGCAAAAACTCAATTGCAATACGTATGAAATTGTCATATTTTTATATTCTTGCAAAAAGACATGAGAGTGAATTTAGAAATTTAAAGTAATTTAGAGTAATTTGTAAATGCAAAATACAATTAAAAAAAAAAACATTTTTGGAACAATACAATTTGGTATTACAAAACAAGTTTTGCACTGGTGGTAGAGTTCCTGTGAAGGAGCTCGCGGGCGTAGGCACCACCGCATTACCTAATATACTTGCCGCTAAACGGTAGTGTTCAGCACTATCGTGTTCCGGTCAGGTGGTATGACCCTGTAATTTCCGGCACAGAGGCATAACACCTTAGGCCTCAGAAGTGGTAACGCATCTAAATTTTGACCTTGATCTTTGTGTCATCAGTCACATCAATGTGAACTGCATGCTTGTTATACCGGCAAACTCTGTTTAGACATAATTATGCTATTATTTTCTAAAATATTTCATCATACTCATACCACCCTACACATGCTCCAAAGAATAACAAACATAAAAAACTGGTTGCCTGTAAAGTCGGTTTTACGGGCGAAGATTTAACGTGACAACGTCTTTTTCTCGGTAGAAAGGCATTCGCCGGTCCGGCAGGCCTCTCTCTCGTTCGGTGACTCATCGTTACGTTACCGGGCGTTACACTTTTTCATGAGTGACTCCGAGCCGCAACCTAATTTAAGACGTTGTCACGTCAAAAAAGATTTATCCTAAGGAACATGTACTTTATATTAAGAAGGTTTATGCGTACAAACTGAATGGCCCTGTAATTTCTGACACAGAGCCATAACACCTTAGGCCTCAGGAGTGGTACAGCATATGCGTTTTGACCTTGATCATTGTGTGTGCAAATGTCTATAGGATGGGCCCTGTAATTTCTGACACAGAGCCATAACACCTTAGGCCTCAGGAGTGGTACAGCATATGCGTTTTGACCTTGATCTTTGTGTGTGCAAATGTCTATAGGATGCAAGTGCATCCTATAGACAGTTCACATTGATGGTAAGTACCATCAATGAGAGCTGAATGTTTGCTTGCATTGTAATGGAAGTGCATTATATAAAAAAAAACATTTCGATATTTTTTTTTGTTTATACAGATAGAGGTCTGACATATGTAACAATACCAGCTAATTTTCCTCCACTACACTTAACAAAACAACAGGAAACACTTACTAAATGGATTCCACGTGTATCTACTAAAAAAGGACAAAGTTCTCTCAGGTCACGTAACTTCAATTATCCCCAGTGATTTTGTACCTGTACTAATTTGTACCAACGGATCACGTGTGTAAAAACCGACTGGATGTTTTTCCTGCACGACAATGACGGATTGTGGTCGGTTTTTACAACGTCTGAAGAATTACTTCGGAAGCTCGTGTTTTTCAAGGTTGGAGAGCTTCATTATAAAACAGTTTAACCAGATATAAAGCTGAAAAATAAGGAATACGCGCAACCAGACCAAAAAATAGAATAAATTTGCTTGTACACATTAGGGAGAACTATATGGAGTACAACCAAAATAACAAATTTTGCGTCTTCGGGAACGTACTAGGAAAGGGATGAAAAAAAAAAGTTTCATAATATGAGATAAACGTACCCAAATTTCATACCACCAACCATTCAGGGAATCCTGAAGGGTTGGGCAGAGAAAGGATGCGAATATCCACGAATCACCAGTGACGTTTTGTCTATAGGCCATAAGGTGCTTTCTTATGGCCTCTTGTTGTGGGGAAACTCGGTGGTAATTGATAAAGCTTTTCGTGTACAAAAAAAATGTGTAAGAGCTATTTGTGGAGCTTGGTGCTTGGACAGTTGTAGGCCATTATTCCAGAAATATCGTATATTACCGTTGGTTTGCATATACATTAGGGATCTCTGTGTATTTGTAAAGCAGCATCCATACTATTTTAAGCTCAATTCTGAATGTACGAATAGGAACGTTAGCGTAAGGAATCAATTTAAACTGTTCATACCTAAATGTAGAATTGAATTACATAAAAGGAATGCTTTTGTAAACGCCATAAGGGTTTTTAATAAATTACCCATTACGCTCAAGGAAATACGTTTACCACTATTTAAAAACAAACTGACTCAATGGCTACAACATAATTGTTTTTATGACTTAAATGAATACATGACATATAAAGCAATATCCTAATTAATTGAATAATGTTTGATCTAATCATCTGACCTGAATTTTATTATTGACGTATCTAAATTATTTTAATTACCCAATTCCGTTTATCTAATTAATGACATATTATTTATAAATTTTTTGACTAAGTAAAAAATATTTATAAATGTGCAACAGAATGATAATAAGATATTAATAATAGTGACAAAGGTATGAAATGATGATATGACAATTTAATTCGATACAGATTATTATAATTAACATTAACTCTTAAATAAAATATTCATAATTTAATCTTTGACATACTTATGAAAAGGAATGCAATTTTAGTGATGACAATTTGCTGTTGTTCCTGATTTGATAATACATGTATTAGAGATTGTTAATTTAATTTTAATGTAACTAGAAATGTTTATAATATGTGTGAATTTCAATAGTTTAAGGATATGCATAATATTTTACACACCATTGTTATGGTAGAATGTTATAGTTTCCATTATTTTGTTACCACCTGTAGCCACTACATTCTAGTAAATAAATGATTTATGATTATGATTATAATAGCAGAGAATATGTAATAATACTACGTATAGAATGGACACTTCGACGTCCCGAGCGATTTCCCCGCATCACCCAACCTCCTCCCCTCTTATGGGCGACGGTTGGTATTTTCTATGTGCTACGCACACAGGTGCACGTGTAAATACACGTCACTGATTGATGTCTGTGTAATATTATAGACCAAATTAAGCGTTTGTATGGAAATTTCGCGGAGTGTCCGCGGTGTGATAATAGGTAACGCGCTCACGTACGTCTATAGGCTGTGTTAAATGTTTTATGTGATATTGACCTCTTTGTTCCTTTTGCACATAAAATTTGTATAGCATACCAAATAAAAACTTTTTTGACCAAAATTTTCAGTGTCAAAAATCTATAAAAAGGATTTATGACATTAGTGGAGGAAGTGGTTTGTTATTAGATTATTATTTAAAAAACAATAAATAAAATACGCTAACACTTACAGCTCCACTTTAGATATTAATAAACGTGCATATACAACACATGCACAAACACCCAGAGCAGAAACAAATATGTGTAGGCCATACAAATATATTTTGTCCCGGTGCAGGCATCGTACCCGCGACCCTTCGAATCCAACGGTGGTTTCACACCGCTGAAATAACCGGGTCGTCATAGAGTCACGGATTGCCATACATAACGTGTTATTTTTTATTTTCTTTATGTTCAATGTTTTATCTTTCATGTGGTGTACAATAAATATATATATATTTTTTTTTTATGTAATGGAAGTGGCAAACTAGCATGCAGTTCACATTGATGTTAAGTGATGACTGCAGCCTATAGACGTCCACACAGAGACCAAGATCAAAATGCAGATGCGTTACCACTCCTGAGGCCTAAGGTGTTATGCCTCTGTGCCGGAAATTACAGGGTCGTACTATATATATATATATATATATATAATAATAACTTTTTTAACCAAAAGTATCGGTGTCAAAAATCTCTAACAAGGATTTTTAACATTGATGGAGGAAGTAGCTTGATAATAGATTATTAATAAAAATTAAATAAATAGTCACGGCATTACAAAAAGTAGGTATAAAAATCCAATTTTAGTCTGCGCATCAAAACATTGATTGATGCAGCAGCAACACGATATGCCTGCGCTCCGGGAATCCTATCGGATTGTCGCAGCTCAAATATTTGGCAGCGGCGGGCAAATATTACGCGATAGCCTCGATGTTTGGCTAAGGATGAAAAGAAAAATTCTACTCGTTGAATGGCTAGAGAAAAGATGAAACATTTTTTCCTTGCAGATTGTTCCGTTGTACAGAAGTATAAAAAGGTAAGGGTTAAGGAAAGAAATATGAACAGAGATGGTATGAAAGAGATAATAATAATTTGACTTTATAATAACAATAATAATGGCAACCCAATATACGTCCCACTGCTGGGCACGTAAGGCCTCCGACAAGGTTTAACGACTGCCATCTATCGATAGCAACCGGGACCGACGGCTTAACGTGCCCTCCGAAGCACGGAAACACGCATTTTTAATTTGCCACTAGCGGTCATTCATCACACACCCGACCGCGCCCGTATCGCGTGACCGAGTAGATCGCTTACGATTTACACCAGCCATACGCAGGCCATACGCGCTTCATTTGATATTACGTTTAAAAGAAAATATAGTTTGAGCTTGACCCTGGTTGGCAAGTTGTTCAACTGGCCAAAGAGTATACAAATACTACGTAAGAAGAGGCGGATCTCCCATAGAAAATGCGAGACCTTTAGTTTTGTATGAAACGTGCACCCAGAACTCATACCAACATGAAGCTACAAATTTACATCGTTCTTATGTTGTCAGCATTGTCAAAACTACTCGTAGCATCGATATAGAGATGTACCATTGTGTCATGAAATTAATTAGCGAATATTATCATTATCGATATTTTTAGAGGAAATTCAATTATATTCGACTACAATCATACTTTTACAAAAAAACTAAAGATGTATTTATTATAAATTATTTACTTATTTTCACGATAAACAAATTATACATAAATTATTTATGAATGTCCCAACATTCAACAATTACAAGTTCAAGTTTTAAAACAAAACAGTTATTACGTTTATTGTTACATCCCGGGCAACATGTAACGGAAAGTCTTTCATCATTTCTTCCGGAATTGGATTTAAAACAATGTCAATACAAGGCACTGCTGTGTTATTCAGTTGAGTTCTCTCTTTTTTAAAATCTTTCGGCCTAAAATACTTGCCACACACATATTTTAACTGGTGTAATTTTTATATAGGCACGTAAATCATGTCTCTGTTTCCTGTTGCTGCTACCCATTTTTGACATCTATAAATAAATAATAATATATTTTTTTAATAACGTACGTAACTTCACGCTTGTAATCCCCGAAGGGGTAGGCAGAGGTAAATGCATGCATTAAATCATACATGCAAACACCCACGACTCGCCGGTTACGTTTTGGCCCATGTAACAGGTGGCGAACCTGTTGCCATCTCTGGGCACATTACCAAACTCCGGGGTACTGGGAAACTTCCAGAAAATGGAATAATCCCAATAGAAGCAGAGATAAAGGAATTTTAAACCGTTGTCTCTAATATCCCCCGACCCGGGAATCGAACCCAGGACCTCCAGCGTAATAGTAGTGGCCTGCTACCACTACGCTACTGAGGCAGTTTAATAACGTATTTTTTAATAGTACGGCCCTCTAATTTGCCGGCTGGTACAGAGGCTTCAGGAGTGGTAACGCATCTGCATTTCGACCTTGGTCTTTGTGTAAGTGTCTATAGGCTGCAGTCATCACTTAACATTAATGTGAACTGCATAGTTGTTTACCACTTAACACATAAAAAAAAAACTTCCTTGTGTAAATTTTAAGTATGTTTGTATAATTCAAAATACACTATACGTAATCACTACTTTTATTCAATAATTATAGTTCTAAATAGATATATTGGATTATCGTTATATGACAGGCAACACTTTTGCTTATACTTGGTAATGAAACTTTAAAATAAATGTTTCCTTATTTTATAATTATGTATAATTGAAATATTAAAACATTATAAATACCTACTCACCAATCTTTATCATTTTAAAGAGGAAATTTTGCCATGAAAATCCTCTTTTCACCGCCTGACCGGCATGTCTTTACATGGCATATTTCGCACTTAATTTTCCTCGTTTCCATTGGGTTCTTCAACGCTTAAGTATCAAGCGAATGCTAATATTAATGTTGTGTGCAAAATAACACTTAATTTGTAGATACGTTCGCTACGTTATAATATATACAAACTGCAAATTTATTTTCAAATTCAACAACAAAAAGAATTCTGAATTTTAAACATGGCCGTCAATTGTCACACGAGTGACACTTGTCACTTTTGACGGCCATGGCGGCATTGTACATATAATCCGTCTAATTTTGAAAGTATACTATTCTAATGGTACGTAGTGAATAAAGCTATCTTCGCGTTTTATACGTGTATAGTCGCCATTAAAAAGGATGCACGTTTCATAGATCCGTTTTTTCTTAGGGACTTGCGCCAGACTGCAACTGGCAGGTAAGTAGACAGCTTCTAGAGAAAAAGTCTCTCTGGGATAGATAATTAATTGGTAAAAATCTTTGTTCTTCATTCCAAATATTCATTATCGGCAAAAACAGAAATTGATATTGAAACCTCTTTCAAAATGCAACGTGTTTCTTTTGAAATACTGAATCCATACCGAACGTATGACACAATGAGAGTGGGAAGCGATTGTTTTCAACGAATCGTGCTCCAGTTTTCGATTGCCGAAATCAGTGATAGGTTACGTTTATTAGTTCTGTTCTCATAATGTTGTTTGGAATACAATTCCCTCATTTTCCGATTTATTTGAAACAATAATTGTTGCAATAATAACACTGATAGACCAGCCGCATCAAAGGCGGCTTAGCTGATAACCCTGCCGTGTTTACGGCAGGCCTATCGATCACCCCAAGTCAGTCAGGTACGTCATCCCGACCTTGGCTCCCTAAACTAGGTTTGAGAAGATAGCTACAGCATTAATAACACAAAGGTCAGAACCATGACGTCTTATTGCGGTTCAATTTGGGCGCTGCCAATATTTTGCTTCATTTGTCTTATTAAGGCAGCGCATATGGAGAAACGGGACATAGCTAATAACGATTCAGTTTCGGTGGACAATAATAGGTCCTGATACGGGCGAAGGCGCCAGCTTCTTCTCGCTAACGACTAAATAACCAGTCAGCAGTGCTAAGAAAGCTGCAGATCAGAGATATTGGAGGCACTGATGTACAGGCTCCAAAAAATAGGACGAAAACATCACCTGTCTGAAAGAGACTCATAAAAGGGAAACTAACACCCACAGGTTGCTAGAGTAATAATTCTAGCCGACCAGCATTCGCGGCTCCGGTAGCTCAATCGTGATGGGTATGTTCTCCGTAACATGACAAATATGTGTTTGGCCTGCAGATATTAATTTCGGGTCTGGGTGTTTGTGCGTGTACGGCATCCATGAGATCACAACACAGGTTAATACTTAGTGTGAGACTGTGAGAGTAAGCGTATTTTATTTATTTTTATTTTAGATATAACGGAGAAGTAAGCCCAGCAAGCCGGAGCCATTGTGCGCCCTCATGTATTTTACATTGTACGCCCTGCTGCACTGTCTCGGGTTTGATATCAAGGTCTGGGAAGAAGAGATATTGGGATTTTCTGTAAAAGAGCTCTATAATAGTATCCTCGGAGTTTAATAATGTGCCCAATGAATGTTGCTTGCCACTTAGTACGTATCTTTATTTTATCCAATACAAATTCTCCATTATCTCTCCAGTTTTAAATATTTTCACTTTGTATTCAGGTTATCTGGAAGAAGTGTCTGTTTTAGCAATAAGACTGTCATTTGAACTATGCTACTATCGTTTTACTTCACTGTTTGTACATGTTGTTGATACGAATACATAATTAATATATTGTTACAAATATTTTGTAGTTGAATGCACTTATTTATCCTTGCCTCGACCTTCACGTAATATGGGCGTGAAGTAACGTCCAATATAGGTCAGGACAAAATTGATTCTGTGTACGTTGTAGATTCTTCGGAAACATGGTTACTCGTCAAATTCAAACTTGGCTGGACAGTGTTCGGAGAGTGACGTAACTAGACGTACTCTAGTTCTGACCCATATACTGTCACGATGCCCTATATCCAATTATAACTTCACACCTGTAGAGGGAATTTAAACTATGCAGAATAACAGACATCGGTATGTATCATAAAATGGGCATCATGATGTTCTTGACTGATTTAAATTATCATTTAATTAAAATACTAAAATAATAAATATTTCTATTGGTTGTAGAGCTCCAGTGACGGAGCTCGCGGGCGTAGGCACCACCGCATTACCTAATATACTTGCCGCTAAATGATAGTGTTCAGCACTATCGTGTAATTTCCGGACAGAGGCATAACACCTTAGGGCTCAGGGGAGTTAACGCATCTGCATTCTGACCTTGGTCTTTGTGTGGGTGTCTATAGGCTGCAGTCATCACTTAACATCAATGTGAACTGCATGCTTGTTTGTCAATTCGACTTGCGTGGTGAGGGTTCCGTAATTCAAATAAATATTTTCGAAAATATTACAGATTTAAAATGCAGGGACATAGCGGTTACGGTGGTACCGGCAGGGGGGGTTATATTATTAAGAATTTTCGATTTAATTTGAATACTCAAACTTCTTATAGAGTTTTCAGTTATTTATAGGCAAAGAACTATTTTCCACATTTTTTCCAAAATTTTAAGTAGTAGTTTAGGAGATAGGGGGGGGGAATGGTCAATTTTCGTCCTTTTTCTTAAATAACTACAATTTTTTTATGAAAAAATTATAAAAAAATATATCTGAGATGCTGTCAACAACCTCTTTCATTTGATGTCACACGACACAGTTTACGATTTTTTTTTTAATTTTCTGATTTATCCCCCGAAAGTGGCCCCTGTTTAAAATTTATTATTTTACTTGACGTGTTCATCTTTGGGTCACCAATTTACATATATTCATCAAATTTCAACTCAATTGGTCGAGTAGTTTCGGAGCAAATTGGCTGTGACAAACGGACAGACAGACAGACAGACAGACAGGCAGGCGCACGAGTGATCCTATAAGGGTTCCTTTTTTCCTTTTAAGGTATGGAACCCTAAAAAAAGAATTCTTTTCCACTAGTGTCCGGTGAAGGGTTACTAAGCCTCAGAAATAGGGCATAAAGGAATAGATTAACTCACAAATTAAATTGGTGATAATTTTGCTGCTCCATTAGTACATTTCTAATGCAAAATATCGTATTTTACTGCGCGCTGCCACTTAACCGTCGAAATTAAGTGGCCGCTAAAAATTAAGGCTAGTACAGCATCCGCAGTGACGCCCCTCTTTAGGTACTTTATGCACTACGGTTTGAATATTACTTGTTATTTATATGAAAGAATGCGAATTTATGCGAAGCGCGCATGGCCCCGCGGCTGGTGTAGATCATAAGCGATCTGCTCGGTTAAGCACTACGGGCGCGGTCGGGTCAGTGTGATGGGTGACCGCTAGTGGCAACAGAAATGCGCGTTTCCGTGCTTCGGAGGGCACCGATTGCTATCGAAAGATAGCAGTCGTTAAACCTTTTCGGAAGCCTTATAGGCGGTTTGAAAACATCCGACAGCGGGATGGCCACTAACCCGTATCTCCACCAAACCGCATTGGAGTAGCGTGGTGGAGTAAGCTCCAGGCCTCCCTCCAAAAAGGGGAGAGACTCGTGCCCAGCAGTGGGATGTATAATGGGTTGCCATTATTATTATTATTATACCTATACGAAAAAAGCTTACAACATCATTTTAACCGGTGGTAGAATCCCAGGGTAGGACATGAGGCACCACCGCATTACCTAATCTATTGGCCGCCAAATGGTAGTGTTCAGCACTACCGTGTACCAGTGTGATGATAATGTATATCTCCGTATTTTTTTATGTTTTGGATTAAGCAAACAAGCATACAGTTAACATTGATGTTAAGTTATGACTGCAGCCTATATACTCCAACACTAAGACCAAGGTCAAAATGCAGATGCGTTACCACTCCTGAGGCCTAAGGTGTTATGCCTCTGTGCCGGAAATTGCAGGGCCTGTCACAGAGATATAACATCTTAGGTCTTGGGGGTCTTTGTGTCATTTTAAGGGTCGAATACGATTATTACTATTCCCGGAAAATTTATCTAGTCCTATCGAAAAGTTTAGTCAACTTTGCCACCCCTACTAATAAAAAAATCTACAACTTGTGTGTTTACACACAACCTGATAATTTAAGGAAATTGGAATCTCTACTTTCTTACGGTATAAAATAATTACACTAAAAGTACCTAATGGGTAAGTCATAATATTTGACGATCAAATGTTAGTTAATAAAAGTTTAAACTGAAATATAAATTGAAATGAAAATTATTTTCGACGTTTCTCTTGCTTTTAAGTTTCCGTGAGACTAAGTTATAAATATATATATATTTAAAAAAATTGAAGAAAAAAAAATACTTCGGACGATACTAACGACCTCCGTGCGTCCGTGTCCGTGGGACTTCGGTAGCTTAGTGGTGAAGCGGCTGGTCTGGTTATCCTGAGGTCGCAGGTTCGATTCCTGCGCGAAGTCAAATTTTTCTTTAATTTCTAAAGATCACGCGGATGTGTTTTTGCAAAATATTGAATATTACGATTAAGTTAACATTGGTTTTGTTTGTTATTAGTTAACATTTGATAGCAGTTTTAAAACGGTGCGTTTAAAGATTTCAGATCGATTTACAGTAATGATACATAAGTTACATTTGCTAAAGTGAATTGCTGCATGATCAATAAAAATTTGAACGCAGTTTGAGTTTGAGGTGCCCCACCTGATTGAAAGTGGTCATCGTCGCCGATGTACATTTGCAATACCGTAGAGAATATGCTGCTAGGCCTGAAGTATTTTTTGACGTCATTTTTGAAATAAATTATTAGCTAACCATTTTCAAAACATAAAAAATGCTTATTTTTTAACATTGCTCCGTAGTGCGGAATTTGCCTCAAGTAGATTTTACGACAAAATGAGAGATGGGCGGCCCCGCGTCCCGGGCAGAAGTTTTATTACCACACCAAGCGGCCGAGCTCGAAAATCGGCAATTTTTTACAACGATAATCGCCTCTTTTTTACCCCCCGCCCTTTTTCCCTTTAATTTGGCTCATTCTTTACGAAATGAGAGATTACGTTCGGGTAATCGATATAGGTGCTTAGACACAGATCTCTTTGTGGGTTGTGTTGTCAGAAAATTAAATAATAAAAAATAATAAAATAAAATACGCTTACATTCACAGCCCCACAGTAGGCATAAACCTGTGTCATGGGTGCCGTTGTACACACACAACACATACACAAACACCCAGACCCGAAACAAATATCTGTAGGCCATACAAATATTTGTCCCGGTGCGGGGATCGAACCCGCGACCCCTCAAATCAAACGGTCATCTCACACCGCTGGACTAACCGGGTCGTCAAAATATTAGTATTAATTGTGACATATTTCCCGCATTCATGACAAGGAAAATCAAAATCTATCTTCCAGACTGATAGTCCCGTAGAGTACTAGTGTCGGAGCTCGAAGGCGTAGGCACCACCGCATTACCGAATATATCTGACGCCAAAAAGTAGCGTTCAAAACTATCGTGTTCCATTTTTTTTTATGTAATTGAAGTGGCAAACAAGCATGCAGTTCACAATGATGTTAAGTGATGACTGCAGCCTATAGGCACTCACACAAAGACCAAGGTCAAAATGCAGATGCGTTACTACTCCTGATGCCTAAGGTGTTATGCCTCTGTGCTGGCAATCACAGGGCCGTATATTACCATCTAACCGGAACACGATAGTGTTGAATACATTAGTATAGCCGTAATAACCATCACATCTAAAGCGTCAAGGTGGCATTTTGACCGCTGGTCTCTATGTAGATGTCTATAGGTTGCAGCTAATACTTAACTTCGATGTGAAATGCATGCTTATTTGCCACCTTCATTAAATAAAATAAAAAGTCTCAAACCTCTTCTGTTAACGTGTTTTCGACGAAACTTTAAGGTAGCTAGTCTTAGATTAGTCCGGCGTCGAGTGAGACTCAAGTTTTTGCGAGGTTTGCCCGTGCAATGAATATACCTATGAATTTCAGGATTTGCCCGCCAACGCGAAGATTAATGGACTTTTTATTACCTTTTTGTACGTGGATTTGTTAAGATATATTTTTTGTGAAATAGACTACACAGAAAAGCAATATATTCTCATCATTCAGACGGCGATGTATCACGCTAAGATGGTGATGCGGCAAGCAGGAAGTAATTTTTAATTATGTTTTATGTAATGAAGGTACTTAAAGTAAATCTATACTTATGTATTATATTAATACTAGCGGCCCGTACCGGCTTCGCACGGTTGCAATTTAGGTACTTACATAATATAATATTACGACTATCAATTGAGATTTAAACTATCCTATCTCTCAAGTTGGATCGAACTGCACATGGTGTGCGAATTTTATTAAAATCGGTTAAGTGGTTTAGGAGTCCATTGAGGACAAACATTGTGACACGAGATTTATATATATTAAGATTATAAAGCTGAAGACTTTGTTTGTTTGTTTGCTTGAACGCACTAATCTCAGGAACTACTGGTCTGATTTGAAAAGTTTTTCAGTGTTAAATAGCCTATGTTTGCTTTAATTTATGCATTAAGCTCTGCTTAACCCTTCGGAACACACAAACGTGAAGTAACGTAATTATGCTGATCGGAATTCATATTCATCAAACAAACAATAAATTAACAATGAATGCTATTTTCAATTGCAACGTGATTGGCACGAGCGCTAAAATCCATGCGTTCGCAAATACAATGAAAGCGGGTAGCGATTCTATTGTTTTAAAACTTTGCTCGGTTTTGGTGAATTGTGTCCCAGTTTACTATTGTTACGTTAATTAAATGTATTGCTAGTTATGACTATAGCCTATAAAGCTATAATATTCACCTACCATCAATGTATGTATGTATCTTCACGCCAGGTCCCTAACGGGGTAGGCAGAGAGTGTAGAGCGCCAGATATCCCGGTTCTGACAAACCTCTCGTGCCTCGTCTACCTTCATCATTCTCTTCATACATGCACGCCGATTCCTAAGACTTTTGACTCCACCATCAGACAGAACTCGACCTATTTGGTCATGGGAGGTCAGTCATTTCATCCAATCACCATCAATGTGATTGGATGAAATGATTTAGTCTTTTTTTCAAGTAACTTTTGTCATCACTTTGAAAAAACATTTTTTTTCACTTACTGATTTGAATAACAATATAATAATTATGATTAATTAAATTGAAAATTTACCGATATTTTTTTTCCTCTAAGAGAAGAAAAATATGACCATAGTCGTAGTCGCTTAGAATAATTCAAATTGCAGGCACTAATGACATAAAAAATATTGAGATTTTCCCTTTTTACAGAACTTTCCCAGTACCACTCTTTTTTTGCATTTGATAATGTGTCAGAATATATCCATTTGTCATCAATAATGTATGTACGAAAACGTGACCGAATCGTGAATTTTTGATTGTATGTATGCTTCAATGTATGCATTTACCGCATTGCTTTAATGTCGACGATCCGGTTAGTCCAGCTTTGTTAGAGGACCATTTGATTCAAATAGTCGCGGGTTCGATCCCCGCACCGGGACAGATATTTATAAGGCCTACAGATATTTGTTTCGGGTCTGGGTGTTTTTATATGTGATGTGTGTAACAACGGCACCCACGATACAGGTCCATATCTAGTGTGGGTGTGTGAGATTTACCTCTGTAGATACCCTTCGGGGCACACAAGCGTGAACTAACATTATTAGTCTCATTGCAATTCATATTCATCAAACAATCAACAAAATAAAAATGAATGCTATTTTCAATAGCAACGTGATTGACACGAGCGCTAAAATCCATCGTTTTGTGTGGTCCTTGATGGCTGCTCATCTGATCAAATGGCTATACCTCAAGGGTCAGTACTCTCTGCAACTCTGTTTCTGCTGCACATCAACGACTTGCTCGCACCCGGCATTCTTGGCTACGCCGATGACACTACAGTTGTGATGGGGTACGAATCCAGTCCTCGAGCTGGCCCAGCGGAAATTCAGGCGCTGAGAGAGGACATGCTTGAGCGTATGAACTTAGCACTAACATCCGTGTCAGAATGGGGTGAAACCAATTTGGTCAAGTTTAACACCCAAAAAACTCAGGCATGCCTTTTCTCCGCAAAAAAGAGCCCGTTTTCCTTCTCCCAACGCTAAATAATGAGCCCATAACTTTGGCAGACCATTTAGACCTATTAGGTGTAACTTTAACACCCACGCTGAATTTCGGCATTTACCTTGATAGCAAGGCTAAATTAGCTGGTATGAAGGTTGGGGTCCTGAATAAGGTTAGGAGGTACTTCACACCACGTCAGTTGCTTAATTTGTATCAAGGACAAGTTCGGTCGTGTATGGAGTATTGTTGCCACCTTATGGACGGCTCGGCCAAATACTAGCTCGAAACCCTTGAGTCGGTTGATTGGCGTGCTGCGAGAATAATTGGAGACACAAAGCTAGTAAACACGAAACTGCTCAGTCTTGAACATCGCCGTAAAGTGGCGTGTCTCTCAATTTTCTATAGGATCCATTTCGGCGAATGTGCAAACGATCTACACAATCTGATTCCCTCTTCACCTTTTTACAATAGGACAACTAGAAGAACGGCGAAATATCATCCTTACACAGTGAACATACCACAAATTAGAACGAAGCGTTTCGGCTCTACATTTATTATACGTACAGCTAAGTTATGGAATACTTTGCCGGCTTCTTTGTTCCCAAAAAACTACAACCTGCGCATCTTCAAATCTAGAGTGAATAGGTACTTTCTAGACCAACGTGCTCCATCTTCGGCCACATCTTTACTTTCCATCAGGTGAGTTGGTGGTCAAACGTCGGTCTATACATATTAAACCAAAGTAACCGACATAGCCCACCGAATAACGATTTTTTTTTAAAATTTTTTTTATTCATTTATCACCACAATAACCTTAATAAATACACAGTTTAACATAATAAAAACATAAAAAGTCGTGAGTGATTATTAAAGTAAATTGTGGGAGACCGGTGCCTAAACTAAGCAAAGCCTGTATTTCAAGTGGCAGTGGGCAGGACCGACGACCTGGTGAAGGTCGCGGGCAATCGCTGGATGATGGCGGCACAGGACCGTTCGTTGTGGCATTCTTTGGGGAAGGCCTTTGTTCAGCAGTGGATGTATTTTAGCTAAAATTATGATGATAAGAAGTACCAACTTACTGCCACAAATTAATGTTTAAGTTTTGTTTAAACAGTGTATTTTAGTGTAACCTATTGAAAAAAAGCTCCGATGCTTCGGGCATATAGAAAGAATGTCAAATAAGCGAATGACTAAACAGATATACAATGCGATTGTGGATGGTTGCAGAAGGTCAGGAAGACCAAGACTGACCTACCATGACCAAATAGGTCGAGTTCTATCTAATGGTGGGGTCTAAAGTCTTAGGAATCGGCGTGCATGTATGAAAAGAATAATGAAGGTAGATGAGGCACGAGCGGTATGTCAGGACCGATTTATCTGGCCCTCAATACTCTCTGCCTACCCCGTTAGGGACTTGGTGTGAAGATACATACATACATTTTTTCTTAATTTTAACCTACCATGACCAAATCGGTCAAGTAGTGTCTGTAAGTGGGGTCAAAACGAAAGTCTTAGGACACGTAAGTAAAAGGCAGCTGGACATGATTTTGGTTTAAATGTTCACATCACATCAATTTGTTTTATAAAACAAGTACTGTAAAAACTAAGCTAGTAAAAGCAACAGCTAACAGTTTCATAAAATGCTCCTAAAATATGAATGTAAAAGTATATGAAAAAATACGATGACGCGAGCGAATGTAGACGCATCGATACATTTCAAACGATTTAAAAATCCAGCTACCTTTCAGATAGCAAAACTGTTTTGTACCGAATTTGAACAGAAAGTTTCTATATTTTTGAAAATCCGTTGAGTGGACTGCCCTATTCAATGGGGATCTACAGCGTGTTAGAAGTAAACATGAGGATACGAACAAGGTAACATCATTCTGGTGCATTTTTTTCAGAGTTAGAATTATTATTGCAAGAAGATGCCAAATAAACGTGTTGCTGTTTTTTTGACAGGGTTGCGTGCTTTCGTCTAGGCTGTTTATTATATATCTGGACAAATGCCTCCACAGGATGAAGTTGATGGATGTGGGAGTGCGTATGGGTGACTTAGTGGTGAACTGTCTGCTTTACGCAGATGATGCGGTAATTGTTAGCTCTACACCATCTGGGCTACAAGCACTAGTCACAGTCATGAAAGAGGATTGTATGGAGAAAGGCTTACAATTGAAGTGGATAAAACTGAAGTATTAGTATTTGAAAGAGATGAGCAGAGAACAAATGCAAGGGTAGTAGTAGTTGATGCAGTGTTAGAACAGGTGGATGAAATTGTATATCTTGGATGTGCTTTTAGCAAGGATGGTAGGTACACCACTGACATATAAAGAAGAGTGCTTGCTGGGAATTGCGTGAATGGAGCGTTGGGTAAGCTGCTAGAATCTAAACATCTCAGCCAGCGTGCGCGACTAGCCGTACTAATGCTGTATTTACTCCAACGCTTTTATATGGAAGCGAGAGCTGGGTATGCAGGAAAGAGCATGAAAGTAAGTTGAACGCGGTGGATTTGAGATCATTGCGCAAGATCTGCGGTGTATCACTCACTGATCCCGTTTGTAATGAAGATGTAAAAAAAGAGGCTTTGTGTGAATGATAGTATCGGTGTAAAAATGAAAAAAGGCATGCTCCGATGGTTCGGGCATATAGAAAGAATGTCGAATGAGCGAATGACTAAACAGATATACAATGCGAATGTGGATAGTTGCAAAGGCCCAGGAAGACCAAGACTAACCTACCATGACCAAATAAGTAGAGTTCTGTCTGATGGTGGGATCAAAAGTCTTAGGAATCGGCGTGCATGTATGAAGAGAATGATGAAGGTAGACGAGGCACGAGAGGTTTGTCAGAACCGGGATATCTGGCGCTCTACACTCTCTGCCTACCCCGTTAGGGACCTGGCGTGAAGATACATCATCTGTTTTTTTATGTAATGGAAGTGGCAAACAAGCATGCAGTTCACATTGATGTTAAGTGATGACTGCAGCCTATAGACAGCCACATAGAGACCAAGGCCAAAATGCAGATGCGTTACCAATCCTGAGGCCTAAGGTGTAATGCGATGGTACGTACGCCCGCGAGCTCCGTCACTGGAGCTCTATCACCAGTGATGATGATACGAACAAGGTAACGTCATTCTGGCGCATTTTAATTCAGAGCATAACACTGGTGTGAAATACATACAAATTCTTGTCAATATTTTCAAATACCTAGCAGTCTCAGAGAAAACACAAGAATATATTTCTCTATACGAGCCTGCTCATATTTCCTTTTAAGCGTGAATGTCCCTGAAATAGCTCCAAATCGCTACAGGCTAGTCATTTCCGCTGCATTCTTTGCGTATGTACGTACAAAGGACCTTTAGAATGTCTAGACAGTTCTCCTGGTATGTTTGATCTGAGAAGTATTTATATGAGCGAAGTACTTCGCCCTGAAGTAATGAGCAATATAAGAGATGCGTTCGTTTGAAGTAGCTTTGTTTAGTAACTGACTCTTTTGAAATCTAATGACGTGTGTACGGACTTGGTAGCTTAGTTACAACAGAGCGAGACAATTTGTATGGCCCCGTATTAACTATCACAGAGACATCAACCTAGGTCTCAAGGGTGGCAACGCATCTGCATGTTGACCTCTGGTTCTTGTGTAGTTGTCTATAGCCTGCAGTCATCACTTAAAAACTGTTGCAAAGAGTTGCATGATTGTTTTTATACGTCTTACATAAAAAACAGACTTTTCATTATAGGCTGCACTAGCTGTGCCCGCGACTTCGCCCGCGTGAGAATATATGATTGTTCAGTATCTACCCGAACGAAGTCGTGGGCGCAGGTAGTATAAAAGTAGCCTAAGTTACTCCTTATTACATCAGCTACCTGCCAGTGAAAGTCCCGTCAAAATTGACTCAGCCGTTCCCGAGCGGGAACAAACAGACTGACAGACAGACAGACAAAAATTGTAAAAAAAAATGTTTTGGTATATGTACCGTGTATATACATATGCATTTAGTAAAAAGCGGTTATTTTTATATTACAAACAGACACTCCAATTTTATTTATTTGTAAAGATGTTTTAATGATTCTTATTTATTGTGAAAAAACAAGTAGGTATGCACACTTGTTATTTCATATGCGTAATCTTCGGTATATCCCCAAAAATAACGTATCAGGATTCAAATAATCTTCTTAGTACATAAGTACTGGTCTGCTTCTACTACGCGACTGTAATAAACCTATCATATCATATAAGCCATAGGACGTCCACTGCTGAACATAGGCCTCCCCCAATGACCTCCATGCCGACCGATTGGAAGCGACGTGCATCCAGCGGGTACCTGCAGCCTTGACTAGTTCGTTAGTCCATCTTGCAGGTGGACGCCCTACACTGCGCTAAAATTGGAATTAATTTTATGAATCTTATTATACGACACAGTATTCAGGGTCCGGCAGAAAGGGTGGGCGTGGCCTCGCACCGGGTTGCCACCTATTACACTATCCGGTCAACAGGGCCCTAACTCAGTCACAATGTACGATACATTGTGACTGAGTTAGGGCCCTGTTGTTGTGTTGTGAAATAACGCCATAGGTAATAAGTAGGTACATTAATGTCCCAATAAGCTATTTTTAGGTAAATGTTCTATTCCCGGGTCGGGGTCTATCAGAGATAAAGTTTTGAAATCGTTTATCTCTGGTTCTATTAACATTTTTCGTTTTCTTGAAGTTTCATACATACACCAAAAGTAAGTATACATAGTTTGCATGTATGCTTGTATGCATGCATTTACCTCTGCCTACCCATTCGGGGATTACAGGCTTGAAGTTCCCTTTTTACGTAGTTATATGTATTTAAATTATACAACCACGAGACGCAAAATACAGAAAAACCGTTATGTGACGCCTGGAACACTACATCCATCATACCGTGCGATAAACTGCGTTATTTTTCACGCTGTACTTCAGACGTGAATGAATGATGGTTGTGTAACACTAAGAATGGTTAGGGTTAGTTGAGTTATAGTCGGTGTTATTAGTTTGATTTTATGGATTCACGCTTTGATTAACATACCGATTCTGCATCATTTTACTGGTAGTAGAGCTCCAGTGACGGAGCTCGCGGGCGTAGGCACCACCGCATTACCTGATTTACTTGCCGCTAAATGGTAGTGTTCAGCACTATCGTGTTCCGGTCAGGTGGTAATGTACGGCCCTGTAATTTCCGGCACAGAGGTATAACACCTTAGGCCTCAGGAGTGGTAACGCATTTGCATTTTGACCTTGGTCTTTGTGTGGGTGTCTATAGGCTGCAGTCATCACTTAACATCAATGTGAACTGCGTGCTTGTTTGCCACTTCAATTACATAAAAAAAAAATAATAATAATACTTGGTAGTAACCATGTCAAGACAAGCTGAAAGACGTTGCTTCTAGAACAATTTAGTAACATCTTCAAGTTGTCGGTTCTTGATCCGAATTATGACACAAACGTTTGATGTAAATTTAAGGCGTATTTATGTGTAAGAGAGGTGGCAAACAAGCATGCAGTTCACAATGATGATGATTAAGAGTTGACTGCAGCCTATAACGAAAGATCAAAATGCAGATGCGTTGCCACCCCTGAAACCTAAGCCGCGTGTTATCATATTATTATGTAATTAATATAGTACTCCCATTAAATTTGTCATCGGTTAGTGTTGTTAATAATATTGTTAAGTATTATTTGAGTCATATAATAAGAATGGCAACCCATTATACGTCCCACTGCTGAGCATGAGTCTCTCCCATTTTTAGAGGGAGGCCTGGAGCTTACTCCGCCATGCTGCTGCAATGCGGATTGGTTTACGTGGTTTACGGGTTAGTGGCCAACCCGTTGTCAAATGTTTTCAAACCATCATAAGGCCTCCGACAAGGTTTAACGACTGCTATATATTGATAGCAACGCGTAAACGTGCTCTCCGAAGCACGGAAACGCGCATTTCAATTTGCCACCAGCGGTCACCCATCACACACCCGACCGCACCCGTAATGTTCAGTCTAATAGATCCATGGGGCCATCAGGGGCCATGGGGCATCCAGGGCCATGCGCGCTTGATAGCTTCATAGTCTATTTGAGTCATTAGATTGATTCTAACATAAATTTATGTTTACATTTGTATGTTACATTATTTTTTAATTCTAACGTATCGCTTATTTATAATAGTTATATTAGTATGTAATTAAATCCTTATATTAAATTGTACGGCCCTGTTTTTTCCGGCACAGAGGCATAACACCTTAGGCCTCAAGAGTGGTAACGTAACTGCATTTCGACTTTGGTCTTTGTTTTAGTGTCTATAAGCTGCAGTCATCACTTAACATCAATGTGAACTGCATGCTTGTTTACCACTTCCAACACTTAATTAAAATACTAATTAAATATATAATAAAAGAGTAAAGCTAATCAGTTGTATTCACACAGCGCTCGGTGTTATCGCATCATCACAATCAGTCCGCTTGCGGGTGCATTGTGTATGACGCGTATCGCTTAGGAAGACTGCTAACAAGGTGGGTTGAAACTATGTTATTAGCATAGTACATTAAATTTAGCATAGGTTGGTTGGTAAATTTAACATTATTATTAACATACCAGTTAATAATAATGTTAACCCATTCCCTGCCCCATTGAAAACATAATAAATTAAGCAATTCAATCGCTCACATGTGATTCATGGCACTGGAAAACTGTTAGTAATAGTCTGATGGCCGAATACTCAAACGTCACTCAAATTTAAGCAACCCTCAAATGTGCGCTATGTCTATCGTTTGGACGTGTTTTATAAAGACAGAAGACTTTTAAGTCCCACTTAGATTTGAGTGACGTTTGAGAATTTTTGGCCTTGAGTCATATGAATAAGTTGATTTTATCGTATTTTAATTTTTTTTTTTACTCTAATGTATTCCTTATTTAGAAGAGTGTAAGCTGAAAGGCTAATTAAATTTATATTAAAAAGTGAAACTATGTAATCCGTTATATTCACACAGCGCTCGAGGTTATCGCATCACATTCAGTCCGCATGCGGGTGCATTGTGTTTGACACGTATCGCTAGGCATGACTGCTAACAGGGCGGATTCCAAATATAGAGAATGTATTAAACTTAGATTTCGTGATTCTTTTTATTATGTATAATATGTGATTTTATATTTATAAAAACAGTATTAATTGAGTTATAATTGGTGTTGTTTGTTTGATTTTAAATGTCAACCACTAATCCATCAGCTATCTCATCCTGGGTAACGATAGGTCAGTTGGACAAAAAGATACAGAGGAAATGAACGAGGTACGAAAGAATCGAGCGTAATATTTATTGCAAATCCAAATGGATCGCTATTAACTTTGTGTCGTTTCTTCATTCACGTTATCATATAAACAAATGAGATGATATTTTGGCAGTAACTATATTATGTTCTAAGGTATCCACTACATTCATTGAAATAAAATTATTTTTACCGTCCATGCGGTCTTTCGGATTTGCGATTAATGTTACGCTCGATAGTACCCCGTTCATTACTTCTGTCTCTTTTTGTTCAACTGACCTATCGTTTCCCAAAATGAGATATCTGATGGATTAGTGGTTGACACTTACCCGCTCACATTCACACCAAACACAATTACAATATTTTATATGCCACTCCAGTATTGTCCAGCTACATACCAGACTTAACTACGAATGCGAATTTACTCTCAAGCTAGGAAACACAATTCATCATTTACGAGTGACTGCACACTTACTCGTTGTAGTTTTAAAACAGCATTTAGTGTGAGTCTTTTAGAGAATTGCTTTTTAAATTGAGGCTATACATAGACTGAATATTTTGTTTGATTTAATTCTTAAACTTTTGCTAAGTTTATAAAAAAACATTGTAATTGTAAAATAAGTAAAAAATATCTGACAAATAATCGACATTAACATTAACTTTAACTCTCTCAGCCGGTTACAGTTATCAGTTAAAGTTGGTGCCCACCTCCTCCACCACAGCCCCCAAGAGGGTGCCAAACGCCATCCTGCAGCCGCAGGGCAGAAGAAGCTGCAGCAGAGGGGGATGCCCCGGTGCTGCATCCGCGTCGCGCGAATAGTGCGCGCGAAGACCAGTGATAATGAGTTAAAGTTGACGTCATTTAACAATTTTCAAATGTTGCTGTTAATTCTTTCCTTAACGAGTACTGTAACAAATTTAGTAACCTAAACTATAGTACGCAGCAATATATAATGCGCATCGACCGTAAGACTTCAGATAATTTCGGCTCTGTAGAGCATTATCTCTTTCGCACACAACCAATTAAACTTAAACTCAAACTCAAAAATTTACGAGAGCGACGTTTGTCGACCATTTTTAATAAAGTTTTGACCAACACCGGACTACCAGTAGTCTATATCTTATGTAGACAGTGCGCAGCAGAGATAACGCTCTACGAAGTCGAAACTAAACGATTGTCTCTGTCGTAAGCTCGAAGTGCAATATTTCTCGACGAGTAGGTGTAAGATGATACAGCCTAAGTACACAACTCCATCTAGTGGTTGCTTACAAAAACGTGGAGTGAGTGGAGCACGCTTCGTTTCCTGTCTAAATTACGCGTCGGATGCAAACACTGTTTTTGCAATTTTCACCTCTCGTGAGAGTCTTTTTACCTGTTAAGTTTTAAGTACATACTTCCCGATTTCGACGTTTCCTTTTGAAGTTATACTAAGACTTCTTTTGGCGTATTTGAAAACAAATATGAGAGTGAATATTCAGGATGCGCGCGCACACCGACAGATGAAACCGGCAGTCTGAAGTTAGTTGCTAAACTCTTTTGTCGTTTTTTGTTTAACCAGTACTCGTACTCTTACAAATTTATTAAAGCTGGTGATGTGACCCACCCTAAGTACCCAACTCCATCTAGTGGTTGCCCACAAAAACGTGGAGTGAGTGGAGCACGCTTCGTTTCATGTCTAAATCACGCGCCGGATGCGAACACAGTTTTTGCAATTTTCACCTTTCGTGGAGAGTCCTTTTTACCTGTTGAGTTTAAAGTACTTCCCGGTTTCGTTTCTTTCATGTGAGGCTACCAATTTGCGGTTATTTTCATTTTGCACGAGTCATTTCGTAATTTTTATTTTATCGCTCCTAAGCTAAGGAGAAGGAGCTGAAGGATATTCGCACTCTGTTACCTAATTACTGTATTCAAAGTCAAAGAGACTTTACATAACGTGATTCGCTTTCGTAATGGTAGTCTTAGAGGTGGTCTAGACCTTGTAGGTACTAACTTTTAATAACTCGGTTCAGCCAAAAGACGTCCACTGCAATTCTTCATGTAGATGCGTTACCATATTTAATGCCTGAATTGTTTTGATTCTGTGATTTCTTATTACAAGGTCATACGAGTACATCAGTATCTAACAAACATACGTTAGTGCTAAATACCTACTACCATTTAGTAGCAGATAGATCTGATAAAGCACCTACGCTATTGATTTCGTATACTATAATTCTAGATACTACTGCTAAAATCATATTATACTGGTGGTAGAACTCCAGTGACGGAGCTCGCGGGCGTAGGCACCACCGCATTACCTAATATACTTGCCGTTAAATGGTAGTGTTCAGCACTATCGTGTTTCGGTTAGGTGGTAATGTACGGCTCTGTAATTTCCGGCACAGAGGCATAACACCTAATGCCTCAGGAGTGGCAGCGCATTTGCATTTTGACCTCTGGTCATTGTGTGGGTGTCTATAGGCTGCAGTCATCACTTAACATCAATGTGAACTGCACGCTTGTTTGCCACTTTCATTACATAAAAAAAAAAGAAATACATATAATAAGACAAAAGTCGAGTGTACATTAACCCCCTTGTATTTTTCTATCGTGCACATTTGACAATGCAACTGACAAAGACAAAGCATTCTATAGCTAAAACGTATCTAATGTACGATTATGAATAAGGGGGTAAATGTTTTTTCAAAAAACTGGTAGAGGGCGATTAAAGAACAGTAACAAAAACAAAAAAAAAACATTTTTTGCAATTTTGGTCTGTCTGTCTGTCTGTCTGGTACGTTATAACTTCGAAACTACTTAAATTACTTAAACGCGGTTTTCACAGGTGGATTATATATAATTAGGAGCGTTGTCAAATCTTTGTATCGTCAAAACCAGTTTAGGGAAAAAGAAATAATGGTGAATTGAAAATTTTCTTCAAGCACTGCTTCAAATTTTTAAACAGAATTAAATGCGGTTTACTTAAAATAATTTAATTAATTTACGCACGAACCTGTAATTTTTGGCCCAGAGGCATAGCACCTTAGACCTTAAGAGTAGTAACGTATCTGCAGTCATCACTCACATCAATGCAGTAACATCAAACTGAACTGCCTTGTTTGCCACTTCCATTACATAAAAAAATATATAATTTAGGCTAGCCGTGCCCGCGACTTTATCGGCGTAGAATTTAACAAAATCATTGTTCAGTATCTACGCGGACGAACACACACACACGGGCACATGACAGCTAGTATAAAATATTACAGGCAAAAATCTTGGGCAATTGAAGCAACCACGTAAATATTAGGTTCGATTCAGCTCCGGATGTGTCGACCGATAAATAAAACAGCAAGATACAGCCTTAGCTTCGTGCTGTCGCTCGTATGATATATGATGTTGTATCTTTACTTCTGTGTTTAACTTTTGTATTTCATTTTGCTTTAATGTGGTACGAAACTGGAGTGGTAAGCTAAGACATAGTTTCAAAATTAAATATCATCGTTTATATTACCGTGAGTTTGCATTGATGAAACATTCACATATAAACATTTTTTTTTTATGTAATGGGCGTGGCAAACAAGCATGCAGTTCACATTGATGGTAAGTGATGACTGCAGCCTATAGATACCCACATGAAGACCAAGGTCAAAATGCAGATGCGTTACCACTCCTGAGGCCTAAGGTGTTATGCCTCTGTGCCGGAAATTACAGGGCCGTACATTACCACCTGACCGGAACACGATAGTGCTGAACACTACTATTTAGCGGCAAGTATATTAGGTAATGCGGTGGTGCCTACGCCCGCGAGCTCCGTCACTGAAGCTCTACCACCAGTAAAAAAAAACACGAACAAACATGTTAAAATGATAGGTTTGACAGCAGTGCGAACGCTAGCACCAACAAGACATTTATCGCAATACATACTTTATGCGACGAGTTGCGAAACATCATCATGTTTAATGTTTTAGTGCAAACTAGGGGTTCCAACATCCTAACTTTTTTTTTGTTACTCACTTCAAATTTTGTCCATTAAACTATTTTGAAAAAAAAAATTATAAGTGTAAGATTAACTGAGTGTCGTGTTTTTTTTTTTTGGGAATTTACATACAGACATCTATTTAAAATCAGAGATTAAAATACAAATTCATTACCTTGCATGGGGTTTGAGTTGTTTTGCCTCTGTGATTAGATTTTACGGGGCCATATTTATATATTTAACAAAGATTTAAAAACATGACTCTTATATCTCCGAAATTGATCTCTATGTTAAAGATTCACTTAATTATGAAACACGTTACCCTATTTGGGTACCAAATTTCAAATTAATCGATTCAGTTCAGTCGGAGACACAGACAGAAGCACGAAATCTTATTAGGGTTTCGTTTTGTTATTTTTGAGGCACGGAACCCTAAAACTAACAATATTATTTTAGACATCTCTATTAATTGCTACAGCCAAAAATTATGACCAATCCATGGAACCATGTAAGTATAAGGTCCGATTCGCCTACGGAAGAACCGACCTATAATTCAAGGGGTAGATGCAGGCTCGCTTCAATATTGTCGGTCAGTGTGATATAATAGGTTGGGGAAAAAGTCTTTTCGCATTATAGTATGTATGAACTTGTAATAAAATCTCTTTGGCTGTAGTATTTGTATCTGGCTGGTTTTGGTATCATTGAAAGTTAAAATTTTAAAGAACATAATTCCTAATTCAAATTAGGCAAATGATTTTCATTTGTTTTTCGTACTGTCAAGATGAGTGAATCTAATGAAGAAATTCGATACATTTTAAAATTTCATTACAAAAAAGGTAAAAATGCAACGCAAGCCGCGAAAAAAATTTGCGATGTTTATGGACCTAGTGCAGTGTCTGTGAGAGTAGCACAAATTTGGTTTAAGCGTTTTCAATCCGGAAATTTTGATGTCAAAGATGCACCTCACTCTGGTCGCCCTATTACGGATAAAATGGATGACATTTTTGAAAAAGTGGAGCAAGATTGACATATCAGTAGCAACGATGTAGTTGAAGAACTGAGAATTGATCACAAAACACTTTTGGCGCATTTGAAAAAAGCTGGGCACAAAAAAAGCTCGATATTTGGGTACCTCACGAGCTCACTGAAAGAAACCTAATGAACCGTGTACTCATTTGTGATTCTTTATTACGACGTAATGAAACCGAATGATTTTTGAAGAAGCTGATAACTGGTGATGAAAAGTGTATCACGTACGACAAGAACGTGCGAAAAAGGTCGTGGTCAAAGGCCGGTCAGGCTTCACAGACTGTGGCGAAACCCGGGTTAACTCGCAATAAGGTGATGTTGTGTGTGTGGTGGGATTGGAAGGGCATTATTCATTATGAGCTATTACCACCAGGCAGGACTATCGATTCTGAACTCTACTGCGAACAACTGATGAGATTAAAGCAAGAAGTTGAGAGAAAGCGGCCGGAATTGATCAACAGAAGGGGTGTGGTGTTTCATCATGATAACGCTAGACCTCTCAAATCTATAGCCACTCAGCAAAAATTAAGAGAGTTTGGCTGGGAGGTGTTAATGCATCCGCCGTATAGTCCTGACCTTGCACCTTCAGATTTCCACCTGTTTCGGTCTCTTCAGAATTCTTTATGCAATGTTAGGTTAACATCACGAGAGGACTGCCAAATCCACTTGTCGCGGTATTTTGATGAGAAGTCCCAAAATTTTTATAGCAATGGGATCATGTCCCTACCTACAAGATGGCAAAAGGTTATCGAACAAAATGGTACATACATACTTTAGTTAAATTTAAATAAACTATATTAAAAATGTTTTGAATAATCTTAAAAAATGCGAGGAAACTTTTTTATATACTGGTGTGTTATTTTTTATGTATATATAATCAGTTTTAGTATATTATCTTGTGGTCAATTAGACTATTCATTTCATAACTCATCACTTCATGAATAATTAAGTTCAAAAAAAATAATCTCAAAATTTACAACAAAGGTTAGGACGAAGGGTGCGGCGGCAATACAAAAAAATACCTGGCACCGTTCGGTATTAGGTTTCTTTTTTTTCTGACAGTATTAATTATTATTTTATATATTTACGTAATCAAATGTTAGCGAAATAGTATACGAATCGTTGAGTTGCGAAATGATACATTTGCGGAATTATGTATTTGTGGAATTAATAGTGTACAAAACGTTGGTTTTGAAATAAAGATTTGCATAAAGTTTGTCGGTGAAACATTAGCGAACCGAGTCTTAAACATCTTATGCTATAGGTAATTCTATCAGTCATATCTAACCATAGAGCAAAACAGACCACTGGCCGCGGCGGACTGGAGGGGAGTAGCCATAGCGTTTATTACCGATGCAAAACAGTATGTCATTTTTTGCGGGGGGAAAAGCGTGCGACACACACGCACACTACAAAAATCGTCTATTACTACGAAACTCACACCTTGACTTTAACAAAATACAGAAACAATTGCACGCACACATTTATACATCTAGGCGACAGGTAAACGCCCATTTGGGCTTGTACTTGGACAAAGGGGAAAGCCTGCATATGGCTACTCCCCTCCGGTGTTGCTCTATGTATCTAACGAACTCGTTTAATTTTGCAAAATCAAACAAAAACTATACAAAAGTAAACAGCCAATACCGAAGTTACCCTCTTGATTACTTCCCGTTAACTGTCTTAGCTTAACCCGACGTTAATCTCACTAAATCTCGCTACTTGAATTAAATAAAAGGACCGGTCCTCGTAAAGGCTTCACCCAAACAATTTTATGTAATCAGCTCTTTGTAGTGTTTTGTAATTTTGACTTTGTTTAATAAACATCCGTGAGTAGATTAGATAATGCTCCGTCAGCAATATATCGTATATCTATTCTTGCTAGCATACAGGTAAAACAACTAAAGGCTAATTTAGGCTTAAGTTGTGTCTGAAGTTACGGGCTTATATTATTGACGGTTCGTCGGTGTTTACGTTGTTTTCAACCTTTTTTCCAAGAAGAAAGGTTTAATTACATATTAATTATAGTTCTAAATTAAACAATGAAATTAAATTTCAACGACTTATTTACATAGTTTTAATATTAATTATTAAAATACGTCTGTAAATTCTTATTTGCAATAATAAATTCTAGACATTTAATTAAATCACAAGAATTTTTTTTTGTGTACAAAACTATTAACGTATACAATTTTAAATCTAAAATAGAATCTAATAAATTTTGTCACTGTTCACCAGGACAAACCATTTCAGTGACAGTTTTTTTTTTACTTTGTTAGGTATAACCATTACGATACAATTTTCAAACGTCCGAACACCACCATTTAGCTGGCGAAGAGGTGAGGGGAACACTTGGAGGAGGCACTTGAATTTAGGCAAAACTATATTTTAAAGGGGTTTCACTAACGGATTCCTGAATTAAAAAAAATGTACTTTTCAATACCACTATATTATTCAAAATTTTTTGCAACAATGTCCAACACAATGTCCAAGGGTGAGTGTACCTTAAATAATAATATCGTTGAATATTTTATTTTATTATTTATTTATAAATCTTTTATGCACATGAATAATAGGCACATAAAGCGGACTTAATGCACCATCCACCACTTAAACTAGGGCATTATCAACCAGTCAACCTTCGGGTTGAAAAAGGATGAATAGGTGTGCTGAGAGGTGACAATATATCCATATTAAGTACATAGAGAATAATATTATCTTGTTTGGGTAATTAATATATGTATATTGATGCACAATTACAGCTTTCTAGTACTAAAACTCTTTGAGCTAGGCTCGACGGACGGACGGACATGGCTACACTCTAAGAGTTCCTAGCATTTTAAGAAATCCTAAAAAAAAAATCTCGGTAGCCTAGTGGTAGCAGGCCACTACTACTACGCTGAGGTACTGGGTTCGATTCCCAGGTAGGGGATTATCAGAGATAATGGTGTAAAGTCTATGGTTTTATTGGGATTATTCCATTTTCTGGAAATTTCCCAGTATCTCTAAGTTTGGTAATGTACCCGGAGATGTCAACAGGCTCGCCACCTGTTACATGGGCCAAAAAACGTAACCGACGAATCATGGGTGTTTGCATGTATGCTCGAATGCATGCATTTACCTGCCTACCCCTTCGGGGATTAGCGTTTACGTTTACGTAAGAAAAAATCCACTAAAAGAAACAAAAACATTGTTGAGCCGTTTAAGGCTCTACGAGATTATACCCGGACTGTATCCAGTCGAAGCCTCAGTCCGGGACAGACTCGGGTATGGGATCAATGGGACTTAAGCCATAAAATGGATTTACATGATTCAATACCAATGAACCTGTTTTGTTGTCCTATAAAGATATATCAAACTTTTTGTTTGAGAATGACGAGGGCAGTAACTACCTACGATTCAGACGTGTTAAAATCAGAAGATATGGGATGAGACAAGTTAAGCCTCGTATTCATGGTAAACATTTGTTTAGCCAGTTAATCAACGTTGTTGATGAACAGCGAGAATACTGCTGGACAACATGATGTGATCAACTCCGCAACACAAATGTTGTCCGGCAATATGTTGACAGCAACTCAGCAACATGTTTATGCAACTATGTTGCTAAACAAATGTTTACCATGAATACGAGGCTTAACTTTTGAAATCCATGTTTGTACTGGATCAACTAGATATAAAATACAAATAAATTGTTTTTAGTATTAACATGGATCAACATTTTGATTATTCTAAGATCTATCATAAAATTTTGTTAATTATTAGTTTGAATCATAGAGAGCAACACGGGCCACCGGCCGCCGCGGCGGATCGGAGGGGAGTAGCCATATGAAGGCTTTTCCCTCTATTAATGTACAAGCCCAATTGGTCCTACGCCTGTCGCCCAGTTGGTTAAATGTGTGCATGAAATTGTTTATGTATTTTGTTAAAGTCAAGGTGTGAGTCGTAGTAATAGACGATTTTTGTAGTGTGTGTGTGCGTCACACGTGTTTCCCCTCGCAAAAAATGACAGACTGTTTTGCATCGGTAATAAACGCTATGGCTACTCCCCTCCGTGTTGCTCTTTGATTTGAATAAATATCTTTGAACTTTGAATGGAGATCATTTACAATTATTATTTGTCCGTAGACCAACCAGACTAGTTAAGAGTTATTTAAAACATATTTAAAAATAACTCTACTACATTCATTCATTACTTTAAAAAGTGATGCAAGTGTTGATTCCTTGTAACACTGATTAGACGTGAGTAGATCATATAAATATATCCCTAAAATAAACAGCATCACCGTATTTTTGAGACGTGTTTCCTGCGCACTTTTCCTAAATAATAAATACGAGGCAACGTCAATGTCAGCTCCACAAAGAACCGAGAGAACCGAGCGGTGCGCGCGACACCCTTTCGACAACCACTTTGCTAAATTCACCTATTGTTTATAGCTGCTTTTGAGTTACAACTATGCTCTATATATTTCCGATCTGTGTATACTTTATGTGTTTTTGTTTAAGGTATGATGATTTTTCTGGCATTTTTTAAACAGAACATTTTCAGAACCGCGTATTGCCGTTAACATAATAGAAAAAAAAATCTACTAACTAAGGTATTTAGTTATGTAAATACCTCAGGAATTTACATAATTTCACTAGCTGTTGCCCGCGGCTTCGCCCGCGTGGATGTCGTTTTATAAATATTTTTTCCTGAATATTCTTTTTGCTATAAACCTCACGGAGCCCAAGACCTTTCTAACGAATGCAAAACCGCGGAAATCGGTTCGTGCGTTCTGGAGTTATAGCGTCAGGAAGGAAAACCCGACTTATCTTAAACCGAGTTCAAAAAACGAGAAGGTTCTCAATTCGGGTGGAATATATATATATATATATATATATATATATATATATCTATTTTTTTTAATGTATGTGCGTGAATTTCGCCGAGATTTCAATACCGATTTACGTAATTCTTTCTTTGTTTGATGCGGAATAGTTTCGAATTGATCCCATAAAAATTTGATTCAGATAGGCCCATCACACAGGTTTTTATTTTATGAGCATTTTTTTACTTATTTTCACCTCAAACTAAAGGAATAAGAATAGACGGCGAGTTGTCATACAGTGCGTTGAATTCACTGACGTCCCAGATAGTCCTAATGCGCGAATTTTCTTTGCTATAAACCTCGCGGAGCGCGAGACCTTTCCAACAAATGCAAAACCGTGGAAATCGGTTCGTGCGTTTTGAAGTTAACCCGACTTATTTATATATAATAGATATAAGTGAATGATATTTGATAGCGTTTTTGAAAGAGAAACATGAAATAAATCTGCTGTTTTACGAATATCAATAAAGAACAATGGCATACGATAAATTGGAGAGTGTTTGTCTAAATTACTTTTCGAAATCAGGTAGTTTTTTTTTTCTATTATGTAAACGGCAGTGCGCGGTTCTGAAAATATTTTGTTTGAAAAATTACTGCCTCAGTAGCGTAGTGGTAGCAGGCTACTACTACTGCGCTGGGGGTCTTGGGTTCGATTCCCGGATCGAGGACTATCATAGATTTCAGTTTAAAATCCTTTGTCTCTGGTTCTATTGGGATTTTTTAATTTTCTGGAAGTTTCCCAGTACCTCGGAGTTTCGGAGTTTGGTTATGTGTCCGGAGATGGCAACAGGTTCAACACCATGTTACATGGGCCAAAACGTAACCGGCGAGTCGTGGGTGTTTGCATGTTTGCTTGAATGCATGCATTTACCTCTACCTATCCCTTTGGGGATTACAGGCGTGAAGTTACGTTAATGATGTACAAATGAAATCTGAAACAATTTTTGTTTGGTGAAAGTCAATGTTGCATTCAAAGAAGAATGCCACGTATCACATTTTAAGTAATGGAATACTGCAGTTAAAACGAAGCAATCTCTCTCTTTCTTAAATATTTCTTATATCATATCGTATAAATATAATAAATGCGTTTATCTTTCACGCAAAAACTGCGGAACCATTTTCATGGAATTTGCAGCACACATAGAGGGTAACTTGAATTAACACATGAGATGGTTTTTATCCTGAAAAATGTTCCTGTGGGATGCCATGGGATGATTTGATGAGTTTCCAAAGGTTACGTGAAAAGCGACCTAAAGGCGGGCGGAGCCGCGGGCAACAACTAGTCTATACAAATAAATAAAATTGGAGTGCCTGTTTGTAATATTTAAATAACCGCTTTTTACTAAATGCATATGTATGTATACACGGTACATATACCGAAACAACATTTTTTACTATTTGTGTCTGTCTGTCTGTTTGGCGGGGCTAATCTTGGGAACAGCAGGACGGATTCTGACGGGACTTTCACTGGCAGATAGCTGATGTAATAAGGAGTAACTTAGGCTACTCTTATACTAGCTGCGCCCACGACTTCGTCCGGGTAGGTACTGAACAATCATAAATTCTAACGCGGCCGAAGTCGCGGGGGTACAGCTAGTAATATTTATTTATTTATTTATTTCACAAACTTAAATCTATCCTCTATCCAATATATAAAATTCACCAGCTACTTGAATGTAAAATGGATTGTATTTAATTGAAAATACTAATTTCAACATAGAAGCCGGTGTCAACGCCACAAAGAACCGAGCAGTGCTCATGACATTCTTTCGACGGAGACTTTACGTGTTCATTACATTATTAATAAATATAACTACGTTAAGAAAAACCGACTTCAAAACTGAAAAGTAAAAAATAATAAAGATTTAATTGTAATTATATACTAGCTATTATTTATATGTGCTATTTACTAATAGGTTTGAAGTCGGTGCCAAGCCTTAAACAAATAATTATATTTTAATTACTTAAATATGAATACGAGCAAATTAATACACTGAACAAAACGTTACCGGCGAATCGTGGGTGTTTGCATGTATGCTTGTCGTCTGTGTTTTGACCTCGGTCTTTCTGTGGGTGTCTAATGGCTGCAGTCATCACTTAACATCAATGTGGACTGCATGCTTGTTTGCCACTTCCGTAACTTAAAAAAAAACTCAACAATTAATATTGCACATCCAGCCTGCGAAAGAGACGATCAGCTCGTTTCAACTTACTAGAACGTTATATCTGTTGCACACTACCTACGTAAGCACTGACAGACCGGTATTGGTCAAAACTAGATCAAAATGGTCGACAAACGTCAAATAGGTACGGCGTGAAAGAGATATCGCTCTACAGACCCGAAATAAGCCGAAGTCTCCTTCCTAGGCTCGATGTGAAACATTTAATGTTGAGCACTGTATTTCCTCATTGAATGGTCAGCACAACGAATTATGATTAACTATTTTACTGGTAGTAGGGTTCCCGTGTGGTCCTCGAGGGTGTAGGCACTACAGCATTACCTAATCCATCTGCCGTCAAATGATAATGTTCAGCACTATTGTGTTCCGGTAAGACGGTAATGTATGGCCTCTTACTAACTATTACAATGTTATATTATGTGAATTTAAAATGATTATGTGCTGTCGAAGGGGTTTCTGGTCATCCAAAACATTGTAAATTGGACTTTAACTTCATACAAATAAGTCACTTACGTGACGGACCGGATATTTCTTCGATAGAACTTATTCTATCACTGGTAGGTACCTATTGTAACAGTAAAAAATAAATCTAACGAAAGAATTGTAAATTAGAAGAGCGGAGCCCTCTGGCACAAATAAAACGGGACTCCAGTCTATTTTTTTCATAAAACATTTTGATATAGAAATAAAGATTATTTATTATTATTATTATTTCTCTCTCGTCAGCACGGGATCCAATTTGAACCCCGGACCTTTGTCAGGCTTGCGCGGGGACATGGGAGGTCCAACACGTAGAGGCCCTTTCGAGAATTTTGATCTACTTTGTAATGGGTTATATTCGGCGGGACCTCTCTCTGGCTGCATCAATAGTTAATACAGACACAGACAGACCCCGCAGAATATAATGGGACTATTGTAATGATAAGTGATTCGCCAAACTTTGGGCTATGTGGGTGAACTGGGGGGACTAGCTGGCTGGGCCTATGGAGTGAGATCCGGATTATTATTATTTCAGAGACGTAACGACTAAGATATCAGGGGTGGCAACGCATCTGCATTTTGACCTCTGCATCATCCATGTGAGCTGCATGCTTCTTTGCCACCTTCGTAACATGCTAGTTGGAATTACATGATATAAAAAAATGCCCATTTAATTTATTTATTACTAGCTGTGCCCGCGACTTCATCCGCGTGAGAATTTATGATTTTTCAGTAGCAACCCAGACGAAGTCGTGGGCGCAGCTAGTATAAAAGTAGCCTAAGTTAGTCCTTATTACATAAGTTATCTGCCCGTGAAAGTCCCGTCAAAATCGGTCCAGCCATTCCCGAGATTAGCGTGAACAAACAGACAGACAGACAAAAATTGTAAAAAATGTTGTTTTGGTATATGTACCGTGTATACATACATATGCATTTAGTAAAAAGTGGTTATAGTCCAGGAGGAATCGGCGCATGAGTACCGAAAACTATTCCACCTCAATTTTTTTATGCGATCCTCTTTAAATTGTCCTACTGATGATATAAATGCATGTTGCCATGGGGCAACCCCGTGCTATATTGTTTAAACTGAAATTGTTTAAACAATTGCAAGGAATTGTTATTTTTCAACCGGACAATTTTTTTTTATATTCTTTATTGAAATACGAATAAAAAAAGTCCTATGACTTTTCACGATAAAGTTAATATTTTTAGAGATATGAATTTTTAAAGGTTCGAATAATCTCAAATTTGGGTACTTTTGACCCATGAAAAATATATTAAAAAAAAATAAAATATAAATAATATTTTTTTTTTAATTCTTTATACAATAGTTAATAATATTCTTAATAGAGACTTTTAAAAATTTTATTATTTATACCTGTTTTATAATTGTTAATTTCACGCGCTCACAAGTATGCGCCGCTTACCTTTAAGTATCGCCGTCTCTCTCTGACTCATGCGCTGCATCGGCCTCTCTATGTCCTAAATCATTATTTATCATTTATCTTAAAAACTATTAACTTTATTAACTAAATTTACAGAAAACAAATTGTAGACAATTTAATTATTAATAACATTGCTCTCTTTAACAATCTTGATAAAGTTAATAGTTTTTAAGATAAATGATAAATAATGATTTAGGACATAGAGAGGCCGATGCAGCGCATGAGTCAGAGAGAGACGGCGATACTTAAAGGTAAGCGGCGCATACTTGTGAGCGCGTGAAATTAACAATTATAAAACAGGTATAAATAATAAAATTTTTAAAAGTCTCTATTAAGAATATTATTAACTATTGTATAAAGAATTAAAAAAAAATATTATTTATATTTTATTTTTTTTTTAATATATTTTTCATGGGTCAAAAGTACCCAAATTTGAGATTATTCGAACCTTTAAAAATTCATATCTCTAAAAATATTAACTTTATCGTGAAAAGTCATAGGACTTTTTTTATTCGTATTTTAATAAAGAATATAAAAAAAAAATTGTCCGGTTGAAAAATAACAATTCCTTGCAATTGTTTAAACAATTTCAGTTTAAACAATATAGCACGGGGTTGCCCCATGGCAACATGCATTTATATCATCAGTAGGACAATTTAAAGAGGATCGCATAAAAAAATTGAGGTGGAATAGTTTTCGGTACTCATGCGCCGATTCCTCCTGGACTATTATTTTTATATTACAAAAACACTACGATGTTATTTATTTGTAAAGATGACGTTAAATTTACATTTACCGACATTAGATTTGGATCCTGAACGGTTGGTTCAAAAAGTATGGAGTTCTTATCTGCTATATTATTATATTTATTCAAGTATATATTTGCTTATATATTCATACTACTGTATTTATTCAATCTTATTTATTTATGTGTATATTTTATTCCTATGTATGAACTATGTTTATATTTATATATATATGTGTGTGTGTATATCTTTATGTAATTTGTCTGTAAACTCCCATTAAGTAATTTGTTTATTATTTTTTTTTTTTTCCTATGATTTCTGTTTCTCTATGGATTTTTTTTTTATATTGCACCCCCACAATATGGATCCACTACCACTAGGTCGACTGGTAGAGAATGCCTTATGGCATTAAGTCCGCCTAATGTACCTAAATGTGCATTAACGTTTAAATAAATAAATAAATAAATATATTAATCTCTGTTTGTAAAACAATGTACATTTGTACATGAACAATAAAAACAATACTTAATAAAATGTGACAGTAACAAGTATTTCTCATTTGGGACAAAACAATACAGAATTCCGCAAGCATAACAATACGCAAATGCAGTAGTATATTATCTTTGAGACCTCAATATTACCAATCGTCAATTCACCAGAGAATATTGGTAATGTTCACAAGGCTATCAGTATTGTAGGGGAATATTATCAGTATTGACACAATATTCTCAAATCCCGTTGGAGATTCAGTGAATTGTCGTAAAATCCGGATTTGTTTAATCCACTGCAACGTCTCACTTTAAGTAGATTCCAGAATATTCAAATATTTTAAACGGAATCTTCTTGGATCTAAATTATACATTTCAGGTTCTTGGTTTAACCCTTTTACTTACACTGACGGTTTGGGTGAAATTTGCCATTTTGTATCTTTTATGTATTTTGAAGCGCGCATGGCCCCGCGGCTGTTGTAGATCATAGGCGATCTACTCGGTCAAGCACTACGGCCGCGGTCGGGTAGTATGATGGGTGACCGCTAGTGGCAAATGAAATGAGCGTTTCCGTGCTTCGCAGGGCACATTAAGCCATCGGTCCCGTTTGCTATCGATAGATAGCAGTCGTTAAACCTTGTCGGAGGCCTTATGGGCGGTTTAAAAATATCCGACAGCGGGTTGGCCACTAATTCACCCACCTCCACCAATCCGTATTGGAGCAGCGTGGTGGATTAAGCTCCAGGCCCTTTCCCCAAAAAGGGGAGAGACTCGTGCCCAGCAGTGGGACGTAATGGGTTGTCATTATTATATTATTGTTATGTATATTGCGGGACTTAAATTAATGTGAAAATAATGTCAATGCCAATTTGGTCTTGCACTCAATATCACTCCCGAATTGCACTTCACTCGATATGTCAACGCCCAGGATGCCGATACTCTTTCCTACGGCGAGCGGAGTGTCCTGGAACTGTGGTGCTACAATAAATGGGGACCTACAGAAATTCCTCTGCAACTGTTTTACAATCAGCTGTTACCAATACAACCTTCCAAGAAGAAAGACTTGCTTGATTTATGTCGATAAAATATTATCGGGAGAATATTTTTTAGTCATTACCAAAATTTAGTAGCATTTAAGACATTGCAAAAAATATGCAATAAATAAAAGCAAAAATGAAGAAAATTATTGAAAACTTAGTGAGAATTACTGATTAATATTGACTTTGGTCGTTTTATTACTTGATTATATAAAAAAGATTTTATTTTTTTTTGTTTATACCAGACAAGTTTATTAGTTTGTTATGTTTTTGTAATTTTATTTAAAAAATAATAATCAACGTAAGATCTCTTGTAACAGTGTCCTTTATGTAATTGATGTAATTTTTTATCATGCAAATACCAAAAATGCGGGTCCATAAAAGTAGATTTAAGGCAAATTCAATTTTATTTCAATGAATCAATAAAACTATTGCGTTTTTTTTAATAATTGAAAGAATCTAACTGAAAAGTCAGTTAGTAGGTTAGCAGATAGTAAAACGTATAAGTGTCAATGTGACATAAATAACTAAATATCGAAATAGCTTGTATTGTAATTAATTATTTATCAATTACTTTACATATTAATTGATTTTTTAGGTAACAAATTAAAAATATATACATTTTACGCTGATTAGCGTAACACGCGTATAATGGCCAATATGACACATTGGCCCTTTTAGGGTGTTCTTAAAGAAAAATAATTTTAACAAAAATTAACGTAGATGGACTAATGTGACGTAAAATAAAAACCAGTAAATGTTCATTTAAAATACCATAGCATAAATGACGAGGAAAGTTGTCTTAGCAAACAAGCAAAGATTCGTAAACTTCGGGTTTATCAATCTGAAGTTATAGTAAATTTAAACTTTGGAGGTCTCTGTAAAGCTGCAATTTTGCATTTTGGCCCATATACATAGGACCGATCGATTACTTGATCAATTGAAAAATCAAAGCTACTGCTAACACAGAAATTCCTAACCTCAAAAATGTGGAGAGGTCCCTAACCGAATTGAGAGGCACTCAAGCAAATTGGGCCGGCTGTTAGATGATTCGATTATTGCAAGTTTCACGTCGATGCAGCACCTATCGAGATTCCAGACGCTTCAGCTGTGATTCTAAATAGCTTCGTATAATAAGGGTATGATCTCAAATTAAATAAATTTGGCTAAGATATCTTATCAGTAATCCTCACGGAAATGGATTTAAGTTTGTTTTGGTAGAAATTAAATAAAATTAATCTATAAGAAAAAGGCCTATCGCTTGGAGAAAACACATCAAACTTAGATAAGATGAAAAAACCGGTCAAGTGCGTGTCGGGCCACGCGCAGTGTAGGGTTCCGTATTTAGTGCATTTACAGAGTAAGAAATGTAATGAAAAACTTCTTATAGGTTTTCCAGTAATCTATAGGCAAAGAACTATTTTCCACTTTTTTTTATATGGTCAATTTTTGTCGTTTTTCTTAAATAACTTCAAATTTGTATATACAAAAATTAAAAAAATATATATCTGAGATGCTGACAACAACTTCTTTCATTTGATATGTCACACGACACAGTTTACGATTATTTTTTTATTTTCTGGTTTACCCCCTGAAAGTGGCCCCCTTGTTTAAAATTTATTATTTTACTTGACGTGTTCATCTTTGGGTTACCAATTTACATATATTCTTCAAATTTCAACTCAATCGGTCTAGTAGTTTCGGAGCAAATTGGCTGTGAAGGATGGACAGACAGACAGACAGACAGACGCACGAGTGATCCTAAAAGGGTTCCTTTTTTCTTTTAAGGTACGGAACCCTAAAAAACAAAAAGAATCGTAATGGCTTAAAAAGTAAAAATTATGCTTAAACTAAAACAGAAATAACGTCACATAAACTACGTTTTACTGGTGGTAGAGCTCCAGTGACGGAGCTCGCGGGCGTAGGCACCACCGCATTACGTAATATACTTGCCGCTAAATGGTAGTGTTCAGCACTATCGTGGTAATATACGGCCCTGTAATTTCCGGCTCAGAGGCATAACACCTTAGGCTTCAGGAGTGGTAACGCATCTGCATTTTGAACTTGGTCTCCGTGTAAGTGTCTAGAGGCTGCAGTCATCACTGAACATCAATGTGAACTGCATGATTGTTTGCCACTTCCATTATGTAAAAAAAATAACACGTGAGTTTTTTTTAGACTGTACTAAAACTGTGGCCACGTAATAACTATCACAGACGTAACTTCACGCCTGCAATCCCCGAAGGGGTAGGCAGAGGTAAATGCATGCATTCAATCATACATGCAAACACCCACGACTCGCCGGTTACGTTTTGGCCCATGTAACAGGTGGCGAACCTGTTGCCATCTCCGGGCACATTACCAAACTCCGGGGTACTGGGAAACTTCCAGAAAATGGAAAAAGCCCAATAGAAGCAGAGATAAAGGATTTTAAACCGTTATCTCGAATACCCCCGACCCGGGAATCGAACCCAGGACCTCCAGCGTAATAGTAGTGACTATCAGAGAGATATTACAAATAGGGTCTCGAGAGTGTCAACGCATTAGATCTGCCTTTTGACCTATTACCGGGTCGGGGGCTTCCAGAGATAAATTATGGAAAATCCTTAAACTGTGATTCTATTAATATTTTTCATTTTTTGGAAGTTTCTCAGTACCTTAGAGTTTGATAATGTAGCCGGTTTAGTCAACAGGCTCACCACATGTTATACGGGCCATAACAACCGGCAAATCGTGGGAATTTACTTGAATGCATACGTTTACCTCTGCTTATCCTACGTGGGTGAAATCACGTTACATAAAAACCTACATTGATTACGATCGGAAACGTAGATGAATGCATAAAATCCATATTCAAAAACATATTTCAAAAGAGAGAAGATTTCAACCGCAAAACTGACGGCTCGCAAATCGTTCAGTAAAAATAAACAATGGGGGTACTGATTACGGCAGAATTGCCGGTCCCACTCCGTAACGGTGTAGTGGAGCCAATCACCGCTCGCGTTCTCAGCAATCGGCCCTTGCAAATAGAGTACCGACTAGGAGTGTATTGTATTCGGACGAACGATAATATTGTTGCAATTTTATTATAATTCATTTTTTTAAAATATAATAATAATAATGTAATAATAAAAATATTATCAACCTATTATATGTCTCTGCTGCTGGGCACGAGTTTCTCCCCTTTTTGGGGGGAGGTCTGGAGCTCACTCCCCCACGCTGCTCCAATGCGGGTTGGTGGAGATACGGGTTACGGGTTGCCAACCCGCTGTCGGATGTTTTCAAACCGCCCATACGGCCTCCGACAAGGTTTAACGACTGCTATCTATCGATAGCAACCGAGACCGATGGCTTGACGTACCCCACGAAGCACGGAAACGCTCATTTTAATTTGGCACTAGCGGTCACCTATCACACACCCGACCGCGCCGATCAGTAGTATGACTTTTTTATTTTTATTTTATTTGTGTAATTGAAGTGGCAAACCAGCATGCAGTTCACATTGATGTCAAGTAATGACTGCAGCCTATAGACACCCATGCAAAGACCAAGGTCAAAATGCAGATGCGTTACCACTCCTGAAGTCTAAGGTGTTATGCCTCTGTCCCGGAAATTACAGGGCTGAACATAATATTATAATTTTTTATCATTTTATGTAACCAAGGTTGCAATTTGTTACTGGTGGTAGAACTCCAGTGACGGAGCTCGCGATCGTAGGCACCACCGCATTACCTAATATACTTGCCGCTAAATGGTAGTGTTCAGCACTATCGTGTTCCGGTCAGGTGGTAATGTACGGCCCTGTAATTTCCGGCACAGAGGCGTAACACCTTAGGCCTCAGGAGTGGTAGCGCATCTGCATTTTGACCTTAGTCTTTGTGTGGGTGTCTATAGGCTGCAGTCATCACTTAACATCAACGTGAACTGCATGCTTGTTTACCACTTCCATTACATAAAAAAAAAAATTAAAAAAATACCCTTAAACATCTACACAAGAACCAGAGGTCAAGATGCAAACAAATTTATTTACCAGCTTCGTTACATAAAAAAGTTACTTTGTTTCATAAATATCGTATCAAAAGTCTTAATTTTCTTTGGAAAACACATACCAATGTACACCTATTTGTTATGTAAAAAATAAGTTGAATGTACTAAAAAAAAACTGGTTGCCTGTAAAGTCGGTTTTACGGGCGAAGATTTTACGTGACAACGTCTTTTTCTCGGTAGAAAGGCATTCGCCGGTCCGGCAGGCCTCTCTCTCGTTCGGTGACTCATCGTTACGTTACCGGGCGTTACATTTTTTCATGAGTGACTCCGAGCCGCAACCTAATTTAAGACGTTGTCACGTCAATAAGAGTTTCCACCACTACTACGCTGGAGGTCCTGGGTTCGATTCCCGGGTCAGGGGCTATCAGAGATAACGGTTTAAAATCCTTTATCTCTGGTTCTACAGGGATTTTTTCATTTTTTGGAAGCTTTCCAGTACCGCGGAGTTTGGTAATGTGCCCGGAGATGGCAACAGGCCCACCTGTTACATGGGCCAAAACGTAACCATTATACGTCCTACGGTTGGGCACGAGTCTCTCCCCTTTTTGGGGGGAGGTCTGGAAAACACGTATTTCTTATGTAAAAAATAAGTAAAATAAGAATTTCGTCGTAAAAAAAACGTTTCAAGCTTGTAAAGGCACAAGATTGGTAGACTCTGTTTACCACGTAGTGATTTGGTGTGAAGATAGGTTTTGTATGATTTACGATCTCAAGAGATGAGTCATATAAAAAATGTATATTGATTTAACTTGTAGTGACTCTAAAATAGCGTTTTTTTATGTAATAAAAGTGGCAAACAAGCATGCAGTTCACATTGATGTTAAGTGATGACTGCAGCCTATAGACACCCACACAATGACCAGAGGTCAAAATGCAGATGCGCTGCCACTCCTGAGGCATTAGATGTTATGCCTCTGTGCTGGAAATTACAGGGCCGTACATTACCATCTGATCGGAACACGATAGTGCTGAACACTAACATTTAGCGGCAAGCATATTAGGTAATGCGGTTGTGCCTACGCCCGCGAGCTCCGTCACTGGAGCTCTACCACCAGTAAAAATATAATTTGTAATCGGAAGTCACACATTCTAACAAATTTCGACTCTTAATAAATCTTGTCAACTGGTAATATGTTTAAATTAAACATGTATAGCTTTTCCTTAAAAACACAATTACGTTGCTCGTCCAATACTTACTTTCAAAATTAATTGCAGCATTAGGCGTTGTTCTATTTTTTGTCTTTTCTGCCTTGGGGACATTTTCTTCTGACCTTTGTCCTGTTGGGACATTTTCCTCTGACCTTTGTCCTATTGCGCAGCAAGAGATAGATAACTTAATTAAGTCTGTCATTCAAGCAAGACTGTACATAATATTAAATTTATTCTTCAACATATTTTGTATGTACTGGAAGTGGCAAACAAGCATGCAGTTCACATTGATTTTAAGTGATGACTGCAGCCTATAGACACCCACACAAAGACCAAAGTCAAAATGCATATCCGTTACCACTCCTGAGGCCTAATGTGTTATGCTTCTGTGCCGGAAATTACAGGGCCGTACATGACCACCCGGCTGGAATACGATAGTCCTGAACAATACTATTTAGCGGCAAGTATATTAGGTAATGCGGTGGTGCCTACGCCCGCGAGCTCCGTAACTGGAGCTCTACCACCAGTCCAATATCGATTACTGTGTATATTTTTTTATGTAATGAAGGTGGCAAACTTACTACAATATTTACTTTTTTGATAGACATAATAAAACTACAGAGTTTGCAGTTGAATGCATATTATACACTATGTGTGTATAGCGTATGTATGTATGGAATCGTCACATTCAATATTACGATACTTAAATATAAAAAAATCTGTTGCTGTTCGTTAGTCTCGCTAAGACTCGAGAACGACTGGACCGATTTGGCCAATTTTGGTTTTGAATGATTTTTGGAAGTCCAGGGACGGTTTAAAGGGAAAGAAAATATGAAGAAAATGAATGAAAATAGTAAAAACCACAATTTTAATTTTCCATAAAAATAGTCCGTATGTATCAAACCTTTGACACATTATTTCATTCTGAGGCAATACGAAGTTTGCTGGGTCAGCTAGTCAGACATAATGATATCTAAATAATAATTCGAATCGTTTTTTTTATCGATACTCAAAATACGCTCCCAACTGAGCAGGCGATTGGAAAAGAAGAAAACATCGATATTGGATTCAGTATCGCTTGCAACAGTCTAATTGTGCTCGATGCATTTTACCACATCGGCTGAGTAGACAATGAACTTTTTTAAATTTATCCCGGATGTCTTAGGAATCGGCTTGCATGTATGAAGAGAATGATGAAGGTAGACGAGGCACGGGAGGTATGTCAGGACCGGGATATCTGGCGCTCTACACTCTCTGCCTACCCCGTTAGGGACCTGGCGTGAGGATACATACATACATATATGTAGTGAGTGAGATTATTTGCATTGGCTGTTTTTTGAAGCCATCAAATCCGTATTAAATGCCAATTGACGTTTTGATCTTATTCGGTGACGCGCCTCGGCTTTGCACGGATTCAATGTTATAGTAGTAACATACGTCCGGATTTGGTACGCAGCGGACAGCGGATTCGGTACGCTCCGAACCAAATCTGTTCGTGTGTAGAGGAGTCCGGCGGAGATAATTATTATTAATCAAGTCCGATGCGGTCCGCTCGTGCATGTTTCGTCGTGTGTAGCGAGAGCGAATTTGGTCATGTGTTACTATCGTACAATTACATCTCTCGTACAAATAAATAAAATTGAAGTGTCTGTTTGTAATACTAAAATAATCGCTTTTTACTAAATGCATATGTGTCTACACCAACGGTACATATACCAAAACAACATTTTTTACAATTTTTGTCTGTCTGTCTGTCTGTTTGTTCCGGCTAATCTTGGGAGCGGCTGGACCGATTTTGACGCGACTTTCAGTGCCAGATAGCTGATGTAATAAAGAGCAACTTGGGCTACCTTTATACTAGCTGCGCCCTCGACTTCGTCCGGGTAGTGCTGAACAATCATACATTCTCACGCGGACGGAGTCGCGGGCACAGCTAGTTACTAATAATAATACGGAACTAATCAATAGGGTTGCAAAAGCGGTCATTTTACCTTAAACCGACCCTTCTGTATCATGTTTCATTCATCCTATCAACCCCAAAAACAGACCCTGAAAGGTCCGATTTCGCAAAACTCCGTATTAAATATCATCAGCGGCCTAAAAAGGACCCTGTAAAATATGAAACTCCTAGCACTTGTAGTGCCTGAAATTTTGTGACTAGTGAGTGACCTTCCGCTTTTTTATAAGCATAATAATATACAGCCTGTAGATACAGATACAGACAGACGGACAGATCGACAGCGGAGGCTTAATAATAGGGTCCCGTTTTTAGGGTTCCGTAGTAAACAAGGAACCCTTATAAGGAACCCTTCCCGACTGTCTGGGTGAATCAGAATCAGAATCAGAAACTCATTTATTCATTTAGGATGACAGGCACCTCTTATGACACGTCAAAAACAAACAAAATAAATTAAAGCGAATAACAATTGATATACATGTCAAACAAGATAAAAAATATATGTAAAGTCAAGAATATCACTAAGATAAAACTAAATGTCATAAACTAATGTAAAAAGTATATCAGTAGAATGTCTCTTTTCCCCTTTACAAACTGATAACAAAGAGTAAAATGAAAAGAAAAAGAGTCATTCTTTGTCATTCACCGGCAAAGTTCCAAAGGCCAATATGATCTGAGAAAAACTGGTGATAGAATCAATTGATGCATTTATTAATGAATTATGTAATTCAAAAAAATTTACTAAGCAGGTACTTATATAACTACTACTAACATAGACCATAAGTTTTTACATATTACTAACCATGAACTGTGAATTGTTTGCAATAAAATCTAATCTATCTATCTATCTATAGTGTCGCCATGTCCGTCTGTCTGTCTGTCCATCCGCGGTTTAGTGCAATAACTTTTAGTATTAGAGACTTGAAAATTGGCACAAGCATACATCTTTGTTACTCCGACAAAGTGGTGGAATAAAAACCATGATTGTTTTTTTATTTAGGGGAGCTCCTAGTATGGGTTCTAGTAAACAGCGGATATTTTTTTTATTTTTCGTTTTTTATGTTATTGTATAGGTCTTTTAAAAACGTTATGGGTGTGCTAATATCATTTTTCGATTTAGTTAACGGTTTGTGACTTATTAAGCTTCATAGGGCCAATTCTCGATAGAGTCAAGTGTCCTTCCCCGTACCAACTAAACGGTTGTTGTAAGAAATTCAAACGTTACGGCAATAGTAGCCATATATAATGAAATTAAAAGGAAAACTATCACACTTAAGTTGGCTTTACAGGTTTGCGAGAAATAGTCGACCAAATGAATTTGATTCGAAAATTTCGAATAGCTCCTTAGAAAATTTTTTTTTTCTTCCTCTGTACGAAAAAACCTACAACGCGCGTGGCCTGACACATACTTCACCGGTTTTTACCGTTTAGTTACGGAAAATTAAAAATGTTGTCTTAAAAATACATGCTGATGGCGTGAAACATATTTTTTTTATGTGATGAATGTGGCTTACTAGCTTGTAGTTCACATTGATGTTAAATGATCACTCCCGTCTAAAAACACACAGTAGATTTTTCGTGTAGACTAACAAACATCCATCCATACTCACAAACTTTCGCATGAATAATATCTATTAAGTAAAATAAATAAATATAAATATAACTACGTACACCACTGACATAGAAAGAAGAGTGCTTGCTGGGAATTGCGTGAATGGAGTGTTGGGTGTGCTGCTAGAATCTAAACATCTCAGCCAGCGAGCTCGACTAGCCGTACATAATGCTGTACTTACTCCAACGCTTTTATATGGAAGCGAAAGCTGGGTATGCAGGAAAGAGCATGAAAGTAAGTTGAACGCGGTCGAGATGAGATCTTTGCGCAAGATCTGCGGTGTATCACTCACCGATCGCGTTCGTAATGAAGATGTAAGAAAGAGACTTTGTGTGAATGATAGTATCGGTATAAAAATGAAAAAAGGCATGCTCCGATGGTTCGGGTATATAGAAAGAATGTCGAATGAGCGAATGACTAAACAGATATACAATGCGAATGTGGATGGTTGCAGAGGCCCAGGAAGACCAAGACTGACCTACCATGACCAAATAGGTCGAGTTCTGTCTGATGGTGGGGTCAAAAGTCTTAGGAATCGGCGTGCATGTATGAAGATAATGATGAAGGTAGACGAGGCACGAGAGGTATGTCAGGACCGGGATATCTGGCGCTCTACACTCTCTGCCTACCCCGTTAGGGACCTGGCGTGAAGATACATACATACATAACAACGTTAAGAAAAACTGACTTCAAAACTGAAAAGTAAAAAATAATAAAGATTTAATTGTAATTAAATACTACCTATTAATATATTTATATGTGCTATTTATTTACTAATAGGTTTGAAGTCGGTGCCAAGCCTTACAAACAAATAATTATATTTTAATCACTTAAATATGAATACGAGCAAATTAATACACTGAACAAAACGTAACCAGCGACTCATGGGTGTTTGCATGTATGCTTGAATTCATGTATTTACCTCTGCCTACCCCTTCGGGGAGAACAGGCGTGAAGTTACGTTTTAATACAATGAAATGCCTATTTTAGTGATTTTGGTTTGATACCGACTTCAAACCTATTAGTTAATAGCACATATAAATAATAGGTAGTATATAATTACAATTAAATCTTTATTATTTGTTACTTTTCAGTTTTGAAGTCGGTTTTTCTTAACGTAGTTATATTTATTTAATATTTTTTAGTTTATTGCTGCATTGCAATTTATATTAATGTTCACATCTGTTCAATTTGTAAAATCTGACTCTTTTAGGTTCGTGACAATTAGACACCTAATTTAAATTGTTTAGGTGTGTCGATACAAAATGATTACACGTCTTTACGAAATAAATGAAAAAATGTTATCCACGAAGGAGTAATTAAGCTGTGTTGTGTCGTCGATTAGTAAATGTGTCATTGTCACTTGTTGACATGCGCATTAGGACTATCTAGGACGACAGTCGATTCAACGCACTGTATGACAACTCGCCGTCTATTCTTATTCCTGTAGTCTGAGGTGAAAGTAAGTAAAAGAATGCTCATAAAATAAAAACTGGTGGGCCTATCTGAATCAATTTCTTATGGGACCAATTCGAAACTATTCCGCATCAAACAAAAAACGAATTACGTAAATCGGTTCAGAAATCTCGGCGAAATTCGCGTACATACATTAAAAAAAAAAAAAAACCGGCCGAATTAAGAACCTTTTCGTTTTTTGAACTCGGTTAAAAATAAAATACGCTTACACTCACAGCAAGTATAAGTAAATAAGCAGTATAAGTAGTCATAGTCATTTATTTGCTAACTAAGTACTACATAAAGGTCTTAAAATTAGGTTGTAGTAATACTTAGTTGCTATTTTCTGGCCCAGCCAAATTTCATTAATTTTAAAAAAAATAAAGTTTAAACTAAAACGCGTGATTTTTAGTTCAATCGGCATTAAGTTATTTATCTCATCTATTAATCTAATTACTAACATTATTCATACATACAATGACATAAGACAATAACAAAGACATAAGTAGGATAGGTACATGAGAAATATTTAAATACTATGCTGTAAAATTATACAAAAAAATATTTGACTGAATGGAGAATAAATATTTCAAAGCAGAAATAACATTATATATGAAATATTAAAATTTGCTTTTCAATTAAACTTTCAGAATGATAAATTCATTTTCACATTAAAATTTATTTCCAATCACATTTTCACTTTTATATGATATAATAATATATTGATATGATATAATAAGATATATATTAAAAGATAGAGTCGTAAATATTATTTTAATGTGTTCGCAAAATATGCTGAAAGCTGAGAAAACAATTTAAATTAAAGCGTATTTATACAGCCTCATCAAAAACATACTATTTTAATGAGGTTTTATAAATACGCTTCTATTTTTCCTTTTAATTAAGCTGTTATTGTGTTGGGATGTGACAACCCAACCGCCCACTGCCGGAAGAATTTTCTTCTCTGGAAGAGAATTCTTCCGCAAGTGCAGTCAGCCAACCGAACAATGGCGGTCAAACCATTTCAATATTTACTTACTTCGACCCAAAGTGAGTCTTGGCCTCCGAAACGTGATAATTCCACCTTCTTCTATCTTGAGCGATTTCAGGCAAGTCGTGGATCCGAAGTTCGCACAGGTCTGCCTCAACCATGTTAATCTAGCGGTATCGAGGCCGGCCGACCGGGTGACGTCCAGTGGGTCTGCCCAGGTACGCTTTCTTCACTCCATGATTTTCCCCCATCCGCTCAAGGTGGCCAAGCCAGCGAAGTCGGTGTGCCTTGGTCTCCCCGATGATGTTAGGTACCACGAGATCTTCAATTTCGGCATACTTCCGGATCCTATACAAACCATCTTCTCCTCTCACAGACCCTAGAACGCGCACACATAAATAGTAGTGCGTAGGTTTATCACCTAAAACAATCGTTAAATAAGTCTCCGCACTGACTACGTGACCAAATTAACTGAAAATTAACCGCTTGCTCGCCCGCTCGCAACCTCACTTTTGAAGTTTATCCAACTGGCTCTCAAGGGGGCTAATGGGCGAGGAGGGGAAGTGTTAATTCTATACAAGACATGGTATTATTACATACTAGCTGTTGCCCACGGCTTCGCCCGCGTGGATGTTGAAAGGAAGCCTATGTTCTTTCTCAAAGTCAGGTCTATCTCTGCACCAAATTTCATTAAAATCGGTTCAGTCGTTTGGACGTGAAAAGGTAACAGACAGACTGACAGACAGACAGAGTTACTTTCGCATTTATAATATTAGTAGGAATTCTCTTCTATCGTCTTTCGGTTAGATGGTATTAAACCCCCCCCCCCCCCTCCCCCGTATGTACGTTATGGCCCCGTGATAACTATCACAGAGACAAAACAACTACAGTCTCGGGAGTGGAAACGCATCTGCATTTTGGCCACTGGTCTTTTTGTGGGTGTCTATAGTCTGCAATCATCACCTAACATCAATGTGAACTGCACGTTTAATTGCCACCTTCATGACATAAAAGCATTAACATGTCCCAATCTTAGACGTACAGAGTGATCACAAGTTTTAAATGAATTATGATTCTCTCAATAAAATGAATAATCTAACAACTCTATCAGTAGAACGACATTGATTGATAACGAAATGGATTTTTCCGAACCCTCCACTTAATCCTGTAAAGGAATGAGCGTACCTGAATTAATTTCACAACTTTACGTCAAAATATCTTAACTTTGTTGATAAATTATAACTTTTTTAATATAAACCAAATTAAATTGCGTGTGGGAAGGTCTGATAAAATTTGTAAAACTAATTAGTGGCCTTGAAACTTATTTTGAATATGGAAATCAATCGATTCGACGAGTTAAGATATTTTTTTTTGTGAGAACGAAACACGAGGAAATTATGTTCCCTCTAATGGTTCACATACAAAATATATATACCTACACAGGTTAAAGAGACAATAATTACTTTATATCATAGAGCAACTCGGCGCACTGGTCGCGGCGGACCGGAGGGGAGTAGCCATAACGTTTATTACCGATGCAAAACAGTCTGTCATTTTTGCGGGGGGAAATACGTCACACACAAACACACTACAAAAATCGTCTATTACTGCGAAACTTTGACTGACAAAATACATAAACAATTTCACGCACACATTTAAATATCTGGGTAACAGGCATAGGACCATTTGGGCTTGCATTTTGACAGAGGGGAAAGCCTGCATATGACTACTCCCCTCCGGTCCGCCTGTGGCCCGTGTTTCTCTATGCCTGTTATTATGCTCCATGTGAATTATTTACTTTCACAATGAAATGAATTTCGATCAGAGATTTTTTTTGTTCTATTGGGATTTTTCCTTTTTCTGAAAGTTTCCCAATGCCTCTGAGATTGGTAATGTGCCCGGAAATGGCAACAGGTTCCATGGGGCAAAACGTTACCGTCAAATCATGGGTGTTTGCGTGTGTACTTGAATGCAGCATTTACTTCTGCCAAACCTTTCAGGGATTACAAGCGTGAATTTACGTAACGTTAAATCGTAAAACTAAGCATTTTAATAGTACAATGACGATTTTTCTTAAAATTCCAAATGACAAGGTCTTTTGAAACCTTCTAGAATATTTTAATTTCCGGTCGCCACCCGACACATTGCCTCACAATCCGATCCTTTGCGCTCAAATGACCGTATCTATCCTTGCGAAGTGTGAAAATTTGTGTAAAATGAAAATTTAAATTTCGCTGACCATATTTTCACGGAGCTTAGCTTTAAATCTTTTTGGGATCGACGCCTTCGAAATTGAGGGCTTGCTGGTAATGGTTTTTATTGATTTTAGGCTCTTCAGATTTTTGTGTTAGCTACTTGCAAGAGGATGACGCTTATTCTGTTAAATATATATCAGTAGGTACCCTAAAAGCTGGTATGGCTTTGATATCTTAGAAGAGACTCAAGCCAGGTGTAAGTTGGACTCTCAAATAAAAGTTCAGAAACGTTTTAAGGCCTGTTGGTCCGTAATAATATTATGGTAGTATTTCTTGTCAGAAGAGGTAAGAATTGCGTATCACAAAGAGAGCCACAAAATAGGCGAATGTATTTTTTTTTTTTATGTAATTGAAGTGGCAAACAAGCATGCAGTTCACATTGATGTTAAGTGATGACTGCAGCCTATAGACACCCTCACAAAGACCAAGGTCAAAATGCAAATGCGTTACCACTCTTGAGGCCTAAGGTGTTATGCCTCTGTGCCGGAAATTACTGGGCCGTACATTACCACCTGACCGGAACACGATAGTGCTGAACACTACCATTTAGCGGCAAGTAAATCAGGTAATGCGGTGGTGCCTACGCCCGCGAGCTCCGTCCGTTGTTTACTACGGAACCCTAAAATCAAATTGGTGCTGAAAATATTCGTAGGTGTTTACGAATACAGGGAAATGTGCACATTTTTGTATTGTGTAACAAACCATCAAAACGGAAATTTTCTCACTCCTATATCAAAAGTTTAACTTTCTATCAATGTGAACTCTATGCTTGCCATCATCACGCAATTCTAAAAAGTGAGTCCACCATTTGTAAATTGCAATGGAGTAAATGCAACACAAAAATGCTTATATCTTTATATCTTAAAAGTCGCTTCAATGTTTTTTTTTCCGATAAATGAAACATTATCATTAAATAAGGACACGACACTGTCAAGTATATTAATTTAGAAAATTAGGGAGTACAGTATAATAATATGGTAGTGTTTCATATCAGAAGAGACAATAATTACTCTAGTAGGTGAATGTATTCGTTGGTGTATACGAATACAAGGCAATTTGCAGAGCGCTTAGTGTTTAGCGCCCTGCTCATTTTACTATCTAATCTAGAGTTACAAAGAATCTACACGGAAATTCTCTCACTTCTATGTTTTAAGTTTCATTTACCATCAATGCGAACTAAATTTTTCCATTTTCAAACAATACCAAAAAGTGAGTCAACGCATCACAAAAATGCTTTACGAATCGAATCTGAAAACCAGTAAACAGAGAGCGTTACACAGAACACGAAGCGAATCCATTTATGCGAGTGAAAGATACGTGATTAGTGTATCGCGTGCACGTTTTTCAGTTCTTGGGAACGTGCATTTGCTGATTGGCGATAGTGATGAGTTTCGCTTGAAAAGGCGTGCGTTTGTAAGGATCAATAGTCGTTAAAGAATTGAAATGTTATTACTAAAAGGTTCTAAACAAACTATAGAATACGTAATTTAAAATCCACAGTTTTATGTGACTTAGTTTAGTAATATGATAGTATTTGTTTTATATTATTTCGCATTAACACATGCTTGTGAAATATATTTTAAAGAAAAATGGAAAGAAAAATTTGACTTCAGGTGAGACTCGAACTCGCGGCCACTGGGAATCTAGTCCAGCCGCTCTTCCAACTGAGCTACTGAAGTCCTGCCCGATTTGTCAAATCTTTCCTTCACATTTATTGCATTGTTTTATGGTAGCAGTAGCGCCATCTATTGCCAGACTATGCTAGTTAGGCAACCAGACTAAATAAAAATAGGCTAAAAAATTGCTTACAAATAAGTATTTTATACCAGTCACAAAATTAATGAAGAAACAATGCTATCAAGCATTACTATTTAAAAATAACTTTAATACACTTAAGAAAACAAAATCGACCTTGCAGATTTATGGATTTGATACAGGCAAAACAGCATAAAATACCTTCTAATCTACGTTACTACTCTTAGCCTAAGATGTGTTGTCGCTATATAGGAAATTACTGATCATATACTTTTTTATGTGAAAGAGTTGACAGACAAGCAGATCGGAAAGAAGAAGAATAGGCAATCTCCTGATTAAAATTGGATGCTGTAGCCTATTAATTTTGGATATTTGCAAAGCCAGGCGAGTTATCGATGCGCTGCCAGCTGTTTAGGACTCTTATGACGCCAGTTTTGAAGAGCCCCATATTGTATGCACAATTTGCAGTCTTCCTAAAGTAATTTACCTAAACCCTGCCAAACGATGGCAGATTATAAAAACAAACCCAGATTACTATAGTAAACATGAATTAAAAAAAAAAACACGAATAATAGCGTGTTCTCACCATAAATTTGAACTCTGCTTCTCAAGTGATAAATAAAAGAATTCCACTTAGACATTTTCATCCCACTTTTTTATCAAGCCAGCCAATTTGCCGTTCTTAAGATCTGTCTTAGACCTAGATAAATGACTGTATTATCGAGGGAAATAAATTAGACATCGTCAGTTCTGTTTCCATTGGCCTGTAAATGGTGCGATCCATTACAGTCTGTGTTTATAGGTATAAATCTTTTGGTTTTCTATTTTGAGCTAATTTTTCGTTTTAATGAATGTTTTGGCTGCAATCGTATGTATGTATGTATGTATGTATCTTCACGCCAGGTCCCTAACGGGGTAGGAAGAGAGTGTAGAGCGCCAGATATCCCGGTTCTGACAAACCTCTCGTGCCTCGTCTACCTTCATCATTCTCTTCATACATGCACGCCGATTCCTAAGACTTGACCCCACCATCAGACAGAACTCGACCTATTTGGTCATGGTAGGTCAGTCTTGGTCTTCCTGGGCCTCTGCAACCATCAACATTCGCATTGTGTATCTGCTGCAATCGTTGGGTGTATTTATTGGTTATAAAGTGCCCATGAGTTACCTTGCACATATACAATGGTACTAGTTTTGTATTTAAATATTCAAATGTCTGTCACAATCTTTCTTCACTTTCGAATCGTCTGAATTTTGGACAGCAGCTTTGTTTAAACACTTTTTACACCCTCTCAGAATATCTGCCGCGTCCTTGACCCACGATGTTGATGCTGTGCTCTTTTCGGAAAGATTCGATTCTTACGAAAATGGAGGTGAGATTTTACTCGAGAATTTCAGAATTTCAGAAAGGACGTTAAGTGAACCCAATCAATGCTTCCATCCAAAATTCTGACGTTTTGAATGTGAAGCAAGCTTGTAGCGATAGCCCTAAGAGTTAATATTAACCTCAAATTTGGTGGAGATACTCAACCGGGTGCAAGGTATCACCTGTACTTTAATCTGACGCGCCAAAGTATCCCCTCTTGGGCTCCCCTACTACTAAGACAATTCGCCTTTGCAAGCATGCAGTTCACATACAGACTTCATCATCTCGATCTACATCTTCAAATAATCATATTATTATGTCTCTGTGATAGTTAAAACGGAGCCGTCCATTACCATCTTACACGACAGTGCTGTACATTACAATTTGGTGGTAGATATAGGAGGTATTTTTTTATGTAATGAAATTGACAAACAAGCATGCAGTTCACATTCATGTTAAGTGATGACTGCATTCTATAGACACTTACACAAAGACCAAGAGGTCAAAATACAGATGCGTTATCACTAAGATGTTGTTGTTTTATGGGCGCAGTGACCCAAAATGTGTCTTGGCCTCCGATACAAGAATGCGCCATTTTTGCCTGTTCTGCGCTGCCTCCCGCCAGTCTTCGACCTGAAGGTCACGGATATCTTTCAGCGTCTCATCACTCCAGTGATACCTGGTCCGACCAACTGGACGTCGGCCACTAGGTCGCCCCAAGTATGCAAGTTTCACTGCTCGATCCTCCCCCATTCTCTCAAGGTGGCCAAGCCAGCGAAGCGTCTGGGATTTTATTTGGCCGATATCACTATAACTATCACTAAGATTCTTACCGCTAAATGGAAGTATTAAGCACTATCGTGTTCCGGTCAGGTGGTAATGTACGGTACTATAATTTCCGGCACAGAAGCATGACACCTTAGGTTTCAGGAGTGGTAACACATCTGGATTTTGACCTTAATCTTTGTGTGGGTGTCGATAGGCTGCAGTCATCACTTAACATCAATGTGAACATCACGCTTGCTTGCCACTTCCATTTCATAAAAAAAATGATTCAGGCACTCTGTTTCTATAACAACACAAAATATATTAACATGTATACCTTACTTACAACAGGAAGGTAATCTCAATAGGATGTGACGATCATTTTGCTCTTGAACTCGTAAAAAAGAATATCCATACATGAATGAAGTTTTCTCGAAGAAATATTTTTCCCAGCAAAAATATAGTTGGAGTTCTCAACAACTCAACAACTATGAATAAAAATGAATTCGTGACAATTGACGTGCGAAGTGCAAAAAAACTTTCAACATAACCTGATTCATTGAGAGCTTCGCATGAATACTTGTTTGGTATTTTCTGGTGGGAGTCGCGCCCAAACTGTTTTGCTAGGGAAATACGAAATGCTTAAGGCTCCTTACAGACGCCATTTTGCGTCATTATTATATTTATTTTAAAACAAAACAATCTTTATTATGCAATGTAGGTGGCAAACAAGCGCGTAGTTCACATTTATGTTAAGTGATGACTGCAGCCTATAGACACCCACACAAAGACCAGAGGTCAAAATGCAGATACGTTGCCAGCCCTGAGACCCAAAATCTCTGTGATAGTTATAACGGGCCCATACATTACCATCTAACCGGAACACGATAGGGCTGAATACTAGCATTTGGCAGCAGATAGATTAAATAGGTAATGCGGTGGTGCCTACGTCCTTGAGCTCCTGCACTGGAACTCTACCACCAGTTCATCCAGCCATCTATATTTTTCTTGTCACTATCAAAGCTCGCAAGTGAGTACTATGAATCATTGTTATACTGGTCACGAACTCCAACTCTAGATGGGAAGTTAAGCCTGGGTTGCATCACGATATTTGTTACAGTTATTAGTACATTTCACATCCTTCTCTAACTTAAAGCAATCTGATTAAGTAAGAGAAAGATGTGAAATGTTACAATAACTTTAACTTAAAAAATGTCTTGGTGCAACCAAGGCTAAGAGTTATGGCGAGAACCTTGAAAGAGGTGTGTGGTGCTCTTATTTCACTTTCTTGGTGTATTTTGGAGTTATCTATAGAAATAAATAAAATTGGAGTGTCTGTTTGTAATATAAAAATAACCGCATTTTACTAAATACATAATAATATGTATGTATACACGGTACATAAACCAAAAGAACATTTTTTCAACTTTTGTCTGGCTGTCTGTCTATCTGTCTGTCTGTTTGGCGGGGGTAATCTCGGGCACGGCTAGACCGACTTTGACAAGACTTTCACTGGCAGATAGCTGATGTAATAAGGAGTAACTTAGGCTACTTTTATACTAGCTGCGCCTACGACTTCGTCCGGGTAGATACTGAACAATCATAAATTCTCACGCGAGCGAAGTCGAGGGCACAGCTAGTACTTAATAAAATTGATGGTATTTTGTTTGATATAGGTTTATTACAGTGCCCGTATATAGTGAAATAGAAAAACAGTGCGAAAACACGACCTTTCAGGTTGCCTCCAAAACTTCATTATATATTATATGTTCTCGTAAAGTATTCTCGCTTTACTCGAATTACTGACTGTGACTCTGACTGACTGACTGATAATTGACCGACTGACTCTTACTTTTACGCTGTTTATGACGAATACGAAATATCGTTTTACTTGACACTGGCTATACGAGTAATAGCGATGCCATTATATTAAAAAAAACCTAGGCTAAGTATTACTTATCAATTTTTCAAATTTTTAATCCTAAGCAATCTAAAATGGAAGTTGACGTGTAATGCCACCTCGGTGTATGATTTTCATAAATCACAAATTACGTTCTCCAGATGCCTTATGCAGTTGTATTCTGCAGCGCAAAACTCTAAATTCCCGGAAGTTTTACTGGTTGAATGCGGCGAAACTGTTTCGGCCAAGACTTTATGAAAATACAGGATCGCACAATGAATATAACACCGTACCTTTTAATTTAAATGTAAATATTATTTACGAACTCATTTGCACGAATTTAAAAAATCTTCTGGAATAAAATAAAGAGTTCATTTTCTTGCATATTTAATTACAACCTATTACCTGAAGGCTAGCAGTAGCAGGCCACTTCAACTACGCTGAGGTCCTGAGTTCGATTCCCGGGTAGGGAGTTATCAGAGATATTGGTGTAAAGTCCTTTATTTCTAGTTCTGGTTCTATTGGGATTTTTCCATTTTCTCTGCAATTTCCCAGTACATCGAAGTTTGGTAATGTGCCCGGAGATGACAACAGGCTAATATACTTGTGGCTAAATGGTAGTATTCAGCACAGTGGTAATGTACGGCCCTGTAATTTCCGGCACAGAGGCATAACACCTTAGGCCTCAGGAGTGGTAACGCATCTGCATTTTGACCTTGATCTTTGTGTGAGTGTCGACAGTAGGATGTAGTCATCACTTAACATCAATGTGAACTGTATGCTTGTTTATCACTTCCATTACATAAAGAAAAGCAAAAAACAACTAAACCTCAACCAGGAAAATCCAATTCATTTTCCTCTCCCCATTAAATTTCTTCTTATTATTCATTTCCATCGAAACTGTCACCATTGACTTGATACCGTAATGAATCAGATTAGTCTTGCTATCAAACGGTCCCTCGATTACCATATCCTCCGACATAAATCCACAATTTCAGTCGCACGCGATGGCCGCATAACTTACGAGTTATGGGACATCTGTGACAAGTGTGCCTTGATTTATTTTGGGGATGGTGCTACTGTAATTTGAATAGTATCTAATGAATTAACGTGTCATGTGTTGACGGTTTGATTGGCGGTTTCGTTTTTAATTAACCTCTGACACGGATAGTGGCGTGGAGTTTAAAGTGATGTCTGTTTAGTTTACATCAGTTGTAAAAAAGCCGGTCAAGTGCGTGTCGGGCCACGCGCAGTGTAGGGTTCCGTAGTTACAGAGTAAGAGATGTCATGAAAATATTAAATAAATATTTTCTATGGAGTTGACCGAAATTTTCGAGTAAAATACATTTGGTCGATTATTACTCGCAAACTAGTAAAGCCAACTTAAGTGTGATGATTTTCCTTTTAATTTCATTATTATATAGCAACTACAGCCGTAACGTTTGAATTTCTAACAACAACCGTTTAGTTGGTAGGGGGGGGACACTAAACTCTATCGAAAATTTGCATTTTAAGGCTAAATAAGTGACAAACAGTTAACTACGTATGTACGGCCCTGTAATTTCAGGCACAGAGGCCATAACACCTTAGGCCTCAGGAGTGGCAGCGCATCTGCATTTTGACTCCTGGTCATTGTGTGGGTGTCTATAACATCAATGTGAACTGCATGCTTGTTTGCCATTTTTATTACATAAAAAAAAAAAAAAAAAAAAAACTATGTCAAAAAATTATGTACGAACGTCCGTAATATTTTTGAAAGACCTGTCCAACAATCCCCCACGCTATATGGAAAACCAACATAAAAAAAATATCTGCGCGTTACATGTAGGGGAGGTTACCCTAAATATGTTTTTTTTCATGACTTTATTCCACCACTTTGTCGGCGTGATTAAGGTGTATAGTTGTGCTGAATTTCAAGTCTCTAGTACTAATAGTTTTTGCGCTAAACCGCGGACGGACAGACAGACAGATAGACATACGGACATGGTGAAACTAAAAGGGTTCCTTGTTTATTACGGAACCCTAAAATGGGAGTTGAATAATTGGTGTATACTATCCATAAAGTCTCACATCTAAAGTCTCACGGGTGGCAACGCATCTGGTTTTGTGTGGTTTTGGTTTTGTGTAGATGTCTATAGACGGCAGTCATAACTTAACACATTGAAGGACACGACTGCTGAGGACGTCGTATGTTAACTTTTGTGATACGGCGGACGGCTGTACACGTCATATTTTAGGCACATTTATTTCGTTTTGATCCTTATGGTAGTATAAATACGATCCTTAAGTCTAATAAAAATATCTTGTGTCACACCATGAGGCGTTTATTTTCATTTAAATGTCACATCGTATCAATTTTTATCCCTTTCAATGTGAGAGTGTCACACGCATACAACGACCTGCGTGAGAGCACACAACGGCCACGAACGTCGAATTTCTTCGCGTCAGTCGGCTGTTGTCACCGCGCAGGAACCTCTCGAAAAAAAAAAAATTTAAAATTTCAAATTTCTTTATTTAGATAATTAGTATGTACAAATCATTACTTAAGAATAGCTTAACTAATGACAATTTGACTTATTATTTAGGTATAAGAATACTTAATCCTACGACCCTATTTATTGCAAGTTAAATTATATAAAGTTATTTCGCGGTTATAAAGAGGAAGCTATATAAAGTTATTTATTTATGTGCTAGGAAAACATAGGAAAACCTAGCTTGGAGCGTTGAGCTTAACCTATGACTAGAAAAGAGATGAAAATGATATGTACAGATGAAGATGAAGGGAATTGCTATTAATAGCAATAGATGATAAGGTAATTGGTAGGAGGCAGGGGAGGATGTCTAAAGACATATGGAGGGGTACGGGGGAGGGGTGGGGGTTAGGTGCGGGGATGGTGGGGAAAATGATATTTACAGATGAAAATAAAACATCCCTGCCTACCAATTATACAAACTTATATGTTCTTAATAAACTTATAGTAATTTTTATTGTTAAATTGCTTATACATAAACCAACTACACGTTGGTTGTACATAGACTATGTTTATTCTAGTTTTAACGATGAACTCGTGTACCCGGTGAGTGTCGGGTTAATGTTCTGATAGAGTAATAAATTTGTGATGTGGGAGCGGGTGTTTGTAACGCGCAAGGGATAGGCAGTACTCTGCGAGGTGTCGTTTTTTGCACGTTTCCCGGAGTGCTGGGTTGCCTTTCCCTTTACTGATGTGTAATAGCGCTCTGTAGAAGACAGCGGACGCTTTATGTATATATTTGTTGAGTGGCGGAATGCCGTGTTGCTTATGTAAACGTTTTAGATTTGTTCGCGGGTGCGTCCGGTATATGATGCGTATTGCTTTGTTTTGTATTGTTTGTAATCTATTTATTTGTGAATTATCGGCGTTGTTCCATACCGGACACGCGTATGTTATGATAGGGCGAATGTATGACTGGTATAGTATACGTTTATTATGAATAGAGAGACCGGAATTTCTACTGAAAAGAGGTCTTAAAGCACCCATACCGGCGAGTGCTTTTGACCTTGTCATGTTTACATGATGGATCCACGAAAGTGTGTGATCGAGTGTTAGTCCCAGGTACTTGACCTGGCGCTTCCACTCTATTGTCTGTCCGTTAATGTTGATGTTTGGGATACTATTGGGGTTCCTGATGCTCTTAGTAAAAAGTATAGCTTCGGTCTTATTTTCGTTAATTTTAAGTTTCCACTTTTTGAAATAAATAGTGGCAGAGTGGAGGGCTTTATTTAATTGGTTAGTTATACGGTTATGTTTTGACCCCGAAGCTAGGTAGGCAGTGTCGTCGGCATAGAGGGCCAGGACAGTGCCGGGGGGTTTTGGTATGTCATTAATATAAATAGCAAATAATTTCGGGGATAATATAGATCCCTGGGGCACGCCCGCCACCACGGGGTGGGGGGGTGAGATTACATTTTTAACTTTAACTTTAATGACTCTACCAGTTAAGAATGATTTTATTAGCTGACAGTATTCATAAGGAATATCTGCCAGGACTAATTTATGGATTAGGCCCTCGTGCCATACGGTATCGAAGGCCTTTTCTAGGTCTAGTAGTACCATACCAGTCTTGTGACTTCTGTTAGCCGAGAGTTGGACGTGCTCGACCACCCTAGCCAGTTGGTGTGTTGTAGCGTGTGACCTTCGGAACCCAAATTGTTCGTCAGGTAGGCTATCTTCGATATATGAGTATATTCTGTTGTGGATTAGATTTTCCAGAATTTTACTCATAGTACATAAAAGACTGATAGGCCTGTAATTGGCCGGTAAAGTCGGGTCTTTGCCCGGCTTGTGGATTGGGAATATGATTGCTATTTTCCAGGTCATGGGGAAGTAAGTTAATCTAAAACAAGCAGTGTATATGTTAGCTAAGTAATCGATAGCCTTTGAAGGTAAGTGTTTTAATAAAATGTTTTGTATGTCATCATGACCTGGGGCCTTACGGGCCTTAGTGCGTCTGATGATGTTTCTAACTTCGCGTGCGTAAACTGGCAGGGGGGCGGGGGGTCCGTGCATGTGATTTAGTTGGCTATTCGAATTTAGCACTATTGCGTCTATGTCAGGGTCGCGGTACCCAGTGGTCAAGCGATGTTGACTTTCGTAGTTAGTCCCTAGCGCCTCTGCCTTCTCCGCATCCGATAGGGCCGGCCCGTTTGGTGTGTTGAAGCAAGGCAGGGGTGTGTGGGTGGTTTTTATACGGTTCGCGAATTGCCAGAGAGTGTTATCTTTGGTATTAAGTTTTTCTACTTTATTATTCCACTCACTGCTGGCAAGTGATTTTATTTTAAATTCTATTTCGTTTTGTAGTGAATTAATCACGTAATTAAATCTTGTGGTGTGTAGCCTTTGCCTGAGGTGTCGGAATTTATTTTTTAGTTTTATTAACCGGGTGATGTGGCCAGGCAGTTTTTGTATGTGTTTTGGTTTTAGTAATGGGACGCAGTTTGCTCTAGCGGTGGTAATGCAGTCTGTCAGTGTGTTTATGGCATCGTCTACATGCTCCGTTTGATTGAGTACCAGGGACCCAGGAGACGGGAGGGTGTAATTTATTTGTAATTTAAATTTGTCCCAGTCTGCCTCCCCGTATTTAAAAATGGGACGGGAGAGGCGTATCGGTGGGGAGTTGATATCAAAGGTGACTGGACAATGATCGGAGATATATTCTAGGTCTAAGGTCGTTATGTCTGTAATGTTCGTTATGTTTTTTGCTAGCGTGAGTTGTAGTTTAGCGGCTGTATGCCGGGGATTACTGGGGAGATGGGTCGCTTTATCAGGGATCAGTATGTCATAGTCATGACCCGAGAAATGGTTGAAGATGCGTACACCATTGGAATTGGCCCTGGTACAATCCCAATGTCTGTGTCTTGCGTTAAAGTCGCCGGAACAGATAACTTTAGTGCCTAGGGATAGAGCTTTCCCTATCGCAGTAGTGATTCTATTGTCTTGTTTGGGACAATAGAAGCTAACTAAAGTAATTGCGGGTTGTCTATATTGGGATTCAAGTTTTATTGCGACCATCTCACACACCTCGTGATCCACCGGCGGTAGGAGGTGGTGTGGGATGTCGTTTTTAATCAAGATGGCTACTCCGCCTGAGGCCCGGGTCGCAGTGACCCTGTCTCTTCTGTAGCAGGAGTAGCCTTGAATATTAAATCTATCATGGGGTTTGAGGTGTGTCTCTTGTATGAATGCTATGTCGATGTGGTGTGTACCTAACATGTTTGTGAGTTCTCGTTTTCTACATTTCATACCATTAATATTAAGTGACGCAGCCCTCGTCCTGGGGGCCGTGTTGCTTGAAGGCGTCCCGGCGTCCTCTTCACTGGTGAACGCTGGTGAACTGCAGCACGATGAGCAGCTGCTCCTCGAGCGACATTGATCGACGTAGCAGCGGCCGGATCTGCCCTGCAAGTTTAATGACTTTTAAAGTTTCTTCTATTGAGAGGAGGTCGTCCGTCTCAGGTGCTGTGGGGCGTGAGGGGGCAGGGCCCTGATGGGTGGAGGGGCCAACGAAGTCGGGGATCGGGCCAGTGGGCTTAAGGCCGGGGAATTTGTTAGAGTTTAAATTAAAATTTTTATTTTGGCCTTGAGGAGGCGGGTTTGGCTTAAGGCCCTGTGGCTGAGGGCCATAATTATTTGGGGCAGCGCCTGCGACGTTTGCCCATCCGCGGCCGTTTGCCAAGTTCGAGGTGAACTGGCGAGCCTTGGCTGGGGTGTGTTTTAGTGTGAGGGGGCGCTGGAAGCGCTCCCTGCGCTCCTGCACCGCTGCTAGGTATGCCTGGCGCTGCGGGCATTGTCTATACGATGCCGCATGCTCGCCGCCGCAGTTGCAGCACGCAACTGGAGCGTCCGGTGCCTTTGTGCACTCCGCCGTAAGGTGTGATAAGGGGCACTTGACGCACCTTACCGGACGATTGCAGTTTCGTTCGGCGTGGCCGAACGTTTGGCACCTGGAACACATGGTGCCATATTGATTATTATTACGGTACTTGTATATACGTACCTTTTGGTCTAAGATAACGGTCACCTTCCTGAAGGCGCTAATATCAGCGTCCTTCGGGAGGGTTACCTGGAATCTGGGGACATTCGCCTCCTCATCCCCACGGAACTTGGCCACTTTAAGTGGGCTAAAGCCTAATTTTGAGAGGGCATTGGCTAGCTCCTCACACGACGTGTAGCATAGCCCAGCTATTACTGATACGTGCGGCCTGTCCGCACGGTCCGTGTAAGAGTGGAATTGAAGGTTCAATTCCCTCAGTACTGTAAGTGCCTCGTCCTTGGCGGCTTTTGTCCTAAGGGACAGTTGGGCGGTCATAGGCTGCATCTTAAAGTTGAAATTTTCAACTTTGGCCTTGATAAGGGCCGCGCGGCACGTCTGGAATTCGAAAGCCGAATTCCTAGATATAATAATTGGAGTCGGCCTCGCCTGAGAGGGCGGGGCCGTTACCTTTTCTCCCGATGGCTCGTGCACCGGGAGTTTCTCGAATACGTTGGCCATGGTCACTGGCCTTGGCCCTCGCTGCTGTTGTGGTCGGGCTGCACGACGCCTCGATATGGTTATCCATTCAGGCAGCCCCCCATTGGGCCGCGGCGGTCGTTGTTCGGGGATGGGGGGCGACACGGGGCTCTCCATATCGGCCATGTCGCTGTCCTCAGCGACACGGACCTTTGCAGTTGTGAAGGTGGGGCTCTCAGAGCCCCTCTTCATCCTGGAACACGAAACACGAACACAGGCTTTAAATGGTTCTATAACTAAACTATTCACTCCCGAAATTAAACGCGCCACAAAATTGGCGCGTGCCTCTAAGGCAAAAAACCGTTAGAAGAACGGTTGGTGCGGAGTGCAAAAAGCGCGCGAACTGAGTGCTTATGGCAACACTATACAAGTACAAGGATGCAGCCGAGTGAACACGTCCGCTCGGTTGCACCGCTCGAACCGGAATCTGGAACCTCTCGTTTTCGTCGGCTGATACCTACTCGCGTCAGAACACGAGGTTAGTATTTCCGTGCAAATTTCAAATTATATTATATCGATTAAGTTTACAGGTATTTTATTTCGTATATTCTTATTTAGTGCAACGTATATTGTAGGTAACAGGCAATATCAAGACAATATACCCACCTACATAATGAAATAACTTCACCTGTTGATTTCTATTTCAGATGGCTTACGAAAGGGAAAGAGATCATATTCAGTGAGTATTTGAGGAAGTATCTACAGAGGATGAATCCACAAAGGACCCCTTCAGCGACGAAGATGGAGAATATGGATCTGATCCAAATTATGACTTTGAAAATGAAATCGATGTAGCGTCGCCCGGCTCCAATGTACAAGTACTGCCAAAACGACGTCGTGCTCGTTTACATTCATCAAGCCCATCGAGTCCGTCAAGTGATTCAGCGTGTACTGAATTTGAAGATCCTGGTGCAATCGTAAATGACCCCGCTCAGTTTATTCCAACAAGTACTCAGTCAATTCATCATCACGGCGATCAAGCCAGCATTACAACAGGTATCTGTGAAGATAGACCTTTAGGCCTACCATCCACAAGCAGGAGTAATGCGAATACTTGTTATCTACCGTCAGACAATGAGTGGGAAGACAATATTGCAAACATTCCTAATTTTAATTTAATTCTAAAGAAGACCGATTAAGTTCCAAAGTAATTGTTAACATAAATAGATATTGATCTCGTTTATTTTGTGATTTTTGAGATGTGTTACTGATTTTTATACATTTTTTTATTAAAAGTGGAGTCTATTTATGTGTTATTTTATTTCTTTTATTTAAGTAAAAGGCGTGATTAGACCATTTTGTATGATCTAAAAATACGCAGTATTAGGACTTTTGCAGACGTCTTGTCATAGCACATGTACAAGATAACATTGTATTGTGACAAGACGTTCTCAGCAGTCGGACGTTTCAGGACGTCCTCTTTTATCACAAGCAAACTAATCATATTAGGGTGACACGACGTCCACCGCCGTCGAAATTTTTTGTATGGAAGTTGACAGTGTCACATCCCTATGTATCCATGTGAGCCGACTGTCCTTCAATGTGTTAACATCTATGTGAGGACATCAATTTTTCAAACTCCGGCACTTAGAAAAATATAAAAATCAATTGGATGATAAATTTTGCGCCAACTTATATTTAAAAGACACAGCAAACCCTATCATCAGAACCTCGGTCAGAAAGATAAGAAAATCTGAATGTATTTCGAAATCAAAACAGTTTCAATGAAAACTACAAATTACAAGCATCTGCAAGCAAATAACATGATTGTGCACAGAAAAGATGCAATGTTTATGAAAATTTTGTCAGTCCCAATCCGAATTTGAAACGTATTGACGGCGTACTCGTAAATTCATTTTTAAAATGTAGGTAAGTTGTTTGAGATTGCTATTTCTAAGTTTGGGATTTAATTATTTTGTTGAGGTGAATTCATTAAAGTTTTGTTGAATGTAACGAAAATATAAACTTGTATAATTCAGTTCTCGTAGTGTGGCGTTCACTACACAAAAACTTGAGGTCAAAAAGCAGATGGATTGCCACCCTTAAAACCGAAGTTAAATGTCTGTAGTTATTGCGGTGCCATATAATAATAATAATAAAAATGGCAACCCATTATACGTCCCACAGCTGGGCACGAGTCTCTCCCCTTTTTGGGGGGAGGCCTGGAGGTTACTCCACCACGCTGCTCCAATGCGGATTGGTGGAGATACGGGTTAGTGGCCAACCCGATGTCGGATGTTTTCAAACCGCCCCTAAGGTCTCCGACAAGTTTTAACGACTGCTATCGATCGACAGAAACCGGTACCGACCGCTTAACGTGCCCTACGAAACACGGAAAGTCGCATTTTAATTTGCCACTAGCGGTTACCCATCGCACACCCCCGACCGCGCCCGTAATGCTTAACCGAGTAGATCGCTTACGATCTACAGCCGCTGGCCCATGCGTGCCATATACCTGCTGTTATAAATTGAACCATTTTCAAAGTCTATACGTAAATGACTTATTTCAATACTTATGTAGTGAAGTGTAATTAAAACAAGTATACTAATATGAGCCAGTAAAGAGCATAAATGTGTACAAAAGATGAAATGTTTATGAAAATCGTGTCGAATTGATTTGAGTCCGAAAATTCAAAACGAATTTCGAACAGTACTCAAACATTAATTGTTGAAGTGGTTCATGTTGGTGATGGATATTTCTAAGTTTTGCTTTTAAACGAATGTTTGTTACTGGTTCCAGAAAATTAACCACCGAAAGCTTGGACCCTGTTTCCTGTATTTTTTTATTAGTTTATCTGCATCATTTTAAATAGTTCATGGTGTCTTCAAAGGATCATTCAAATAATTCCTGGTGGTAGATGTTTGGTGTTTTCAAACCACCTATAAGCCCTCCGACAAGCCTTAACGACTGCTATCTATCTATAGCAACCGGGACCGACGGCTTAACGTGCCCTCCGGAGCACGGAAACGCGCATTTTAATTTGTCACTAGCGGTCACCCATTACACACCCGCCAGCGCCCGCGCTTCAACACCTTTTATTGTCTAGTTATTTATATTCTTATGGTGAAAATCTAGATATTTTAGTACGTTTTATATTTTAGGCCGTGTAATTTCGGAAATAAGGGGGTGAATGGTCAATTTTCGCCTACTTTCTTTTATACTTTCATTGCCTTTATGTAAAAATAACACAATATATTTAAGATCAGACAAATTACGATGAGATCAAAAAATGGCTTCTTTACCCACCAAGTATGGCCTGTGCAAGATGAGGTTTAGAGACTTTATTTATTTTCGTTACGCAAAATTGTTTGGGATACTGATGAAACTCGATCAAGTCACTCATATTTAGAGAAAATCGGCTGTGAGAGAAAGACAGATAGACAGATTGACAGACACACGTGTAATCTTATAAGGGATCCGTATTACATATACACAATATACTATACTTTTGAGATACGGTGAACAAACACACTGAACAATCGATCAGTCTGCTTTACATTACACAAGTGAAAAGACGTACGTTGTTAACTAGAAATTTAAATTCTACCCTCATTTCCTAAATCTCTATCATGGCGATTAATAAGTGTATAAAATTTTAAAGAAAAATGGAAAGAAAAAATTGACTTCAGGCGAGACTCGAACTCGCGACCTACTGGGAATCTAGTCCAGCCGCTCTTCCAATTGAGCTACTGAAGCCCTGCCCGATTTGTCAAAATCTTTCCTTCACATCTATTGCATTGCTTTATGGTAGCAGCAGCGCCATCTATTACCAACTATGCTAGTTAGGCAACCGATATAATAGACTTTTCAGTTTATTGAATATCGTAAAGAAGTCGCTTTTACCCTTAATAATTGTTTTATATTATTTCGTCGAGGCATATTTTTTACCTGCGTTGATGAATCGCTCAACATTCCTAAGTGCGTACAGAGTGTTGTTAAACAATCCATTAATAAACATACTTTCTATAAGGAACTTAAAGATGTTGAATGGGCGAAAACAAGATCTATGGATACCCCCAACGACATCTTTAGATTTATTTATGACTCTTTTACCAAAGCCAGCAAATCTGCAAGTGATAATAAAATCCAAAGTTTTTCTAAAAAGCGTTTGAAACTAATCAGCCTGCCGTGGATCGACGACAACGTTATCCGACTTTGTGATAAAAGGGATAAACTATTTTCGAATTCGAAAAAGTCGTTATATAGTTCCCTAATAAGATTAGAGTACTATAAAATTCGAAATAAAATACATAAATTCAAGTATTTTATTTAAAAAAGCCTCACCAATCGGTGTTCACAAAATTATTCAACAACTTAATACAAAAAAAGGCGCCAGGTTCAGATAATATTAAAGTTTCCGATATTAAAATGATAAGCGATACTATATCTAGACCTATTGCTGATTTAATAAATCGTACTATCGTAACTGGTCTTTATCCAGATGACTTGAAGGTAGGTTGCGTAAGACCAATCCATAAAAAGGGTCAAAGAAATGAGTACACAAATTATCGACCTATATCATTGCTTTCATCTATAGACAAAATAGTAGAAAAATATGTATGTCAACAAATTCACGCGTTTTATAAAAAACACAATGTAATCAACCAGTACCAATTTGGGTTTCAGTCTGGTAAAAGCACCTCGGGGCTTTTGTCAAATTTCACTGATGAAGTCAATAAGCACCTCAACGAAAGAAAATACGTTCTCTCTCTTTTTATTGATTTCGCACGAGCATTTGACACATTGGACCATAACCAGCTAATTGAGAAATTGGATGACTGTGGTGTACGTGGTCCATTGTTGACGTGGTGTACCAATTACTTAAAAAACCGGACCTTTAAAGTTAAAATTGACGACACCTGCAGCGAGCTGAAATCTCTAACTCAGGGAACAGCTCAAGGCTCGGTATTAGGTCCCTTACATTTTTTGACCTATGTTAATGACATGAAAAATTGCATTAATAATAGCACTTGCTACCAATTCGCAGATGATACATGTCTAGTGATAGCGGATAAAAATCCTCAAATCGCCTGCAATCGTCTGCAGGATGATCTAGATGCTTTTACGAAGTGGTGTCATGATGTTGGCTTAGTACTGAATGTCAGCAAAACAAAATTGTTGATTATTAGGTCACCACACATAAAACATATCGCCGTACATAATTTAGTAGTCCATAAACATGACTGTCTGCATACAATCAGAAAGGTGAACTGTTCCTGTCCGTTAATAGATATTGTCAAAAGCCAAACATACCTCGGATTGACTATTGATGATAAGTTTAACTGGAGCCATCACATAGAACGAGTTTGTAGTAAGCTAAGATTATTTCTCGCAAATATTACCATCCTAAAAAACCGTATTCCTTTCAAAGTAAAGGTTATGTTTTATCACGGTCTGGCTGAATCGTACATACAGTACGGCCTTAGCAGTTATGGCCGAACTTTCAAAACCTATCTAAATGATATTTACAAACTTCAAGTCAAAATTCTTAAAACGTTAGTCTCATCCATAATAAATAATCAACTTCACGATAATATAAACAGTTTATTTAAATATTGCAAAGTTCTTCCAGTCCACACACATGTTAAGTGTATATTATTAAAAGAAAACTGTTTTAAAGAAAGCCTTAAAAATAACATCGAACATCCTGTATGCACTCGGGCTATGTCTATGAATCGGCTTCGTACGCAGCGCGCAAACAATGCATATGGCGAGCGCACAACCGGTTACATTATCCCTCGACTTATCAATAATCTACCTTCAGACTTATGCAATAAATTGAACACAAAAAATATTAAACATATCTTAAAACAATATTTTATAAGCACTCTAGAGTGAAATTGTTTTCATAAACATGTAACTTGTCAACTAGATAAGTGTTTAACCCAGTTAATTACCTATGTATAATTAAGGAATGATTGTTAATATTTTATATGATAGACTCATAATAGCATAGTCATAAACCTCTTATGGTTTTTTTTTTAATGCTATTAGTGTATAAATTTTGTAAATCTTTTGTAAAAAGCGATAAATAAATTAAAAAAAAACTGATTGCCTGTAAAGTCGGTTTTACGGGCGAAGATTTTACGTGACAACGTCTTTTTCTCGGTAGAAAGGCATTCGCCGGTCCGGCAGGCCTCTCTCTCGTTCGGTGACTCATCGTTACGTTACCGGGCGTTACACTTTTTCATGAGTGACTCCGAGCCGCAACCTAATTTAAGACGTTGTCACGTCAAAACAAAATCTACAAACTTTTTAAGCATACAAAAAAGACAGTTCCAGCTGAAAAACAGTTGAAATTCAATTGACAAGCAGTAAAACAAGACATTTGGCAAATTCAATCGGCAAACAGTCCATCGGGAGTATTGAATCAAAACTGAACGTTTCAAACAACGTGCAACTTTCATACACTTATAATATTTTATTACTGCCCTACTTAGCAACATAGGAACTTCTATAATGGCTTTGGAACGCCGCCAGATAACGTTGTGTAGCTTCGTACTGGTCACAATTTATCTGAAATCGGTCAAATGTTTTATAATAACAATCGGGACATGTTGTTTTGTTGGTTTTTTTTTTTTTTTTTTTTTATGTTATGGAAGTGGTAAACAAGCATGCAGTTCACATTGATGTTAAGTGATGACTGCAGCCTATAGACACCCACACAAAGACCAAGGTCAAAATGCAGATGCGTTACCACTCCTGAGGCCTAAGGTCTTATGCCTCTGTGCCGGAAATTACAGGGCCGTACATTACCACCTGACCGGAACACGATAGTGTTGAACACTACCATTTAGCGGCAAGTATATTAGGTAATGCGGTGGTGCCTATGCCCGCGAGCTCCGTCACTGGAGCTCTACCACCAGTTATGATCGGTTTATTAAAAGAAGAAATTCATTTGATGTTACATAGATAGTGTAGCTTACATAGTGTGTTTATTGCTATATATATAGTACAAAGAAGTATCCTAACTTATATTAATCAACGAGTTTATTGTTACTGGTTTTTTACTGGTGGTAGAGCTCCAGTGACGGAGCTCGCGGGCGTAGGCACCACCGCATTACCTAATATACTTGCCGCTAAATGGTAGTGTTCAGGACTATCGTATTCCGGTCAGGTGGTAATGTACGGCCCTGTAATTTCCGGCACAGAGGCATAACACCTTAGGTCTCAGGAGTGGCAACGCATCTGCATTTTGACCTTGGTCTTTGTGTGGGTGTCTATAGGCTGCAGTCATCACTTAACATCAATGTGAACTGTATGCTTGTTTGCCAATTCCATAACAAAAAAAAAAAAAAACCGTATAGTGTCCATATTATTATGTACCATGGTCTTAGTGGTGGTAAAATTAAAGAGATAAATAGCGGACTGGAATCTGATGGATAGTGGTCAAAGTTGACAGTGGGAGTTCACACAGTCTATAATTTTTTTTTATGTAATGGAAGTGGCAAACTAGCATACAATTCACATTGATATTAAATGATGACTGCAGCCTTATAGACCCTTACACAAAGACCAAGTTCGAAATGCAGATGCGTTACCACTTCTGAGGCCTAAGGTGTTAAGCCTTTGTACCGGATAATGGGTGTCTATAGGCTGCAGTCATCACTTTTTTTTTTAATCTTTATTTAAAGAGCTTGGTCGCCATTGCGTCTACGTCGCTCTGTTAAGAACACAATTTTTAAATTAAATAGTATCGAAAATTATAACCTAATTACTAATTATAGTTCGGGCTTCCACACCGAATTTATATAAATCAATCAAATACCTAATGGAATCTGAGAAAATATCACTCAACATTATATTCAAACCACCGGTAGATTGCAACAATTCATTAATACTGAACATATATACTCATACTCTCATTTCGGACACATTCCATAAAAATATGGTAAACATCCTCCACAGTACCGCAGATGGTACAATTGGGTGACGGTACTTTACCCATTAAATAGGCGAACTTGTTCAATGGAATGTTGATGAGTCATCACTTAGCATCAATGTGAACTGCATGCTTGTTTGCCATTTCCATTACATAAAAAAACATATCTATAACTTTTTTTTTTTTTTATTTAAAGGAAGTGGCAAACAAGCATGCAGTTCACATTGATGTTAAGTGATGACTGCAGCCTATAGACACCCACACAATGACCAGAGGTCAAAATGCAGATGCGCTGCCACTCCTGAGGCCTAAGGTGCTATGGCCTCTATGCCTGAAATTACAGGGCCTTACATTACCACCTGACCGGAACATGATAGTGCTGAACACTACCATTTAGCGGGAAGTATATTAGGTAATGCGGTGGTGCCTACGCCCGCAAGCTCCGTCACTGGAGCTCTACCACCAGTAAAACCAGGATTGATGTAGAGAGGCTGCCTATATAAAGTGAATCGCTAATTTCAATTCACCCTGTAAAGGTAGTTAAAAAAACCAGCCAAGTGCGTGTCGGGCCACGCGCAGTATAGGGTTCCATATTTAGTGTATTTACAGAGTAAGAAATGTAATGAAAAAAATAAATAAATATTTTCTATGGAGTTGTTCGAAATTTTCAAGTAAAATACATTTGGTCGACTATTACTCAAAACTTGCAAGGTCAACTTAAGTGTGATAGTTTTCCTTTTCATTTCATTATATATGGCTACTACTGCCGTAACGTTGGAACTTCTAGCATCAACCGTTTAGTTGGTACGGGGGGGGAGGGGGGCATTGGACTCTAACGAAAATTTTCACTTTAAAGCTTAATAAGTCACGAACAGTTAACTAAATCGAAAAATGATGTTCGGACATCCATAATATTTTTAACAGACCTATCCAACGATATCCCACACTATATACAAAACGAAAAATAAAAAAAATGTCCGCGCGTTACCTGTAGGGGAGGTACCCTAAATAAAAAAAAATTACATATTTTTATTCTACCACTATGTCGGCATAGTAAAGATGTATAGTTGTGCTAAATTTCAAGTCTCTAGTACCAATAGTTTTGGCGCTAAACCGCGGACGGACAGACAGATGGACATGGCGATACTATACGGGTTCCTTGTTTACTACGGAACCCTAAAAACGAGATTGAGTAACATGTCCGCATCGACATATGGTGTAGTTACGGTGCATAGCGGCATATTGCGCGGTTTGCCAGCAATGTTTTTTTTGCAAAGCTCGTTCACCGATACGATCACAAGTTGGCTGCTTCGAAGCCAATATCGTTTGACGTTGCTGTATAACGTGTGAATGTGTAGATTTAAAATATTTTCACGAATTTCTTTGTGGAAATATTTCTGGAGTCAGGGGGGGGATTAATTTTGATTCTCAATCAAGTCTACTTATTACTACTATAGTGGTAGTGCTTAAAATTGGGAAAAAGGTAATAATAAAACCGGTTAGTACTCGTATTATAACTTAATACGAGCATGGCTTTTTATCTTTATTGATATTCTCCATATATAATTTTTCTAATTTGTAACTTGACATGTATATCAATTGTTGTTCACTTTCATTTATTTTGTTTGTATTTGACGACTTATAAGCGGTGGTTGTCACCCTAAATGAATAAATGAATCTCTGATTCTGATTTCGATCCGGATATCCAACCTGGGACTACGGGTTCAACAATTGAACTACCTACTTAACTAAAAAGACTACAAGTACCTACAACTATCTGAGGAGTCTAGTGGTATCAACTTGTATCAAGGCAGTACTGCAACGTGAGGATCCTGAGTTCGATCCCCAGATAGAGATGAAAGTGCAATTGGATTTTTCCATTTTTTTTTTATTGTCAGAGACAACTGTAACAACTTAGCTCTCAGGGGTGGCAACGCAACTGCATTAGGACCTCTCGATGAGTTTTTGTGCAGATGTCTTTAGGCTGCAGTCATCACTTAACATCAACGTGAACTGCATGCCTATTTGCCACCTTCCTTATGTAAAAAAACAAAGGATAATTCCTTCTAAATTTTATGAAGTCTGTTTTTTTTTCGGGTTTAAAAAAACCTATTATTACTCGCGACAATAGACACGGTATGAAAATGTATGGCACCGCTTCCATGGCCCGCGATAGACGCGCGCGGCCAGCGACTGTCGTAAGCCGCGCGTGTGAAACCATATTACCACTGGCTAGTTAGACAGCACATATAATATGTTTGACATTTTGCCATTAACAATGTGAACTGCTATTGTATTGTCGAATTCATGGTAACTAGTGTTCGACATTTTCAAGACACAGCCGCGCGCGGCTCTCCATACTCGTTGACCGCGCGCGTCTGTCGTGGGCCATGGAAGCGGTGCTTTACAATTTCATACTGTGTCTATTGTCGCGAGCGGCTGAGATCGATCGCGATGCACGGAATTGTACGTTTACAATATCAAACAATCAAAAAGTTTTAAGTCAAACCACAGAAAAATTTCCAACTCTGTAGCTAAACAACAACAAACACACATAAAAATACTACTTGTTCTCTCACATAAAACGATGCAAAGTCCTTAAGCCATGGAATTTCATAAAGTATACAAAATTGACTGGCAGATTGCCGAACCCAAGTGCTTACATCGTATGTATGTATGTATCTTCACGCCAGGTCCCTAACGGGGTAGGCAGAGAGTGTAGAGTGCCAGACATCCCGGTTCTGACAAACCTCTCGTACCTCGTCTACCTTCATCTTTATCTTCATACATGCACGCCGATTCCTAAGACTTTTGACCCCACCATCAGACAGAACTCGACCTATTTGGTCATGGTAGGTCAGCCTTGGTCTTCCTTACATCGTGTAAAGTAAAAATTTGCTGACGCATAATGACTGGTCTCTTTTCATATTCAAATAAACAGTTGACTTCAACTTTTTGAAGAGTCGAAGATAAAATTAGGTTGTTAAAGGAAAAGTTGTTCTTTTATGGAATACTTCTTAAGAAACGTTTACAATTGTAATGGTAATTTTATGAGAATATTCACTTTAATAATAAGTTGTTGTAATTAGATGTGTGTTGATGTTATTTGTGATGGTAAGTGCTTAGATAATTAAATATTACAAATTATAAATGCTATTGTTTTAGTAATCGAATTCGAGGTTAAGTTTTGATTGTTGAAATTCGAGAGCGCAGGCCCCTACTGACGCTCGACACTCTCTGCCTACCCATGTATGAAGGACATAAAAATGTTTGACTCAAATACATACACTAAATATAAAGCTGTGTCGTGGATGCCATTGAACACATACACAAACGCCCAGACCCGAAACAAATATCTGAAGTCATACAAATGTTTGTCCCTACGGCTCACGTCACTCGTTGGCCGCACGCGTCTGTCGCGGGCCACGGAAGCGGTGCCATACATTTTCATACTGTGTCTACTGTCGCGAGCGGCCGACGACAGTCGTAGGCCGCGTGCGGTCGCTATCATTCGCGATGCATGGAATTGTACCTTTAGAATATCAAACAATCAAAAAATTTTAAGTCAAATCACAGAAAGATTTCTAACTCTGTAGCTAAACAACAACAAACACCCATAAAAATACTACTTGTTCTCTCACATAAAACGATACAAACTCCTTAAGCCATGGAATTTCATAAAGTATACAAAATTGACTGGCAGATTGCCGAACCCAAGTGCTTACATCGTGTAAAGTAAAAATTTGCTGACGCATAATGACTCGCCTCTTTTCATATTCAAATAAACAGTTGACTTCAACTTTTTGAAGAGTCGAAGATAAAATTAGGTTGTTAAAGGAAAAGTTGTTCTTTTATGGAATACTTCTTAAGAAACTTTTACAATGGTGATGGTAATTTTATGAGAATATTCACTTTAATGATAAGCTGTTGTAATTACATTGAATCTATTCATAAATTAGTAACCAAAATTAATGTTTATAAGTTGATAAGTGACTATGTTATGTACACGCCTTTACCTCGCTATCGACACCGTCTCAAGTTATTATTCATCCGTCCCGTACGTGTGATAGGAGCTAGACACATTACTTCTAAATTTAAGAGATCAATATAATAGGAGTTTATTAAGTAGGTATCATAATTTAGTCTTTTAATTACGCCAACAACCTAATAAACTAATAGGGCCCTGTAGATGTATGTATTAGATATTTAATATAACAAATTATAAATGCTATTGATTTAGTAATCGAATTCGGGGTTTTGTTTCGATTGTTGAAATTCGAGAGCGTAGGCCCCACCTCTCGCTCGACACTCTCTGCCTACCCATGTATGAAGGCATAAAAATGTTTGTCTCAAATATATGTTGTCACTACATGTATACACTAAATATAAACCTGTGTCGCGAATGCCATTGTACACATATAACACATACACAAACACTCAGACCCGAAACAAATATCTGAAGGAATATCTGTAATTTTCGGCACAGACGCATAACACCTTAGGAGTGGCAACGCATCTGCATTTTGACCTCGGTCTTTGTGTGGGTTGTCTATAGGCTGCAGTCATCACTTAACATCAATGTGAACTGGATGTTTGTTTGACACTTCCATAACAATAAAAAAATCTCAAGGCCATACAAATGTTTGTCCCGGTGCGGGCATCGAACCTGCCATCCTTCGAATCAAACAGTCATTTCCCACCACTGGACTAACCGGGTCGTCAATGCATCATAAAAGTAAGAGAACCTATAACTCTCGAATGAACGACCTTTCGAACAATATCCACTAAATCATGCATATTTGTGGATGATCACCAAACACGAACCAAAGTACAATAGACTCATACATTCTATTTCGCAACGTTTCGTGCTGACAAAATGAACTCGTCTATGAGACTGAAAGCCGGTCTGTAAAGTATGTTGGTATGTTTTACTGGTGGTAGAGCTCCAGTGACGGAGCTCGGGGGCGTAGGCACCACCGCATTACCTAATATACTTGCCGCTAAATGGTAGTGTTCAGCACCATCGTGTTCCGGTCAGGTGGTAATGTACGGCCCTGTAATTTCCGGCACAGAGGCATAACACCTAATGCCTCAGGAGTGGCAGCGCATCTGCATTTTGACCTCTGGTCATTGTGTGGGTGTCTATAGGCTGCAGTCTTCACTTAACATGAATGTGAACTGCATGCTTGTTTGCCACTTTTATTACATAAAAAAAAAATGTATTTATTATGTATGAGTCTCACCCGGCTAGCAGAATATTTATATAAATTTCTAAACCCTGCTTTTGTTAATGAAGAATGAATAAAAAACTTTTGTTTGGTTCACTGATATTTATTATTGTTATTTAATCTATATATTTTTAAATTATAACTTACATATTATTATTTCATGTTTTTTACCAATGTGATCCAGTACCAAACTGTCAAGAAAACAGGGTCGTGAATATGAAATGGGTTCGAATGGTGACGATTACTGCTCCCCTTTATTGAAATTTATAATTTACTTAATTACCTGTCCCCGGGCATGGTAATGCCGGTAACCCTAATCCTTTCTACAAATCCTTAAGGTGGTACCTTAGTAGACAGCTTACGGAGGGGTCCAGTATTTATCTCATCCACTAGGCTTCAGGGTAACCGGTCACACCCCGCATCCAGAGGTCAGACAGAATCCTCCTAATTTAAGCATGCCTAAAATCTACGGTATCTAACACCATAATTGGGGAAGGAAAAAATATTCCAATAATGATCCGTACCTAAAATGTAAGGTGAGAATTCCCCATGTTAAATATACCCTATGCTAAATTATGAAACCAAACCAAAAGGAATAAAAAATGTAGGAAATATTTAAAAAAAAAAATATTACGTCTAATAACTTCTCAGACCTTCACCTCTACCGGCCCTGGTATCGCGTCTTTTTCAGACTTTCAGCAACAATGCTAATGAAATTCACCGAATAATATTTTAATTATGTTCTTGTCGTTATATCTAATATTTAATTTGGAATAATCGAAATTGTATTTTTAAGACAAATTATAAGTATTAGATAAATTATGAAATCAAACTATACGTCGTATGGAATACGTGATACTATTGAAAATGTTGACCTAGTACAGCGGTGATTAACTAGATGGCGTTGTGACCATTTTTAAAACCAGAAAATACAACGTTACAAGATGCCACGAGATTTGTGGTTAATATTGAACCTAATTACCATCGAGGTAAGGGTCACTGAAATAACAAATTGATTTGAGATCGTTTTTTTTGGGTAATGTGTCTTATAGTGCAGCTGTTAGGGTTGATTTTGACGTAACCTGACTGTGTGCGCACAGGATATTTTGATGATGCGTTCCTTGGACCTGTCAATGGCTAGAATGTATTCTAGCCCATTAGTATCGTAACAACTACCAATAGAAACGACCCGGTTATACCAGCGGCGTGAGACGATCGTTTGTAGGGTCGCGGGCTCGATCCCCACACCGGCATAAATATTTTGTATAGCCTACAGATATTTTGTTCCAGGTCTGGGTGTTTGTGAATGTACCTATTGTGTGTGTACAACCGGCACCCACGACACAGGTTTATACCTAGTGTGGAGCTGTAAGTGTAAGCGTATATTGTTTTTATATTATAGATACATAAAACGTAAGGTCTCAGGAATGCTAATGTATCTGCAATTTAACCTGTTTTTTTTGTAGATGTCTGTAGGCTGCAGTCATTACTTAACATCTATAAACCGCGTGCTTGTTTGCCACTTTCGTTAGACAAAAGCAAAGATTAGATCTATGCATATTGGTGGCAAGTGAATATCCCGACAAAATAGTCTTGGGTAAAATGTGATTTTTTTTTTTTTTTTTTAATTTAACGGCAAACAAGCATGCAGTTCACATTGATGTTAAGTGATGACTGCAGCCTATAGACACCCACATGAAGACCAAGGCCAAAATGCAGATGCGTTACCACTCCTGAGGCCTAAGGTATTATGCCTCTGTGCCGGAAATTACGGGGCCGTACATTACCACCTGACCGGAACACGATACTGCTGAACACTACCAATTAGCGGCAAGTAAATTAGGTAATGCGGTGGTGCCTACGCCCGCGAGCTCCGTCACTGGAGCTCTACCACCAGTAAAATTAGATCGTTTCACTATTATTTACTTATTTTATCTCATGTAGAACCATAAAGGAACTGGAGATATTACGGGCGTAAAGCAATGGGTACTATAAAATACGTATAACATAATATTGTTCTCCATTTCCTACAGGCAAATCGAGAGAAAATTGAGGTAGAACCATAGGAAGTAAATATGAACACAAGGAAATCGCAGAAATACTGTCATTTGGCCAAAACGTATTTAGGGAAATCGGAAATAGGTAGAATTATAAGGACGATCCCCATTTTGATCTGCGTAATGGGGACATACTTTCCCTCTTCCTAAGAATGGAGAATGTTCGGTGGATATAAAACCACTTACGTCATAGCTCTAACCCAATTTTGTGGTATACATCTGGGAGATAGGAAAGATAAAAAATGTTTGAGATTCGATTTTGGGGAGGCTTTTAATAAAACAGATTACCAAGTGTATGTTTTGTTACTTAAAAAGAGGGCAATTTGCGAGTTGAACTGGCTTATGAGGGGTTCCATAGTAACAAGCGCTATTTGACTGAATGTTCGTCACAATAATTATAATTCACAAAATCACGAATAGTGTTTTTCAAAACAGAAAAAAATTAGTCAGAACTAGTAGATGTGCATGTTTGCAATCTAAACAAATAAATGAAATTGGAGTGTCTGTTTGTAATATAAAAATAACCGCTTTTTACTAAATGCATATGTATGTATACATGGTACATATACCAAAACAACATTTTATACTATTTTTGTCTGTCTATCTGTTTGGCGGGGCTAAGGATATAGCACAAGCTGATGTAATAAGAAGTAACTTAGTCTACCAGTCTTAGTCTACCTCTAAGCTATCTGCCAGTGAAAGTCCCGTCTAAAATCGGCCCAGCCATTCCCAAGATAAGCCCCGCCAAACAGACAAACAGACAGACAGACAAAAATTGTAAAAATTGCTGTTTTGGTAAGTATGGTCTGATCTGTATGTACCGTGTATACATACATAAAATATGCAATTAGTAAAAAGCGGTTATTTTATATTACAAACAGACACTCCAATTTTATTTATTTGTATAAAGATGGCTGATAAATGTATACCTAAATAATATACTTCAAGCCACCATCAGCCACCGACATCATTTACATGGCCCTCATGATGCTTTGGATTTTGGGAATTATATATTAAAACTAAATTTATTTTTCGTATACAAAACAAAAACGCAAGACAACCGTTTCAAGAAAGAGTTATCCGTCTAGGAAAAGGTTTGCATTTTTGATGAGTGTTAGCTTTGTTCAGGTTTGAGATATGAAACGACTCACAGTGCTACGAATGGTGTTTGTTGAATTTTTAAGGTTATTCTGATAGCTAAATGGCAAGTCTAGCTCCAGGTAAATTCTTTTGATATTCAGTATTTTTAAGGTAGTACCTTAAAAGAAAAGACGGCGCGGTTATACAATATGGCCCGTAATTTTTATCACAGAGGTGGCACCATTTAGGTCTCCGGAGTGAATCTATATTTGGCCTATATATCCTACTAGCTGTTGTCCGCGGCTTCGCCCGCGTGGATGTCGTTTTATAAATAATTAAGTAGCCTATGTTCTTTCTCAAAGTCAGTTCTATCTCTGTACCAAATTTCATTTAAATCGGTTCAGTCGTTTGGACGTGAAAAGGTAACAGACAGACAGACAGACAGAGTTACTTTCGCATTTATAATATCAGGTTGGGGAAAAAGTTTCTTCGCATTTTTTAAGATAATTCAAATCCTTTTTTAGTTTAGTTTATTTAAATTTAACTAAAGTATGTATGTACCATTTTGTTCGATAACCTTTTGCCATCTTGTAGGTAGGGACATGATCCCATTGCTATAAAAATTTTGGGACTTCTCATCAAAATACCGGGACAAGTGGATTTGGCAGTCCTCTCGTGATGTTAACCTAACATTGCATAAAGAATTCTGAAGAGACCGAAACAGGTGGAAATCTGAAGGTGCAAGGTCAGGACTATACGGCGGATGCATTAACACCTCCCAGCCAAACCCTCTTAATTTTTGCTGAGTGGCTATAGATGTGTGAGCTCTAGCGTTATCATGATGAAACTCCACACCCCTTCTGTTGATCAATTCCGGCCGCTTTCTCTCGACTTCTTGCTTTAATCTCATCAGTTGTTCGCAGTAGAGTTCAGAATCGATAGTCCTGCCTGGTGGTAATAGCTCATAATGAATAATGCCCTTCCAATCCCACCACACACACAACATCACCTTATTGCGAGTTAATCCGGGTTTCGCCACAGTTTGTGAAGCCTGACCGGCCTTTGACCACGACCTTTTTCGCACGTTCTTGTCGTACGTGATCCATTTTTCATCACCAGTTATCAGCTTCTTCAAAAATTATTCGGTTTCATTACGTCGTAATAAAGAATCACGAATGAGTACACGGTTCATTAGGTTTCTTTCAGTGAGCTCGTGAGGTACCCAAATATCGATCTTTTTTTTTGTACCCAGCTTTTTTCAAATGCGCCAAAACTATTTTGTGATCAATTCTCAGTTCATCAGTTACGTCGTAGCTACTGATATGTCGATCTTGCTCCACTTTTTCAAAAATGGCATCCATTTTATCCGTAATAGGGCGACCAGAGCGAGGTGCATCTTTGACATCAAAATTTCCGGATTGAAAACGCTTAAACCAAATTTGTGCTACTCTCACAGACACTGCACTAGGTCCATAAACATCGCAAATTTTTTTCGCGGCTTGCGTTGCATTTTTACCTTTTTTGTAGTAAATTTTTAAAATGTATCGAATTTCTTCATTAGATTCACTCATCTTGACAGTACAAAAAACAAATGAAATCACACATTAGCCTAATTTGAATTTGGAATTATGTTCTTTAAAATTTTAACTTTCAATGATACCAAAACCAGCCAGATACAAATACTACAGCCAAATAGATTTTATTACAAGTTCATACATACTATAATGCGAAAAGACTTATTCCCCAACCAATTATAATAATAAAATAATAAATAATATAAATATATATTAAAAATAATAAAATAATAAATAATAAAATTATAAAATAATAACATAATAATAATAATATAGTAGGGATTCGGACATACTTAACTTTGTCGTCAGTTTTAACAAAGAACTACAGCATAGAGTTTTTAAATTTTTTTCGCTCGCTTATTTAAAAGTAAGGTACATACAAACACACATATTTCACCACTTTAAAGTGTCGCTGTGATAGCTGTTTTTAAAACATGCTATAGACGTCCCGTCCTACACATAAATATGTAATGATAAAAGAAGACAGTGTCCATGCCAAGAATGCAGTCATTTCTTATTTAATTTAATTTTTGTATATAAATCATAAAACAGCTTACAGGATACATTTACCTGGCGAGTTTCATCTACTTTCAACGTACTCGAAAACACGAAACCCTTATTAGATTCGGAGTAAAGTGGCTGCGACATACGGACAAACGAACAAACACACAAACATGACGAATCTAAAAGGATTTCTTGCCATTCGGATACGGAACCCTAAAAACGATATACTGATCTATCATAGTGCAACTTATTACACCAGAAGTGTAACCACTTTATTTTAAAAGTGCATATTAACAGAGATATTTTAAAATAAATTAATTCACTCGCTCGTGCGAAGCCAGCGAGTAATAGGACGAAAGAAAACTCTGCAGAGGACGGACCAGTTTGAAATGAAAACTTCACAACTTCTGAACGTAGCATGAAAACACTTCCATAAATTCATGGCTCGGGTTATTTAGTTAGGTTATCATGTTTTTAATTGAGTCATTGTAATTTTTTTTATGTTTTGAAGTGGAAAACAAGCATACAGTTTATATTGATGGTTAATAATACTGCCTATAAGTATCTACATTTGACTGGAGGTTTCAATATAGATGCGTTACCATTCCTGAGGTCTTAGGTGTTATGCCTCTTAAATTACAGGGCCGTACATTAACACCTGACCGGAACACGATAGTGCTGAACACTACCATTTACAGTGCCTACACCCGCGAGCTAAATTACAGTTCTTTGCATTACCACCTGATCGGAACACGATAGTGCTGAACACTACCATTTAGCGGCAAGTATATTAGGTAATGCGATGGTGCCTACGCCCACTCCGTCACTGGAGCTCTACCACCAGTAAAAAATTGGTAAGGTTTTGATTTTGATAGAATTTAAACATACATATTGTTTTTAGCATCCTAAACAACAGTGTGATTTAAATATGGTAATGACTTTCTTCACTTAAGATCACAAAATATTTCCTTTTCGACTCAATTAACCATAACCCTACCATCGCGAAGATCATTGATCGGGTCTAGAAACTATCCGGGATACATTTGTTCGGGACACGCCATCAATCTTACGGAACCTCTTTAACAGTTGAACGGGCAGAGGGCAGACAACTTGATAAGTAACTTAGCAAAACAATAGTGTTGAACCTTGAAACAGAAGTGTTTTAGTGTAGTTTGTACTGGTGGTAGAGATCCAGTGACAAAGCTCGCGGGCGTAGGCACCGCCGTATTACCTAATATACTTGCCGCTAAATGGCAGTGTTCAGCACTATCGTGTTCCGGTCAGGTGGTTATGTACGGCCCTGTAATATCCGGCACAGAGACATAACACTTAGGCCTCAGGAGTGGTAACGCGTATGCATTTTGACCTTGGTCTTTGTGTGGGTGTCTATAGGCTGCATGAGCTGCCTATCACCGGCCTGCTATGCGGTATACACAGATGATATCCCGGCATCCTCCAACACACAACTCTACCTGTATGCAGACGATGCTGCCTACGTGACAACATCTATCACGAAAGCACACGCAGCCACCAAAATGCAGCGAACACTCGACGCCCTACCAACTTGGCTCGCCCACTGATGGATGTCGGTGAACGTAGAAAAAGCGCAGGCCATCTGCTTCAGCGGGGGAACCCCTCCGCCACCACTCAAACTTCTCAGACAAGACATTGGCTGGGCCCCCACGGCGAAGTACCTGGGGGTCATCTTGGACCGCCAACTAACAATGAAGCCGCACGTCAAAGAGGTCATCAAGAACGCCAACATAAACTGCTGCCTCCTCCGCCCGGTGCTCAGAGCCAAACTCCCTCTGAGGGTGAAGATCGGGATCTGTAAGACATACATTAGACCCCGCCTCACGTACGCGGCCCCCGCTTGGTACGCACTTGCAGCCAATTATAACAGGAAGGCCCTTGAAACAGTCCGACACAAAACCCTGCGCCGCATCGTCGAGGCCCCCCGGTACGTGAGGAATACCACGATCCAGAGGGACCTCAGGATGGAGAGCATCGGGGAATTCATCACGAGATAGCCGCAGCCATGTTCGCGAGTGCAGACGCATCTGCACACCTACACATTCGCGAGGTCGCGCCACTGCACGCGCGACCGCCAGATGGGAGGCTCTACCAAGAACACGGAGGAGGACTGACATGCGGCCTCTAGTCGAAACCGACTAGACTCCCGGAACCCCTACGCGTCGACAATGTCCGCCGGTCACCGACCGCACTTGCCGATGCCACGGACCAACGGAACCTGAAACAGAGACCCCACGCAGAGGGCACAGCCCTGAACATGGCTCCCCACATCCCCTTAAAAGATGTGAGATGAAACCAGCAGCACGTATAGGCTGCAGTCATCACTTAACATCATTTAACGTGAACTGCATGCTTGTTTGCCACTTACTTCCATTACATAAAAAAATGTAATTTTGTGCTATCCGTATAAGATTGAATTCGATTAGAATTTGCTAAAGCTTGAGATTTTATTTATTCAATTTATAAGCTTGCAGCAGTATTGCATCTTATGCGCTCTCTATTTGTCTGTATATTTTATAGCCTTTTAGAAATGATAACGTGTCTGTTTTGACACGTCTAGAATTTATGTAAATATATATGTGTCTACTTTACTAATCTATGTATGTATCTTCACGCCAAGTGCCTTACGGGGTAGGCAAAAGTGTAGCGCGCCAGATATCCGGATCCTGACACACCTCCCGTGCTTCTTGTACGTTTATTATTTATTCTCTTCATCGTTACATTACTAACCTATTGACACTTATTCCAAGTGAATGTATGTTTGCCAGGTTTGATAGATAAAACACCGCTTAAGGAAATGATGAAAGTGAAAATGAAGCCAAGTGTTTTTCACATAAAATAGGATAAATAGTAGAAAGAATTACGATTTAGTAAATTTTCCTTAAAAAGAACTTATGATAGTACATTTTAATTATACTTAGCGTCAAAACAGCCCCTATTAACACCGTATGACCCGACACACCATCGGATCTAGAAATTATATGCGATACATTTGTTCGGGACACGACATTAATCTTTCGGAACGTCTTTAACAGTTAAATGAACAGCGGGCAGACAATTTGATTAACAACTTAACAAAAAAACATTTTTAAGCGTATTTAAAAAATATTGTTTTTAGGAGTTAGAAAAAAAATGGGAAGAAAAAATTGACTTCAGGCAGGAATCGAACCTGCGACCTCAGAATAAAAAGGACTTAAGGACCTAAGGACTTCCGTAACTAAGTGTTAAAGCGGCTGGACTGGGTAGTTATTGAGAAAAATAAAAACATTACAATTACATTGTTTTTTATATTTAAAGAAAAATGGAAAGAAAAATTTGACTTCAGGCGAGACTCGAACACGCGACCTACTGGGAATCTAGTCCAGCCGCTCTTCCAATTGAGCTACTGAAGCCCTGCCCGATTTGTCAATTGGAAGAGCGGCTGGACTAGATTCCCAGTAGGTCGCGTGTTCGAGTCTCGCCTGAAGTCAAATTTTTCTTTCCATTTTTCTTTAAAAATAAAATATATTTCACAAGCATGTGTTAATGCGAAATAATATAAAAACAATTACATTGTTGTTGTAAATCACGCTAATATATTATTTGTAAATGCAAAATCATTACAATGTGATGGAAGTTTTTGACTTCGTGTGATTTTTGGCGATATATTTCAGGGCAATTTTTGTTTTGTTATTTCCTTATCAGTGACACAAATTAATAGTCCATTTCATAACAATCAGGGAGCGTCCAAACAACACCCATCAACATCCACAAAACCCGTCACACCGATCTATCGGAAATACATTTGTTCGGGACACGTCATCAATCTTACGGCACCTCCTTAACAGTTGAACGGGCAACCGACAGATAAGTTAACAGAACATAATTGTTGAGCTTTTTTATACATTTTTAGAACGAAGTTCCTTATCGCGCGGTACACTGGCTAAGGGCTAGGCGAGCGTCATGAAAACTCCTCACGACACTTTTGCTATAGTGCGTAGCGCTCGGAGAGGGGGCAGCCCGCGTATAGGATTTGACTTATTCGTTCTCTCTCTCTCTTTCGACAGTGACAAGCCACGCGACGCGCATGTCTGCTGTGTATGCGTACATTGTTTTGTGTATGTAACACAAACACGATAAAAAAATGTTAGTTTTAGTTATTTTTAATATTTTAAAAAATAAACAATGGATTGTGAAATTGATTAATTAGAAGTTAAAGAGGAACTTCGTTCCAATCGGGTGTCCTACATTTGACAACTCAGACAGTTTTTTTATGTAATGAAGGTGACAAACAAGCAGTTCACATTGATGTTATGTGATGACTGCAGCCTATAGACACCCACATAAAGACCAGAGGTTCAAATACAGATGCGTTGCCACCCCTGAGAACTTAGTTATTATGTCTCTGTGATAGTTATTAGAGGCCATACATTACCATCTTACCGGAACACGATATTGCTAAACATGGCTATGGGATCGTACTTCTACATAATAATAAAAATAAAAATAAAAAAGCCTTATATTTCTTACTAAAAAAAAACATTAACAAAAAATAAACTTAATTATAAAGTCACTCTTATCTATTACTACATTTTTTTAGACATAAAATTATTGAATTTTAGAATAATGTTTTTACGCTAGTAAGAACCCCCGCTACTCGAAGGTGAAGGCCTCCTCTAATGATTTTCATGTATGCCTATTCTTAGCTGTACTCATTCACTCTTTACCAGCCACCTGTATTATATCATCTACCTATCGGGCAGTAGGTCTGCCCCTTTTTCTAGCACCTGGTGGACCATTTCAAGATGTGAGTATATGTGTCTATCAATCGTCTGTCAGCCGAGCGAGGTGACCCTCCCAACGCCACTTTTTAGGGTTCCGTACCTTAAAAGGAAAAAAGGAACCCTTATAGGATCACTCGTGCGTCTGTCTGTCTGTCTGTCCGTCTGTCACAGCCAATTTGCTCCGAAACTACTCGACCGATTGAGTTGAAATTTAATGAATATATGTAAATTGGTGACCCAAAGATGAACACGTCAAGTAAAATAATAAATTTCAAACAGGGAGGCCACTTTCGAGGGGTAAATCAGAAAATTTAAAAAAAAATTGAAGTTATTTAAGAAAAACTACGAAAATTGACCATTCCCCCTCCCCCCCCCCCCTATCTCCAAAACTACTGAACTTAAAATTTTGAAAAAAAATTGGAAAATAGTTCTTTCCCTATAGATTATTGGAAAACCTATAAGAAGTTTGAATATTCAAATAACATCGAAAATTCTCAATAATACGAGTATAACCCCCCCTGCCAGTACCACCGTAACCGCTATATCCCTGCATTTTAAATCTGTAATATTTTCGAAAATATTTATTTAAATTACGGAACCCTCACCACGCGAGTCGAACTCACACTTGTCCGGTTTTTTACTGTGACTTTCTACATACTAACAAGTGAAAAACTAAGTTTTCCTCTTCATAAAACTAGTTTTGAATTAGCGGAACCCGTACGATACAACTTTCCGCACTTCCTACAGCACATAACTTGTCACTCCCACAACCCATCACCTCGTTATCTCTGCTAAACTAATGAAACATTAATGAAGTTTTTCGTTTACCTAACAATGTCAACTAATGTGTTTGTTAGCGCAGTATCGCGTGACTGCGCTGAGTTGTCTTTTACTAAGCTTTGTAAGGTTAACGGTACAGGCATGAGCGGGAGCGGTGAATTTTGTTTCACTTTCAACTGGCAGTTGAAAATACTCTTATGCTTGAGTTTTAAGTTTAATTATAGCGATTTTTTGGTCGGCTATCTTACAAATTTTATTCTAGTAATAAACACGGGGCTTAAATCAGAATGTATAGGTACTTTGACTCTTTAAGTTAGGTTAGGTTAGTTAGTCCATTTGGTCGAGCAGTGTGGACGACTAAGGTCACTGTTTGTTCCCCACACCGAGGCATTTGCCTCCATCCAGGCATTTGAGGATATTTATCCTACATTTTTTGGGTTCCGTAGTAAACAAGGAACCCTTATAGTTTCGGCATGTCTGTCTGTCTGTCTGTCTGTCTGGCCTCGGTTTAGTGCAAAAACTATTAGTACTAGAGACTTGAAATTTGGCACAAGTATACAACTTTATAAGGCCGACAAAGTGGTAGAATAAAAACATATATTTTTTTTTTTAATTTAGGGTACCTCCTCTACATGTACCGCGGGGCCATTTTTTTTATTTTTCGTTTTCTATATCGTTGGATAGGTCATTCAAAAATATTAGGGGTATGGAAACATCATTTTTCGATTCAGTTAACTGTTCGTGACTTATTTAAGCTTTAAAGGGCCAATTTTCGTTAGAGTCAAGAGTCCCCCTCCCCTACCGACTAAACAGTTGTTGTTAGAAACTCAAACGTTACGGCAATAGCAGCCATATATAATGAAATTAAAAAGAAAACTATCACACTTAAGTTGGCTCTACAAGTTTGCGAATTATAGTCGACCAAATGTATTTAACTCGAAAATTTCGAACAACTCCATAGAAAATATATTTCATTTTTTCAATACATTTCTTACTCTGTAAATGCACTTATTACGGAACCCTACACTACGCGTGGTTCGACACGCACTTGACCGGTTTTTTTATGTAATGAAGGTGGCAAACAAGCATGCAGTTCACATTGTTGTTAAGTGATGACTGCAGCCTATAGACATCAACCCAGATAAAGACCAGAGGTCAAAATGCAGATGCGTTGACACCCCTGAGACCTAAATTATTATGATATAGTTTTTTTTTTTTTTTTTTTTATGTAATGGAAGTGGTAAACAAGCATGCAGTTCACATTGATGTTAAGTGATGACTGCAGCCTATAGACACCCACACAAAGACCAAGGTCAAAATGCAGATGCGTTACCACTCCTGAGGCCTAAGGTCTTATGCCTCTGTGCCGGAAATTACAGGGCCGTACATTACCACCTGACCGGAACACGATAGTGTTGAACACTACCATTTAGCGGCAAGTATATTAGGTAATGCGGTGGTGCCTACGCCCGCGAGCTCCGTCACTGGAGCTCTACCACCAGTAAAAGTTATTACGGGGCTATACATCAACATAATTTTGTTTCGGGTTTGGGTGTTTGTGTACGTGTTGTGTGTGTACAACGGCCTTTATGCCTATTATGGGGCTATTGAATTTGCCAGCATGTTTAATTTTCAGTAACCATGATAGACCTTTTAGCTTTTTTGTTTTTAGTTAACTTAACTGCCTCGGTAGCCTAGTGGTAGCAGGCCATTACTACTACGCTGAGGTCCTGGGTTCTATTCCCGGGTAGAGGGTTATGAGAAATAATGGTGTAAAGTCTTTTATCTCTGATTCTATTGGGATTTTTCCATTTTCTGGAAATTTCCCAGTACCTCGAAGTTTGGTAATGTGCCCGGCGATGTCAACAGGCTCGCTACCTGTTACATGGGCCAAAACGTAACCGGCGAATCGTGGGTGTTTGCATGTATACTTGAATGCTTGCTAATACTTGCATTTACCCCTGCCTACCCCTTCGGGGATTAGAGGCGTGAAGTTACGTTGTTTTTAGTTTTTTATTATCACAAAACCAATACAAAACTCGCTATTTCTTTTGTAATAAAACCTCAGTACTATCTATGGCGTTACCTTTGCGTTACTATTGCATATTTATTTTTTTCAACACCTAGATCCTTGACATAAATTTCAAATTAACTTAAATTTATGACAGATATAGTGTTACTTTCCTTGATAGTGATTTTAAAGGCAATTTTTTGAAGGTATTTTATTTCGAAGCGGAAATCGTTGGGCTAAACAAAATGATGTTATCAAAATGACTGAATGAGCAAATGACTAAACAGATATACAATGCGAATGTGGATGGTTGCAGAGGCGCAGGAAGACCAAGACTGACCTACCATGACCAAATAGGTCGAGTTCTGTCTGATGGTGCGGTCAAAAGAAGAAGAGAATGATGAAGGTAGACGAGGCACGAGAGGTTTGTCTGAACCGGGATATCTGGCGCTCTACACTCTCTGCCTACCCCGTTAGGGACCTGGCGTGAAGATACATACAATCAAAATGAAGACGCGTCACAGTAAATAGATTGTAAACAGTAAAGTAACTACATACAAAGCGTTCAAAACGGCACACTCACACAAACATGCGCATTTACGAGGCCTCTAAGCGGTTCTCGCAGTGCTACAGTAGCGAGTGTCGCGTCGAGACGAGCGGTCACGTTGCGATCTGTTTTTATTTCCAAGAGTGTTTTAAAGATGCCAAGAGCATATTGCGTGGTATACGACTGTTTGAACTCTGCATCATCCAAACCGGAGCTATCGTTTTTTAATCTTCCTGGTGATTTTGAAAGGCAAGAATTATGTATTATTATAATATCTAACATATTTAAAAAAATCGCGTGTGACAGTGTTTGTAACAATACTCCTCCGCAGCGGCTAGACCGATCATTATGAAATTTAGTGTGTATGAGAATCGGTTGTAGTCTTTTTTATATCCCTAAATGGTAAGGGTGATTCTCACCATTTTTTTTTTGATTTTTTGGACAGTTAATTTGTTTATACCTCTAAGGCGATACGAAGTTTGGCGGGGTAGCTATTTATTATCCTGCCTACCCGAGTGGGTGAGGGGAAGAGAAACTCGCCCGGTCTCGACAACTCGTTGCAGTATTCCACAGATTGTACTGTCGTCAGAACTATAAAAAACACCCAAGTAATTAGCACTTAGTTTTGTTATTTTTAAGACAAAACAAAAAACAAAAATCTACAAGTTATATCAAAATTAAACTGTCTGCCGTACTTGAAACTATAATAATAATAATAAGATCAAGGTTGGATCATGGGTCAAATATAGAAGGCGGTACTCCTCGGCACGGCACGTATTGTGAGGAGGTTCCTGTCTCCGTAACCATAACCACCGATAGCTTGGACCCTGTTCCCGCTGCCGGCGGCGCACTATTTTTTAATTTCTTATAGTATATGTTTGTTTTTTTTATAACTACTTATGTATGTAAAAAATATTAAACCTGTGTCGTGGGTGCCGTTGTACACATACAACACACACACAAACACCCAGACCCGAAACAAATATCTGTAGGCCATACAAATATTTGTTCCGGTGCGGGGATCGAACCCGTGACCCTTCGAATCAAACGGTGGTTTCGCACCGCTGGACTAACCGGGTCGTTTAGGCCGTTTTGAGTCATTTCACAATTCGCAACATTTTGAATCGTTATATCTTAACAACTTTTAAGTACTTATTGACTATATGTTTCAAAGACAAATAGTATTTATTTATCCAATACTATTACAGGGTAACCAATAAAAAAATAGTCAACATCCCAATACGATTGAGTAAACGTCAGTAAATGCAAAAATAATAACACCATTATTTTAAAAAATTAGTGACACCCCTGTTGCTTCAATGGAGTGTAGGTAAATATTTTATAAAATGGGCTTAGTTTCCATACTGTTTGTATCTATTTACTGTGGACGCGTTGTCACCCCTGAGACAGTTATTGTTATGTCTCTATGATAGTCATTAAAAAAACTCTTAAAACAATAAATTCTAATCTCAATAAAACAATTAATAAATGTTTATGCTTAGAAATAAAAATTGAGGGTCATTACATTTTTTTTTTATATTTCAAAAGTGGCAAACATTCATACAGCTCACACCGATGCCAAGTGATGACTGCAGCCTATAGACACCCACACAGAGACCGAGGTCAAAATGCAGATGCGTTACCACTCCTGAGGCCTAAGGTGTTATGCCTCTGTGCCGGAAATTACAGGGCCGTACATTACCACCTGACCGGAACACGATAGTGCTGAACACTACCATTTAGCGGCAGTATATTAGGTAATGCGGTGGTGCCTACGCCCGCGAGCTCCGTCACTGGAGCTCTACCACCAGTAAATTACACTAGTTATCATCTAATCGGAACACCATAGAACTGAACTACCATTTAGCGGCAGATGGATTAGGCAATGCGGTGGTACCGCCGCCCGCGAGCTCCATCACTGGAGCTCTACCACCAGTAAGATTAGCTTTCAATTAAACTGCGCACATTATATTGACCTTAATAGCTTATTTATACACTCTCAGTCCACACAGTAACGTTGAATGTACTTTGGCTGTTCCAGCAAAGGCTTAAAGGCTTTGACGGATGACTAAGAACGTTACGAAGCTTAACCCTTTTACAAATAAGCGATGTTTAACAACTGAATAGTTAGTAAGTGTTTTTTATTTGTCATTTTCACTACTTTTTATTTTAACTTTTTTTTTTTTTTTTGTAACGGAAATGGCATAGAAGCATGCAGTTCACGTTGATCTTAAGTGATGACTGCAGCCTATAGACACTTACACAAAGACCAGAGCTCAAAATGCAGATGCGTTACCACTCCTGAGGCCTAAGGTATTATCTTTTTTTTTTTTTTTTTATGTTATGGAAGTGGTAAACAAGCATGCAGTTCACATTGATGTTAAGTGATGACTGCAGCCTATAGACACTTACACAAAGACCAGAGGTCAAAATGCAGATGCGTTACCACTCCTGAGGCCTAAGGTATTATCTTTTTTTTTTTTTTTTTTTTATGTTATGGAAGTGGTAAACAAGCATGCAGTTCACATTGATGTTAAGTGATGACTGCAGCCTATAGACACTTACACAAAGACCAGAGGTCAAAATGCAGATGCGATACCACTCCTAAGGCCTAAGGTGTTATGCGTCTGTGTCGGTAATTACACACCGTACATTACCACCTGACCGGAACACGATAGTGCTGAACACTACCATTTAGCGGCAAGTATATTAGGTAATGCGGTGCCTACGCCCAGAAGCTCCGTCACTGGAGCTCTACCACCAGTAAAAAGTAATCATTAATGTATTGTACTTTTTCGTTGAATAATTCGCCCTACACAGAACAGCTTTATGCAAATTACAAATAGTGGTCGTTGAATATTTCACAAAGCTTAATCTCTATGGAGTGCCAACTATGTAATTAATATGTTACATTTTTAACAACCTCAAAATAATGCTATGAAATGTACAAAAGGCTCCCTTCAAACTTACTACTGTTGTATATACTTTGTATTCTTTGTTGTTCCAAACGTTCTGTATTCAAGAATAGCTTTGATAAGGACCACTTCTTTTTCCATCAGTTTGTATGTCTATCACAACCTTTCTTCTCAGGACAAAAAATAATAATATGTACTTTTCGGTATTCAAGACACTTTGTGATCAGCAATAGTTAAAATTTTAATAAAAAATAAAATTATAAAGTAGATTTTGATTCTTGTGAGAATTAAAGAATATAATATAAACGGCCTTAACTTCAATCCCGTTGATTTAGAAGTATGTTTAGTATAGTTTGTAATTGTTTATTTGTATATCTGCAAAAGGTTTCGAGAGAGAGCTATATAGAGAGACCAATTAACAAACGGACAACGAAGTGGTCCTATCCAGCCCGCCCTCCACCAACTCGCATTGGATCAGCGTGCTGGAGTAAGCTCTAGGCCTCCTCCCAAAAAGGGGAGAGACTCGTGCCCAGTAGTGGGACGTATCAAGGATTGCCAATGTAAGGTAGAGGTTAGGCGGATTCAATGCCTAGATAATATAAAAGACACAAACGGTGTTTTATTTAATCTAAGGTCGTAACTTCGCCCCTGTATTACTCGATGGAGCAGGCAGAGGTAAATGCTTGCCAATCACATTTAATTCCATGTATTTAGTAGCGAACCTATTGACACATCCGGGTTTATTTACAAACGGCGGGGGAGGCACTAGGAAACTCAATTAAAAAAAAAACCCAACAGCATCCTAACAGCCAACATTTGAATCAAATCCAGGTACCCTACCGTAATTACCACAAGAATACTGAGGGAACTACTTTTCAGTAAAACTTGAATAACATAAGTCTTTAAAGAAACGCATGTGTAAAATCAGCCTAAATAAAAACTCTACCCCCAACCGCAATCCATTTGTCCGGGAATTAATCGACCCGTTTACCCGGGATTCGTATGCTCTCGTATGAATTAGTTGACTAACTTTTAAAAAACGGTGAATTACTGGATTGGTTTCTGAATGGTTCGCTTTAGACGTGAGAATTGGCTGAAATTATTTAGTCGTTTGGATTCCAATAAAGTTCTCATGTGTAATAGAAATCTTTATAAGTGCTTTTACGCGTAGATTTAACTTCGTGTAAGTCATTTTTTACTGGTGGTAGAGCTAAAGTGATGGAGCTCGTGGGCGTAGGCACCACCGCATTACCTAATATACTTGCCACTAAATGGTAGTGTTCTGCACTATCGTGTTTCGGTTAGGTGGTAATGTACGGCCCTGTAATTTCCGGGACAAAGGCATAACACCTTAGGCCTCAGAAGTGGTAACGCATCTGCATTTTGACTTCTGGTCTTTGTGTGGGTGTCTTTAGGATGCAGTCATCACTTAACATCTATTATATATACACTTAACATATATATTTAGCGGCAAGTATATTATAAGGTAATGCGTTTGTGCCTACGCCCGTGAGCTCCGTCATTGGAGCTCTACCACCAGTAACATATAGTACAAATGAACAAATTAAACAAAAATATACAAAAGCGATGGTATACTTCAGTAAAAACCTTCAATTTTGTAGTTTTCTCACTTTAACCTTGAGGAACAGACCTTGTCTATTCACAAAACTAAGCATAAACTAGTAATATTTATTCATATTATTCAGGGTTCAAGAGAAATATGTTATCTAAGTTTTACAAATATTTATGATTTACCTACTGCCCCTTAAATGGACGAATGGAGTTTTATCAAAATTAATGACCGCCCAGTGGTCGAAATTCAACCGCAATACATACTCATAAAAAAACTAATTTTGAATTTTTGTTTTATAAAAAATGTGAACGTTCCTAATTTATTATGTTGTTAAATGCATGGTTGTATAATGTTTTATTTATTGATTTAATGTACTTTATAACCAACATAAAGGTACGATTCCGAACTCCGCTGCCGCAGCACTACTGGTCTCCATAATATATATTCTCTATAGGTATATATTCTATAGAGAATATAGACAGCCCGGTTAGTCCAGCGGTGTGAGATAACCGTTCGATCCGAAGGGTCGCGGGTTCGATCCCCGCACCGGGACAAATATTTGTATGGCCTACAGATATTTGTTTCGGGTCTGGGTGTTTGTGTATGTGTTGTATGTGTACAACGGCACCCACGACACAGGTTTATACCTACTGTGGGGCTGTGAGTGTAAGCATATTTTATTTTATTTTATTTATTTTATTATACTTATAATAAAACTGTAGAAGTGTGAATTCTGTACATTGAAAATATAAAAAAAATAAATACGAGGGGATGTTACTAGATCGATACCCAACCCAAATATGTGATTAGAAAATTTTTTGTCTGTCTGTCTGTCTGTTTGTTCAAGTATCACACAAAATCTACCGGTCCGATTACAATGAAACTTGGTTTAATTATACTTTAACCTTTGGCGCACAACACTGGGTACTTTTATCCCGGAAAAATGTCTGTTTGTCTCTGTGTTTGTGCACACTAATTTCAGAAACGGCTCATCCGATTTGAAGTTTCTACTAATATATTGTGGTAAGTTTCACTTAATATTTAGTGTTTGTTTCATGTGAATTGGTTCAGAAATAAAAAAATTACGTCAATATAAAGAATCATATCGAATATTTTTAAACTATTCTGAATCTATCTTCTATCTTTTTAGGGTTTCGTATCTAAAAGGTAAAAGCGGATCCTATTACACATCCTCTGCTGTCTGCCTGTCTGTCCGTCTATCCGTCTGTCTGTCACCAGGCTGTATCTCATAAACAGTGATAGCTAGATAGCTGGAATTTCACAAATTATGTATTTCTGTTACCGCTATAATACTAAAAATAAGAAAATGATAATATTACAGCAAAAATATACGAAAAAAAACACATTTAGTGTATGCTCCCTTGGACCCCCCAAGGGAGCATACACTAAATGTGTTTTTTTTCGTATATTTTTGCTGTATATCAATAAGGGTAGCAAGTGTTATAATGATATAGCTTATAATTTTCACAGAATTTTTAGGTGTTATGTTGTATATTACCTTCCAACATACGAAATTTTTATGTTATTTTTTGTACGGAACCCTTCGTGCACGAGTTCGACTCGCACTTGGCCGGTTTTTTCTCTGTTAGTAACATTAAGCATATCGCATAGCAGCGTCCCGGCCTCGAGAACGGCTGGACCGATTTGGTTAATTTTGGTTTTGAATGATTTTTGGGAGTCCAAGGAAGGTTTAAAAGGTAAAAAAATATGGAGAAATTGAACGGAAATAGTCCATATAGGAAATAACCACAATTTTTATTTTTCCATACAAATAGTCCGTATCTAACAAGCCCTTGACACATTATTGTGGGGCAATACGAAGTTTGTCGGGTCAGCTAGTAATAATATAAAATACAGTCTGACAAGGCACAAATGACTTTTTACATCAAAATTTTAAACCAGAGTCATGGGCAACTGCTAATACATAACCAAAAAAAACCCGGACAAATGCGAGTTCGACTCGCGTGGTGAGGGTTCCGTGATTTAAATAAATATTTTCCGAAAATATTACAGATTTAAAATGCAGGGACATAGCGGTTACGGTGGTACCGGCAGGGGTTATATTATTAAGAATTTTCGATTTAATTTCAATACTCAAACTTCTTATAGGTTTTCCAGTAATCTGTAGGCACAGAACTATTTTCCAAATTTTTTCAAAATTTTAAGTTCAGTAGTTTCGGAGAAAGGGGGGGGGGGGAATGGTCAATTTTCGTCGTTTTTCTTAAATAACTTCAAATTTGTTTATGCAAAAATTATAAAAAAAATATATCTGAGATGCTGACAACAACTTCTTTCATTTGATATGCACACGACACAGTTTACGAATTTTTTAAATTTTTTGGTTTACCCCCGAAAGTGGCCCCCCTGTTTAAAATTTATTATTGTACTTGACGTGTTCATCTTTGGGTCACCAATTATTTACATATATTCATCAAATTTCAACTCAATCGGTATAGTAGTTTCGGAGCAAATTGGCTGTGACAGACAGACAGACAGACAGACGCACGAGTGATCCTATAAGGGTTCCTTTTTTCCTTTTAAGGTACGAACCCTAAAAAACTCAAACTGAACCAGTTAAACTAATAGCTCAAATAAACCGAAAGTCACTGACAGCATTATCTCACTTCCCCATTGCTTTTTTCCTATTGGGCTTACTCCAAGCGCCATTACGGAGTCTTCACTTTTTCGTTGCTTAGCATCGAAACTTGGCGGGGACAAGGATATCATATGGAGTTGATATAACAATGTTAAAATCATTTTAAAAACAGATAAATAGGTAGTTTAGTCGTAGGTAGAACTACACATAACTTTTTTACAATCATAAAATTGGGTTAAACCATATCTACTTTTACAAAATATAGTCCCAGCAAATTTGTATCGAATACTTCTCGTACCCATAGTCGAAATGTATTTTCTTTACTTATCGGAAAATGTGGCGAAAAAAGAAAAGAATACGAGTATATAGTTACCTTTTTTATACTTAATACTTAGAAAATTTTATTATCGTTCGTTTGATCAAATTTTTTTCTACATACTATTATCGGAATTTACATATTATTATCTCAATTAATCTAAACGTAGTAAAAAATAAAATTTCAAAATGCCTATAAGGCAATTGAAACCATTTGCAGCTTAATAAGAATTTTCGTAACTTTGAATTTCCAGATTGACTGGGAAGATAAAATTAACAATTAAATAATTGTGGACTGTACATCGTAGCAAAAGCCTATCAATTAGCGTAGTATTGAAGAGCTATGGCGTAGCACCTTGATTTCTTATAATAAAGTCCGTAATTTTAAAATTACTAGATGTAAACCCGGCTTCGCTCGGGTGAAATGTGACTCAAAATTAGAGGTGTAAAATCTAGGTAGATATATCTGTAGTCATCGGTTCTCAAAGAATATTAAGGGTATAAGCAAGACATAGATTCGTATAGCTTCGTTTATTGTGTTTAAGAAAAATAATAAATAAAAACTGCAAAAGTTTTTAACCAAATAATTTTTTAATTGAAATTAACCTTCAAAATAAACTAACATATATTACCTATGTAACAAAACATATTTATAATTTTTAAGTTTTATTCTCTGTTAGCCTCTTGTTACAAGCACTCAGTTTTTTTTTCTACTTTGGCAGGTAGATAAGTAACTTACTAATTTTATAAATAAAAAACCGGTAAAGTGCGTGTCAGGCCACGCGGAGTGTAGGGGTCCGTTGTTTTTAAGTTTGAATAATGTAATGAAAAAAAAAAATAAATATTTTCTTATATAGGATATGGAGTTCTTCAAAATTTTCGAGTAAAATATACATTTGGTCGACTAATACTCGCAAACTTTTAAAGTTAACTTTAGTGTGATAGTTTTTCTTTTAATTTCGTTATATGTAGCTACTATTGCCGTAACGTTTGAATTTCTAACAACAACCGTTTAGATGGTAAAGGGGACAGTTGACTCTAACGAAAATTGGCACTTTAAAGCTTAATAATTCACGAACGGTTAAATAAATCGAAAAATGATATTAGCACATACCAAACATTTTTGAAAGACCTATCCAACGATATCTCACACTACATAGAAAACGAAAAATAAAAATGTATCCACACGATACAGGTAGGGGAGGTAGGTACCTTAAATAGTATTTTTTAACGCTTTTATTCTACCACTTTGTCGGCGTAATTCAGGTGCATACTTGTGCCAAATTTCAAGTCACTACCCATCGTTCTTTAACCGCTGACGGACAGACAGAATAAAACTGTTGTTCTTAATTCAAATCGGCTAAATCAAAATAAGATTAGGAAGTATATAAATTGTGAAATATCTGCAAAAATATATTAAACAATTAATATTATCTAATTGTGTGGATCATTTACTATTTGATAAGTCATTTATTATTATTTGTCGGGTAGGTATAGACAAATAATATTCAGCCGCTTGTTGTCGCATTCCACACATCGACTGCACATTTGCATTTGCTTGCAGTTTCTTGCAAATATTTTGCCATTACCAAAGTTTGCATGTCACTGTAAGTTAATAAGTAGGTACTCCTTTATTTTTTTTAGTCAAATAGAATAACAGTGCGAAAACACGACCTCTCAGGTTGTCTCCAAAACTTCATTGTAAATGTTCTGGTAAAGTAGCCATCGCTTTACTCGAATAACTGACTGTAACTAACTTGACTGATATACTTTATTGACTGACTATATATTATACTAACTTTTACGCTGCTTAAATAATGACGAATACGAAATATCGTTTTACTTGACACTGGCAATATGCTTAATAGCGATGCCATGACACAAAAAAAAGCTAAATGACATTTGAAGTTAAAACTATTTTTAATTTATTTTAAAGTGGCATCGCTATTACGCATATTGCCAGTGTCAAGTAAACTATCACACATAAAAAAACAAAAAAAAAATTAATCACTTGTAACTAATAGAATTTTCTTCAGGCACATTAGTCATAGTTCTTTGTGAAACGGAACGTTTATTAACTACCCAAGATGGCGACTGCGGTTTGTTTGTCAGTGCCATTAGAATTTAACGAAATTCTCCATAGTCCGAATTTTGCGGATACATGTTCTCGACTCAAAATAATTATTTTTTTACGATCTTCAATTGTAAATAGGTTTCGATCGAGTCTACCGTAGACCTGCACGAAATTATTAATATAGAAGATAACTTCCTCGAATGATAAGTGGTAGTATCTAAGCTGAGTTTAAATATTGTGTGCAGTATTTAATCCAATCAATATTTTTACATTTTTTTATGTAATGGAAGTGACATACAAGCATGCAGTTCACATTGATGTTAAGTGATGACTGCAGCCTAGAAGACCAAAGTCAAAATGCAGATGAGTTACCACTCCTGAGGCCTAAGGTTTTTAAGCTTCTGTGCCGGAAATTACAGGGCCGTACATGACCACCTTACCGGAACACGATAGTGCTGAACACTACCATATAGCGGCAAGTAAATATTATGAACATGTGGTATTGGCATTTCAAATTGGCTCCAATAAGAACGAATTCATACATGTACCCCTGCCTACTATTTCACGAAAATATTGGTGCGAAATAATTTCCCAAATTACTCGCTAATTCTCATTAATGTCTCTCAAATCCCTTTTGCTTTAGTAAAGTATTAAAGGACTCTTTGTTCCGAGGCTTTGCCGTGAGCCGCTGCTTAATTTCCGTAAAGGTCAATGCTTCTTATGAATTATTCTTCAAGTTCATTTATGTAAATGAGCCATAAAATGTACTTCGTTAAATTAATCACGGAACTCAATCATAGCGTTTATAAAAAAAACGTAACTTCACGTAATCCCCGAAGGACTAGGCAGAGGTAAATGCATTCATTTAAGCAGTATATGCATATACGCAAACAACCTCTTAATATCTCTTGCCGTAAAATTGTAGTCTTCAGCACTATCGTTTTCCGGTCAGGTGGCAATGTACGGCACTGTAATTTTCGGCACAAAGGCATAACACCTTAGGGCTCAGGAGTGGTAACGCATCTGTATTTTGACCTTGGTCTTTGTGTGGGTGTCTATAGGCTGCAGTCATCATTTAATTTAATATCAATGTGAACTGCCACGAATCACCGCTTAGGTTTTGGCCCATGTGGCGAGCCTGTTGACACTCTCGGGGACATTACCAAACTCCTGGTTACTAGTTACAGAAAATTAAAAATCTCAACACAACCGGCGATAAAGGATTTTACACCTATATCTCTGATATCTCTCGACCGGGAATCGAACCCAAGACCCCAGCGTAGTAGTAGCCGGCTACCACTAGGCTACTGAGGCAGTTAGCAGGTTTGGGGTTATTTAATAATATTTGTAAAAAACTGTAGAATAAATGATGCTGGGATTGATGTAGAGCGGCTGCCTGCATGAGGTGATGTGCTAATTAAAATTAACCCTATATAATCAGCTATAGCGAAGCGAAGCCCGCATGGCCCGGCGGCTGGTGAAGGTCATAGGCGATCTACTCGGTTAAGCACTACGGGCGCAGTCGGGTAGTGTGATGGGTGACTGCTAATGGCAAATTAAATGCGCGTTTCCGTTCTTCGGAAGGCACGTTAAGCCGTCAGTCCCAGTTGCTATCGATAGATACCAGTCGTTAAACCTTGTCGGAGGCCTTATGGGTTTGAAAACATCCGACATCGGGTTGGCCACTACCCATCCACCTCCACCAATCCGCATTGGAGCAGCGTGGTGGAGTAAGCTCCAGGCCTCCCCCCCTCCAAAAAAGGGAGAGACTCGTGCCCAGCAGTGGGACGTATAATGAATATAATAAAAATTATTAAACAGCTCTATACAGATCCCGAACAAAGTTCACTTACTTTGTTTGCGACGCTGAAAGAATACGTTACGTGCACGATGCACTCCGTACATCTTTAGATTGTTAATGACGGCGCTTTTAATATGGTTGAAAGCCCCAACTGCCTCGGTAGCCTAGTGGTAGCAGGCCACTACTACTACGCTGAGGTCCTGGGTTCGATTCCCGGGTAGGGGGTTATCAGAGATAATGGTGAAAAAGCCTTTGTCTCTGGTTCTATTGGGATTTTTCCATTTTCTGGAAATTTCCCAGTACCTCAAAGTTTGGTAATGTGCCCGGAGATGTCAACAGGCTCGCCACCTGTTACATGGGCCAAAACGTAACCGGCGAATCGTGGGTGTTTGCATGTATGCTTGAATGCATGCATTTACCTCTGCCTACCCCTTCGGGGATTACAGGCGTGAAGTTACGTTTTTTTGAAAGCCCCAATCTTGATACATTTCTTAGTAATTTAGTTGCACTGAAGTTTATTGCGGATATTAATCGTTGTAGGTGTTTTTTATACAATACCTTCTTACAAAACTCCGAAAAACGGAACCGCTACTGACTCTCTTTTATGTCTGTCTGTCTATCCGTATGTCACAGCAACTTAACTCCGAAACTTTTATGACTACGTACTTGAAATTCGGTTGATAGATGTGTTCTGCGAATCGCTCTACTTTTATTTAAAAATAAAACAAAGAAATCATTGGATACTTGGCACTGAAATGTAAATTGTAGATGATCAATGTATGAAGTCTGCTTGTATTATTAGGTAGGTAAGTATTTACTTGCCATCCCTGTGAATCGCATTTTTTTTACTGTAATAAAAGTGGCAAACAAGCATGCAGTTCACATTGATGATAAGTATTAACTGCAGCCTAAAGACACCCACACAATGACCAGAGGTCAAAATGCAGGTGCGTTGCCACTCCTGATTCTTAAGGTGTTATGCCTCTGTGCCGGAAATTACAGGGACGTACATTGCCACCTGACCAGAACACGACAGTGCTGAACACTACCATTTAGCGGCAAGTACTACTGGCGGTAGAGCTCCAGTGACGGAGCTCGCGGGCGTAGACACCACCGCATTACCTAATATACTTGCCGCTAAATGGTAGTGTTCAGCACTATCGTGTTCCGGTCAGGTGGTAATGTACGGCCCTGTAATTTCCGGCACAGAGGCATAACACCTTAGGCCTCAGGAGTGGTAACACATCTGCATTTAAATCGTGGTCTTTGTGTGGGTGTCTATAGGCTGCAGTCATCGCTTAACATCAATGTGAACTGCATGCTTGTTTGCCACTTCGATTACAAAAAAAAAAAAAAAATTGTATTGGGTAATGCGGTGTTGCCTACGCCCACAATGCTTTTGCATGCTTTTTTACCACTATCATATCATAAAATCTACAGAAACATAACCAAAACACGACTGCATTGAGTAATACGATTCGCCAACTAATAATCTATAATATAAAAATAAGTCGGGTTTTCCTTCCTGACGCTATAACTCCAGAATGCACTATCCGATTGCCACGGTTTTGCATTCGTTGGAAAGGTCTCGGGCTCCTTGAGGTTTGTAGCAAAGAAAATTCAGGATTATAAAACTACATCCACGCGGGCGAAGCCGCGGGCAACAGCTAGTTTTCCATAAAATTATATTTCCGCGCTCTTACTTCTGAACTAGGTACCAAAGTAAAATGAACTTACAAAGAACATATAACTAATACAAAGTTAGAACCCAATTCAATTCTTATATAACCTTATTGTAGTTTTCCAGCCAACTGTATGTTTTTTGACATTACTTAGAGTTTCACTGTTTGTGGAACATGGCAAACACAAAAATAAATTTTGTCCCTCAACAACAACGTGCTTATTTTGAGGCACGATATTAAAACGAGAATCCGTGTTTTTAATTTACTGTTACAGCTCGAAACTGAAAACCAATCGAAAGTTCGGGAACGTTGGGCTTGAAATGTTTATGTACAGGATTTTTGGGTTAAATAATGTGATCTCGTTTCGATTTTATTGAAGTAGATATCTGTTGCAATATTTTTATTTTTCGCAATTACACATGCAAATGAAATTAGAAATCAAAGAAAAAATGGATAGAAAAATTTAACTTCGGGCAAGGATTGAACCTACAACCTCGGGATAACCAAGCCAGCCGCTTTACCACTAAGCTTACTTTTTTTTACTACTTTTTTACTGGTGGTAGCGCCTCAGTGACGGAGCTCGCGGGCGTAGGCACCACCGCATTACCTAATATACTTGCCGCTAAATGGTAGTGTTCAGCACTATCGTGTTCCAGTCAGGTGTTAATGTACGGCCCTGTAATTTCCGGCACAGAGGCATAACACCTTAGGCCTCAGGAGTGGTAACGCATCTGCATTCTGACCTTGGTCTTCATGTGGGTGTTTATAGGCTGCAGTCATCACTTAACATCAATGTGAACTGCATGCTTGTTTGCTAAGCCCATTAAATAAAAAAAAAAAAAAATGCTACCGCTTTATCACTTTACTACTAAGCTACCGAAGCCCCCTTAGTGGCTGGTTCGATCCGTGCCCGAAGTCAAATTTTTCTTTCCATTTTTAGTGTTCCGTTGTAAACAAGGAACACTTATAGTTTCTCGTCTGTCTGTCTGTCTGTCTGTCTGACGTCTGCGGTTTAGCGCAAAAACTGTTGTTACTAGAATTTGGCACAAGTATACACCTTAATTACACAAACAAAGTGGTGGAATAAAAAAATGAAAAATTTAATTGTTTAGGGTACCTCCCTGACCCACATGTAGTACGGCGCGGGTATTTTTAATATTTTTCATTTACTCGCTTATAGTGTGGGATATCGTTGGATAGATAGGGGTGTACCAATATCATTTTTCGATTTAGTTAACTGTTCGTGACATGTTAAGCTTTCAAATACAAATTTTCGTTAGAGTCAAGTGTCCCCTCTCTCTACCAACTAAACGATTGTTGTTAGAAATTCAAACGTTACAGCAATAGTAGCTACATATAATGAAATTTAAAGGAAAACTAGACATAGAGACATAGTAGGTAATGTGGTGGTGCCTACGCCCGCGAGCTCCGTCACTGGTGCTCTACCACCACACACACCACCACCTGATCTACCACCACATTTCTGTAGACTGACTGCATTAGCGGAATGATTCTCCTGCAATGGTAGGCGGTGAATTGAATGAAGGCACTATGTTCTTCACTGGTGGTAGAGCACCAGTGACGGAGCTCGCTGGCGTAGGCACCACCGCATTACCTACTATATCTAGTTAGTATTAAATAAAAAACAATGTTTAGTGTAAAGTTTAATCTCGGAATAATGTCGATAGCGCAACTAACACAAAAAGAACACAAGAATTGTACGAGTAAACATTCGCGGTAACAATATACTAACCAAATATGTTATAAGACTTCAATGGCGAGCTAAATTGACCTTTATTACTATATCATCAAGGGTCACGACAATCGCAAACGTTACTGTAAGGAATATAGGCCGACCGAGCAATATATCGCAGCAGAGATTCGAGCCTTTCAGCTGTTGACATTTAGTACTAACCCAATGGTTTTATAGTTTTAGCTAATTGGTTATCCGTGTTGTCAATCGCTATCATATTTCGGTCCGATAGCTATTGGGATTGCCATAACAATAGCATGAATATTCAAATAAACGTTCAACATTCGAATAACCCTCACTATTTCATTTCAGTTAATTTCTTTACGGTGCCATTCGTTAAAGTTTACGCTGTTAACATATAGTAGGCGGGGCAGAATTTGGGTGTGATTTTTTTTTTTATGTAATGGAAGTGGCAAACAAGCATGCAGTTCACATTGATGTTAAGTGATGACTGCAGCCTGACACCCACATGAAGACCAAGGCCAAAATGCAGATGCGTTACCACCCCTGAGGCCTAAGGTATTATGCCTCTGTGCTGGAAATTACAGGGCCGTACATTACCACCAGTCCAGTCCCAGAGATAAGTGACCGCCCGGCGTTTTTCTAATATTTGTACAAATTAAGGATAATTACTCTTAAGTACATATATGGGACTTACCGGCTTGTTTTTTTTTACGATTTTTTAATTTTTTTAGTAAAGGAAAATAATGCCCTTTTTTCACTTTTTTTACTCAAAAAAATGTTTTATTACATTTTAGTTATGTTTGATCATTTTAATTGTTTAATTATGACGTGGGCTAGTCAATTAACAAAAATAATGAAGAAAGATGAGAAAAACTAAGGAAATATCTTAAAAAAGTGCAGCACGTCACGCGTATATACCAAAAAAATTAAAAAAAACATTAAAAAAAAGCAAAGCCGTTAAGTCTCATATATATAAGAGTAATTATCTGTAATTTTGTACAAATATTAGAAAAACGCCGGGCGGTCACTTATCCCTGGGACACACTGTACTCGTATTATATCAATCGCGTCACGCCACAGCTTCTGTTTTTTTTTTCAGTCCTCAGCTTTCATGCTTCACTTTTACGCCTCATAAAATTTAAACAGACATCAATGAAAAGTACCTAATGCTGATGCAGATAATACTGCATGACGTCAGCCAAGCCGCAAAGCTACCAAGCTCGATCAACTTAATAAAATAAAGCTCGATCAACAGTCATGCTCACTTTAATGTATTTGCCTTCGGCGGCGTCGTGTGACGGGTTGAAAGAAAGAAAGAAAGAAAAGAAAGAAAAGAAAAATATTTATTTTTTTGGCACACACACAACAACAATAATAAAAATTAAAAACAAGTAAAAATACTATTATATATTTGGTTGTGGGAAGCCAAAAAAAACGGCACCCACCTCAGCTGATTGCTGCAACAGTGGCTGCAGCGCTGATATTCTGGTGGGTCCTAGTGGCATCACGAACCTCAAGCCGCCAGGCAATGCCTGTACGACGAGTAAAACAATAAATAACCAAAATGCTAGACTACATATATACATAATATTCAATTTTAGCTAAGTGAACCAACATCAATAGATATACTCTCGCTCACTTCCCTTCAAAATGGTCGAGGAGAGCAATGGCTGCCACATGCGTCATACTCGTGAACGGGTGCTGATTGTGGGGACTGGTCTGTTGTGATTTGCGGGTGTTATATTCTATCACGATATTAAGCTGTTGATGGGTATTTGCGTATGTGTTTATATGCAAATATTTATATGCCATTATATGCCAAGATAATGTGAACGTCTCACATTATCTTTATTGTAATAATATTTGTATTAAATCTAAGGTTTTGACAAAAGAGCAACGCGCTGACTTTGTTGGGTAGCGGAGTTCTTCTCAGTAGTGCCTGCACTTGGACCTCTGCTAAGTGAATGACTATGATTATGACGAACAGATTTTTCATTTTCTTCTACGGAGGAATTGAAACATTTGATGATTCACGTATCGGTTAAATATTATTATTAAATTGGTATTTATTTAGAATCAGAATCAGAAACTCATTTATTCATTGGGTGACAGGCACCTCTTATGACACGTCAAAAACAAACAAAATAAATTAAAGCGAATAACAATTGATATACATGTCAAACAAGATAAAAAATATATGTAAACATGTTATGTTTACCTATTGGATTATTATTATAAGTCATTCTCTGTAGGTAGCTTATAACCCGACAATGCAAAAGTGTCCTTGTAGACCAATTTGAAATAAATGATTTGAATTTTGAATTTTTTTAAGCTAGCCCGTATTCCACTATGAGATAAGTACTTCAGTGGTACAAAATTCAATTACAGCCTTTGGATTGCTCACACTTATGAGTGGAAACCTGATTACTAACAACGAGGGATGCGTTAAGAACGATGCAATGTTTATTTGTGTTATCCTACGAGAAGTTTATTCTTCAGAGCCTGACAGTAATTTTTTTTCTCGAAATGTTTGCTCCAAGAATGTTAATGGGTCATGTAATTATCGAAAAAAATTTTTTTTTCTGTGTATATATACAAAGAGTCATTAGAGACAAGCTGAGCCCGCGAATACGCCCGCGTGAGAATTTATTATTGTTCAGTATGTACCCGTCGAAGTCATAGGTGCAGCTAGTAAAAAAGAAGCCTAAGTAACTCCTTATTACATAAGCTATCTGCCATAGAAAGTCCCGTCAAAATCGGTCCAGCCGTTCCCAAGATTAGCCCAACCAAACAGACAAACAGACAGAAAGACAGACCGACAAACATTGTAAAAAATGTTATTTCGCCATATGTACCGTGTATACATACTTAAGCATTTAGTAAACAGCGGTTATCTTTATATTACAAACAGACACTCCAATTTTATTTACTTGTATAGACTAGCTGTCCTGAGGGATGCGTTAAGAATGATGCAATGTCTATTTGTGTTTTCCTACAAGAAGTTTATTCTTCAAAGCCTGACAGTAATTTATTTTCTCGTAATGTTTGCTACAAGAATGTTAAGGGGTCATGTAATTATCGAAAAATTTTTTTTTTCTGTGTATATACAAAGAGTTATTAGAGACTAGCTGAGCCCGCGACTTCGTCCGCGTGAGAATTTATGATTGTTCAGTATCGACCCGGACGAAGTCGTGGGCGAAGCGGGTATAAAAGTAGCCTACTTACATCAGCTATCTGCCAGTGAAAGTCCCGTCAAAATCGGTCGACAAACAGACACTCTAATTTTGTTTATTTGTATAGGTAACAATTCCATTCATGCGTAGGAATACACATTCACCTGTGTTATATATTTTTTAGAAATTAATCCATTATATAATAGTGATCAACACACTCATCACTTCAGCCAAAAGGCCACGGTTTAATGTAAAACTTATGATCTTTCGTGACTTCACGCCTGGAATCCCGAAGGGGTATGCAGAGGTAAATGCATGTACTCCAAGCATACATGCAAACACCCATGGCCCATGTAACAGGTGGCGAGCCTGTTGACATCTCCAGGCACATTACCAAACTTTGATGTACTGGGAAATAGCCACAAAATGGAAAAATCCCAATAGAACCAGAGATAAAGGGATTTACACCATTATATCTGAAAACCTCCTACCCGGAAATCGAACCCAGGACCTCAGCGTAGTAGTAGTGGCCTGCTACCACTAAGCTACCGAGGCAGTTAAATGATGTTATGAGTTAAATGATCTATCAAATAAAGAAATTTTTAATATTTTATATATTTTTTTATAGAATTCAACATTTGTATAAGTCTTCACCACAGTTGCCCACAATAGTGTTATATATAACTAGGAGAGAACCGATCCCATAATCGGCAAATGATATCGCGGGATACTGCTGCCTATCCCGCGTTGTTGTGTTTATTACCGCCCTATCTCAATGGTTTGACCGCCGTTGTTTGGTTGACTGACTGCACTAGAGGATTATTTCCCACTTGTGGGTAGTGGGGTCGTCACGTCCCGATGCTTTAAATATAAACATTTATGTCTTATTCCGAAGCGACCCTAACTTTCTGCATAGAGGCACATTAACAGCTATACTTCAGAAGAAGTAAGAAGGTCAAAAGTCTTAGTAATCGGCGTGCATGTATGAAGAGAATGATGAAGGTAGACGAGGCACGAGAGGTTTGTCAGGACCCGGATATCTGGCGCTCTACACTCTCTGCCTACCCCGTTAGGGACCTGGCGTGAAGATACATACATATACTTCAGAAGTAGTAACGCATGTGTGGTAGTAACTAAAATCTATAGTTTTTTGGCCACGCAATTGTATTAATATACCATCATTATGAAATGTATGTTTGTTTGCCAGTTTTATGACACAAAAAATCGGTCAAGCGTGAATCGCACCTGCGCATAGAGGAACCCGTACAAATTGAAAGATTTGCTATGTCACTTTAAGTAGGTACCATAGTACTCGTATAATGCATTCATCGGCGTGCATGTATGAAGAGAATGATGAATGTTCTACATTCACGGAACGGAGCACGGAAGATGTGTAAGGACCGGGATATCTGGCGCTCTACACTCTCTGCCTACCCCGTAAGGGACTCGGCTTGAGAATACATAAATACTGATACATTTTATAGGGTCTTCTGTTTTTATTGTTACCAAATCCGACAGGCATCTAAAGACGCCAAAACTTTCCACACAAACGCCCACAACGATGTTTTGCGCCATTAGGTAGGAATATGACATAATTTCCATGCTTGGCAGGTGCACGGGACGCTGCTGCCCATTCCGTGTTCTTATATTTACTACCGCCCTATCGAAATGGTTTGAACGCCGTGTTTCGATTGAGTGACTGCTCTAGCGGAAGAATTCTCCTCCATTACAGGGCTATGGGGTCATCATATCCCGACGCTTTACGTGATTTTTCTGTTGTCTGTTGGTACAAAGCTATTTCTTGTATTTATGCAAGCAAGCAGACAGATGGACACGCACGCGCAGGCTGACAGAGAGACAGTCAAGCAGAGGAGCGTTTGATAACTCGATTTTTTAAATTTTGTTTTACGGAACCCTAAAACAAGCCCCATCTTCAGTTTTCTTACGACACAATAAATCAAACAATGAACACGTTGCATATGTTGTAACACGAAAGGAGTTGTAATAAAGTAAACACGGATACGTATCTGGATAGAAAATTGCTTTTACGGTAGTATGCGGTGTTGAGTTGGCTTCGGTTACGTACCATGAGATGTAGCAGAAAAATAAAGTATGCAGAATAAAAAAAACATAGTTGAAATTAACTAACGTTTTCGTAGGTTTTCGCGAGCTTCATACATTGTAGAAATTAAACTTGCGGATTTTCTCGCGTATACAACACTCCCAAATTTCTTCATACACCCGACGTTTCGGTTGCTTTCCAGCTACCGTGGTCACGGGCTGACTAATTCGACGATGTTCAGCCTGGTCTTATATAGCTGAGACGAAACGTCGGGTGTATGAAGAAATTTGGGAGTGTTGTATACGCGAGAAAATCCGCAAGTTTAATTTCTACAATGATCTGCGACCTTCGAACAATTGGACTTTGGACTCAGAGACATTGAGAAAATGACAAATAAATTAAAAACATCGGGTTGCACTTTGGGAATGCCGGCAGAAGTGAAAATTTGAATATAAACTTAGTGCATTTTTTTTGTTGCCCCACCACCACCACCGCCTCCACCGCCACCACCAACACCACAAACACCACCAACACTACCAACATTCGGTATCAACACCAACAACATTACCAACATCACCGACATCGCCAACACCACTAACACTACCAACACCACCAATACCTCTAACACCACTAACGCCACAAACACCACCAACACTACCAACATTCGGTACCAACACCAACAACATTACCAACATCACCGACATCGCCAACACCACTAACACTACCAACACCACCAATACCTCTAACACCACTAACGCCACAAACACCACCAACACTACCAACATTCGGTACCAACACCAACAACATTACCAACATCACCGACATCGCCAACACCACTAACACTACCAACACCACCAATACCTCTAACACCACTAACGCCACAAACGCCACCAACGCCATTAATGCAACCAACCGCTAAAAGAGTTTACACTTGTCTTCAAAAAATAGGTCATGACGGTAGTTCAGTCATATCTGGCATATAATCAACTTCTGAGGCATCGATGTACACTCGCATATGTTTTTTATACGTCAAAAGGTTCACAGACAAGGAGTTGGTTCACCTGATGGCAAGTGTCCACCATACCAATAGATATTTGCAACACAAGAATCTCTCAGAGGAAACTCGATGCCACAATTTGCTAGTTTTGGGCAGAAACTAATGCAAAAATCACAGCGTAGCCTAGAGGGGTTAAGGTAATTTTCAGTGAAAGCTTTATTCAGACTTTTCTTTTTTTTCTTTTATCTCATCCAATAAGTAATACAGCAGTTTATATTGATCATAAATACATACTCTTGCACTTTAATTTCATAAAAAGCGAGACAAACGTTTTCACGCTCTCTGTCCCTGCAGGATTTGGTAAAAATACACTCATAGTAAGTCGCTTCCACTTCTGCTTATGTACCATGTCACCCCAATAACACTAGTCACTAGATTCCCCTGTAGACGCGTGCATTATAAATGCTTTGCGGATACAATTCGCTAGGCAGCCGAATTCGATGGATTTTTATTTCCCAATACACAAATACGAGTACTTATGGTTCGACGAATTTTATTTTTGTTTTAACTCTACCAGAATATTGGTTGGCAATTTTGTTGGGAAGTTTTTGATTAAAGTAACAAACGAGATCGTCGTCCATAGTTTATGGTACGTGAATATTGATGATGCAGATGAGCTCTCGCGGTGGAATTCGTAGGCCTTGTCTCATTTTTTTTTTTTTGTTGTTATGGCATCGCTATTACGCATATTGCCAGTGTCAAGTAAAACGATATTTCGTATTTATTTAAGCAGCGTAAAAGTTAGTATAATATAGTCATCAAGCATAATATGTAAGTATTAAGTATGTAAGTTATCAAGTATAATATGTCAGTCAAGTGAGTTACAATCAAGTTATTCGATTAAAGCGATGGCTACTTTACCAGAACATTTACAATGTAGGCAACCTGAAAGGTCGTGTTTTCGCACTGTTATTCTATTTCACTATACACGGGCACTGTCATAAACTTATATCAAACAAAATGCCACCAACTTTATTCAATATAACTTAAAAATACACCACGAAAATGAAATAAAATAAGAGCACCATACGCCTCTTTCAAGGTTCCCGCCAAAACCGTAATAATAATTATGAATGAAATGAAATGATACTTTTTTTTCTTTTTAATTTAATGGCATCGCTTGTTATGCATATTGCCAGTGTCAAGTAAAACGATATTTCGTATTCGTAATAAGCATTGAGTTAATGTAATAAGGAACGTAAAAGTCAAAGTCAGCAGTCAGCAGTAATTCGAGTAAAGCGATGGCTACTTTACCAGAAAATTTACAATGAAGTTTTGGAGGCAACCCGAAAGAACGTGTTTTCGCACTGTTATTCTATTTCACTATACACGAGCACTGTTATAAGCCTATATCAAACAAAATGCCACCATCTTTATTTAATATAACTCAAAAATACACCAAGAAAATGAAATAAAATAAGAGCACCACACGAATCTTTCAAGCTTCCCGCCAAAACTCCGAAATGATACTTATCACTTTGATGGCCCGGTTAGTCCAGCGGTGTGAGATGACCGTTTGATTCGAAGGGTCGCGGGTTCGATCCCATCACCGGAACCTTACAATGGCCTACAGATATTTGTTTCGGGTCTGGGTGTTTGTGTATGTGTACAACTGCACCCACGACACTGGCTTAAACATATTGTGAGGCTGTTAGTGTAAGCGTTTTTTTTTTTTCTGGCGTCGTGACGTTATTTTCTCCCCAAATGACGCGTAACTCTGTTGTGGGTGTCTTTGGGGAAGACTTTGTCCAGCAGTGGACCTGTTTCGACTGGAGTGATGAATACTTATAACTCTCTTTCTCATAATCTGGTCTGGTGGTAAGGTTCCAGTATTATATAAGGTTATATTTCTTTTTTTCATGTAATGGAAGTGGCAAACAAGCATGCAGTTCACATTGATGTTAAGTGATGACTGCAGCCTATAGACACCCACACAAAGACCGAGGTCAAAATGCAGATGCGTTACCACTCCTGAGGCCTAAGGTGTTATGCCTCTGTGCCGGAAATTACAGGGCCGTACATTACCACCTGACCGGAACACGATAGTGCTGAACACTACCATTTAGCGGCAAGTATATTAGGTAATGCGGTGGTGCCTACGCCCTCGAGCTCCATCACTGGTGCTCTACCACCAGTAATTATTATTAGCTAATACCTATTGAATAATAGTTATTATAACAAGTCATTCGCTATAGGTAGCTCGTAAACTGACAATGCAAAAGTGTCCGTGTAGACCAATTTGAAATATAATATTTGTTCTCATCAGCATTATACTCATAAGAGTATAATGATGATGACATGTATGGGGAAATTACGAATGATTGTGGGAGTTTTCACAGGCCTATTCAATTTTCTAAGGCACATCTGTAGCGTAGCACATTGAGAAACGAGTATCGCCTATCCCACTGTGATTTCCATATTCATAAAAACTTGCAGATCCTCGAAAAAGCATATCCTTTATCGGGTGATCAGATTCTCTTACTACATCTTTTACTATCAATTTGCTGTTTGTTTTATGCCTGTAATTTCCGGCACAGAGGCGTAACACCTTAGGCCTCAGGAGTGGTAACGCATCTGCATTTTGACCTTAGTCTTTGTGTGGGTGTCTATAGGCTGCAGTCATCACTTAACATCAACGTGAACTGCATGCTTGTTTACCACTTCCATTACATGAAACAAAAAAAAAATGCAATTGGTACAATTTAAAACTTATCCATATAATTTATCTTTCATCGTTTAATTTTAGCTTTTTTATGTCTGAAGGTTGACAGACAAGCAAACGGGCCACCTGATGGAAAGTGGTCACCGTCGCCTATGAACATTTGCAACACCAGCCCGGAAGGACTCCTTTGACACCATTTTTGAAGAATCCCATATTGTAGCAACTAGGGAACACCTCTGAGGGAAACTCGTTCCACAATTTACACGTTCTGGGCAGGAACGAACGTGAAAACCGCACCATTGAGCACTGCCAGGTATTCAGTCGGTGAGGGTGGAACTTCTCTCTTCGGCGGGTAGTACGTAATTTTATTAAAACATCACGACTAATAACTATTGCATTGCAGACCAAATAAAAATCCAAACGTGAACAAACAAAATAAAGCAGTCAATTAAACGGAACAATAAAAGTCATACACAGAGCAAAACTTTGTTAATTGGCACAACATTGAAATGTAATTTGATTCAGGATAATCATAACAGGTTTATGTTTGGTAAAAGTCTATTGTTCTTTTCTGTATAGAAAAACTTTTAAGAGATTTTTTTTTACATACACAAATACATTATTACTCGACTAGCCGTACATAATGCTGTACTTACTCCAACGCGATATGGAAGCGAGAGCTGGGTATGCAGGAAAGAGCATGAAAGTAAGTTGAACGCGGTCGAGATGAGATCTTTGCGCAAGATCTGCGGTGTATCACTCACCGATCGCGTTCGTAATGAAGATGTAAGAAAGAGACTTTGTGTGAATGATAGTATCGGTGTAAAAATGAAAAAAGGCATGCTCCGATGGTTCGGGCAAATAGAAAGAATGTCGAATGAGCGAATGACTAAACAGATAAACAATGCGAATGTGGATGGTTGCAGAGGCCCAGGAAGACCAAGACTGACCTACCATGACCAAATAGGTAGAGTTCTGTCTGATGGTGAGGTCAAAAGTCTTAGGAATCGGCGTGCATGTATTAAGAGAATGATGAAGTTAGACGAGGCACGAGAGGTTTGTCAAAACCGGGATATCTGGCGCTCTACACTCTCTGCCTACCCCGTTAGGGATCTGGCGTGAAGATACATACATACATACATACAAATACATTAAGCCTGGATTACTATTGTAACAGTTCATATCCCCCTCTAACTTTAACAGAATTCTTTAAGTTAGAGAAGGATGTGAAATGTTACAATAACTTTAACAGATATCTTCGTGCAACCCAGGCTAAATCTGTTAATAAAATATACAGACACAAGCATGTACTTGACGCACAAAAAATTACATTCGCATTATTATTGTCAAAATTTCAAAAATGTGCTGATTACTATTGAAACACGTTGTGAGTTCGCAACAGACTAGCTTTTATTTATTTCACATTAATTCACATAGTTTACATTGATCAAACTAGATGGCGTTACCAGTACTTTACAAGACATTATTTTGATATAGTACATACACTTCTAACAATAACTAGCCGGTTGTAAAATTATTTCACAAAACGAATCTAATGGCCGAATACTCAAACGTCACTAAATTTTAACCCTTAACCGGTATCGTGGGGGCCGCGCAGACCCCACACGTTATATTTTTTTGAATTTCTTAAAAACTATGCATAGTACGCGGCTGCCATTTTGAGTAATCTCATTACGTCGCGACACGCGGCGGGTGCCGGACGTTCGGCGCTGAAGCTTTTACCAGAGCGGAGCTACGTACGACTGAAATTAGTCCGCTTAGTACACTTAGGTTTATAATTTTGTGTTAATTTTTTTCTAATACGTTGAAATACTTATGTTTGAGTTTATTTTTTCAAAGTTTATTTTATAAGAAATAAGGAAACATACATATGTTAGGTAAAGACTTTCGAAAAAATAGTTTTTTTTTTATTTTTATAGTGCTAAGAAAAAAATACCAAAAAATTGACCAAATTTTGTGATCTCTTGTAGTAAATAAGTTAAAAAAAGTATATGAATAAAAACTTATTAATTTCATAAAACAAGCTTGTTATTTATCCTAACAAATTAATTCTTGAAAAAACTTGTAGACATTTGTATCCTAGAATCTAATTTTAATAGGGGGCCGCGCGGCCCCCACGATACTAGTTTCGTTAGTCAAATTTACGATACCAGTTAAGGGTTAAGCAACCCTCAAAAGTGCGCTATCTCTATCGTTTGAACGTATTTTATAAAGACAGAAGACTTTTAAGTCCCACTTAGATTTGAGTGACGTTTGAGTATTTGGCCGTAAGAGGTGTAATGTTTATTTAAGTGGTGCTCCCATACAACAAACGTGATCTGTTGTTATTAAGCAAGTTAATAAATGAAAATACAGAAACCTTCGTGCATGAGCTCGACTCGCACTTGGCCACTTATGAATAAACCATTTCAGAACATTGTCATTTTATTAAAAAATCACAACAAATACATAATGAATACATAAAAAATAAAGCAATCAATTAAACGAGACAATAAAAGTCATACGCAGAATACAGAGCAAAACTTTTTTAATTGGAACAACATCGAAATGTAATTTGGTTCAGGATAATCATAACAGGTTTATATTGGGTAAAAGTCTATTGTTCTTTATTTTGCAGTGCTATTTTCATATCATTATGCTGTTTATGTGACAGATAACGTAAGAAGAGCACACCGCGGGCACTCCGCCAAAATGCCATACAAACGCTTGATTTGGTCTGTGTAATCAATCGGTGACGTATATTTACACGTGAGATATGTCGGCTGTAGCCGGAGGATCCAAAGGAAACCGAAATCAAAATTATAATATATATTTATTTAAAGTAAAACTTATTAACTAGGATCGTGTGACAATCGCCCGATGTTAGGAATGAAAGTGAAGTTAATTTATGACTTACTACTACAGGTTGGTACACTTAACAATGATAAGATTATTACAATTAAGAATAGGTATTGTTCATATGGAACGATCCGATAAGAATGGGTATTGTTCATATGGAACGATCCGATAAGAATGGGTATTGTTCATATGGGCCGATCGGATTCCCGGTAACCGCGCTCGGTTGCCGTGCGATGTTGCAACGATCTGGTGTTAACGGCGTGAGTCATGCACCCTCCGGATGACTCGGTATATAACACGTGCACCTGTGTGCGTAGCACGTAGAAAATACCAACCGTCGCCCATAAGAGGGGAGGAGATTGGGCGAGGCAGGGAAATCGGGCGGGACGTCGAAGTGCCCATTCTATGCGTAGTATTATTACATATTCTCTGGTAAGAGCTCGCGAGCGTAGGCCACCGCATTACCCAATATACTTCCATTCTTAATCATACACTATCGTGTTTCGGTCAGATGGTAATTTGTGGCCCCGTAATAACTATCACAGAGACATAACAACTAAGGTGTCAGGGGTGGCAACACATCAGCATTTTGACCTCTGTTTTTTTTTATGTAATGTAAACAAACAAGCATGCAATTCTCATTGATGTTAAGTGATGGATTGCAGCCTAGAGACACCCACACAAAGACCAAGGTCCAAATGCAATGCGTTACCACTCCTTAGGTCTAAGGTGTTATGCCTCTGTGCCGAAAATTACAGCGGCGTACATTACCACCTGTCCGGAACAAGACAATGAATACTAACATTTAGCGGCAAGTTTATTAGGTAATGTCATGGTGCCTATGCCCGCGAGCTTCATCACAAGAGCTCTACCACCAGAAAAAATTGTAAAAATATTTATAAGCTGCAGTCATCACTTAACATCCATGTGAACTGCATGCTTTTGCCTTCATAAAATAAAATAAACACCATTTAACCAAATGATTTTTTTTTAAACAAAAGATGTATTGTTCACTAAAACCCGTGAGCTTCAAAGCGGAATCCTTTCTTCGGTAATTTAAAAACATCTCCTTTGAGAAACATATCGAGGCAATGATGATATTACCAATACTAAATTAAACCTCTTTGAACCACAAAGGATTGGCTCGCTCGGGTAAACGGGACCAACAACAAGTCGCTTTTATAATGGAATGGAACTACATGTATGGGACATTGATTTATGTATTAGCATCATTTATTTGGACAAAGGCTGTTGGAGGTACATTTTTAAATCGTAAAACATTTTGCTTTCCGTAGAATAATCAAAGTATATACAAGAGCCTTGCCCCAGCTTCGCGCGGGTGCAATGAATGTAATGTAGCCTATGTCACTCAGGGAAGATACAGCTTTCTAATGGTGAAATAATTTATGAAACATGCATACAAAAACACATTTTATTAAGTTTTCTCTTTGTTATATTAGTATACCTAGATCAAGAAAATTTCACGCCCCGTTTACCACCAACAAAATGTCATAATATCATTTTATTCAAGAAATTTTTGCGCGAATTTTATTTTTCTACTTCAAATATTAAAAAAACTACTTTAAATGCCTATTGTACTGACATCCTCAATTATCTTAATACTTGTATGTATTGAAATAAACCAGAGACAAACATTTCAGTTTAAAGGTATTCATTTAGTTCTAGTGAGGTGAAAGAACATTTATCTTATAAGTTTTTAAAATGCTAGAAAAACATAATATATTAATTTACTGTTCCTTAATGTGAATGATAGCATCGGTGTAAAAATGAAAAAAAGGCATGCTCCGATGGTTCGGGAATATAGAAAGAATGTCGAATGAGCGAATGACTAAACAGATATACAATGCGTATGTGGATGGTTGCAGAGGCCCAGGAAGACCAAGACTGACTGACCTACCATGACCAAATAGGTCGAGTTCTGTCTGATGGTGGGGTCAAAAGTCTTAGGAATCGGCGTGCATGTATGAAGAGAATGATGAATGTAGACGAGGCACGAGGGGTTTGTCAGGACCGGGATATCTGACGCTCTACACTCTCTGCCTACCCCGTTAGGGACCTGGCGTGAAGATAAATACATACATACTGTTCCTTTAACAAGGAACTATTCTTAAACAATCCGATTTCACGGAAGATGTTCATTAAATCACTTGAGCTTCAAAGCGCAATCCATTCTTCGGTAATTCAAAAACATCTCCTTTGAGAAACATATCGAGGCAATGATGATATTACCAATACTAAATTAAACCTCTTTGAACCACAAAGGATTGGCTCGCTCGGGTAAACAGGACCAACAACAAGACACTTTTATAATGGAAATGTATGGGGCATTGAGTTATATATATATATTTTTTTTATGTTATGGAAGTGGCAAACAAGCATGCAGTTCACATTGATGTTAAGTGATGACTGCAGCCTATAGACACCCACACAAAAACCAAGGTCAAAATGCAGATGCGTTGCCACTCCTGAGGCCTAAAGTGTTATGCCTCTGTGCCGGAAATTACAGGGCCGTGCATTACCACCTGACCGGAACACGATAGTGCTGAACACTACCATTTAGCGGGAAGTATATTAGGTAATGCGGTGATGCCTATGCCCGCGAGCTCCGTCACTGGAGCTCCACCACCAGTAAGCATATATTGGCATCTTTTATTTGAGCAAAGTTGATTTTGTTTGGGGAAAGCGATTTTTTATGTAATCAGTGTGGCAGACTAGCATGCAGTTCATATTGATGTTCAAGTGATAACTGCAGCGTATAGACACCCACATAAAGACCAAAGGTCAAAATGCAGATGCGTTGCCACCCCTAAGACCAACAACCACAAAAGTAACAACTAATTGTTACAGTACTCATCAAGAAATAATGCATATCGAGCCTATGAAAGTGACGATCGGCTAGTTTCCGATTCATAGAGCATTATCTCTGCTGCACACACTGCCTACGTTAGCATCCGTAGTCCGGTATTGGTCAAAACTTGATCAAAATACAGATTCGAAATAAGCCGACGTCTCTTCCTGAGGTCGATGTGCATTTTTGTTGGATATTGTATGTCTCTGTCATATGTATGTATGTATGTATGTATGTATCTTTACACCATGTCCCTAACGGGGAAGGCAGAGAGTGCAGAGTGCCAGATATCCCGGTCCTGACATACCTCTCGTGCCTCGTCTACCTTCATCATTCATTACATATTCTCTGTCTCTGTGATAACTTATTACGGGGACATACATTACCATCTAACCGGAAAACCATAGTGCTTAACACTACTATTTAGCTGCAAGTATTAGGTAATGCGGTGGTACCTATGCTCTCAAGTTCCAATATTGGAACTCTATCACCAGTAATTTATAATAGTAAAGTTTGAAAGGAAAAATCTATCGCTTCCTACAAGATGAAGATGAGACAAGGTGACTAATGAAAACATAAGTTATGTGATGCCTATGTCAGCAGACACAAAACGTCACACTTAGAAGTCTCGTGTGATTAGGCGTTTGATATCCGTGACCATGCATCCAGTCGATCCAGTCGAAAACTAGCGTCAGGTTATTTTTTTATATTTCATACTAGCTGACCCGGCAAACTTTGTTCCGGCTTTAGTGGCAATAAATAAGCGGAAAAAATACAAAAAAAATTAAATACCTACCTAATCATTCATAATTATTTCTGTATTTCAGTACATAGGTTGCTCTTCATTTAAGTACCTTGTGATACACGACATTTTTTGTTTTATTATCAGGCGCAAAAACAAACAACGCAGATGGTCTTCCGACCCGTGGACATGCCACGTATAATTGACCATGGGAAAAACATGAATGTTCTAGATTTAAACCACAAATTTTTAAGGATTGTCCTTGTGATTTGTTGATGGTCATGGCAAATGCAAGACGTATTGAACGGACGGAAATTGAAGTCTTTTAAATTCAAACGGCATATCGGTTGGGATCATATGCTGTTGAACGGGATAAAAAGTGTCCCATGTCCTTCTCCTGCCTCTAAACTACCTCCCTGCCAATTTTCAGCTAAATCGGTTCAGCTGTTCTTGGGTTATAAGTGGAGTAACTAACACGACTTTCTTTTATATATATAGATTATTTTACTCGTATGTTTTGTTATGCCTGATAGTATGCTGACCTGAGAAAGTTTTAGGCGCAGCCATGCGGCACAATGTCATCATCATTATTGTAATTATTAAGTAAATACTTAATAAGTTAATAAGGTCACATTGATTTTCTTTTACTTTTTTAAAAAATTGATACACTCTTACTTCCTTATTCATAATCGTACATTAGATACGTTTTTGCTATAGAATGCTTTATCTTTGTTTTATATTATTTCGCATTAACACATGCTTGTGAAATATATTTTATTTTAAAGAAAAATGGAAAGAAAAATTTGACTTCAGGCGAGATTCGAACTCGCGGCCTACTGGGAATCTAGTCCAGCCGCTCTTCCAATTGAGCTACTGAAGTCCTGCCCGATTTGTCAAATCTTTCCTTCACATTTATTGCATTGCTTTATGGTAGCAGCAGCGCCATCTATTGCCAACTATGCTAGTTAGCTTTATCTTTGTCAGTTGCATTGTCAAATGTGCAGGATAGAAAAAGACACAGGAGATATTAGCAACACTTTAGCTAAAATACGTTTATGAATAAGATGGTTATTGTTTTGTTTATTCATACCTATATTTTTAACACGTTTATAACTAATAGTAAAATTGTTTTTATTGTGTATGAATTGTTTGTGTCCTGAGTCCGCCCAGAATAAAACGTTCTTTTGTTTATTCATTCACTCGTGTTATTGATAATCTCAATCAACACACTCTCATTTTGAAGTTATGACGATTTTCATAGAGACAATATTAAATGACACTGATACTTAAATTTTAAAGAAGCATCGTTACTGGACAATCAGTCTTGTTCAGCTTCAAATCAACCTTCCATATTAAACTAATACACATTCTTGCAGAAAAATAAAAACATTTATCAGATAACAAGAGATAAAATCCCATACGCATCCGTGATCTTCGTCAGGTCAAAAAATCCGTAAGGTCGCGTAGGCATCCCGGATTTATTACTTGGTACATATCTTATTTACGGTTTACAGGTGAAACTTCATTTGCTACCCGTATAAGGAGCTTAGCGTGCCCCAAAATATTGAATTGATGGCGTCGAGGGGAGGATTTCAGTTTGAAAGAGCCTTGAAAATATTCTAAGGTGTATTTTGCATAAGTTGTTGCGGTATTTCAAAAAATAAAGATAAATAAAGACGCTTACACTCATGAAGCGCGCATAGCCCCGCATCTGGTGTAGATCGGAAGCGATCTACTGAGTTTTTTGTTAATTTTATGGAAGTGACAAACAAGCATGCAGTTCACATTGATGTTAAGTGATGACTGCAGCCTAAATAGTAGTGTTCAGCACTACTGTAATTGCCGGCACACAGGCATAACATCTTAGACCTCAGGAGTGCTAACGCACCTTCACTTTGACCTTGGTCGTTGTGTGGGTGTTTATAGGCTGCAGTCATGACTTACCATCAATATGAACGGCATGCTTGGTTACCACTTCCATGAAATTAAAAAAAAAACATATTTCTTGTTGAGCTTTCATATAAATGTTGAAATAGATACAAATATTGTTTTTACCATTACAACCCTAATGATTAAGCCAATTTTGCAACACAAACCAACCGTGTTTAAATAAACAACCGCAGAAAATTAAATGTTCCTACGCTAAATTCATTCACATCAGTTTAAAACCAACTGCTTATTTACATAAACCCAAGTCCTGGATTGCTAAGCAGGCATAATTTTATACAAAACAGCGAGGTCCGATTAGACTGCCATATTTGTAGGCAAATTACTGGCTTGTATACGAGCTGGCCGAGTAAATTAAGAGACTGTACCGTAGATTTGTGGCAGTATGTTTGCATGGCTTGGTATTTAACGGAAATTATAGTTATTGCACAATTTTTAACATTATTTTATTCCTGACTTTATAATAATTTAAAAACACATGTGATATTATAATATAAATTATCAATTCAGTTTTTTTGGAGCAATTTGCTTTGAGAGACAGACAGACAGACGTACGAGTGATTTATAAGGTGTCCATTCTTTGCCTTTTGAGGTTCCAAACGCCAAAAAGCATAGTAATTTTTTATTATACTTCCCATTCGTGGAATAAATAACTTTAGTTTGTATTATTGTTCCTGTAAAGTAAGTGCTATATTATTTAATTCGGTGTAATTTGTACGCCTCTTTTGTTATTAATGAAAAATACAAATAAAAGAAACATACAAATGTTTCTTCTGATCGGGTTGCCTGGAAGAAATTGCTGTGTAGCAATAAGGCCGCCATTTGTGCTTGTCCTTAAATTGTATCTTACCTATTCCTGTGTGTACAATAAAGAATATTATTTTTCAATGTTTTTTTTTTTTGGAGGCTTTTGTCCACTGGAGGATATGTCAGCCCCATCATAACCTAATCTACAATATAATACACTTATTCATTGAGAAAGACACTTATTTATGCAGTGATATAATACTTAATAATGATTTTGCTGCATCACTGGTCAACGGTTGTCCTAATAAAACTGTTATTGCTCCTATTTCATACTTATTGATTTTGTATATTTGTATAAATAAATGTCTTTCTTCAATGTTCTTGATTTTTTGTATAGACGATCTAAACTCAATGATTCACCGTAAATTTTATATTCTCTGTCATAGGGCGCAACATAATAAGCATTAATTCGGTTAGTATTTATAATTACATGTTCATTTGCTAGTAGCACCTAATTAGTTCGTTTACTGATTGGGTTGAACTATACTCAACCCAATCAGTAAATTGATACGGGAGAGAGTTAAAACCAGTAGCCACAACCACAAATAAACAACGTTAGGTTGTAGTTGCAACGTGTCATGAGTTGGTAATATTTTTCAGTTCACCTGTTCACTGTTTCGTGGTAACTTTATAATATTATACACATTATTGTTCATTACGAAATAAAATATATTAAAGGGTACATAGTTGTTTTTGGAGCGGTCATAAGAGATCAATTTATATTAGACTTCTAAATTATTAAGTTATCTTATGTCTTCAATTAATAAAATGTTTGAGTTAACTGCCTCAGTGGCGTAGTGGTAGCAGGCTACTACAATCACGCTAGAGGACCTGGGTTCGATTCCCGGGTCGGGGACTATCAGAGATAACAGTTTAAAATCCTTTATCTCTGGTTCTATTGGGATTTTTCAATTTTCTGGAAGTTTCCCAATACCTCGGAGTTTGGTAATGTGCCCGGAGATGGCAACAGGTTCGCCACCTGTTACATGGGCCAAAAACGTAACCGGCGAGTCGTGGGTGTTTGCATGTATGCTTGAATGCATGAATTTACCTCTGCCTACCCCTTCGGGGATTACAGACGTGAAGTTACGCTTTTTTTAAAAGTTATAATTAATTTACGAAGGACAAATCAAAGTAATTATGTATTGTATGTTGAGTATTATGTTACTACGACTATGACTTCTTATGTTTAACACACGACCACATTACGACTGATGTACTAGGTAATTTATTAGACTCGGAGAGTTCTCAGATGTAAATTCATTTCTTTCATCACATTCACATCTTTTTTTTTCAAACATTGCAATTTCCCTATTTAAAAGACGAAGATAAATATTTACTTAAAGGAAAATAGAGAGAGAGAAAGGGAGCGATAAATATAAGCTAGAAAAATTTCAAAACATATAGATGTTTGCTGCTTAATACTATACGCCTACCCACAAAAAAAGTATTATGACCCTATATTAATTCAGACGTTATGCTGTGCCCGTAATCTTAAACGGAAGGCCCAAGATCCTAGCGTAGCAGAAGCGGCATGCTAAACCACTGAGGCAGTCAAGAACAATAGTTGTCTAAATCGAAATTTGATATCAAAACATTACATATCAAAATCCAAAGATCATCGGGCATATCTGACCCGCTTTGCGAAGAGTGGCGGACATGAACCAAAAAACATAGTTTTAAACTATAGGGAATAATATGACCTATCATTACATATAATTATTTAATTAAAAATCGAAGGAGGTAATGTACAGGATTGTTTTAAAAAATAAACAAACATACGGTTTCTGAGGATTTTACTTTATCTTATACAAGCATAAAATGAATTTACGATACCACATAGCCTAGTATACCTATGGATCACCCAATGTTCAGAGTTGTATACGATGTCTCTTTCGCACATTAGACAGGTTGAACAAAGTAGGTTTCGTTGCGCTAACGCATTGTCGGAAGCTGCGCCCATTTCGCTAGCGTAGTTTATTATCTGTCTTGAGACAGACATCAGGAAACAACAGACGCACCCGCTGCCTTTTTAAATTATATTATAGTTGATTTGGATCAAATTAAATAAAAAACTGGTTGCCTATAAAGTCGGTTTTACGGGCGAAGATTTTACGTGACAACGTCTTTTTCTCGGTAGAAAGGCATTCGCCGGTCCGGCAGGCCTCTCTCTCGTTCGGTGACTCATTGTTACGTTACCGGGCGTTACACTTTTTCATGAGTGACTCCGAGCCGCAACCTAATTTAAGACGTTGTCACGTCAAAATGTTTTAAAGAATTTGCATTTTAATTTTTCTGTAATATTTCGATTTACATTAATATGACTAATAAAATTGTAAATCATAGCCATATATCAATACACTCTGCTATACTTCGTTTGTGTCCGCCATGGGTATGGTTTTCATATTAAGGTGCCCAATGACCAAATTATTTAAATCATTAAAAAATAGCGACAACGCAAATATATTTTCAGTATCTCTCATATTTAAACTCTTTTTGCTTCACCCCACTTGGTAAAAAATTACAGACTGAAAATTAGGACCTTTTCCAACTTAATTAAAAACAAATACAATTACGAAGCCTTATCCAAATTTAGTGCCCAGTATGTATTTACTATATCACAGTCGGTAAAACTAGAATTTATGGCTTTGCGAGTTTCAGCTTTATTTTGCCTCTGCATTTGCTAATTTCGCTTGACTTATGTTATGAGCCAAATGTATACTGGATTCAATGATATCCTTAATTTATATTTAGGTGGGTTTATTTTGTAGATTAATACTTTACGAGGGTAATTGAAAATTATTATATCGGATGCGTGTAAAATCTCTACCCTTAAATATATAATTATATTTGTTTTGTGTGTTGGTTTGGTTTCACTTGTTAAAGCTAGGTTTCTACGGATGTTAGAGTTCGTTCAGCACTATCGTGTTCCAATTAGATGGCCCCGTAATAACTATAATAATAATGGCAACCCATTTTACGTCCCACTGCTGGGCACGAGTTTGTCCTCTTTTTGGAGGGAGGCCTGTAGCTTACTCCACCACGCTCCTCCAATGCGGGTTGGTGGAGATACGGGTTAGAGGCCAACCCGCTGTCAGATGTTTTCAGACCGCCCCATAAGGCCTCCGACAAGGTTTAACGACTGCTATCTATCGATAGCAACTGGGACCGACGGCTTGACGTGCCCTCCGAATCACGGAACGTGCATTTTAATTTGCCACTTGCGGTCATCCATCACACACCCGACCGCCCCCGTATCGCTTAACCAAGTAGATCGCTTACGATCTATACCAGCCGCGGGACCATGCGCGCTTCAAAAACATAACAACTTAAGAATAAAAATGTACAGAGGAATACTAATTAATTTTATATTTTTCAATAAGATAAAAGAGGAATACTAATTAATTTTATATTTCTCAATAAGACGTATCATGGAAGTGAATTATTTGAAGAAAATTGAAAAAATATTGCAGGTGGGACATGAACCGGGACCGCTTGGATCTCTAATTCAGCCACTCTCTCAACAGAGCTGCCGAAGTCATAAGTGTCTCTCTCAACAATTTGGCTAATTTTGATTTTGAATGATGTTTGGAAGTCCAAGAAAGGTTTAAAAGGTAAGAAAATATGAAAAAAATTGAAGGGAAATAGTAAAAACCACAATCTCATTTTCCCACACATTATTTAATTCCGAGGCAATACGAAGTTTGCCGGGTCAGCTAGTTTATAATAAACATGCCGAAATTCACCGAGACCCTTTTCAATTTCATAAGAGATTTTATGACACACAAAATATTATTAATGACTGCATCCTTTACAACCATGCAGGTACTATAATGTAAGCTTATTCAAGTTTATGTATACCCTCGTAAACCGGGTATGGCCCATTTCCATATAATTTATTTTATAGTTTATTAAATTGTAACATCGTATTGTGTAATGTGTTACGTTGAGTAGATGTAATTGGTAAGTAATTTTGTTTTATTTTTAAAGGAAAAATGGAAAGAAAAATTTGACTTCAGGCGAGACTCGAACTCGCGGCCTACTGGGAATCTAGTCAAGCCGCTCTTCCAATTGAGTTACTGAAGTCCTGCCCGATTTGTCAAATCTTTCCTTCACATCTGTTGCATTGCTTTAAGGTAGCAGCAGCGCCATCTATTACCAACTATGCTAGTTAGGCAACCGATATAATAGACTTTTCAGTTTAGTGAATATCGTAAAGAAGTCGCTTTTACCCTTAATAATTGTTTTATATTATTTCGCATTAACACATGCTTGTGAAATATATTTTATTTTTAAAGAAAAATGGAAAGAAAAATTTGACTTCAGGCGAGACTCGAACTCGCGGCCTACTGGGATGGCGCTGCTGCTACCATAAAGCAATCAAAGCAGAAAGCAGCAGAAGTCAATTTTTTCTTTCCATTTTTCTTTAAAAATAAAATATATTTCAAAAGCATGTGTTAATGCGAAATAATATAAAACAATTTTGTTTTAATTATTTTGTTTAATACATGACATGTGTACAGACTTTCACTGCTAGGATACATTACAGTGTGGTCGTAGCAGTCCTCTTATTGCTGCGTTAGAGCCTTGGGTTCAAGAATCACAATCAGAATCACAAACTCATTTATTCATTTAGGGTGACAGGCACCTCTTATGACACGTCAAAAACAAACAAAATATTTGGGATGGGTTCTATTTGGGATTTTTCAATTTTCCAGTACCTCAAAGTTTGGTAATGTGTCCGGAGATGTCAACAGGCTCAACATCTGTTACATGGGCCAAAACGTAACCGGCGAATCGTCGGTGTCTGCATGTATGCTTGAATGCATGCATTTACCTCTGCCTACTCCTTCGGGGATTACAGGCGTGAAGTTACGTTAGAAATATAGCAATTTAATTAAAATGCGCACCATTTTTATTATGTATTACCATTAACATTTCTTTTGAATTTAATTGTTTGTGTGTACTGTACTTTTTACTGCCATGTTCATGTCAGGGTACATCAATGTCTCAATACCTAATCTAGATATACATTTCAATACATTGGGTCGTCGTGCGTGCTTATCATATAAAACAAAAATAAAAGCTGTTTCTTACTAATATACCCTTACGGTGAATTATTCCAGTCGTACACTTACAATACCCAGTAAGTAATATTGTACGACGAGCCTACATACAAAAAAGACAGTCGGCTAGTTTCGATTTCGTAAAGCGTTATCACTGCTGCACACTGCCTTCGTAAGCACTGTTCACAGTGTTTGAATATCAAAAAATAAAACACTGCCGAAATATTCAAAAAAGAAAAAGGGAATTTACACTATCCAACATATCCCCTACGTCACGTGCCAGGTTAATATTCCATTCTCGAACATTCCAATAATCCGTTATTCAGATGGAGTGACGTCACAGTCGATGCAGTGAAGGAAGCTCTTAGAGGGTATTCAATGGAATAAAGTGCTCGTCTTTGTGGACGGGTCGCGGTATTCTTGATTTATGGTGTCTGTCACTGCATACCGTAAGATGGATATTGTGGTTCCGCAGGGATGTTCTTTTTACGAAAAACGGATTTAAAGTAAGGAAGCGTTTAAATTTTATAAAAATATTTATACATGGTACATTTAATACGTTATATTTTTAAATAGCTGTTTCGGCAAACTTCGTATTGCCTCACAATGAAATAATGTGTAAAAGGTTTGATAGATACGGACTATTTGTATAGGAAAATGAAATGAAATATAGAGATTCCTGTGGAAATTAGTGATTTTCCCGCAGTTAAAAGTAGCCTAAATGTTGGCCAGGCTTAGTATCTATACACCACAAAAAGTTTCATTCGAATCCGTCCAGTGTCAGTAGACAAACAAACAGACAAAAAATTTAAAAATCATTGAAAAGTGTTCTTATACTATTTTAACATCGCCCCCAATTGGTTTTTCGTAACTATATACAATGTACAGACTCGCGGATTGTACTGTTTTATATGTTTAGATTAAATGTTTACTAGATGTCCCGACGAACTTCGTATCGCCTAATAGAACGGTTAAGATATGGGAGACCGCCGGCAGCTAATGAACAATTAAAACTAATTGTCATATTTTTCTCGGGAGCTAAGAGTGATAATACTAATATCGCTATTGAACAAAAAAATGGTTGGTGTATTTTCTTATGCCATATCTTCAAAAAATAAAAATAAAACAATTGTCGCAAAAATAAGAAAAAAAAGTTGAAGTGGGCCACCCTTACCATTTAGGTTCATAAAAATACTACTAGACTTGACTACAGCCGATTCTCATACCTACCTTTTATACACACAAAATTTCATGATGGTCGGTCAAGCCGTTTCGTACGAACGTGCTGACTAAGAAGAGATTTTACGAAATTCGACCCTTAAACAACCCCTTGTTTTGGAGGTTGATCGTTTTTCTAACCGTAGTTTGCTTTTCACTTTTATTTTAGGGTCCCGTGACCGAATGACATAAAACGGAACCCTTATAGATTATTTGCGTCTGTTTGTCTGTCTGACCGTCTGTCTTCCCGTACGTCATAGCCATTTCTTTCGAATATACTTAGTTGAAACTTTGTCAAACTTTTATGAATTACATTTACATTTATAGCAAGTGTTATACCTACATACAAAGGGAGTAATTTTTCATTAAAATATACGAGTATATTTTTTAATTCACAAAATATGTTTAGCTGTAGAAACATAAAAACAATACAACCGAATTAAAAACTTCCTCCGATTTGAAGACTAAAATGCACCTCACGAATATGCACTGCTGCTTACACCTAATTACACGTATGTAATAAGGGTAGTGACTAACTGAGAAACAAGGAAAATATTTCATTAATAATATGGGGTTCTTCAAAACTGGCGTCAAAAGAGTCCTTCAGGGCTGGCAGCGCGCTGACAACTTCTCTGGTGTTGCAAATGTTGTTCTTAGGTGACGGTAACCACTTTCCATCAGGTGGCCAGTCTGCTTGTCTGTCAATCCTATAACATAAAAAAAAAATCGGCACAGCTCGCAATAGTAGAGGAGTACAAAACTACTACATTAGAAGCCAGGAAGAGCCGATTAAAGGTCATAGTTCACTTTGGGCTCCCGGCACCCGACCAGCGCCCGAACGCCTCGAGCGGTCTGCGGTCATTACTACAACTCCGCTCCGTATCCCCTGGACTGCAAGCCGTCGTGTGGACCACTAGCTGGTCTTGCCTTGACTTTGCATTGCCAACGCGCTGTCTCCAAGTGGACCGCGCGCCGTTTGCGAGTGGCCCGCGAGTGGTTCACAAGTAACATAGCGTCGTTCGCCCGTGGACCATCCATTGACAATGGATGGAAAACGAGGCGGTGCTGGTCGGGTGTTGGGTTACCGTAATGAGCTATGCCGCCCGCCGGTCAGTAGAGGATCCGAACCTAGGCTTCACTTTTAATCTCTAGCCTGGTAGGCTATCCTGCCAATCGAAGTAAGAGACCATTGTTTACAGTTCCTAGTTAACAGCCAGTGCTCAGACAGATAACTTATTGACCCTGGTACGCCGCAAGGCTCTGTGTGTCCCACACTCTTTCTTCTGCACATCAATGACATGTTGTGGAAAAACCACAATTTTCATTGCTATGCGGATAACAGTACAGGAGATTCATATTACACCTGCTAGACTTTAACTTCGCTGACAAAAAATTGTGTCAGTGACTCAGTCTGCAATCAGCCTATACACGGAGTGCATCAACGCTCGCTTCTGAATTTCCCGTTACGTCTTGGAACAATTTGGGCTAATTGCACTGAAACAAAGACACCAAGTTTTGAACTGAATAATTAATGTTGAGTGCACCTCGTATCTTGTTTATCGGTGCTCGGCTCATAGGTTGGAATAACATATAAGCTTTTGTTGGTGCAGGTTGTTCACCTTTGTAGACTCAGATTAGTAGCGTTAATATAACGGAGTTTTAGAGTGTTGATATGGACGGATTACTTTCTTTGTCTACTTCTTACTGTTGGGTAGATAATTTAAAGCTTTTTATGGTTTTTTGGAAGCCCGCATGTCTTCGCGGCTGGTGTAGATCATAAGCGATCTACTCGGTCAAGCATTGCGGGCGCGGTCGGGTGTGTGATGGGTGACCGCTAGTGGCAAATTAAAATGCGCGTTTCGGTGCTTCGGAGGGTACCTACGTTAAGCCGTCGGTCCCGGTTGCTATCGAAAGATAGCAGTCGTTAAACCTTGTCGGAGGCCTTATGGGCGGTTCGAAAACATCCGACAGCGGGTTGGCCACTAACCCGTATCTCTACTAATCAGCGGAGCAGCATGGTGGAGTATGCTCCAGGCCTCCCCCCAAAAAGGGGAGAGACTTATGCCCAGCAGTGGGACGTATAATGAGTTTCTATTATTATGATATAGTATTTGAATACTGCAATCTATAGATCCACAAATCCAGACCCACATTTGTGCATTACCACTCCTACGATTTTATTTATGTGCAAAGTATATAAATGAAGAAATGTCTTTTAAAAACCTTATTTTTATGTACTGAAGTGGCAAAGAAGCATACATTTTACACAGATGGTAAATAATACTGTAGCCTATTAACATCTACAAACATGATACACACCTACCAGAGATTTCTATGTACTCGTAGATGTATTACGTGTGTTGCATGCGATGCGTGTGTCGAAAATTATAGCGCCGTGCAATGCTACCCGACCGGATAAAAGAGGTAAGGTGGCGACATTATTTCAATCTGAAGTTGAGAGGTTTTACATCCAAAGCTTTCTCGGCTAGAATTATTCCTAAACCCTTTGTTATGAGAGCGTTAAGTATTACTAGGATTGGATTGGCATTGTTGGATTTAGTTATTTCTGGACAAAGTCTATTGTCCTTTTTGACATTTTATGAATCGGATAGATTTAGGTTTCTTTGTAATGTTGAAAAGCAAAGTCTTGAAGCGATTCTAATGCGTTAAGAGGAAAAGTCAAGAAAAGAAAGTGTTAATATTATTATGACAGTAACTAACTGTCGGTTTCGACATGACTTTTCAATACCTTGTAATTATAAATGTTAGGGGCAACAATGTAAGTATTCGAGCAACTGAAACTTTACAAACCACCGGCACTAATTAAGCTCTATATATTTTTTTTTAATCCGGAGAACAAACGGACTCCGAAAGGTCCGAGGCAGAGCGGCCCTGGGTGGACGATCGAGAGCGCGGGGATCGCGAGCGGAACTTTGGGAGTTTTGAGCCCTCACAAATGGATTCAAGGAATCCGCCGGGCAGGGGTCCGGTAACTCCTGCATAATACGGGTGAATTTTGAGTTAATTTTGCTGCTTTTCAGCAGGATGGCAAAAGCTGCCTCATACTTCTTTTTCTCCTCAGACATGTTGTCTGGGGAGGAAAGGACTCAGCGAAATGGGGTAAATGGTCGCGCCTGTTTGCGGACTTGGTGGTTTTTATCCCTATCTCGACCTAAAAACGCACGAAACGAAACGCAGAGGGTTCAGTTATCGAACACGTTCCCTGGGAAGAACCCACAACAAACACGGGGCATGCTTAGACGCGCCTATAAATTACACGCGGGGTATTATCCCTACCTCCCGGGTGGGACACCCCGGGAGTGTGTGAGGTGAGATTTCCTGCTCGCCGGGATAGGCGAGGAGGGTGTGTCCTATTGGTGAGCCCTAAGCTTGTATCGCTCTCAGCAAATCTTAATGTGCCGAGGGGCCCTAAGGTAACGTCTGTCTGTCAGTACTTGTACGGCAGAGACTATGGGATCACTCCAAATGCCTCTGTTCTAACCGTACACTTCCGATTTCGCTTTAGCCTGAAGGGCGCAGCAACGTCACGGGTCTTCGTTTAGTCGGTTTCGTTGGCACTGTTAAGTTTTAGCCGACTTGCCCTGAGGGGGCCAACATGACGAAACTTCGGTATTGGTAGAAACGGGATAAACCCTAATTCCACGAAACACGGCGGTCGGTCAAAGGACTGACCGTCGTTATTGGTAATTAGGGCGGCGATTCGCCGAATCACAAGAATAATAGCACTCGCGATAACGCTCTGCCTGAAGGGAGAGCGCGAACAATGGAAGCGTGCGTTCGAGACGAGCGCACGAACCGGAATGTGTGTATCTCATCACCAGTATCCATCCCTTGAATAGCTCTTTTTTGACAATCCCCTCCAACTCAACTATGACGATTGTGGTACCACCTAGTGTTTCTCTAATAAACTAGTCTATAATACTCGTAGAGTCAGATTAACACATCAATCAGAGATGGCGCTAATAGTGGCACTAATAGTCGTTGATTTTTTCAACACTTTGTACCTCTAAGTGCTTCTTTAGTTCAGTGATAGCAGGATCTACTGATGCACTTGGGTCGTGAGGGTTGGAAGTGTTGGGACACGAGTCGTAATTATCAAGGTATGACTCTATTTCAGCCTTCTTATTAGCCTTCTATGCGTTTATCCCTGCCTATCCCTTTTTAGGATTTCGTAGTAAACATGGAACTCTTATAGTTTCGTCATGTCCGTCTGTCTGTCTACGGTTTATCACAGGTATATTAAACTTATTAGATTTTTTAAAATGAACTCCAAAATTGGTTGATTTTGAATTACTAATTATTAAATTAAAAGGAACCGAGGCTCACGGATTATTTTTTAATGTGACGTTTTCTAGAAATTTATTTAAAACATGTCTAAAGGATACATCAGCTTGTGAACGTGCTATGTGTATAAAAATATTATGAGCTATATTATAAGCATATAATTTAAATTTTCTAAGCTGCAATAGTGTTGCCTACATACCTTTTCAAATTCTAATCCACTTCAATTTTTTTACATGTGTATTAAAACTTGTCTTAAAACCACCCCGAACAATTCCCGGATGCAAGCGAGCAGGTATAATGAGAGTGTTATAAACTGCGAGCGTTTGCCCGCAGTTAGTCAACCTAACCGACCGTGACTGGTCACGGGTCGCGATGGTCGAATGGATGACTGTATTTATGTTTGTAGAGGTACTGTTTTATTGTTATAGACGCATTTGTATTTATAACTACAGAATATGTAAAAAATATAGATTTTTATATACATATATAATGAAAATGAATAAAACGACCCAATTTCCACTATCGTCTTATAAAGGACGTGTCTATTGCATATCAATATTAAAAGGAGATGTTGCGAGCTCGGCTCTGGTTTGTACACGTCCTCAAAAAATGGGTAAATTAAAGAAGAATCCGAAAAAAATACAATTAATTTAATCAAGAACATATTTTAGAGTTACAACCACATTTAATTCAAACGATTTTATCATTTTCAACTATGTTCAACATGGCGGCGATGCAGCCGACGCTTGGGATCAATCTATTTCGATAGTATTTAGAAAATATCACTTTTTTCTCCAAGTACTGTATAATCAAAAAACATTTCAAAAAATGAAAATGTCAAAATGACATCGCTCCCATATTCGCCATGTTGGTTTTGAGTAGCAATTCTAACTGCAAATAATGTTTTGTAACTGCAAACAAAGCTAAATAAGTGAAAATATGCAGTAAAAAACGTTTTTATACTGATTTTGCCTGTTTAATGATATTGTGTACAATACATGGCCGGAGGTTCATACATTTTTGCAACATCTCCTTTACTAAATGTTATTTTTCTTGTAAATATTTACTGTAAATAGCGAAAGCTATCAAAACTACTCTGAACAATACTCAAACGCAAGCGAGCAGGTATAATATGTGTGTTATAAACTGCGCGCGTTTGTCCGCAGTTAGTTAACCTAATTGCCCGTGACTGGTCACGGGTCGCGATGATCGAATAGATGACTGTATTTATGTTGGCATCGCGCTTGTTCCATTGTTATCGACGTATTTGTATTTATACAGAATATGACAAGGAAAAATGTAGATATAAACAGTTCTATAGAAATAATTAAGCATTAAAAGGTATTCACCAAAGCTATGGTGTTGAGAAAAATATTCTCCATAATTAAAAGCAATAAAACAACCCATTTTCCACACACCAACATAAGCTTAAAATCTCGTCTATTAAAGGATGTGTATAAAGAATATCAATATTTTTTTTTAATGCAATTGAAGTGGCAAACATGCATGCAGTTCACATTGACGTTAAGTGATGACTGCAGCCTATAGACACCCATACAAAGACCAAGGTCAAAATGCAGATGCGTTACCACTCCTGAGGCCTAAGGTGTTACGCCTCTGTGCCGGAAATTACAGGACCGTACATTACCACCACCTGACCGCCAACGCCACCTGACCGGAACCCGATAGTGCTGAACGCTACCATTTAGCGGCAAGTATATTAGGTAATGCGGTGGTGCCTACACCCGCGAGCTCCGTCACTCTACCACCGGTAAAAAATAACTAAATATTATTTTTCTTGTAAATATTTATCTTAAATAGTGAATTTTTATTTTTTTTTTCATGGCACACACACAACAACCAATAATAATAAAGTTAATAACAAGTAAGACATTGGTTACATATTTGGTTGTGGAAAGCCAAGAGAAACGGCACCCACCTCAGCTGATTGCTGCAGAGTAACTGTAGCGCTGATATTCTGGTGGGTCCTAGTGGCATCACGAACTTCAAACTGTCAGGCAATGCCTGAACCTCATAAAAAAATAGCCAGAAAAAAATAGACTTCATATATATTATTCATATTTAAGTAAACTACCATCAATACATATATATATTACACTACGATACTAAAATAATAAACATATGTACCTAAAATAAAATAAGTTAAAAAGTTAAAAATATGTATAGTACCTATATAGCTTAGAAATAAAATTACGTAAATAGCCACAATAGTGGAAATAGAAAAGAATACATAAATACTCAAACCAACAGATAAATAAAATAAAATATTAAAATATTTATAAAACAATTTAAAAAAAATAATAATAATAATAAAGGAAAAAAAAAGAGTAAAAAGAGACAGTCGCAAAAACGGAATGCAGCTACCACCATCGTCCGCCATTTTGTTTACTGAAAACGTGAAAGCTATCAAAACTACTCTGCACAATACTCGAACGCAAGCGAGCAGGAATAATGAGAGTGTTATAAACTGCGAGCGTTTGCCCGCAGTTAGTCAACCTAACCGACCGTGACTGGTCACGGGTCGTGATGATCGAATGGATGACTGTATTTATATTTGTAGCGAGCTTGTTCCATTGTTATCGACGCATTTGTATTAATAAATGAAAAATAGGAATGAAAGCTGTTAGGCCCGTGCTATTCATTAATTAAGTAGTCTTAATTTGTTTTAGCCTCGGTAGCCAAGTGGTAGCAGGCCAATACTACTACGCTGAGGTCCTGGGTTCGATTCCCGGTTAGGGGGTTATCAGAGATAATGGTGTAAAGTCCTTTAATTCTGGTTTTATTGGGATTTTTCCATTTTCTGGTAATTTCCCAGTACCTCGAAATTTGGTAATGTGCCTGGAGATGTCAATAGGCTCGCCACCTGTTACATGAGCAAAAACGTAACCGGCGAATCGTGGGTGTTTGCATGTATGCTTGAATGCATGCATTTACCTCTGCCTACCCCTTTCGGGGATTATAGGCGTGAAGTTACGTTTACGTTATTTATTTTGTTGTCTAGGCGTCGGGATGTGACGACCCCTCCGCCCACTAGCGGAAGAATTTTCTGAGAAGAAGAAGAACTGGAAGATAATTCTTCCACTCGTGCAGTCAGGCAACCGAACAATGGTGGTCAAACCATTCCAATAGGGCGGTAGTAAAAATGACAACATGGAACGGGGAGCAGCGTCTCGCGATAAAACTACTGCCACTGCGATCGCCAATCCGCAAAATAGACGCATCTTTGTGTGGGTACACAAAGACCAAGGTCAAAATGCAGATGCGTTACCACTTCTGAGGCCTTAGGTGTTATGCCTCTGTGCAGGAAATTACAGGGTCGTATATTACCACCTGACCGGAACACGATAGTGCTGAACACTACCATTTAGCGGCAGGTATATTAGGTAATACGGTGGTGCCCCGCAAGCTCCGTCACTGGAGCTGTACTACCATATGAAATATTGTCTCTATGATAGTTAATACGAGGCCATACATTACCATTTAACCGGAACAGGATAATGCTGAACACTACCATTTAGTGGCAGACAAATTAGGTAACGCTGTGGTGCCTACGCCCTCGAGCTCCTACAGTTATTTAACTTATCAATTTTATTAGTCAAGTATATTTTGTTCTATTACAAACAATCAGCAAATGAGTAACACGTTCGTAATTCATATGCAATTTATATTCAAAGCATAACCGAACATTAAAGCGGCCAACTTTTTGCCTCAGAACCCTCTAATATCAAACCTATCAGGGTTACTTATCACAAAACCTACAATTGGATATTCACGAACGGCTTGCATATCGTTTTCATGGGCACATATATCTTTCGAAGCGTTCTGGGTTACGTGAGAGGAATCTGTATGGACATTTTGTAAGACGTTTATCTGTTATTACTGAGAACATCGAGCAAAAACATTGTGCCCGCTTTGGATAAAGATATTGGGCGGAAATCGAACGTTAGGATTTGTCATTTTTGAGTTCCACTGAGGAAATGTTTCGCCTTTGTTATTGCAATTGGTTTGTGATACAAGTAGGTACTTCTCTTCTATTCTATTCTATTCTACTTCGATATGTTAAACATAAGTTTATTTTACAGGGCGTAGCCACCACCGAATAACCTTTTTTTTACCAGGGTGATAATGCGTTACGCATACTCACCCTTGGGGAGAGGGGTGGGTTATGTGGGACTCCGGGAAGGGACATCCGTCTAGCCACTAAAAACCCCTGGGTATTCCGACTCATGAGTGGTGGGGTCACGGGAACGCTATCGCACACATCCGCAACCCCAACGGCAGGGGCGCGGGCGGCTATTCGATGCCGAGTCCTCCGCGGACCATTTCGGCTCTAACCACTACTTGTGGCGTGCGGAACACCTGCACGCCAGCCAGCCCGGGACCTCTCCAATCGGCCGAAGGACTTCCCCTAGTCCGTCGCCTGAAGGTCCCTGCCTCGACCACTCACACCACTAGGCGTCCCAAGACGCCCGGGTGGAGGGGTCTAGGGGCTCATAGTTCGGCCCTGGGGGAGCGTCGAAGGTATTCTAGTTCCCTCGTTCGCCTCCCCGCGGCCCCACAACGTCCCTATCCGACGGCGGGACCACCGTTAGGCGGCCGGGGATAGGGTGCATGGCCCACGAAATACCTGTACACCTCCTCCCCAGCCGTCTCCTCTCCACAGAAGCGAGTGGCGAGCAGAGCCACGCCAATTACCGCCACTCTCTGGATTCCTTTTGGCTTCGCCGGCGTGGCGCCAACCCAAGGCGGAAACCCTCGAGGGAGACCACCGAATCACCTGATCTGCCGATAAATGGTAGTGTTCAACACTATCGTGTTGCGCTTAGATAGTAATGTATAGCCCCGTAATAACTATCATAGAAACACAACAAAGAAGGTTGTTGTTGTTTTAGCAAGGATCAATAAAATTTTAAAGTTACAACTCCATTACACCTTCTTTACAAAAACTTGATGTATTAAATTTCTCAATTCAATGGCCGTCACACAAACTATGTAAACTATGAAACAAGAAACTCGACCCTTTTTATAGCAAAACCCTTTATTCCCAGACAAAAGCTATATTTTAAAAGCATATTTTTACAATAATAGCTTCCTTGTTCAAGATGCTGTAACACAAATAACTGTCGACCTAATTTGCGTCCTATTACGGTTCATTTTTATGCAACTTGAGTGCATCTCGCATAACTTTACGTTGGTTTTATATATACCTAGTCAACCCTGAAAGCTTACTGCGTTTATTACAAGGCCAGGAGTTGGTGTTGAGATTTTCCGATGATCTTAACTTACCAAGTAAGTTCAAAATTAAGGTAAACAGGAAAAAGCCGCAGTAGAGGGGGCAACCAGGCCACCTATTACAGGAGCCATAACGTAACCAGCGAATTGTGGGTGTTTGCATGTATGCTTGAATGCATGCACTTTGTTTTTTATGTAATAGAAGTGGCAAACATACCTGCAGTTCACGTTGATGTTAAGTGATGACTGCAGCCTATAGACATCCACACAATGACCAGAGGTCAAAATGCAGATGCGCTGCCACTCCTGAGGCATTAGGTGTTATGCCTCTGTGTCGGAAAGTACAGACGTACATTACTACCTGACCGGAACACGATAGTGCTGAACACTACCATTTAGCGGCAAGTATATTAGGTAATACGGTGAAGCCTACGCTCGCGAGCTCCGTCACTGGAGCTCTACTACCAGTAAAAACTAAGCTGTGCCTACTCCTTCGGAGATTACAGGCTTAGATAATAACGTGTTGTATTTCCGTGTAATACCAAAGACAAGAGAGGCATTACAAAATTACACTACATCAGCGCAATATTGAAATTATAAATTGAACATACATTATATTGCTATTACAATATTTGGTACTTTTTCTAAATATTACTTTTTGAAATGGTGTCTCAATGACCCACACGTTTTTTTGCCACCGAATTTCACCGAAATGTTATTGTCAAATAAAAATAATTTTAAAGGTTAAATTTAAGTCATACGAAATATACCTACTTGTATCGATGTCAATCGTGATTCAATGTTATATCAACGATAACAACCCAGATTTGACTTCAGGCGAGACTCGAACTCGCGCCGCGAGTTAGAGTCTGTCAAATTTTTCTTTCTATTTTTCTTTAAATATATATTTCGCAAGCATGTGTTAATGCGAAATAATATAAAAAACAACCCAGATTTGTTTCTGTGTAATATACACCAATTTAAATTATTTAAAAAGTAATATTTCTGAACTCGGTAAGATTTCCACTTACTCTTGGACTACGCGTCGCTCGCGGCTGGGAGCGGACATTTAATTTTCATACGTCCGCTCTTACACAATGAGTCGCTTCAACCTGCAGCGCGGAGACAACGCAGCTCTAATGCGATCTCGGAATGCGGAGACCAGCATTTAACCAAGTTATTTTATTTTTAAAGAAAAATGGAAAGAAAAAATTGACTTCAGGCGAGACTCGAACTCGCGACTTACTGGGAATCTAGTCCAGCCGCTCTTCCAATTGAGCTACTGAAGCCTTGCCCAATTTGTCAAATCTTTCCTTCACATCTATTGCATTGCTTTATGGTAGCAGCAGCGCCATCTATTACCAACTATGCTAGTTAGGCAACCGATATAATAGACTTTTCAGTTTATTGAATATCGTAAAGAAGTCGCTTTTACCCTTAATAATTGTTTTATATTAAACAATAAAACAATTAATATAAAATTCTTTCCATTTTTCTTTAAAAATAAAATATATTTCACAAGCATGTGTTAATGCGAAATAATATAAAACAATTTAACCAAGTTGTTCAGCACTACAGCATGCCGTTAATTTTATTATTTGCTTAAAATAGTCAAGTACTTCTGGCGTTGGGATGTGACAACCCCACCACCCACTAGCTATTTTCTTCTACTGGCAGAGAATTCTTCCACTAGTGGCGACACTCAACCAAACAACGACGGTCAAATCATTCTAATGGGGCGGTAGTTAGTGCAATAATGCATGACGGACAGGAGCGTCATGCAATTAAACTACCGTCACTGCGATCGCCAATTCGTTGGCCAGTTTCTTTAGTCCAGCCGTGGACATATTTCGAATGATATGATGAAACAAGTAATGGTGATTTTAGTTTTAGTGGTGGTAGAGCTCCAAAGATGGAGCTCGCGTTACGTTTTTTAATGGACCTACTGCTAAGCATGCTTATGTGATGCTACCAAAAAAACCGATGTGACAAAAAGCATCCTTGCAAGCAAACATGTTCAGACGTGCTCAAAGCACATCCCCTTTCACCCGCGCCTCAGAAAGCATTCTAAAATATCAAACGGCTGCTAATTTTTGAGCACACTCGAATTAAGCATGCTCATTACTTGCCATTAATGAGACAATGATCATTAGTAGCACGCTTTTGTGCTACTAAAAATGTACAGCATGTCTGTCAGTATCTTTAATATTAAATAAACCCACATAAAAATCTGTACATAATATACTACACCCACCTTCGTATCGTGATATATTAACACGATAACAATGTTCCTAATTACGAGAGGTGCCAATTAAAACATCATTTGATATGCCATATCGAATCTCGCTATATTTCTGTACATTGTTACATATAATTTTATTGATACTTATGAAACAGCTTTCAAATACATAATCTGATATTTGATTTCAGTACTAAGGTGGTGGCAAGATATCTTCATATTTTTATTATCCGGTAGGTAGATGAAAATGTCTACATTTAGGAATACATCACGATGGATTCATTACCTTATGCTTTTTGAACGATATGCTTTCAGTAGTATTATCGAACCGAAAAAAAATTAAGTGATCGTCACCTGAAAGAGTGAGAAATGTAGTAGAAATTAAAGTGATACACTAAACGTAACGTATGTACTATACACCTATTTGAACTAATGCACAAACATCATAATGGGCTGACGACAATGAGAAAAAAAAAACTGAATAGACAAAAACACTAAAAAGCGAAAAATAAACTCAATTACTTTAATATGGGCTACGTACTTACCTACTCATAGGTTTAAAGTCGGTGCCAAGGCAATAGTGCGCTTCAAATTATTTATTAGCTAGTATTTGATAGCTTAACATAGTAGGTACTGCAACACCACAACATTAGTCCTAACGTGCGGGCCGCACTATTGGCTTGGCACCGACTTTAAACCTATGAGTAGGTAAGTACGTAGCCCATATTAAAGTAATCGAGTTTATTTTTCGCTTTTTAGTGTTTTTGTCTATTCAGTTTTGAATTTTTTTATGAAGGCGGTTTTTTTTTTTAATTTTAAAATAATTTATTTTCTGCTTTTCAGTGGTGTAACTATTATTAATATTAAGTATTACAGTAAAAGGAGGTAGGTATTTCAACTACGAAAGTACTATCTATAGTCTTTATCATCAGTTCCAGAGGTGTTTAATAGCGGCTTTTCTGGAACGGCAATGAACCGCTATTGAACTCTGATAGCAGTTTCGAAAACTATCTATTCCAGTAGCTGGTTTTAAGGCAGTCAAGCAGTAAGTGTGACATTATCATCATCACTTTAATCATCATCACCTCAATCATCGTCACATCCATCATCATCACCTCCATCATCATCACCTCCATCATCATCACCTCCATCATCGTCACCTCCATAATCATCACCTCCATCATCATCACCTACATCATCATCACCTCCATCATCATCACCTCCATCATCATCACCTCCATCATCATCACCTCCATCATCATCACCTCCATCATCATCACCTCCATCATCATCACCTCCATCATCATCACCTCCATTATTATCACCTACATCATCACCTTCATCATTATCATCTCCATCATCATGACCCCCATCATCATCACCTTGACCATCATCTCCTCCATCATCCCCTCCATCATAATGATCTTCATCATCACCTCTATCATTTTCACCTCCATTATCATCACCTCCACCGTCATCACCATTATCATACCTTCATCACCACCATCATCATCACCACGGTCATCATCACCTCTCATCATTACCACCTCTATCAACATCATCACCTCCACCATCATCACCTCCATCATCATCTCCTTTCAAGGGTGCTATGAAATTTGAGTAGTTCCCTCGATTTCTCCAGGATCCCATAATCACATCTTGACATGGTGACAATGGGCCCACCTGTGAGGTGGGGTATACCAAAACAAAAAACGTCCAAATTGGTACAGGCATTTTCGAACAATCGCGGTTTATAATAACAATGTTTTAAACAAATGAGTAACTATTATTAGTATTATTACAGTAAAAGTAGGTATTTCAACTAAGATGGTACCATATATAGTCTTCATCATCAGTTCCACTTCATCAAATTGTGCCTTCCAAAAGCAAACACACGGAACAATGTTATTATATAAAAAATATCGAAATCTTTCAAGTTTGCTATGAAATTTGAAGAGTTCCCTCGATTTCTCCAGGATCCCATCATCACATCTTGTCATGGTGACAATGGGCCCACCTGTGAGGTATACGGCCACAAGGCACGGAACATTATTATTATGAAAAATATCGAAAATCTTTCAAGTGTGCTATTAAATTTGAAGGTTCCCTCGATTTCTCCAGGATCCCATCATCACATATTGACATGGTTACAATGGGACCAACTGGGAGGCACAAACGAAACCAAAATTATCGAAATTGGTACAGGCGTTTTCGAATTGTCGGGGAACATTCATAAAAAAAAAAGATCCGGACAAATTGAGAACTTCCTCCTTTTTTCGAAGTCGGTTAAAAAACAATAAATATTCCTGAATGTTTTGAGCAAAATAAACCCACGTACCTTGTTATGCGACATAACCATAGTGCAAAACGGACCACCGGCCGCGTCAGACTGGAGGGGAGTAGCCATAGCGTTTATTACCGATGTAAAACATTCTATCATTTTTTGCAGGGGGAAATGCGTGCGACACCCACGCGCATCACAAAAATCGTCTATTAATACGAAACTCACACCTTGACTTTAAAAAAATACAGAAACAATTTCACGCATACATTTAAACATCTAGGCGACAGGTATAAGCCCATTTGGGCTTGTGCTTTGACAGAGGGGAAAGCCTGCATATAGCTACTCCCCTCCGGTGTTGCTCTATGGACATAATTAATAAAAAAAAAAGATCGATTATACTACTATTAGCGTTCACTACATAAGGCGCCACCAAGTGGAACATTGAGGAAACACAAGTATTTGTCTAGTACGGAAGATGGCGTATGATCACCCTGAATCGCGCTTACAGAATTTTCTTATGAGTTACAATACATACGTATACAACTTTCGTACATACGTTGTATATGTACAACAGCACACACGACATACCAACCCATGTGGCCCCATCTTAGGTATTACTATGTGTAATGGATGCCGTTGTTCACATATACACAAGCAAACAGACCCGAAACAAATATCTGCTTTACCAACTGGCTCGTTTCACTACCAAATGCTCTCAATGCAATGCACTCCAGCCAAAAGAACTTATTACACGGCACGGTATTTAGGGTACGATAGCAAGGGTCAGGGTAATGTAATAACATTTAGAGTTAGGGCCCTAATTACGGCGACCGGAGCGATCCGTGTATTTGTACTGTGATTGAGTTAGGGCGCTGTCAACCGGATAGTGTAACAAGCGGCAACCCGGCGCGAGGCCACGCCCACCCTTTCTGCCGGGCCCTCTGAATACCGTGTCGTGTAATAGCCTTTTATGACTTCCACGCCGGACAAAGCTTTTTAGGGGAGAACATGCCATAATCGCCACGTTTGGCATGCCGATTGGCGATCATAGTGGTGGTAGTTTTATCGCGGGACGCTGATACCCATTCCGCATTATTATCTTTACTACATGTTTGGAATAGTTTAAACGCCATTGTAAACACATAAAAGACTGACTGCACTAGCGGAAGAATTCTCCTTCACTAAAGGACGCTTTCGAGTGTTAGCTTAGAATTATTTTGATACAAAAAATTAAAAGGCTTTCAGTATAGTAAATTCTCTTCACATTTCTTACAAAATCTCACCTTGTCATAAGATTTATAAGTTATTTCAAACAATCCAGCTATTTAACCGTCACCGAATATTCTCGAATAAAGCCGACGCTGTCAGTTACAGCTTCTTGCAATCCTGAGAATTCTTGAAGTAGAAAATTTCTGAGCTAGAGAATCTATTATTGCATACCGTTAAATAGTTTGGGATAGCAGATGGTGATGAAATATTGAAGCTAATATGTTTAGAGAGAATTTCGGCACGAAGTTTTTATTCGATAAAGAGGTGTGATTTTAAAGATTTGCCTCGTATTAGGGTGTATTCTTAACAAGCGGCCACTACGAGTTTGATCATTTATGCCATAGATTCTCAATAGATTTCCCAGTAATCTATATGTAATAAACTATTTGCGGTATATATATTTTTTAATTTCATTCCCAGTAATTCAGCAGAAAAGGAATCAGATGTGTGAATGAAGGGAAATGATCAATTTTCTTCTATTTTCCGGAATCCGTTTCAAAAGTATTTTCGCAAAAGTTATAAAAAAATAGATATTTACATTAAATGAAGCCTTATGATATATCTATCTCAGAGTAAATGTTGAAAATTTTTTAATTCCCTAATTTACTCCTTATAAGTGGACCCTATGTTTAAATTATTTTATTTTTTAATCTTTCAATTTCATTTCTCAATTTCAGTATTTTTGGGAAAAATTGAATGCCTTGAATTGTCCCTTCTGGCATATAAATTGACAGATAGACGCATGAGTGAAGCTTTCACTTCACTCGGTTCCGATTTTTCTTTTGAAGTGAAGAACCCTAAAAGACAAGTTTTTCAAATCTGATTCAGTGCTACGAAGTTGGGCCGAGAAGTTTTATTTATTTTTAACGCGGCGAGTCATCAATTATTTTACCTACGCTCGCGAGTTAAGTGTCTGTTTTAATGTTAAAACTTGAGTGCTCTTTTTGTTTGGAAGTTGCAACAATTTCAAAAGTTAGGGTCAATTCAATTTTTATTCTTTCCTGAATTTGAACGTCTAGTCGATCATTTGCTTATTCTGATTTCACATACGTTGGCGAATTTCAATAAAATTAGTTTTTTAACTAGAAATTACTCTCAAAATACTCATTATAAACTATATATAAATAAATAAAAATCGCTAAATGGGTTGCTCAGCGTAAAACTCGAGAACGGCTTGACCGATATCGCAAATTGTTTTTGAGATTTATTTATAATAATTGTCCGGGTAAAAATTTGTGTAAAAGAAAAAAATATCTGAAGTTGCGCGAAAAATTAAAAATATAATCATGACATTTGAACATTGAAAAATATAAATTAAAAAAAGACAACTAACCAAGTTGCATAATCTGTAATTTCTATTACAAAAAAAGGTACATAGAATCTGCGTTAAAGCTTCCATTACTCAAATCCTCAATACGCTAGATAACAATTTAACAATGTACGGAGGTTAATTAAAACCTTTGTATATAACGAATAATGCAGCGAAAGCGCTGAAAGCAACGGAAATTGTAAATTATGCTGCTTACCGAACTGCGGGGAGGATGCATAATTGATGTTATTCACAAATATAGGTAGTTTGCGCGCGGATTTAGGTTTATATTGGTTAAGCCCAATACTATGCCCTAAATTACGTGATTACGATAGTGTCGATTCCAAATAAGTAAGTTTTACTGGTGGTAGATTTCCAGTGTTCTAGGGAGTAGGCACTATCGCATTACTTAGTCTGACTGTCCCAAAATGATATGTTCCAGTTAGACAAAAATAAATAAAATATGCTTACACTCACAACCCCACAGTAGGCATAAACCTGTGTCGTGGGTGCCGTTGTACACATACAATACATACACAAAACCCAGACCCGAAACAAATATGTGTAGGTCATACAAATAGTTATCCCGGTGCGAGGATTGCATCCGCGACTCTTCGAATCAAACGGTCATCTCACACTGCTTGACTAACCTGGTCATCGTCATTGTCGTAGTTGGTAATGTATGGCCCCGTTATAGCTATGACAAAGACATAACAACTAAAGGTCTCAGGGGTGGCAACGTATCTGCATTTGAGACGTGTGTCTCAAATGCAGATACGTTGCCGTCGACGTCTGTAGACAAAACTATCAAAGATATTAATGTAGAGCCATTAACACAACTGAAGTATATAATAATATCTATAAAATAAATTATTAGCTAGTAAACAAAAGAGAAAGCCTTAATTGCAGTTCTTACATTTCATGCATAAAAAACGAGTTAAAAAATTTCTGGAAACACAATGATATTATTAACATTGCAAAGCGCATAGAATAAAAGATAAAGTTATATGAAAACTTTATAAATCTTTCTATTGATCTACTCAAACTATCATCAGGCAAGATATCAATAACCGTTTCACATGTATACCATAGAGGTTAATTACGATCTTTGGTAAATAAACCAAATAATGCAGCCAAATCGCTTCGAGCGGTGAAAGCGCTGAAAGCAACGGAAATTGTAAATTATGCTGCTCACCAAACTGCGGGGAGGATGCCTAATTGATGTTTTTCACAAATATAGTGGGCGCGTGCATTTAGATTTGCAATGGTTTCGTTGCATTGATATTAGAATAATAATGTGAGCAATATTAAGCAATGAATTTAAGAGCATCGGCTTGAAATAATTTAAATCATGTATTTGGTACAAAATGTTCCTTATAACGAACCATATCTATGAGTTCTATCGTTTCCTTTTTCCTTTTTATATACTCTCAACTACAATAACTCGTAGTAACATGTCTGTGATGGCTCCTTGCAACGACATTAAAACAATCGATGCTAAAAATCTGAAAGAAATCGATCATCCATCTTTATTAGAATTTAGTTCTACGTTATCAAGACTATGACGATAAAAAATACAATGTGTCTAAACTTTCGCAAATCTCATAAAAGTCTATATAATATACACTCTGTATAATTCATACTTTCAACAAGCTAGATATCAATAAAAATTTAAGAACGAGCTCCACGGAGGTTAATTGCAACCTTTGTTAAGTAACAAATAATGCAGCCAAATCGCTTCGACCTCTGAAAGCGTTGAAAGCAACGAAAATTGTAAATTATGCTGCTCACCAAACTGTGGGGAGGATGCATAATTGATGTTATTCACAAATATAGTGGGCGCGCAGATTTAGGTTTGCAATGGTATGGTTGTGGTGATTTTATAATGTGAACTCGATATCGTGCGGCAAACCAAATACTTAAGCGTCAAAAATAAACACGTAATTTTTTTTCTTAAGAAAAAATATTTTTCTCTCTTTTCACGGTTTCACACCGAAAGGGTAGAAACGGTATACTGTTATGAAAACTCCGCGGTTCCTTTGTCTGTCTGTTACCAGGCCGTATCTCTTGAACCGTGATAACTAGACAGTTGGAATTTACAGATGATGTATTCTTGTTGCCGTTATAAGAACAAATACTAAAATTGGAATAAATTAAATATCTAAGGCCCCTTACAACACATCTGATTTATGCTTGTTCGACTCTCACTTGACCGATATTTCTTTCATCCAAAAAATAAACCGGAAAACTTTATCTCTGATAGCTCCCGACCCGGTGATCGAACCCGGGAGCTCAGCGTAACAAGAGTGGCGTGCTACCACGAGGCTACTGAGGCATTACGCAAATAAGCAAATACGGATTTGTGCGTGTGATTGTTTACTTGAAGCAATCTGCTATTCGGGAAATCCGACAACCGTGAGGATTTGTTTAAAAAAAAAGCATTTCAATGCAAACGGGAAAACTCGTACAAAAATACCGTCAAAACTTTGACCGCGCTATGGTAAAAATATTGTTGGCCGTGAGAAAATTATTCATAACTGTACCCGCGCGATTCCGTTTGCAAAGTCAAAGGTTTCAACAGATTCACTTTTTTACAAGAAGATCTGTAGTTGAAGAGATTATTTATTACGCATTCTAATTTTGTACGAAAATATTTTGCTGCGCTTAAGGCTATGAGGTGTTCCATTTAGTTAAAATGAAAAAAAAATGAACTTCGCGACTTCATTATGTTGTTCTTTTTACTGTTTGAAATATTCCTAATTAATGTACTACTCAGCTCAGATTATAAAGATTATTGAGTACCTGTAACATGAAATTAATATTTTAATACTAGCTGACCCGGCAAACTTCGTATAGCCTCAGAATGAAATAATGTGTCAAAGGTTTGATATTGTACGGACTATTTGTATGGAAAAATGATATTGTGTTTTTTACTATTCCTCTTCACACTTTCAACAACAATTTCTTCATATTCTTACCTTTTAAACCTTCCCTGGACTTCCAAAAATCATTCAAAACCAAAATTTGCCAAATCGGTCCAGCCGTTCTCGAGTTTTAGCGAGACTAACGAACAGCAATTGATTTTTATATATATAGATAAATAAAAATGGTACACATTTTTGCGAGCATAGTTTGTGAATTTTTTTTTTTTTTAAGATTTTGCAGTTAATGGGCAGGCAGACCGCCAGATCACACTTGATCTTATAAAGTTCTGTTATTTTTTGTGATAAAGAATCCTAGGAATATACGAAACAGAAATTCTCGTATCATCAAGTTTCCTCGCGGCAAATTGTGACTTCAAGCGTTCCCCACCGGACAGCCTTAATAACTTTCGGTCTTTAAAAATTCTAATAGGAAGCTCGACGTCTCTAAACCCTTCAAATGTTTAATATTACCCATTTAAAACATTTCCGAGAGCAACAAGAAAAAAGCGTACACTTCAGTATCAGGCTTCGGAACAAAACAACGAACAATTTTCACTTCTGAACTCCAGTTTATTTAACGAGTCCTAAGCGTTAATACAATCGTAAATCTAGGCTGTTTTTCAAGTAACTCGTGCGGTCATTTCGTAGCTCTTGCGATTATTAATTTAATTAGTCTGTGTTAGTTAAAGATAAGGTACAAGAAACACTATAAACTAGTCTGCTTTTAATAATGACTAAAAACATGTACCGAGAGAAACTCGGTCACCCAGCTATTTTAATAACACGTCATCTATCTTTGTATATTATATATATATATATATATATATATATATATAAATCAACTGTTGTTCGTTAGTCTCGCTTAAACTCGAGAACGGCTGGACCGATTTGGCTAATTTTAAATGATTCTTGGAGGTCCAGGGAAGGTTTAAAAGGTAAGAAAATATGAAGAAATTGAAGGAAAATAGTAAAAACCACAGTTTCATTTTCCCATACAAACAGGCCGTATCTATCAAACCTTTGACACATTATTTCATTCTGAGGCAATAGGAAGTTTGCCGAGTCAGCTAGTTTATTATAATTGTCGATTAAACTGCGTCATATTTCATTTAAAATGGAACAACCAACTTTTTATTCCAGCATTCAAAGAAATGGAACCGTAAAGTAATTTCCCGAAGCAATAATGTAGAAAGATAATTTGCACATTGATATGTTCAGTATTCGGAATAAACGAGCTATCCTCGAAGTTTAACGTCAATAGACTCACCGGCAACATGAAAAAACTCCACAAGCGGTCACCCATCACACATCCAATTTCATGAGAATCGGTAAAGCCGTTTCAGAGGAGTATGGTAACTAACATTGTGACACGAGAATTTTATATAGAAATTATCCCATAATCCTTGCTCCATCAATTTACCCCACTTTTCCTAATTATATCGACTTTATCGATAAGACTTTAAGAGCCTCCCTAGAATTCCATCCGTCTGTAATGTCAATAATTGACAATGCTCAAGACGTCTATGAAAAAACGAAATAGCGAATTACATGCATACGAAGAAAAGAGATAACAATTTTTTTAATACGACAAAGAACAAATCTTGACCAGCGTAATTGGAGCTACCATGAATATTATTCTGTATTATTTATTGATTTATTATGTGTGTTATAATACTGACCGGTGAAAATAAATACCGTCCTTTTTTAAATTAAAAGTTTTACTGGCTTTACTGAACCATCTCACACTAAACGATGGTATTTTAGGTTTTTTTTTTTCGATTTTAGTTTCGACAATTTTACGTACAGTCAGGTCACGGAAGTGGTTCGTATTAAATGAACATTTTAAGATGGCCGATTATATCAGCTAGATTTAGCGTATGCATTGACAGAAACCGTTCGTCATACATGAGGTGTCTATTGGATCCATAGTCGATGCTGACGATCTATACCAGCCGCGGGGCAATAAGCGCTTGCTTCACAGGTATAGTTATAGTTGCGACTGTTTAATTTGCGTGGAATCCCCAATTTTTCGGGAGAAATAGTGCCTTGTATTTATAATAACTTAAACATTCGCTTGAATATTTGTATTTAGCATATCCCCTTTGGAGAGAAGTGCAGGTATGATTTTTTTTATGTGAGAAAGATGGCAAACAAGCTTCTCACATTGATGGTAAGTGATGACTGCAGCCTTTAGATAGGTATTTACATAAATACCAGAGGTTAAAATGCAGACGCCACCCCTGAGATCCAAGGTATCATGTCTCTGATAGTTATTACGGGGTCATACATTATCCAACCAGAACACGATAGTGCCGAACACTACCATTTATCGGCAGATAGGTTAGGTAATGCGATGGTGCCTACGCTCTCAAGCTCCTACACTTGGAATCACTAGTTAAATAATAGTAAACGTAACTTCACGCCTGTAATCCCCGAAGGGGTAGGCAGAGGTAAATGCATGCATTCAAGCATACATGCAAACACCCACGACTCGCCGGTTACGTTTTGGCCCATGTAACAGGTGGCGAACCTGTTGCCATCTCCGGGCACATTACCAAACTCCGAGGTACTGGGAAACTGCCATAAAATGGAAAAATCTCAATAGAATCAGAGATAAAGGATTTTTAAATATTCCGTTTTCTCTGATAGTCCCCGACCCGGGAATCGAACCCAGGACCCCCATCCTGGTAGTAGTGGCCTGCTACCACTACGCTACTGAGACAGCTTATTAAATAATAGTATACTCATTTAAATAAGACTAGTCTTCGGATTTATCTCGCGTACATTAAACTAAAATGATTATTTAAAAATTTTAGTTTAATATTATATACGCGAGATAAATCCGAAAACTAGTTTTATTTCAATGAGTGCAGCTCGCGAAAACCTAAGAACATACTATAATATATACTATAAATAACTAAATTCCATATAGCAATATTGTAGTTGTTAAACTCTAGGACCGCAAACTCAGTCACCCATCAACTTTTAATTAAACCTCATTAATTATAATTGTCTATTAAACTGCGCCACACTTCATTTAAAATGAAACAAGCAATTTTTTATTCCAGCATTCAAAGAAACGGTACCGTGACGTAATTCCGAGAAGGAATAATGTAGAAAGATAATTTCCGCATTGAAGTGTTGAGTGTTTCGTCGAGTAATACGAGTGCTTACACGGTTCGTCACTTCTGAGTACGGCACGGGATCTTCCTACAAAAGGTTAATATAGAAAGAATATTGGTCATCTTGAGAAGTATTGTTGCGGCCTTTATTATAATTTTCACTGAACTTATAGCATTTTGTAAGATACGATGCCTACGTAAAGTTTGAACCCTGCCATCGGACTATTGAACTAAAATACATTTAGTGACTGAACAAAATACAAACAATGTGATTCAGTTAAAAAAAACGATCTATTTTAAGCCAGGTGAAAGGGTGTCAGTTACCCTTTCACCTGGCTTCAAATAGACCCAATTTTTTTTTGTTATAAAGGTGGCAAACAAGCGTGCAGTTCACATTGCTGTTAAGTGATAGTGAGTAATAATGCAGCATATTGACACCCACAGAAAGACCAGAGGTCAAAATGCAGATGCCTTGCCACTCCTGGGACCTTAGATGTTGTGTCTCTGTGATAGTTATTACGGGGCCACATTTCCATCTAACCGGAACACGATAGTGCTGAACACTACCATTTAGCGGCAAGTATCTTAGGTAATGCGGTGGTGCCTACGCCCGCGAGCTCCGTCACTGGAGCTCTACCACCAGTAAAAGTAAAAGAGTACTATGTATGTACTTACTGGTGGTAGAGTTCCAGTGTAGGAGCTCGATGGCGTAGGTACCACCAGGCGTGTTTCGGTCGGTAATATACGGCTCTGTAATTTCCGGCACAGAGGCATAACACCTTAGGCCTCAGGGGTGGTAACGCAACTGCACTTCGACCTTGGTCTTTGTGTGGGTGTCTATAGGCTGCAGTCACTTAACATCAATGTGATCTGCATGCATGTTTGCCACTTTCATTACATTAAAAAAAGTACAATTACTTCATCAATATAAATTTGTTCTTAGGTTTTCGCGAGCTACACTCATTGAAATAAAACTATTTTTACGGATTTATCTCGCGTATATTAAACTAAAATGATTTTTAAAATGTTGACGACGACGTTGTGGACTCTCATATATTGGTCAAACGAAGAAAGCTGTATCCACCCGCGTTAAAGAGCACATTGCTGATGTCAAAAACCGAAGAACAGGGAGGTCTGCAGTCTGTGAACACATAGCGGATAAGCCGAACCATTACATCCGGTTTGATAAAATTCAAATACTCGCTAGAGAACACAAACCCATTCCACGAATGGTACGCGAGGCTATTGAAATTAAAAAACACCCAAATTTAAATAGAGAAGATGGATGGCGATTATCAACATCATGGGATCCCATACTTAGCAAGATCAAATCCCAGCCGCAGCAGTCTGCAAGACCTCAAGATACCATAAGTAATTATTGTGTTAATCCTGAACGCTACGCAAGGCGTTTACGAAATCGATGGAGGTAGCTACATATAATTTTTTCAAACTTCTGTCGTCAGACAAATGTCACCTCAGTCTGCCCGGGACCACGGAAGCTGAAAAGCGACCGAAACGTCGGGTTGATTTCAAAATCATTTTAGTTTAATATACGCGAGATAAATCCGTAAAAATAGTTTTATTTCAATGAATATAAATTTGCCTTTTTCATTTGAACCTGACGATAACCCGACATAAGATCCATGTAACAAAAGAACAATATAACAGGAGCATGACAAGCCCGTTCCAATAACGTTTAATTAAACTTATAAACTTCTGACACGTGCTACATCCATGAAATTTTACGCGACACTTGTCCTTTCTCGCACAAATTGGGGGCGGAATAGGTAATTTGTTCGAATTTCTTTTGAAATACAAGTCCTCGTTGAGATGATTACGTGTGGGGTATTAACGACGACAAAATGCGCGTAAGTCTTTGAACATCTTCTTGTAAAAAACCGGACAAGTGCGAGTTCGACTCGCGTGGTGAGGGTTCCGTAATTTAAATAAATATTTTCGAAAATATTACAGATTTAAAATGTTTAAGAATTTTCGATTTAATTTGAATACTCAAACTTCTTATTGGTTTTCCAGTAATATATAGGCAAAGAACTATTTTCCACATTTTTTCAAAATTTTAAGTTCAGTAGTTTCGGAGATAAGGGGAGGAATGGTCAATTTTCGTCGTTTTTCTTAAATAACTTCAAATTTGTTTATGCAAAAATTATAAGAAAAATATATCTGAGATGATATAAGTATTCATTTGATATGTCACACGACACAGTTTACGATTTATTCCCCTAAAGTGGTTCAAAATTTATTATTTTACTTGACGTGTTCATCTTTGGGTCACCAATTTACATATATTTATCAAATTTCAACTCAATCGGTCTAGTAGTTTCGGAGCAAATTGGCTGTGACAGACGGACAGGCAGACAGAGGCACGAGTGAAGGGTCCTATAAGGGTTCCTTTTTTTTATAAGGTACGAAACCCTAAAAATAACTTTGTTTGAATTATTTTTAGATTAGTACAAAAACTGATCATTAAACAGTTAAAGTACTTTATGATCCACTTAAAGAGGGTTTTATATTGTAATTTCATTCAATGATTATGAGTATTTTACGTTAAATTATAAAAATATTTATGCCGCACTGCTGCCATGCAAGACGCACATATCAATCTTTAATCTTCTCATAAATTATATAATTTAGCGGCCGACAGTTGAGGCGACCAGTGCCTTAAAGAGTAGGCATAAAGTCAGCGAAGAAACCAAAACCAGTAAAAATCTGAATAAAAACAGGTATTAAAGATGACATAAAACGTTAGTGAGAGTTGGTAATGACCTCAAAATAATGTATGGCAATAATATATTTTTCATCTGATTTTGATTTAATCTTGTCAGTCATTAAAGTTGTTGTGAGTATATTAATGTGTTTATATTGTTCACGTTCCCTGCAGAAATGCTAGGATAGCCATATCTCAAAAACAACTAAACCGATTTTGAGGTTTGAACTACATGTAATTTAAATTTAAAAAAAATATAATTTCTAATTTCTACTTTAAGTACCTACATTATAAATTCGCGGACAGACATACAAAAACACACACTTACTAAATTTAGCACAAGTGTTTAAATGGTTCATCATAACCAGTTTTATAATAGGGTAACTCTCTACAATACGCCCCGCTTTTTTTTCGAGGTTAATAAACTTTAGCTGTTAGGGTTTTTAGTGGTGTATTAGAGAGTAAATAAAAAAGCGGTCAGCTCTTAATCGTATGGCATCTGTATTTGCCCTGAAAAATGTTACAATTGAGCACGACGTGTGTTTAAAAAAAAAATAAGTGGGCCATTTTGTATTGTCATCCTTTGACAAGATGCCTCAGTTCTGTGACAATACGCCCCGAAATAATAAAATAAGAAAATACTTAAAAATAACAATAAGAAAACGACTTTTAAATCATCAGTTATAATATCTCCCATAAAATAAACAAAAACCTAAAAAACTAAAACAAATTCTTAAACATGAAATTAAAAGAGGGTTTTTAATCATTAGTCATCAATGTCGTCATATCTCTCTCTCATAAAAAAAAAAACAAAACTTAAAAAAACGAAATAAATACTTCTCTTCGATGCCTATTAAATTAAAATTACCTTTATAAAATCATAGCAGTTATCATATTTCTCTTTTAAAAGATGTCGTCTAAGCTTTCTTGAAGGAATGTTGTACGTTCGTGCTGCTTAATTTACTCCCATTTGCTTCAATCGCACCTTTTCCATAGCCTCACTAAGATCCATTTCGGACCAGGACTCTTGCAATGTTTTTCTGACATAATTTCGTGGCATTTCATAAAAAAAAATATATTAAATAAAAATAATCAATAAAACTGGGGCATATTACACAATGACAGCCGGGGCATTTTGTAAATTAATAATTACAATATGCCCCGGTCTCAACATGGCCGCCATAATAGATTTATGACTGTATGCAACACGTCAAATTATAGATTATTTATCATTGTTTCCACATTCCAAACTAACTAAACTAATATATGAAAATGAAATGCAAAATCCACACTCTCACGGCGGTAAAGTCGAAGAAGTACTGTGGACACTGCGTGCGAGTCGCAACCTGTTGTCTATCTCTATCTGTCGGAGCGAAAGAGCTGTGGGACATATTGCCCGCCAGGGCGTATTGTAGAGTTTTACCCTACACATATACGCCAACTTGATAATCTCCTTTTTAGGGTTCAGTAGTAAACAAGGAACCCTTATAGATTCGCCATGTCCATCTGTCTGTCTGTCTGTCTGTCTGGTTGTCTGTCTGTCCACGGTTTCGCGCAAAAACTATAGGTACGACTTGAAATTTGGTACAATTATACACCTTAATCTCGCCGACAAAGTGGTAGAATAAAAACATGAAAAAAATAATTATTTGGGGTACATGTAACGCGCTAATATTTATTTATTTTTTCGTTTTCTATATAGTGTGGGGTATCGTTGGATGTGAATGATGTTGATGTTAAAAGTTTTAGGGGCGTGCAAACATCATTTTTCGATTTGGTTAACGTTTCGTGACTTATTAAGCCTTAAAGTTCCAATTTTCGTTAGAATCAAGTGTCAACCCTTCTACCAACTAAACGGTTGTTGTTAGAAACATCCAGAAATTCAAACGTTACGACAATAGTAGCTACATATAACGAAGTTAAAAGGAAAACTATCACACTTAAGTTTGCTTTACAAAGTTGCGAGTAATAGTCGAACAAATATATTTTTCTCGAAAATTTTGAGAAAATATATATATTTTTTTCTTAATTACATTATTATATAAAAAACTACGGCACCCTACACACGCACTTGATCGGTTTTTTGATTTTGAACTCGACTGCAAATGGATAATGCCTTAACTAAAATGTTAACAATAGTGAACCATTTTTCCCCAAAGATTTTTTTCGTATCATAACAGAAAACACGTTAAAAATCAAATCTAACCAAAAAGCAGCATTGTTTTTTTTTCCCGTCGAATTTCTGTCGCGCGCTAACAAGTTTCAAATATTTGTGTTTACTTCGTTAAGCCTGTGATACGCACTGATCTAGGGGAAAAATGGATTTTTCCAATACCAGAGGATTATGTACACGCATATTTTATTTCATATATTACGCGAACCCGTTTTTATGAAGTTTAAAAATCCAATACGTGATTTTTCATGCTGAAACAAAAATACGAAATGTAAATCTGACACTACGATGATTATTGATCATCGACAGAGACGCAACTAAGGTCTCAGGGATGGCAACGCATCTGCATTTTGACCTCTGATTTTTGTGTAGATGTCTATAGGCTGCAGTCGTCACTTAACATCAATGTTAACTGCGTGCTTATTTGCCAGCTTGACTACATTTAAAAAATCTAAAAAATAATGCATTTAAAATCATTTTAAAGCAACCCAGAAATAGAAACTCTATTCAGAAAATATTAATAAGTACAGAAGAAAAATATTAATTAACAGAGCCAAGAACTTATTATTATGTGGAGCTTTACCCCAGTTCGTTGAAATTATGTTTATATACGATGGAAAAAGAAAAAAACAATGGGCTCTAGAATAATTTAAGTTTATAATATGGTGCTTAGTTTCACTTAGTATTTTATACATTCTGAGCACGGAGGTCCGAAAATGATACATCAAATATGTTTTAGCTGATTATATGCTTTGTTTTTGTCAGTCGTGTGATCATTAGAGATAAAAAAGATTTATCATAAAAGCAAGATTAGCAAAATTTTATGTTAAACATTTAATGTATAAGGAGGTCAGGAGAAAAAAACACATTTTCATTTTTCCATACAAATAGTCCATATCTATCAAACCTTTGACACATTATTAATTGTTCGCATTTTTTAAGATAATTCAAAACATTTTTTAATATAGTTTATTTAAATTTAACTAAAGTATGTATGTACCATTTTCTTCGATAACCTTTTGCCATCTTGTAGGTCCCTACGGACGTGATCCCATTGCTATAAAAATTTTGGGACTTCGCATCAAAATACCGCGACAAGTGGATTTGGCAGTCCTCTCGTGATGTTAACCTAACATTGCATAAAGAATTCTGAAGAGACCGAAACAGGTGGAAATCTGAAGGGGCAAGGTCAGGACTATACGGCGGATGCATTAACACCTCCCAGCCAAACTCTCTTGACTCTCTTTTGCTGAGTGGCTATAGATATTTGAGTTCTAGCGTTATCATGATGAAACACCACACCCCTTCTGTTGATCAATTCCGGCCGCTTTCTCTCAACTTCTTGCTTTAATCTCATCAGTTGTTCGCAGTAGAGTTCAGAATCGATAGTCCTGCCTGGTGGTAATAGCTCATAATGAATAATGCCCTTCCAATCTCACCACACACACAACATCACCTTATTGCGAGTTAACCCGGGTTTCGCCACAGTCTGTGAAGCCTGACCGGCCTTTGACCACGACCTTTTTCGCACGTTCTTGTCGTACGTGATCCACTTTTCATCACCAGTTATCAGCTTCTTCAAAAATGATTCGGTTTCAATACGTCGTAATAAAGAATCACAAATGAGTACACGGTTCATTAGGTTTCTTTCAGTGAGCTCGTGAGGTACCCAAATATCGTGCTATTTTTACCCAGCTTTTTTCAAATGAGCCAAAACTGTTTTGTGATCAATTCTCAACTCTTCATCTACGTCGTAACTACTGATATGTCGATCTTGCTCCACTTTTTTCAAAAATGGCATCCATTTTATCCGTAATAGGGCGACCAGAGCGTGCATCTTTGACATCAAAATTTCCGGATTTAAAACGCTTAAACCAAATTTGTGCTACTCTCACAGACACCGCACTAGGTCCATAAACATTGCAAATAGTTTTCGCGGCTTGCGTTGCATTTTTACTTTTTTTGTAGTAGAATTTTAAAATGTATCGAATTTCTTCAAATGAAAATCACACATTTGCCTAATTTGAATTTGGAAATATGTTCTTTAAAATTTTAACTTTCAATGATACCAAAACCAGCCAGATACAAACACTACAGCCAAAGAGATTTTATTACAAGTTCATACATACTATAATGCGAAAAGACTTTTTCCCCAACGTATTATATACATATATATAAAACCGGATAGGTCCGGAACACGATAGTGCTGAAAACTACCATTTAACGGCAAGTATAACGGCGGTAATGCAGTGGTGTGTCTACACCCGCGAGCTCTGTCAATGGAGCTCTACCACCAGTAAAAATAAATAAAGTGTTTGTCTAATATTAATCTTAAAAACAACTTCTTCCAGTACGATAACCCTGTAGAGGCTGTCAGTGGTCACATTATCCTGTGTTTGACGTAACGCGCCCAAGGGAAATTTATGCTCCGGCCCCGAAAATTGAATTCTAAAGTAACCGTTATCATTTACTGGTTAATTTTTTCACTCGACGTGAGCGTAAACGTTTGAGTGAACTGTGTAAATGATAATATAGAATTTATTATTATTATTATGTCTCTCGTCAGTACGGGGTCCAATTTGAACCCCGGACCTTTGTCAGGCTTGCGCGGGGACATGGGGAGTCCAACACGTAGAGGCCCTTTCGAGAATTTTGATCTACTTTGTAATGGGTTATATTCGGCGGGACCTCTCTCTGGCTGCATCAATAGTTAATACAGACACAGACAGACCCCGCAGAATATAATGGGACTATTGTAATGAAAAGTGATTTGCCAAACTTTGGGCTATGTGGGTGAACTGGGGGGACTAGCTGGCTGGGCCTATGGAGTGAGATCCGGCACCTGCCTATATTCAACATCTCACATTATCGAATCCTACTTTAGGCAGGTGGTGACTCGCCTCTCCTTGGTGGGCCCCCCAAACAGCCAACCCGATGGTCGACAGGGGGCAACACTGTTGAGAGAGGCTGGGGGTGTCGAGAGGTGTGGCCCCGGTTTCACCATCACGAGCGAGTAATCTCGAGCTCGGAGCGGGCTTCCCCGCTATTATGCCTTTAGATACTTCCACCCCCGAGTGTATGGCTCTTGCAGAAATTTAGACAACAGCCTATTATCTAAATTTCTGCAAATGCCATACCTCTAGCGCCCCACTCTGACCGGCCAATGAAGGCAACCCAGAGGTGAGAGACCTGATGCTCTGTCCGGCCGTACCTCTGTGTGGCGGACGAGGCGGAGCCCAGTTCTCTCGGAGGAACTCGAGATGATGGTAGGGGGTGGTGTCGCTACTCACCAACAGCTCGCCACAAGCTGCTCTGCCCCCTTATTATTATTATTATTATTATTTATTTATTTGCTTGTCACATGGTTATAAGGTCTTACAATTAAATATTTTGTAGTTACATGTAACACCCCGTAGGGGCACCGCAAAATTATGAGAACATTTCATGTACATATAAAATTTTACATTACAATATAAACTTATGACTATAATCTTAAATGAAGACATTTAAATTCAGAGCTATTATTCATATTATTTAATATATGTGATTGTATCTATTTATTAATTTACATATTTTTATTATAAAATTTTGCATGACATCGATTAAACAGAAAATATAGCAATAACAATTTGGTCGGTACTTATATGTATAATCTTTAATATTATTTTTTACTATTATTTTTCTTTACTTATCGCTAAAAAACTCCTGCAACGTGTAATAGCATTTTTGTGTTAAGAATTAATTTAATTTGTTTTTAAATAATTTATTATTTTGTATGTGTTTAATAGAATTTGGAATTTGATTATATATTTTTATTGACATAGAGTAAGGGCCGGTATTAACTATTTGTAATTTTGATGTGATTATAGCCAATTTAACCTTATGTCTTAGATTTTCGGGGCGAGAATGTTGAGGGAACCAGTCTGTGTTATTTCTTACAAGAGAACAAATCTCAGATATATACAAAGATGGTAAGGTCATTATTTTATATTTAATAAAGTACGATTTGCAGCTAGTCATGGAATCTATATTAGCAAGTATTCGGATACATTTCTTTTGCAAAATAAAAACTTTATTAGCATCCTTGCTGTTCCCCCAAAGTACAATGCCGCAATGTACGTTTATTAGTATCTTTCTATTTTGTGCTATGAAAAACGAATTTATTTACAAGTTAAATATTTCATATTTGACTCTTCATATTTTTTGTACGTGTCGGGTATGCTATTAAGGAGCACTCCAAAGGAGTCCAAATGAAAAACTTTTTTCTTTTGAAATGTGTGTAATGCCAATAAACTTTTATAATGTAACCTTAACATTTATCTTAACTAATACTATAAAGAGGTAATATTTTTTTGTTTGTTTGTTTGTAATGAATAGGCTAAATAAGTACTGGACCGATTTTAAAGAAATTCAATTCTTTCACTATTCGAAAGCTACATTATCCACAGGTAACATGGGCTATATTTTATTTTGGAAAAAATAGGGTTCCGTAAGATATTTGGGCTTTTCAGACACAAGGTGTAAAAAATCAACCAGAAAAGTTACTTATTTTGCGTACGCTGCCTAAACTATAAAAGATATCGAGGAAGACTTTATATATATATATATATATATATATATATATGTATAATCATCACGCTAAGACAAATAGGAGAGGGTAGGCAACATTGCACCGCGCGAAGCCGGGGCGGGCCGCTAGTGTATGTATATAAATAAAAACTTGTATCGTGGGCGTCGTTCATAGTCGTTCGTCGGTGTGTGTGGCCGAGTGCCATCGGGCCCTCTTAGCTTGAGCAGCTGTAAGGAGGCGCGAGCTGCGAAAGAATCGCAGCTCGCCCCTCCTTCTCGACCTAAGACCACGCGGACAACAGTGAGAAACAGCTAGTATAAACATAATTTATTGTTGTAAACATAACCGTTACGATGTTTGTATACGTTTTATTCCGCAAAAATCTAAAGCGCAAGTCCTAAATAAACCGTGACTCGGCAATTATGCAAGCGAGCAGGTAATAATTAATTTATTCTAAATTATTATGCAAAGACCTATAAAACTTTGGGCGACGAGCGATGTTTATTTAAAGGACTTCTGCCTTTATTTTTCGTGCATTTAGCAGGTTTATGTTTTGAAACGGAATTGCGTTTTGTTGAATTAATAGACATGCTGTGATTTTACTTTGATGAGAGGGAATAGATTTGAAAACCTTCACGACTGACCCTGAAGTGGACAGAGAGAAACAAAGCATGCATTGAGGTATATCTGATTTTGAATTTATACTGCTTTTGGTGCGATTGGTAAAAATGATATGAGTGAATTTTACGCGCCTGCACACCGGCAGATAAAAGAAAGAAAAAAGAAAAGAAACATTTATTTTGACTCACAGCGAGACACATAAAACAGACGTAAAACGTAGATAACAAAGAAAAGACAACACAATATCTAAAATTAATACATATACACGTAATATGTGTCTCACGGCTGCCTAAAAGGTGTCCTGTTCAGCAAATGTCAGGTACCTTCATATACAAGGTTCCTGACGCTGGTTTTCAACAGGACCCTTACAGTGAGGTACTTTTTACTGGTGGTAGAGCTCCAGTGACGGAGCTCGCGGGCGTAGGCACCACCGCATTACCTAATATATTTGCCGCTAAATGGTAGTGTTCAGCACTATCGTGTTCCGGTCAGGTGGTAATAAGTGGTAATACGGCCCTGTTATTTCCGGCACAGAGGCGTAACACCTTAGGCCTCAGGAGTGGTAACGCATCTGCATTTTGACCTTAGTCTTTGTGTGGGTGTCTATAGGCTGCAGTCATCACTTAACATCAACGTGAACTGCATGCTTGTATACCACTTCCATAAATAAAAAAAAAAAAAGTGAGAGAACCATGGATGTAAAATTTATAATAGGTATAGTTGTACTAATACTTATACATGATATATACATACGGATATAATAAAGACAGCAAAAACAGACAAATGAAAACAGTCTGAAACAAATCTAAACAGAGACAAAGCTAAACAGATAAAAGCAACAGTTTTAAGTTAGTTGCTATTTTTTTTCCTATGCTGTCCCTATCGTACTACACTAGACTTATCTGTGTGTCCTACACTATATATCAGTAACTACTACCTTCCTATGTATCAACGCTTAGCTACAAAATCACTACTTACTGGTGGTAGAGCTCCCAGTATGGAGTATGCACCACCGCATTACCTAATATACTTGTCGCTAAATGGTAGTGTTGAACACTATCACTACCACTATCAACAAATGAAAGCATCCAATTCATCTCTAGATTGTCCCAATCAGCTTTCAAATGTCACAAAGTTGCGCAAGTTTATGTAACAGGTGAAATGTATGAGTCGCGTCCCCGTTTGTTAAAATAGACCCCCGAGATAAGCACAGAAGGTAACAAAGAAATGTGATCGAAGTGACATCATCTTACTTGTATTAAGTTGCAAGCACCAAAAAGAAAATTCACAAATTATGCTGACACTGACACAGATCCTTCTGAATTCAAAAAATATTATATGTATTTAGTATTACTTGAAAATTTAGAGTAGATAGTCAAGATTTTTATAGGCACTTCTTTGGTTTGCAGTCATAAAATTCTTGCAATTTGAATCATTTAGCGAGCGTGCGTGCGTGCTTGCATGCGTGCGTGCGTAGGTGCGTTCGTGCGTGCGTTCGTGCGTACATGCGAAACATTTTGAGCTGCGTACCATTTTATTGAAAAAGTCTCCCAATAAGCGCAGACAAAGGTAAAGCAGAAATGTTCGGGATGTTAATGCTTCTGGTTTTCAGACCAGAAAATTTGGCATGTAGTTGTTGAGGAGTATACAAGAACACTAAAAGGACTTAACAACATTCCTTCCGGAACGAAATTTCAGTTTAGTAGTCTCACAACTTGATTTTCTAAGTTTGGAATATAAATCCCATATCCGCCTGTCCAGTGACCAGTGTGTGACCAGTGTGTGTTGCCAGTGATGACTTATGGGACAGAAACGTGGTTGCTCACTGTGGGCCTCATAAGAAGGCTCAAGGTCACTCAGAGAGCAATGGAGAGAGCTATGCTTGGAGTTTCTCTGCGAGATCGAATCAGCAATGAGGAGATCCGCATGAGAACCAGTTACCGACATAGCTTACCGAATAGCGAGACTCAATTGGCAGTGGGCAGAGCACATAGCTCGACGAACTGACCGCCGTTGGGGCAGAGCAGTTCTCGAGTGGCGACCGCGTACCGGAAAGCGAAGCGTGGGCAGGCTTCCCACAAGATGGACCGACGACCTGGTGAAGGTCGCGGGCAATCGCTGGATGAGGGCGGCTCAGGACCATTCGTTGTGGCATTCTTTGGGGAAGGCCTTTGTTCAGCAGTGGACATCTTTTGGCTGAAATGATGATGATCCGCCTGTCATAAAACATTCAGAAATCAGCAATTATGCTGGTAAAAAACGTTGATAAGTAAAAGGTCTGTTGTGATAAAATAAACTAGGGCATTCGTCATCTTTAGACTTTCTTATTCAAATGTTGCAAAGTAAATTTATATAAGAAGCGAAAAATTTGAGTCGTATCCCAGGTTGTTGAAATAGTGCCCCAAGATAAGCAGAGAGGTGACTGAAAGATGTTCGGGACGCTTATTAGGTTGAGTTACGCGTGGACGATATGGTCCAGGAACATGGAATCCATTGTCATATTTTATTGAAACTTAAGAGGTTAAGGCCATCAGGTCAGAAAATTTGGCGATCGAATAATTGACACACAACGAAATCACTCACTACGAGTGAGAGCAGGGCAGCATTAAAATTATTATTATTATGATTAAGGGCGATGACATCAATTGGATCAGATAGAATAAAAACAAAAGATAGATCGATTTTTACTGGGGACAGAGCTCCAGGGACGGAGCTCGCGGGCGTAGCTACCACCGCATTACCTAATATACCTACTCGCCGCTTAATGGTAGTGTTCAGCACTATCGTGCTCCGGTCAGGTGGTAATGTAATGTAAGGTAATTTCGGGCACAGAGGCATAGCACCTTAGGCTTCAGGAGTGGTAACGCATCTGCATATTGACCTTGGTCTTTGTGTAAGGGTCTTTATACTGCAGTCATCATTAAACATCAATGTGAACTGCAAGCTTGTTTGCCATTTTTGCTATTTTAAAAAAAACACATTCTTTCTTGACTTTCTGGGTTAGTAGTCACAGATAAAACAAACGATGGCATTCCATTCATCTCCAGATTGTCTCATTCTGCTTTCAAATGTCACTAAGTTGTGCAAGTTTATATAACAAAACATTTGAGTCGCGTCCCAGTTTGTGGAAATAAACCCAGAGATAAGTACAGAGGAAGGTAACGGAGAAGCGTAGGATACTTTTACGCTCTAGGCGATGGAACTGAGAATATCTTATACTTGTACTTGAATTAAGTCGGACTTTCAAACAAACAGACGCCTGAACGATCCTATACGGGATCCTGTATGGTTTTTCTTTTTACTCGTAGTTACGAATCTCCTAAAAACTACCTTCACGCTTGTAAAAATAGCATAGGTGTGACAAAATTTATAAGAATATCCTACATTTCTTCGTTACCTTCTGTGTTTATCTCGGAAGTTTGTTTTAAAAAACGGGGACGCAACTCATTATATTTCACTAGTTACATAAACTTGCGCAACTTTGTGACATTTGAAAGCTGATTGGGTCAATCTAGTGATGAATGGAATGCTCTCGCTTATTTTATCAGTGACTACTACCTTCTTATGTATCAACACTTAGCTATAAAATCACTACTTACTGGTAGTATAGCTCCAGCGACGGAGCTCGCGGGCGTAGACTCCACCGCAATAGCTAATATACTTGACGCTAAATGGTAGTGTTCCGGTGGTAATGTATGGCCCTGTAACACCTTAGGTCTCATTAGTGGTAACGCATCTGCATTTTGACCTTGGTCTTTGTGTAGGTGTCTTTAGGCTGCAGTCATCATTTAACATCAATGTGAACTGCAAGCTTGTTTGCCACTTCCATTACATAAAAAAAAAACTAATCACTCGTTTGTTTCGTCTAATCAGGCGTAGAGACGTGACTAACATGCCCACTAGCGGAAGAATTCTATTCTACTGGAATAGAATTCTTCCACTAGTGCAGTCAGTCAACCGAACAATGGCGGTCAAACCATTCCAATACGGCGGTAGTTAAAATAACAACGCGGGATGGACAGAAGCTTCGCGCGATAAAGCTACCGGCACTGCGATCACCAATCCGCCTGCCAAGCGTGGCGATAGTAGTGGATGTCTTACAGCTGGAGTGATGAATCTTTTACAATCAGCAATTTGTTCCACATACTTTTTCATACAAATATAATTAATTTAGCATTCAAGTTCTTAAATGTAGATAATATTAATAATAACATGCTGTAATAAAAATCAAAATAGACACTTATGATTAAAACATTACCATATAACTTGAAAACAAGCATACAATTCACATGGTTTTTTTTTTGACGTGACAACGTCTTAAATTACGTTGCGGCTCGGAGTCACTCATGAAAAAGTGTAACGCCCGGTAACGTAACGATGAGTCACCGAACGAGAGAGAGGCCTGCCGGACCGGCGAATGCCTTTCTACCGAGAAAAAGACGTTGTCACGTAAAAACTTCGCCCGTAAAACCGACTTTACAGGCAACCAGTTTTTTTTTTTAATTGTTTATATGTAGAGCGCAACAAAGAAACTAAACCCAATGTCCAGTCCGTCCCCACCGTTCAACGTCCCCAACATACTGGCCACGTTACCCTTTTGGATGAATCTTATCCATTTGAGAATGCTAGTGACGAACACAAAATACGACCTATCGTTCATTATTTAGGGTGTTCAAGCTTCAGGCCTTGGAAATGTGGCATGTTGGTTTCTTGGGGAATTAATGTAGGGAAGCACTAAAAGGATTTCCCAAGATTCTTAGGGGAACGGAATCTCCGTTTCGTTAATCACTTATTCATTAACGTTGATTAGTCAAGATAATGGTAAATATATTTTTTTCACGTAATAACACGTGTGAGTGAATTTAGACGGTTTTGGTCATAAACCAATTTAACCTCAATCATTATCATGTCTTCATCAAACATTATCTTAAGATATTTTCAATAATAACCTCTCATAATAGATATAATAATTTGATATTACAAAGAATTTAAACGTTATTTATTTGTTTATATTGTTTATATTGTGTTTTACCATTTATAAGTTGATACTACTGTTAAAAAATATAATTGCATGACAAAAACGGTGCATGTTACGCGAATACTATTTCAGAATTTTTATTACTCTATAGCATATTGAAAAACATGTAAAAAATGTTGTAAATTTAAAATAAATATAACCTTATTCCAACATTATCGCGGTGTCGCGTTAAAACATTACGCTGTTAAGGTTAATTACAGACAAATAATTTATCACAGTTGATACACGGAGGTCTATAATTTCTGAAACAAATGTTGTTATAAATTTCTGCCTGTAATTTGCACATACGGGGCCATGACCGCAACGTTATATTTATTTGGTGGTCCAATTTATGGGTGGTGGCGGTTCAAAATTTTAATTTAATTGATTGTATATTAAAGTTACGAAATTTTGGAGTTATTTTACGAAATTCGCATAAAAAGACCAGTTGTTTTTATAGCTGACGTTTATTTTTTTCTATAATAGTAAAAATGGTAAGAAAAGTTTTGTTTTCGGGTGAAACTTAAACCCGCGATCACAGGATCACTAGCCCAGTCACTCTATCCACTAAGCTACTGGAGTGCTAAAGTGCTACATACTAGGTGGTAGAGTTCCACGAGAAAGAGCTCGAGTACGTAGGCATGACTGAATTACCTAATCTATCTGCCGACAAGTGGCAGTGTTCATCACTATCGTGTTCTGGTAAAATGGTACTGTATGGTGCCCTAAAAACTATTACATAAATATAACAACTTGGGTCTCAAGGGTGACGACGCATCTGCATTTTGACTTCTTGTTTTTGTGTCTATAGGCTGCAGTCCTCACTTAACATCCTCGTGACCTGCATGCTTGTTTACCTTCTTCGTTACATGAAAAAAAGGTAACTCGTTTACGCTTTTAACTTGCACCCCCACAGACCACCACCTCGCTACCACTGACAAATGAACTACGTCAGGCTTGTTTATTAGCAAATACGTTTTACGTTGCAACACCACTTACACGTGATCATACCTAATGAGAACTGAAGTTTAACCTTTACTGGAACTGATTTACGTTGAAACCAAAAAAATATGGTTCTATGTTACTAAATGCAACAAGAATCGGTCTTACTTGAGAAACAGGTTGTATGAAGATCAGAAAAACGGCAGCAAACAAATAAACTGTTTTATAACGATGTGCTGTAACTCAAAATGTAAATGTAGATTTTGTTCAATTGGTCTTAACAGCCAGTCCGTGCTTTTTCCTACACCGTACTACCCGCCGAAGAGAGAAGTTTCACCTTCACCGACTGGACACTTGGTAGTATTCAACGTTCGTTTCTGCCCAGAACGTGTAAATTGTGGAACGAACTTCCCTCTGAGGTGTTCCCTCAGTGCTACAATATGGGATTCTTCAAAAAATGGCGTCAAAAGAGTCCTTCAGGGCTGGCAGCGCGTTGGCAACTCCCCTGGTGTTGCAAAATGTTCATAGGCGACGGTAACCACTTTCCATCAGGCCGTCTGCTTGTCTGTCAACTTAAGGGCCTAAAAGCAAAGCGATTCAGCTTAGGTTGACTATAAGTAAAAGGTGATACGGCAGCTGATGTTCATGATATTATGTTTTAAAGCTTTAGTTAAAAGATATGACGTCCTGCGATATCCCTTAGATATATTGATAAAGTAATCCAATTTTATACAAGGACTAAGAAAAATTAAATACGAACAGTAAAAATATGTTTGTTTGCACTCACGTATCTAAAATTAATGATAATGTCAAGGACAAAAATGCTAGCAGTTTAAAAAAACTAAACTACGCCTGTACAAAACGTACATCAGGTCGAGGCTGACGTACGCAGCGCCAGCGTGGTATGCGCTGTGCTCTGCGACGCAGCATAAACGGCTTCAGACTCAACAGAACATGTGTCTCCGATTAATTGCCAACGCGGGGAGGTACGTTCGAAAGGACGTCATAGCACGGGACCTGCGTGTGGAATCCGTGAAGGAGTTCGTGGCACGTCTTGCACGCGGCTTGTATGACCGCGCCGAGAATGGGCCACACGAGCACCTCCATGGATTTGCCCCACTGCACAGTAGGCCTCCTGATGGAAGACCTCTCCCACGCGAAATCCTCACTGCTCCGGCAATAATCGGAGCACCCCGGGACGACGACTAGGTAGTTAGGTCCGACCCCGCGTTACGCGACCCGCAGCGCTAGTGAGTTTGACTCGATCTGACCTGCTGATAGGTAGGACTGATATCACCCAACCTGGGTTCGAGACCCGGGTGAAGGAGGTTCTCCCCTGGGGCGCGGCCATAAGTCCAGCTAGAGCCAGGGCACTGGTTGCGCCGTATAACTGTGGGCGTCGTCATCTTGGTGGGGATGCCCGATGCCTCAGCTGCAGCAACAAAGGGTGGCCCCTTTGTTGTTGCAGCTGAGTGCCGAAGAAGCCCGCTGCAACCACCGACAATAGAGAAGAGGTTGAGAGTGCAGCCGGACCTGGATGCCAACACCATGGTGACACGAGTCCACGGTGCCCACCTTCTCCATCACAACCCTCAAGGGGGTGCCAAACGCCGCCCTGCAGCCGCAGGGCAGAAGAAGCTGCAGCAAAAGGGGATGCCCCGGTGCTGCATCCGCGTCGCGCGAATGGTGCGCGCGAAGACCAGTGATGCACAAAAGTAGTAGCTGGAAAAAAGCGCTATTCAATATATGCAATCTGGAGCACTCGCGTACATTTCTCTAGGGAAAATCTGTTTGCGCTTCGAGTGTTTTAGATATTTGTGAAGCTATAAACGACGAAGTTTTCACGTGTTATTTTGTAAGTGACGTAGATTTGGTTACTGCTGGGAGAGTTGAAGTGTAGGAGCTCGACGGCGTAGGCACCAAGAAAGTTTCAAGTCTCCAGTACCAATCGTTTTTGCGCTAAACCGCGGACGGACAAACAGTCAGACAGACGGACATGGCGAAAATATAAGGGTTACTTGTTTACTACGGAACCCTAAAAATGATTGTTTTATATTATTTCGCATTAACACATGCTTGTGAAATATATTTTATTTTTAAAGAAAAAATGGAAAGAAAAATATGACTTCAGGCGAGACTCGAACTCGCGGCCTACTGGGAATCTAGTCCAGCCGCTCTTCCAATTGAGCTACTTAAGTCCTGCCCGAAGAATGCCCTGTAATAGATGGCGCTGCTGCTACCATAAAGCAATGCAATAGATGTGAAGGAAAGATTTGACAAATCGGGCAGGACTTCAGTAGCTCAATTGGAAGAGCGGCTGGACTAGATTCCCAGTAGGCCGCGAGTTCGAGTCTCGCCTGAAGTTAAATTTTTCCTTCCATTTTTCTTTAAAAATAAAATACCCTAAAAATGAGTTTCGATTCGATTAGGATAATGATGACCTTGTTCGCTAATATGTATCATTATTTTACCATTATGATTTATTTATGGTATACGGGAACAAAAACATAATATTGTTGGCGAATTTTGTATTATGATTGTCTATATCTACTACTAGCTGACCCGGCAAACTCCGTATTGCCACAGAATTAAATAATATGTCAAAGGTTTGATAGATTCATCGATTTGTATGGCAAAATGAAATTGTAGATTTTACTATTTCCATTCAATTTCTTTATATTGTCACCTTTTGAACCCTCCCTGGACTTCCAAAAATCATTCAAAACCAAAATTAGCCAAATTGGTTCAGCCGTTCTCGAGTTTTAGCGAGACTAACGAACAGCAACTGATTTTTATATATATAGATATATAAAAGTAAAATAACTGTAAAATCGTACTATTAATTGTAAAATTGCTTTTCCAATAAAACGTGCCGCGAAGGACAACGGTGGTAACTAAACGGTTATTGTTCTTCTTTTAAGCTTCGTAACGTTTTCATTTCTTGTTAAGCAAGTTTTAACTGTACCAGACTAAAGGATATAGCTGACCCGGCAAACTTCGCTTTGCCTCACAATGAAATAATTTGTCAAAGTTTTGATAGATACGAACTATTTGTATGGGAAATGAAATTGTGGTTTTTACTATTTCCCTTCAACTTCTTCCCATTTTCTTACCTTTTAAACGTTCCCTGGACTTCCAAAAATCATTCAAAACCAAAATTAGCCAAATCGGTCCAGCCGTTCTCGAGTTTTAGCGAGACTAACGAACAGCAATTGATTTTTATATATATATAGATATAAGCACAATATTCAGTGCTACATAGGTGTAAAAAATTCAATGTGGACATTGCACGCACATGCGCACTTCAGCTACGCTCAATCAACATCGCGACGTGGAGAAGCGCTTAGTTATTTTTATGATACCCAAATTTTTTAACTCGCTATATATTTTGAATGGAGTGTCCGATTAAAATAATTTAAACTGCAATGTAAAGGTATTGAACGACTGATAAATAAAAAGTAAGTTGTTTAGATAAGTATAAATACCATGGTATGAATATCGACATCTTATTTTCGTTGCCGATTTAAATAGTTTGTTAAGCTATAAAAGTTTTTATATTGGCGCAACTATAATACTTAGATATACCCTACCCCGGACTTTTCTGAACAAAATAATATGGTCTACAAAATCGGGGTACATTATTTTGCTCCATCATCAATAGTTATTGCAGCGCACGCGATTTAAGGTATTTCAATAGTGATTTTTATCGACGGTGGTTTATGTTATTGAAGTTTTCGCAAGGATCCCTAATTTTTTTCAAAATAAAATATAGCCTATGTTACTTTGGAAAGATGTACATTCATAATGGTGAAAGAATTTTTAAAATCGGTGCAGTAGTTATTGAGCCTATTCAAAACAAACAAACAAAAAACAAACAAACAAATGAATATTATTTATTTTTTAAATAAAAATGGAAAGAAAAATTTGACTTCAGGCGAGACTCGAACTCGCGGCCTACTGGGAATCTAGTCCAGCCGCTCTTCCAATTGAGCTACTGAAGTCTTGCCCGATTTGTCAAATCTTTTCTTCACATCTATTGCATTGCTTTATGGTAGCAGCAGCGCCATCTATTACCAACTATGCTAGTTAGGCAACCGATTTAATAGACTTTTCAGTTTATTGAATATCGTAAAGAAGTCGCTTTTACCCTTAATAATTGTTTTATATTATTTCGCATTAACACATGCTTGTGAAATATATTTTTTATTTTGTAAAGAAAAATGGAAAGAAAAATTTGACTTCAGGCGAGACTCGAACTCGCGGCCTACTGGGAATCTAGTCCAGCCGCTCTTCCAATTGAGCTACTGAAGTCCTGCCCGATTTGTCAAATCTTTCCTTCACATCTATTGCATTGCTTTATGGAAGCAGCAGCGCCATCTATTACCAACTATGCTTAAATATATTTCACAAGCATGTGTTAATGCGAAATAATATAAAACAAATAAATAAATATTACCTCTTTATAATATTAGTTTAGAAAACGTATGGCACTTTAGCACTTTGCTTATTTGTTAGGAAATTAGGCACCGAAAATTATATTTTAAACTAGCAGACCCGGCAGACTTCGTCCTGTCAAAAACATTTATAATTTGGCGGTTTTTTGTTCCCACCTATTTTAATGTCGGAGTCAAAAAAATCTCCTGAAGAGAACCGTCACCCTGGTTTGACGTTAGGAACGTACCTACATTGCTTAGACAACAGTGAGTGCTTTTAATTGAATATGAAATTTATACAATAGTAATAAAGCTCAAATTGACTGTACGTTTTAGTTAGAAAACGTTTGTATGGGAAAAAGAAAAGGGTTGTTTTTAGGGTTTTCCTGGCAACTATTCGAATTTTTCTCACCTTTTAAACCTTTCCTAGACCTCCACGAACATTTCAAGACCAAGATAAGATAAATCCGTTCAGCCGTTGCCGTTGTCGAGTTTTAGCGAGACTTACGAACAGCAATTGATTTTTACATATATAGATTAAAGAAAAATCTTCAAAAAAAAGTCTTTTAACTTACCGTATCCTACGCATTTTCAATGCACTATCAATCTACGTTTTCTACACAACCCTAAGGTTGACTGGTAAAGAATGCTGTCTAGCATTAAGTCCGCCTCTTGTGCGTTAATTGTGCGGAAAGTTTAAATAAATAAATAAATAAAAATGCCCAGAATCACAAGGTGTAATTTCTATATCCACAGTCCGGAAACACTCACGTACATTTCTCTGGAGTGAGTCTGTCTACACGCTGAATGTTTTAGGCGATTGTCGCGCTAAGTGTAGTGTTTTGGTTCCGTTTGGATGTGGTGTGTTGTTGAGAATGTGAATAAATTATGTGCGCATGTTTCAAAAATTGCACCGATTTTCCATTTTCATTTCTTTCCATTATTTGGTTTTTTTTTTTAATTTATTTAGAACAACAAACAATTACACTCAGAAAGTAACACGGACAATTATTCATTACAAACATTTCTTCTTCTTCTATATTTAAGAGCTATGCTCTTGTCGGTGGAATAACCGCCAGCGTTCTCTATCCTGTGCTAACTTCTTGACATCCTGGTACGACACACCTTTTACATTTTCCTTTACTTGGTCTATATAACTTCTTCTTGGTCTCCCTCTGCTTCTCTTTCCTTCAATGTTCCCTTCCATGATTGTCATGATGTAATCGTCGTGTCGCACCAGATGGCCCAGCATTCTGCCGCGCCTGTTTTCTATCATCTTCAAAATTTGTCTCTCCTCCTTTACCAAAGCAAGTACCTCTTCATTGGTTTTCTTCTCCGTCCAGCTGATTCTCTCCATTCTCCTACAAAAATTTACAAGGAGCATAATCAACCCCGTTGTCCACAAATTAACTATTAGGATATTTTAGGGTAGCGTAGGTAGGTGAAAATAAAAATATTTTTTTTAACAAAAAAAGAAACGAGTACACCACAGATGTTAACACTAAGTAAACAATAGTTAATCTTACATTATGTTATTATTAACGTTTTGCATTACATTTGGAACATTTCGCTTTAGTTTCGGGTTAGTTATGTTCATGGAGAATCATCTTTATCGTTTCCCTCTCCTCAGTGAAAATTAACCCCCTTATTCATAAACGTATTTTAGCTAAGGTGTTGCTAATCTCGCCTTTGTCTTTTTTATCCTGTACATTTGACAATGCAACTGACAAAGACAAAGCATTCTATAGCTAAAACGTATCTTATGTGTGATTATGAATAAGGGGGTAAGTCTTTAAATTCAAATCGATTATGTTGCATCGATTCCTTACGGGTATGTCAGAGAAAAAAAATTATTGTATGTACCTAGTACCATGTGCGTATGTATCTTCACGCTAATAGCTAACGGGGTAGGCAGAGAGTGTGAAGTTCCAGATATCCCGGTCCTAACACACCTCCCGTGCTTCTTCTACATTGATTGCTTTTCGATTTTGATTGTTATTATTTTATTGTTTTTTTTTTCCAATTAATACCACATGCGATTGAAATATTTCTAAAGGAACATGAAAAGAAAAAAATGACTTCAGGGGGTATTTGAACCCGCGACCACTGGATTCTTTACTCCAGAACCTCTACCCAATGAGCTACCGAAGTCTGCAACTGTCAAATTTTCCCTCACATTTATCGCATTGCTTTTGGGTGTCAGAAGCGATATCTATTACAGTTCTCATCAAGAAATAATGCACATCGAGCCTATGAAAGTGACAATCGGCTAGTTTCGGCTTTATAGAGCGTTATCTCTGTTGCACACTGCCTTCGTAAGCATCCGTAGTGTGGTATAGGTCAAAACCCGATCAAAATGGTCGACAAACGTCAAAAAGATAAGGTGCGAAAGAGATAACGCTCTACAGATCCGAAATAAGCCGACGTCTCTTCCTGAGTTCTTGTTGGATACTGTACTAACAATGAAAGGCTCTATTACTAACAATGCTATTTTGGCAAAAAAAAGTATTAAAAATTTTGTTTGTTTCCTCGTTTTGATTGTCTTTATGTAATAGAAGTGGTAAACATGCATGCAGTTCACATTGATGTTAAGTGATGACTGCAGCCTATAGACACCCGCACAAAGACAAAAAACCAACGTCAAAACCCAGATGCATTACCACTCCTTAGGCATAAGGTGTTATGCCTCTGTGCCGGCAATTACAGTTATGCATCTGTGCCGGGAATTACAGGGTCGTACATTACCACCTGACCGGAACACGATAGTGCTGATCACTACCATTTAGCGGCAAGTAAATTAGGTAATGCGGTGGTGCCTACGCCTGTGAGCTCCGTCACTAGAGCTCTACCAAAAATTATATTGCCCAAAATGGTGTAGTTGTAAACGGATTCACCATAAATAACTGATTGGTTTCCGCTTTCCATTTCCTATTAGAAACCACTCAGCATAACAACAAAAGCTGATTGAATACTGCAATAACACATTTGTGTGTAAACTAATATTTATAGGCAACAAATGATCATGCCGAAATTTGTATAGAAATAATGAAATTAAGATGCAATTGTTTTTTTTTATATTATTTCGCATTAACACATGCTTGTGAAATATATTTTTTATTATTTAAAGAAAAATGGAAAGAAAAATTTGACTTCAGGCGAGACTCGAACTCGCGGCCTACTGGGAATCTAGTCCAGCCGCTCTTCCAATTGAGCTACTGAAGCCCTGCCCGATTTGTCAAATCTTTCCTTCACATCTATTGCATTGCTTTATGGTAGCAGCAGCGCCATCTATTATCAATTATGCTAGTTAGCTGGACTAGATTCCCAGTAGGTCGCGAGTTCGAGCCTCGCCTGAAGTCAAATTTTTCTTTCCATTTTTCTTTAAAAATAAAATATTAAGATACAAGTTAACAAAGCATTGAAATATTAATTCGTCTAATTTACTTGGCTATTTTGAGTCTCTACCTTTTTTGCGTGAAATAAATTGAATTAATATTGTAGTCAAAAACAGAAACCAATTATATTTAGTGGCTATCCTGTTTTTTAAGGGCTGTGCTCTTCCAATAAAAGATTTGTTGATATTCTGAAATGTTGCTCAAATATTTTTTTTATTGTTGTAATAGAAATATTAATTTACATACAAAAAGTAACATTGAATATTATATTTTAAATTGATAGTCATGTATAAATATGTGTTCCTAGAAAAATATTGAGCAACTTGTACGTCTGTAAAGCGTATAGTTCATTTATTAAGGCTTAAAAAGCTATTACCTCTACACGACACGGTATTCAGGGTCCGGCAGAAAGGCTGGGCGTGGCCACGCGCCGGGTTGCCGTTTATTACACTATCCGGTCGACAGGGCCCTAACTCAGTCACAGTACAAATATAAACAGTATGGAAACTACGTACAAAACGTTGAAACGGCGCAATCACACGTCACATCAACGAGGCCCCTAAGCGGTAATACTGTTCATATTTTTGTACTATGTGTGGTTAGGGCGTTAGGCTGACCGGGCCGCTCTGGTCGCCCTAATTAGGGCCCTAACTGCCTAAATGTTATTACACTACCCTGACCCTTGCTATCGTATCCTGTATACCGTGCCGTGTAATAAGTCCAAAAGTATGTGCGTAAAATGTTTTAAGCTAATCTCGCACTAAGTGACAAGTATTTTTCTATGCGTAGTATATGGTTCTGACAAAGCATTGAGCAAATTGTGTTACAAAGCTTATACATCTACATATTTTCTTAAAACAAAACTTGTACTGTCACAAAAAAACTGTTTTCTCGCTAATAAACACTTTAATACAATTGTATGATCAAAAAATGGAGGCCAATTAGCATTCTGTTGCTCCAACTGCCCACCGCCACTTAAGTTTCGCTATTTAGTGACCTATCTCATATACTTCTGTTTAGATGCAGATTGATGCTCATCTCTGATTCAATCTTGCCGAGCATAGCTCGCTATTACATTCAATAAAGTTTATTAAAATTTTGTCACTCAAGTTAATTTGTGTCGAATATTGTGGCTCCATCAAGCTACAAGCCCACTCGTAATATGAGCTCTTGTATTTTTCCAGTACGTACCGATTGGTTTGCTACAGACAATGTTACACTTCGCATATTTCCCAAGGGACGTTGGTCATGTCGTCGCGCAATGACAGATCAATACTGATTTTGATAAGCAGCGGATTTTTATTTACGATTGCAACCGTATTGGCTATGATTTCTACATAAAAATTAAACTTAAAGTCTATGGGTTTCCAAAGATGAAGTTACTATAGTATTTTTTGCAATAACGTGTCAAGATAATTTATAGGTTTTCAAAGAACATTGGCCGTAATATTAATCATACTAGCTGTGCCCGCGACTTCGTCCACGTGAGAAAAAATATGATTGTTCAGTATCTACCCGGACGAAGTCGTGGACATCAGCTATCTGCCAGTGAAAGTCCCGTCAAAATCGGAGACACTCAAATTCTATTTATTTGTATGTATGTATGGTTGTATGGACATAAAAGTAGCCTAAGTTACTCCTTATTACATCAGCTACCTACCCGTGGAAGTCCCATCAAATTCGGATACACTCCAATCTACTTATTTGTATGTAGGTATGTATGTATGTATGGATGTATGGACATAAAAGTAGCCTAAGTTACTCCTTATTACATCAGCTACCTAACCGTGGAAGTCCCATCAAATTCGGATACACTCCAATCTACTTATTTGTATGTATGGATGTATGGAGATAAAAATGGTAGCCTAAGTTACTCCTTGTCACATCAGCTATCTGCCAGTGAAAGTCCCGTCAAAATCGGAGACACTCAAATTCTATTTATTTGTATGTATGTATGGTTGTATGGACATAAAAGTAGCCTAAGTTAACCCCTTATTACATCAGCTACCTACCCGTGTAAGTCCCATCAAAGTCGGATACACTCCAATCTACTTATTTGTATGTAGGTATGTATGTATGTATGGACATAAAAGTAGCCTAAGTTACTCCTTATTACATCAGCTACCTACCCGTGGAAGTCCCATCAAAGTCGGATACACTCCAATCTACTTATTTGTATGTAGGTATGTATGTATGTATGGACATAAAAGTAGCCTAAGTTACTCCTTATTACATCAGCTACCTACCCGTGGAAGTCCCATCAAAGTCGGATACACTCCAATCTACTTATTTGTATGTAGGTATGTATGTATGTATGGATGTATGGAGATAAAAATGGTAGCCTAAGTTACTCCTTGTCACATCAGCTATCTGCCAGTGACATTCGCGTCAAAATCGGTCCAGCCGTTCCCAAGATTAGCCCCGCCAAAAAATTAAAAAAAATTATAAAATGTTGTTTTGGTATATGTACCGTGTATACATACATATGCATTTAGTAAAAGGCGGTTATTTTAATATTACAAACAGACACTCCAATTTTATTTATCTGTATAGATTTGCGGATTTTCTCGCGTATTCCACTACACCCAACTTCTTCATATACCCGAAATTTCGGTCGATTTGCAGCTTAACAAATATCGTGGTGCAACACAGGCTTAATATTAAGCGCACTGCAGCGTGACTGTAGCCTCTACCCTTCACACAAAGACCAGAGGTCAAAATTCAGATGCGTTGTCACCCCTGAGGCTTTAGTTTTTATGTCACTGTGATAGCTAGTTTAGGGTCAAACATGAGATAGTTATTAAAATGAGTGTGCCAGTAACTAAACGATATTAAGTGAGAACAATTGGTTTTTATTTGTGCCTAAAATTCGCGGCGACTTAAAGTAACACGGAGAATAAGTTTCAATGTACACCGCTGACGCGTCTCGTGGCTAAACTTCTTATCTCGGCCGAAGCGTGCACGTGACGGGAATTTGTATGACATTTAGTTTTATAGGCACAACTGGAATGCCTGCAGACTTTCTTGGTTAGTGCTCGCTGAAATAGAAACTAGATTTTCTGTGTGAAAGTAGCAGCCGAATAGCGTAGATAACATGCAAACATCTATACATGGTGAACAATCATGCAGCTTACTTGGGAGGCAAGTGAAGGTTCCAGAACCTTCATAAAAATCAGTAGCCACGCAGATGCTTTAAAACCTCTGAACTGTTACTGAAGCTTTACTTAAGGTACGATTCCGAACTCGTCATATAGATAATAGATCTGACGGTCGTTGGGGCAGAAGAGTTCTCGAATTATAAAGGTACGATTCCGAACGGCAGCCCGCAGCAGTGCTGCCGCTGCAATGCTGCCGCGATAGTGTCACCTAGCTTGGAATGTAATCTCATATAAACTCATAGAAAATATATGGAGACCAGTAGTGCTGGGGCAGCACTGCTGCGGCTGCCGAGTTTGGAATCGTACCTTTATGATTCGAGAACTCTTCTACCCTAACGACCGTCAGATCTTTTATCTATATGCCCTGCCCATCGGTTACATTGGTTCTCATACTGATCTCCTCATTTCTGATTCGATCTCGCAAGCAAACGCCGAGCATAACTCTCTCCACTGCTCTCTTCGTGACCTTCAGCTTTCTTATGAAGCCCATGATCCATGAATAATAATAATAATGGCAACCCATTATACGTCCCATTGCTGGGCACGAGTCTCTCCCCTTTTTGGGGGCAGGCCTGGAGTTTAGTCCACCACGCTGCTCCAGTGCGGATTGGTGGAGGTGGGTGGGTTAGTGGCCAACCCGCTGTCGGATATTTTCGAACCGCCCATAAGGCCTCCGACAAGGTTTAACGACTGCTATATACCGTTCACAACTAGTCCGTGTTAAAAGATGTTAAAAAATAAAAATAGCGAATGTAAATAGTGAAAAAACTTACAAATTAGGTGTTTATTAATCTATGCAACAATGAACACTTGGTGAAAATTGAACACTCTCAGTGATTTGAAAGAAAAAAAGTGGCAGTGCAGTAAGTACCTAGTATCGGAATACAGTCTGTGAAATAGTGAAAAAGGCTAAATGGACAATCAAAGAGCTGTAATAACTACAATAACGCAGTGCACGTAGTCTAAAACAACATAATAATTAGTGAACTGCGCTATTACATATTTCCATAAAAACTCTCAATAAATAACTACCTTCTTAGTAATTCATTTGATATAACAAAAAACACCAAGTCATTCTGCTTATGAGAAATAGAAATTGCAAACAGAGCCATCTAGCGGAAACAAAGAAAACAGCATCTAATGACAGAGGTCTGGGCTTCGACCCTCCCCAACACCTAACCGAACCTGTCGATTTGCTTAAAACTGCGTCAACAACCGATAGGTGGCAGTTTAAGCTCATAAAATTGTAAACAATTACTACTACAATTTATCGACCATGGAAGACCTCACAAAAATTCTTAAACAAATTCAGCTTGAAATGTCGGAACAAAACAGCAGTTCAAAATAATAGAGGAGAGCATTACTAAGAACATAAATACAAATAACAACGAAAAGTTTCAAATTTTGGAAATGAAAAACGAGAAATTAGAGAAAATGGTAGAAGATCAAGAGCGTAGAATTGATTATATTGAGAAGGAAATAAGAAAGAAAAATATAGTATTCTTTGGTATACCGGAAAAGGGAAATAATTACTGGGACTTAAAAAAAACAGTACTTACCGTTATAAATTAGAAAAAGAATATCAAATGTTCGAATCTAGAGATAAGTTCGGTATGGCGGAAAGGCAAAAAACAAGATAGATTAAGGCCCAGTTGTAGTTTCATTAAACTCATTCGGCAGAAAAATTGAAATCCTAAAAAAGAAGAAATTATTACAAGGTTCTAACATATATATAAAAGAAGACTTCCCTTTCAAAATTATACAGAAACGTAAAGAACTGCAAGAAGAGCTAAATAAACAAGTAGATCAAGGAAAAATAGCATATTTAAAATACGATAGAATTATAATTAAGGAACAAAAGGACCAGAACCGATACAAAAAACGACCATTAACTCTATCGCCAAATGAAAACGGCCAATCAAGGAATGAAATTAATAAAAATAACACACGATCTAACAAAAAAAACAAAAGAGACATAAACACATTCTTCGATCAAAAAGAGATGCATCCGCCATACAAGACATACAAGACATACAAGACATATAAGACATACAAGACATACAAGACAAACAAGACAAACAAACAACTAATTAAAATCACTCGATAGAGTCATCTAATACCTACATAACAACTGACACTAACCTCTCCACAAACATCTCCAGTACAGCTGGTCACTGCTGAGATGAGCGACTAAAACCCTCCAGAGAAACCACTGCAATCTCTACAGGAGGCCTTCACCCGAAAGGGGTTCTTGCCCAATTATCAAATCATTATCGTATTGCAATTGATTGTATCAAATTAAAATTATTTAAATCTGTTTTAATTTAATTTTAAATTTTTTAATTTTTTTATTTGTTTTTCTATTCCTGTCATTTTATAGTTTTATAAAATTTATATTAAATTTTCATATACATTTTTATTTTATATTGCCAATGAATAATTTTAATTTAATTCGATTTAGTTTCATGTATTTTACTCTTTTATTGATTATGATCTAAATTTTTGCATGATTTAAAATTTTATGTATCCGATTTATAATATAATTTTGTAGTCATTAATAATTTACCAATGATAATTATTTAGTGTTAGTAAGTATTATACTAGAATATATATAGGACTTATATTTATATTAGTGTTTCGGTTTGTAAAATAATGATTGTTTATATTATTAATATTCCATCTGTTTAATTTCCGTAAACCATGTTTAAATTATAAATATTTGTTATTATTGTCCTTGCTGGAAAGAGGTGCGAGGCCTTGACAATTCGTCACTAGAGGGCGTTAGTAAAACGGTGTTGTAACGGTCGAACTATCGGAAGCGATAAGTTGTTGGATTTTGAGCCAGTCAAGAGCTAGCTTTGCTAAAGAAAATACTGTTCTACAAAATATAAGTGTGAAAGTGTAATTAGTGTAAGAAAAGTTATTAAAAGTGAATAACAGTGGATAAAGGTGTTTTATTAAGAGGACGATTCTAACAATTTATTGAATGCTCTAAAAACGATGACACACCAAAATGCTACGTAATTCTACTTTATCCGGATTGTTAACAAAATCGTTTATTTAATCTCGTTACTTATTTCATAAAATTTTATTTTTTTTATTTGTTGTAATGAATTTGAAATTTAGAAGAAGCAATGTTTGAGTATAGAAAAAAAAAAATCTGCTTTAAACGAATGTATCAGAAAAACTACACCAGCCGCCGGGCCATGCGCGTTTCGATCGCATGAATATAGAATTAAATGCTAAACGCAGTACTATATATATCAAAATAGATTTAACAAACAACTTTAATGCCAAATCGAGTTAACGCTTTCAAAGAAGTCTTAAACAAATACAGCATATTATTATTTGAATACAATTCAATGAGTTAAATCTATACCTCGAATCAGTGGTAATCATAAAACTCATAAAGTTAAATCAAATGAAGATTCAATTACATTAATCAGACTTTATTGTATTCACCCCTTTTGTCTTAACAAATTGATATAAATTGCAAATGCTTTGACAAATAATCGACTGTAGCCTGGGAGGCTGGGAATTTTAACAATTATCTTTAATTTATTCAAGTAAGTCATTGTTACTTACATTTTCCATACAATTAGCAAAAAATAAATCCCACGTAACAACATTTAGCCGAAGTTAGCCGATAGTGACCGCAAATGTTGCAGCCTCGCCGTGATGAATGGCGACAGCTGCGTGTTTATTTATTGGTTTTATTAATATTTATACAGTTTTCTGTTAGCTGTATTTTTATGTACCTACACTGTCAAGTATTGTTAGGGGTAAGGCTAACAATTTGGTTAAAATTTATTTATGAGAGGCGAAGAAAATAATGTCTCAAAAGCTCTCTCTATCAAATCAAAATTAATTAAATTTGTCATTGTTTTCACGTGACAATCATTAAGGAGACCATACTATAGTAATATTATTAGTATTTCAATCTCACTATCAAATCTAAGAACTTTTTTTCCCTAGCCAAAGTGAACAGAACGTCTTATTTTAATGTTGACTTTCGAATTGACATGAATATACATGTAGTCTAATCCAATAAACTTCGGTTTGGCCAGTGTATACCGGTCCGTATATAGTATCATACATTATTTACTGAGCCACAAATCCTGGACCATCCTCTCCGAATACATACTTTATTATTGACGTTGGCCGCAATCACAGTGGCTTCTGATATATTGGAGGAAGCGCACGTGATCTGAAGATCTACAGGAGTGTACACACGGGTTCGTTTTTGGGACGGAACTGCTTCGTATCTACTTGAATTCTAGTAAGAGGAAAATGAAGATTTATCACACTTTTTATATGTATTTGGTTTGCAAGTACGAAGTTAGTATTAACTGATATAATTAAATGACTGTGGGCATATTCTCACGTACCATATCGTGCAACCGCAGTATTATCTCTACTCCCCGAAGTGGTAGACAGAGGTGCGGCAGTATACATTATAGCAAACATAAATATAACATACATGTATGCAAACACACATGATTCGCCGGTTACCTTTTTTCTCCTGTAATAGACGGCGAGCTCGTTGACAATGTTGACATATTCGGGTGGGTAGATTACCAAACTCCGAGGGTGGCATTGATATGTTAACTATAATATACAATTCGTTAAACTTTTACTACTTACACACGGTACACTTTAATTCAAAATCAAATAACAGTACGAATTCACAACACACTACATATCCAGCAGAATTTGAACTTGCAACTGCTGTAAGCATAAACTGTAACTTTATCAATTTATTCGATTGGGCAATTGAGCTTTGGTCAGAGGTGATGATATTAAATTGATTGGTGAACGTAATATAGTCTATTTATACTTAGTAACCTGTGGTATCTATCATCATCATTTTAGCCAAAGAACATCCACAAAAGCCTCCCCAAATAATGCCACACCGAACGGTCCTGGGCCGTTCTCATCCAGCGATGGCCCGCGACCTTCACCAGGTCGTCGGTCCATCTTGTGGGGGGCCTGCCTACGCCTAGTTTTCCGGTACGCGGTCACCACTCAAGAAATGCTCTGCCCCAACGGCCGTCAGTTCTTCCATCTATGTGCCCTCTCTTATATGCTTTTGTTGTATCTATACCGAGACTATAATAAGACTATAGCCAGTCGGAATCATAAGCAGGACTGTTTGGAATATTCTCCCGTATACACCCAAACAGGTGAACGTGCCTCAAGTAACCTCCCGCAAAATTTGAATTGACGTCCCAATGATAACGACCTCGTATATTCCGGGGCCGGAATAAAAACGCATTATGTGTCACTCCGTTTGGGGGAACATTGAGGTTCTGCTTTTATGTCCATAAACCAAAAACCTGGCATTCGTTATTGATATTTGAACTGTTGTAATATTTTACTCGAATTTTCGAGCAAGTTTTCGGAACGTGAGTTGGGGTTATTTCAATATTACTATGCTGCTTGATAACAATTGTTATAAAATGGTTGCAACAAAGACGACTCGGTTGGTTAAGCGGTGTGAAATTACTGTTTGATTCGAAGGGTCGCGCGTTTTATCCCCGCACTGGAACAAATATTTGTATGGCCTACAGATATTTGTTTCGGGTCTGTGTGTTTGTGTATGTGTTGTGTGTGTACAACGGTATCAACGACATACCGGTACACGGCTTAAACCTACTGTGGGGCTGTGAGTGTAACCAAAAAAAAATTCTAGGTAGCAGTCATATTAGCAAACTATTATCTAGTCTCCCATTGGAGGTTGGTGAATACTGCAGTCAATACGATATACACGAAATCACAAAATTCAAACGTCTCATCTTAACACGATAGTGTTGAACACTACCATTTGGCGGCAGATAGATTAGGTAATGCAGTGTTGCCAACGCCCTCGAACGCCTAATATTCGAAATTATCTCATATCTCTATCGGCTCTATTAGGTTTCTTTTTCAGTTCCCAGTTTCCCCTTGCCATTATTGCATTCGCATTATGCCCGTAAATCTGAATAGGCTCTTCATCTTTTATATGGGTCAAAACGTAATTTACAGAACGTGCCTTTTTGAATATATGTGTGCATCAAACGCATGCATTTTAGATCTACTTATCCTTTCCGAGAATATAACTGGGTATACATGTATAGACTTTATGTATGATATTATTTGGTACTATGTAAATATTTATAGGTTACAATATTCCCTTATCACCAATGATAGGACTGAATTATAGTTTGCCATTTTCATACCATTAATACTAAACTCAGGTGAGTGCTGTATATTCAGGTATATTTAGAGGACGATTGACAAGGAATGCAATCTATAAGACAACTAAAAAGTTTCAGAGGCAGCGTTCGAAGGTGCCATTTTCTATGATACACACGGAATCAAAGAAAATGAGTGGAATAATACTTGAAATTCAACACTTCAACACTGTATAGAATACAACTAAGTTGTATTCCACTACATTCTACTGGTGGTAGAGCTCCAGTGACGGAGCTCGCGGGCGTAGGCACCACCGCATTACCTGATTTACTTGCCGCTAAATGGTAGTGTTCAGCACTATCGTGTTCCGGTCAGGTGGTAATGTACGGCCCTGTAATTTCCGGCACAGAGGCATAACACCTTAGGCCTCAGGAGTGGTAACGCATTTGCATTTTGACCTTGGTCTTTGTGTGAGTGTCTATAGGCTGCAGTCATCACTTAACATCAATGTGAACTGCATGCTTGTTTGCCACTTCAATTACATAAAAAAAAAAAAAAAAAAAAAAGGTTGAGTAATGTCTGAGAGTGGGGTCAAAAGTCTTAGTAATCGTCGTAAATAGAACATAAAGATGAATCTTGAAGAAGCATGGGAGGTGTACCTGGCGCTCCATACTCCGTACACCGTAAGGGACTTGACTTGACGATAAATACGTACATACTTATCTAATCTATCAGTTTCCAAATTTAACGATTAAATGGTGATGTAAGGCTTCAAATTAACTGTCTTCTTCTTCGTATCCAATCATCACGACGGGACGTAATCACAGTTTTGTAGATAGGTAACTTCGTAGGTACTTCTGCTCAAAATTTCGGACTCTAACATCTAATATAGAGCTGAGGTATAGTATATAGGTAATGATGAGAAGAAGACATACTTGAGTCGACAAAAAGGTATATGGCCCATCATACGAACCAGATGTCACTGGAGAGATAGGGTGCAAGCTTATCTGTGTGAAAATCAAGTCGAAAATTAGTGATTAATTGCGCTGGACAGAGATCGGTGGAAGACCCCGCAGAGCCCGAAGAGCCCGCAAATTGTCGGACAGTCTTTACGAATAACAGCACCAACAGCATCGTCTTATTTTAGGCGGATTTAATGCATGCACGTTTCACTTTGCTTCAATATTAAAAAACGCAGAGCACGTCTTATAAATTATTAATCAGGTTTAAACCATTCTCGCTTTTACAGACACAAATATCTTCCTCTTATCCGTATATCACACAAAGCTCCGTCAATGTTTGCCGACGGCTTTGAACAGGAAAGCTTTCACATTGCCTTCCGACATTTTCTTTGGCGTAGTATGCAGTCACCTTTTTTTATCATGCATTGATTTACATGAAGAAATTCCCTTGAAATTTCTTATGCAGGTGAAAAAATTTTAGAGGTTTTTGAAGTGAAAATATAGCAGCAAGTAAACAGTACTTACACAGACTAAAATATACATACGTTTAAACACGTAACTTCACGTCTATAATCCCCGAAGGGGTAGGCAGAGGTAAATGCATGCATTCAATCATACATGCAAACAGCCACGATTTTCCGGTTACGTTTGTGACCCATGTAAATGGTGGCGAGCCTGTTGCCGTCTCCGAGCACATTACCAAACTCCGAGGTACTGGAAAACTTCCAGAAAATGGAAAAATCCCAATAGAACCAGAGATAAAGGATTTAAACCGTTATCTTTGAGAGCCCCGACCCGGGAATCGAACCCAGGGACCTCCAGCGTAGCAGTAGTGGCCTGCTACCATTAGGCTACTGAGGCAAAGTCCGAGTCAATTCGAATAATTCCAATTCCATTTGCATTGTCAATACGTCCTTAAATATTTAACGTTCAGAATCATAATCTATTCCGATGGAATACCAAAGTACTATAAACAAGGTAAAATTACAACTTAATTATAAATCCTGAAACCGAGACCAGAGGCGTCGCATAAAACTGGAATATGTGCGTACAGTTTGAAAAACAAGTTCATTTTGAAATTTTTATATTTTTTGAAATGTTAAGTTTTTTAAGTGGCAGAAAACAAGCTGTTCATAAGGACGGTCAGTGTTTAATAATGGCAACCCATTATACGTCCCACTGCTGGGCACGAGTCTTTCCCCTCTTTGGGGGAAGGCCTGGAGCTTACTCCACCACGCTGCTCCAATGCGGATTGGTGGAGATACGGGATAGTGGCCAACCCGCTGTCGGATGTTTTTCAAACCGCCCATAAGGCCTCCGACAAGGTTTAATGACTGCTATTTATCCATGGCAACCGGGACCGACGGCTTGACGTGCCCTCCGAAGCACGGAAACGCGCATTTTAATTTGCCACTAGCGGTCACCCATCACACTCCCCCGCGCAAACCCACACAAACCGCGCCCGTAATGCTTAACCGAGTAGATCGCTTACGATCTGCACCAGCCGCGGGGCCATGCGCGCTTCGGTCAGTGTTTACTACAGCCTATAGACTATAACCCCCTTATTCATAAACGTATTTTAGCTAAAGTGTTGCTAATCTCTGCTTGGTTTTTTTCTAACATACACATTTAACAATGCAACTGACAAAGACAAAGCATTCTATAGCTAAAACGTATCTAATGTACGTGTATGAATAAGGGGGAAAATATTTTATTATAATTATAATGTCGAGAGTTTTGGTGGGAACCTTGAAAGATGCGTGTGGTGCTCTTATAAAATTTTCGTACGGGGCCTTATAATTGAAATCGATTTAAATTAAATTATAAAAAAAAAATCTTCGTAAACTCCAAAAAACAACGAGCGTATAAAAGTTATTTTTATGTCATGGAGTCCTAAAAACCGAATCCCTTTTTTCATCTGTTCACATGTAGGAACGACAATAAATATAAGAGGTTCAAACATGAACAGTATGACAGTGGGACTACCTGTGAGGTATGGGCCACAAGGCACGGAACATTATTATAAAAAATATCGAAAACCTTTGTTGTGAAAGAAAGTGTGCTATGAAATTTGAAGAGTTCCCTCGATTTCTCCAGGATCCCATCATCACATATTGACATGGTTACAATGGGACCAACTGTGCACGGTACAGGCGTTTACAAATTATCGGTGAACATACATTAAAGAAAAGATCTTGACTAATTGAGAACCTCCTCCTTTTTTTGAAGTCGGTTAAAAATAAAGTCTGGCATGACAATATAGTTTCCCAACATCACTTCATTGTTCAGTAAAAAACTAAAAGCCTCGGGAGTAGCAATGCATTTGCAATCAGACCTCCAGTTTGTATGTAGATATCTGTTACTTTACATACTGACCACCAAATTGAACTGTATACTATTTACATGTTTTCCGATTTCATGACAAATGTGAAACTAAAAGAACAAACTTGAAAATCTCCTGATTATAGCTACGAAATAGTAGGATATTAATTTAACAAATTTTTAAATGCGTGTGATCTTTGTTCAAATCAATTCATAAAAGTGCATAGAAAAATAAAAAAATATGTAAATACTTCAATATTATTTATCACCTATTTTTACGATCTGCGGTGTATCGCTCACCGACCGCGTTCGTAATGAAGATGTAAGAAAGAGGCTTTGTGTGAATGGGATTATCGGTATATAAAAATGTAAAAAGGTATGCTCCGATGGTTTGGGCATATACTAAGTATGTCGAATAAGCGAATGACTAAATAGATATACAATGCGAATGTGGATGGTTGCAGAGGCCCAGGAAGACTGACCTATCACGACCTAATAGTCAAGTTCTGTCTGATGGTGCGGTCAAAAATATTAGGAATCGGCGTGCATGTATCAAGAGAATGTTGAAGTTAGCTGAGGCACAGGAGGCGTGTCGGGACCGGGATATCTAGCGCTCCACACTTTTTGCCTACCCCACAAACACACTTTTTAGGGACCTAGCGTGAAGTTACTTTAATAGATTCATTCATATTTTTACCCAGCAAGGTTTAATAATGGCAACCCATTATACGTCCCACTGCTGGGCACGAGTCTCTCCCGTTTTTTATGGGCAGGCCTGGAGCTTACTCCACCACGCTGCTCCAATGCGGATTGGTGGAGGTGGGTGGGTTAGTGGCCAACCCACTGTCGGATGTTTTCAAACCGCCCATAAGGCCTCCGACAAGGTTTAACGACTGCTATCCATCGATAGCAACCGGGACCGACGGCTTAACGTGCCCTCCGAAGCACGGAAACGCGCATTTAATTTGCCACTAGCGGTCACCCATCACACTACCCGACCGCGCCCGTAGTGCTTAACCGAGGAGATCGCTTACGATCTACACCAGCCGCTGGGCCATGCGCGCTTCAGCAAGGTTTAATTAAATATAATATCAGAGTAGAGTTCCAGAATAGGCGCTCGATGAGTATCAATCACCGCATTACCTACCTTACCACCTTACCTTCCACCTTAAGATTGTCTGGAAGAGATTGCTTTCAGCAATAAGACCGCCTTATTGTATTGCCTACTATTATTATAATAACATCTGTATTTGTCTACAATTCTGGTGTACAATAGATAATATTCTATTCTATTCTATGCTATTCTACCTAATCTATCGTCGTGATCTGGTTAGATGGTAATGTATGGCCCCGTAATGACTATCACAGAGACAACAATTATGGTCTCAGAGTGGGAACGCATCTGCATTTTTACTTCTGGTTTTTTGTACAATTACTTAACATCTATGTGAACTGCATGCCTGTTTTCCATCTTTGCTACATAAAAAACTTGGGCAACACTTGATTCGAGAACAGGAGAAAATTACACGCAAAGCGTGCAGATTTTTTTTTTATCATGACAGTGGCAAACAAGTATGCAGCTCACGTTGATGTTAAGTGATAAATGCAGCCTATAGACACTTACAGAAAGACCAGGGGTCAACATGCAGATGCGTTATCACTCCTGAGACCTGAGGTGTTATGCCTTTGTGCCGGGGAATTACAGTGGCATATATTACCACCTGACCGGATCACGATAGTGCTGAACACTACCGTTAAATGTCAAGTATATTAGGTACTGCGGTGGTGCCTCCGCCCGCGAGCTCCGTCATTGGGGCTCGACCAGCAGTAAAAGATCAGGTAAAAAAATATTAAAAGGATCTCCAACACTTTTCACACTTGTTTTGCCCACCGTAACAAAGAGGAAATTAACGACTTTTTTAGCGGACGCAACGAAACTACTTTCCGGAATAAGACCGCCGGCTAGTATTTAGCTTAAAAATGGCTTTGGGGTCAGAATTATGTGGTCCGTTTTAGAGCGGAAAATGTATGTTTAATGTCTTTGGTATATTTTGTCTTAATTTTGTTAGCAAAAAAGTTCTACTGTCAGAGAACTCTGTCAAAACTTAAGTCATCATCTTAGCCATAAGACGTCCACTGCTGAACATAGGCCTCCCCCAAGGACCTCCATGCCGACCGATCGAAAGCGACGTGCATCCAGTGGGTACTTGCAGCCTTGATCAGGTCGTCGGTCCATCTTGCAGGGGGACGTCCTACGCTGCGTTTGCCAATACGTGGTCTCCACTCGAGAACCTTTCTGCCCCAGCGGCTATCGGTTCTCCGAGCTATGTGCCCTGCCCATTGCCACTTCAGCTTGGAAATCTGCTTGGCTATGTCAGCGACTTTCGTTCGCCTACGGATCTCCTCATTTCTGATTCGATCCAGTAGGGAAACGCCGAGCATAGCCCTTTCCATCGACCGCTGAGTGACTTGGAGCTTTCGTACGAGACCCATAGTGAGAGACCACGTCTCGGCACCGTAGGTCATCACCGGTAAAACGCACTGGTGACACTGTAAAACTTAAGTATTTGATGATTATTGAGAGTATTTGATGACTGTTATTTTATTTTATTAGACTTTGTCAAAAATATAGGGATGTACTTGATAAGTTAGTAAAAGTAGTTACTATACTTGCCGCTAAATGGTAGTGTTCAGCACTATCGTGTTCCGGTCAGATGGTAATGTACGGCCCTGTAATTTCAGGCACAGAGGCATATCACCTAATGCCTCAGGAGTGGCAGCGCATCTGCATTTTGACCTCTGGTCATTGTGTGGGTGTCTATAGGCTGCAGTCATCACTTAACATCAGTGTGAACTGCATGCTTGTTTGCCACTTTCATTACATAAAAAGAAGTTAGATTTAAATAATATTTTACAAGGCTGTTAGATAATATGTATTTTCACGCCAAGTCCCTCACTGGGTAGGCAGAGAGTATGGAGCACCAGATATCCCGGTCCTGACACTCCTCCCGCGCTTATTCTACATTCATCATTATTAGGTTTTATTTACGATGAACATATCCTGCTGAATTAGTCCTCTTAAAGTTTGAACTCTGAAGAGTTTGTTTGTTTGTTTGCTTGAACGCGCTAATCTCAGAAACTACTGGTCCGATTTGAAAAATTATTTCAGTGTTAGATAGCCCATTTATCGAGAAAGGCTTTAGGCTATATAACATCGCGCTAAGATGAATAGCAGAGGGTAGATAAAATTTCAACCGAGCAAAGCCGGAGCGGGCCGCTAGTAAGTAATATGTACCTATCTAAAATAATGACAGCCAATTGAATGGTTTCCAAATTTAAAGTCGTTTCTTCGATGGTATATTCTTAGGTTTTTGCGAGCTACACTCATTGAAATAAAACTATTTTTACGGATTTATCACGCGTATATTAAACTAAAATGATGTTTTAAAATAAACCCCACGTTTCGGTCGCTTTTCAGCTTTTAAGATTTTCGTTAACTTTAATTCAGCATAAATACAAACATAACAATAAATAAACCAAATTAAATACTTGTAAAGGATTATTCTCTGAACCAGTCTCTATATCAAACCAGTAAACGTATTAAAAGAACCGTGGTAAACAGATTTCTCGGCACATGAAGCTCTTTGGTTCAGAATTACTGAACATAATGACGGTCGAGCATTTAAATGTAAATCGTGATATTACGTATCTCTGCATGAGTCCTGATGTTTCAAAAGATCATTTTGAAATTCAAAAGTTTAAATTCGAATAAGGCGATATTTATGAACAAAAAGGTCTGCTACGATTAAATCTCAAAATTATTCCATAAATTGTATTATAACTGATTAATATGAATAAAGAATCACATTGCAACTTATACTATGTTATTGTACTATTATTTACGATGCACATTCAGGGTTTCCAACTTTTCGAGCTGCCATAACCGGACAACAAATTTAATCTGATCATGGGTCAAGATCGAAAACAGCCTATAGACACCCACACAAAGACCAAGTTCAAAATACAGATGCGTTACCACTCCTGAGGCATAAGGTATATAGGTGTTATGCCCCTATGCCACAAATTACAGGACCGTACATTACCACCTAACCGGAACACGATAGTGCTGAACACTACCATTTAGCAGCAAGTATATTAGGTATTGCGGTGGTGCCTACGCCCGCGTGCCCGTCACTGGAGCTCTACCACCATTAAATAAGTAATAATAAAGTAGTTTTAATAATAAGATCCCGTTTTCACCCGTTAGGTAAAGAATCATAAAAAGGTTACGCGGTGTTGCCCTCAAGCTCCATCACTGAAACTGTTGTACCAGTAAAACAAGTGTACAACAAATTGCTTCTAGCATCCGCGATAAAATTGTGTGTACCTTTATTTTTCTGTAAAAAATGTATATTCAAGCATTCTCAGCATCCGTTTCGTTCTTGTTTGCTAGTTAGGCTACAAGTAAACAGCCCGTGGTCTATTCATTTACATATTTTATATCTCAACGCCTGAATAAATAAACCGGGTTGGATTCAGTTCTAAACGGTTTACACTCAGCCTGTACGCAAAACATGGTTTTGTTTTACAATTTGCTTTCGGAAAATTTCATTGAAGGCTTATGTGCATTTTAGAACATTATATAACAAGAAATACTGCACATTGGCCTAAGGAAGGAAGCCTTCGGGTCTGTAGAGCGTTATCTCTTTCGTATCTTACCTATTTTGACGACCCGGTTGGTCCAGCGGTGTGAGATGACCGTTTGATTCGAAGGGTAGCGGGTTCGATCCCCGCACCGGGACAAATATTTGTATGACCTACAGATATATGTATTTTTTTTTATGTAATGGATGTGGCAAACAAGCATACAATTCACGTTGATGTTAAGTGATGACTACAGCCTATAGACTCCCACACAAAGACCTAGGTCATAATGCCAATGCGTTACCACTCCTGATGCCTAAGGTGTAATGCCTCTGTGCCGGAAATTACAAGGCCATACATTACCACCTGACCGGAACACGATAGTGCTGAACACTACCATTTAGCGACAAGTATATTAGGTTAATGCGGTGGTGCATACGCCCGCGAGCTCCGTCACTGGAGTTCTACCACCAGTAAAAATTTGTTTCGGGTTTGGGTGTTTGTGCATGTGTTGTTTGTATATAACGGCACCCACGACACAGGCTTATACCTACTGTGGGGCTGTGAGTGTAAGCGTATTTTATTTTTATTTATTTATTTATTTACGTGCTGTTTGTCAACCATATTTATAAGTTTTGACCAATACTGGACTAATAAAACTTACGAAGGCAGTGTGCCTAAGTAAACTTAAAAAGACAAAATCTTTTAATTATATCTATCTCACTGAAGCAGTGAGAAAGCTCGATACGCATCTACCATAATCTTATTTTTTTATTTTATTTATTATTCAAATAAAAATACAATGCGGGCTTAACTAAATAGTACTAATAAACCTAACTTGTGAATGTGGATGGTTGCAGAGGCCCAGGAAGACCAAGACTGACCTACCATGACCAAATAGGTCGAGTTCTGTCTGATGGTGGTATCAAAAGTCTTTGGAATCGGCGTGCATGTATGAAGATAATGATGAAAGTAGACGAGGCACGAGAGGTTTGTCAGAACCGAGATATCTGGCGCTCTACACTCCTACCCCGTTAGGGACCTGGCGTGAAGATACATACATACGTACATAATCTTGTACAACGCATTCATTAAAACCTTTCTCTTTCTGTAAGTAAAACAAAATTGCACCCTAAAAAGAATGGATTCAAGATTATCACACCATAAAAAACAAATGTCTGTTTAAAGATTTTTTCATTTTCTCACCAGCGTTCCCATCTTGTCAGATTTCTGCAGTTTCATGATCCATCAACCCGAAGGGAACATAAACATACGGGTTATGTAAATCATGGGTAGTAAAACAAACGAATAGGCCACTTTCTTCATCAGTCCCAGCAGCTTTAATAAAATTTCCTGCTAATAAAATCCGTGTAAAGGCTCGAGCATTGTGTAAAGATGTATAGGCCGCATGATTGTGCGCTTTGAGTTGTTATATATAGATTGCATATTGTGACTATGTAAACGCGCATGGCTCCACGGCTGGTGTAGATCGTAAGCGATCTATTCGGTTAAGCGATACGGCCGCGGTCGGGTGTATGATGACCGCTAGTGGCAAATTAAAATGCGCGTTTCCATGCTTCAGAGGGCACGTTAAGCCGTTGGTCTCGGTTGCTATCGCTAGATAGCAGTCGTTAAGCCTTGTCGGCGGCCTTATGGGCGGTTAGGAAACATCCCACAGAGGGTTGGCCACTAACCGTATCTCTACCAAACCGCATTGGAGCAGCGTCGTGGAGTAAGCTCTAGGCCTCCCCCCAAAAAGGGGAAAGACTCGTGCCTAGTAGTGGAACGTATAATGGGTTGCCATTATTATTATTATATATTGTGACTCTGGCTTCTAGCTTTGGATAGCTGGGTAGATAATTTTTATCATTCCAGCCGAAAGACATTCACTGCTGGACAAAATCATACCGAAAGATGCTCACAACAAGCTTGGCAGGCGGATTATTGTATAGATATTTTTACTACCGCCCTATATGAATGGTTTGACCGACATTGTTCCGTGGACTGGCTGCAGTAGAATAATTATCTTCCAGTAGAATAAAATTCTTCCACTAGTGGGCTGTGGGGTTGTCATGTCCCGACGCCAGAATTTTTTTATAAAAGTAATTAAAAATAGTGTGCATCGCAGTGTTATCTAATCTAATATATATATATATATATATATAAGTCTGTTTTACTACATGAAAGAAATAAACCTTGTGTTGCTGTAAAGAAGATTTATTGTTAGTTTTTTTTTATACAGAGACTATTTTATTTAGGTAATATAAAACAATATGAACTCAAACCTGTAAAGAAGAAACGACAATGAAAGTTTATTCTTTCACTTTTAAAACATAAAATAATATAATATTAAAATTTTCATTGATTATCCAATTGTCAATCAACTCGTATTTAAATCTGTCATCTGACATTCTGAATTCGTTTCTTCTTTAAAATCAGACAATTAAAAAGTTAAAAACTATAACCAAACTTCATGGTAAGTAAACACACAGAGTGCGAGGAAAGAAATAGTATTTCTTTACATCTCCCCCCATGGGGAAGAAAATTCACCCGTGAATTTTCACTCCTGTTCTCCATTTGATACTTGCACATTCTCATCCTCTGTTATCTGTACTGGAATTAGTTTTGTGATATGAAAAAGATTTGACTCTGTTTTTCTATGTCCTGTATCTATCTCGTAAATTGTATTAGATTTCTTTTTAATTATTTTATATGGTCCAATTCTCAATTCATCTAGCTTTTTCCTATTTAGTTTATTCCCATTTTCTATATATACTAGATCTCCCACACTGAATTCTCTTTGTTTTCTATTCCTATCATACCTCATTTTGTTATAGTAATGTGATTTCAAGGTATTATTAAGCGCTGTTTTCTTATCTCCGATCCAGTCACTATTTATACCTCCTTGTTGTAGTTCTTTTGGTAAAACCTTAACATCTGTTCCGTATAGCAAATAACATGGTGCATAGCCAGTTACTGAGTGGTTAGTCTGATTGTATTTTTCTACACATTCATGTGCTATTGTAGTCCACGCTCTGTTTTCTCCATCTTCATTGATTTTGCATCTAATTTTGTTAACTATCGTTTGATTCAACCTTTCATTTAGGCCATTAGAAAACGGTGCATTCACTGCTGTAAAAATTATTGTTATTTGTTTGTCAGTAAGGAATTTCTTGAATTCTTTAGAGTTTATTCCTGGATACTGGTCGGTAAGGAGCATCCCAATCTCTTCGGTTTCAGCGACCTTATTTATTAGTTTTATAAAGTCATGTGCACCCTGGGTTTTTGATGTTATAATAAATGCATATCTAGTGAAGTGGTCCACTAAAAGATGTATGTATTTCTTGGTTGATCTAGAACCACCAAAACCTCCAATTGTGTCTATTGATACTATTTCAAAGGGTCTTGTCGCTGGGCCTAAATATGACATTAATCCGTATTTGTGTTGTCCTCTTGTTTTGTTTTTTATGCAAATTTCACAATTCCTACAAACATTTTTAATATTTTTCGTTAAATTTTTTGTTGCGTACAGTGAACTAATAGTCGTTAGCATTTGTCCCACTCCAATGTGACATAGATCTTCATGTATTCGCTTTATAAATTTAATACTGAATTCTTCTGTTATTATTATTTTCTCTTTGTTCCTAATTCTTTTGAAGTATAAATTGTGTTTTTTGATTATTTTATTATTGTTTCTCTGTATTTCTTTATTTTGATTCTGATCTATTACAATATCTTCTAATGTAATTAAGTTCACAACTTTCAGTTGTTCTTCTAGATTATCCTCTGGTTCTAATACAGGATTCCGACTTAAACAGTCCGCTTCTAAATTATCTTTTCCAGGGGAATATTTGATTTTAAAATCATATTGTGAAAGGTAATAAGTCAAATCACCTAGTTCTTCGTCTGTTCTAGCTTTTAAGTTCATGTTTTCTAATGGTTTATGGTCTGTGTAGACTGTAAACGATTTACCTATCAGCCAGTACTGCCAATACCTTAATGCTTCTTTAATAGCTAAGCATTCTAAATATATTGCCTTTTTCCTCTTTTGCGCTCCATTCAGTTTTTTTGAAAAATAGGCTACTGGTTTTTCTTTACCATCTAGTTGTACTTGTTTTAAAATTGCTCCAACACCCAGCAGAGAACCATCAGTATAAATATTTATTGGTAGATTTTGATCATAAATTTCTAGTATTGGTTGTGAACACAAGAGACTCTTTATTTTTTCAAACGCATTTTGACATTCTTCAGACCAAACAAACTTTTGATTTTTTCTTAGCAAATTATGTAATGGGTCAAGAATTATTGCGCTCCTTGGTATATATTTATGGTAAAAGTTTACTTTTCCCAAAAATTGTCGAATATTCTTCTGTGTTTTTGGTACTGGAAATTCTTTTATCGAAATGAGATTGTCCTTCAGTGGTTGGATAGAATTATATTGAATGATATGTCCCAGGTATTTTACCGAATCTGATGCAAATGTACATTTTATAAATTTTAGTCGAAATCCTTCCGTTTGAATTGCTTCTAGTAACTGTTTCAAGTGACTTATGTGTTCATCAAATGAGTTTGAAAATATCAGGATGTCATCTATATAATTGACAGCAAAATCGGTTAGTTTATATTTTCTAAGTATGTTACACAATATTCTTTGAAATATTGCTGGAGCAGTCTTCAAACCAAATGGTAGGCAAGTCCATTGAAAGTGTCCCTCTTGAGTTACAAACCCTGTCTTCTTCCTGTCCTCTACTCGTAGAGGTATAGACCAAAAAGCTGAATTAACGTCTAAGCTTGTAAAAAATTTGCAATTTCTTGTTTTTGTCATTAAATCGTCAATTAATGGGAAGGGTTGAGCCTGAGGAACTACAATTTTATTTAAATCCCTGAAGTCTATACAGAGCCTTGATTTTTTATTTTCTTCCTTTTTAAATGTCAAAGTTACTGGTGCTGCGAATGGACTATAAGATTCTTCTATAAGCGCATTATCCAATAATTCGGCTATTTGTTCTGCTATCTCTTTTTTGTCTTCTATAGTGCATCTGTATGGCCTCTTGCTGCAGTATTTATCCATTAATAAATCTATTCTTGCTTCATATCCTTTAACCATTCCCACGTCATACTTGTTTTTGGCAAAAACTGATTGATATTGTTGTATTAGCTTATTTATTTCTCCCCTTTTATCATCATCTAAATGACCAACCTTTATTTCAAATTCCTCTTCTTTGATATGTTCATTAAAATTAATTTTGTTTTCGTTTTCATATTTATTACCTTCATTTTCACCTTCGTCTATCTTTTTCTCCATTTTTTTACTATTCTTTTCATGTAAGTATTGTTTCTGAGTTATTTTTAACTCCTCATTTTGTACTAGCTTGTATTTCTTTATCATATCTAATCCTATTAAGAAATCATATCTGAATTTGTGTTCGTCAATGATGTACACATCCACATTTTCTTCTATTTCAAAAATTTTTATTTTTAAATTTGTCAAACCACTTGTTTTTTGGACACCATTAATTGTTACTATATTTTCTTCATTCGGGTTATGTCCTTTTGTATTTAGTTTTAGTAATTTGGAATTAATTAGAGATACATTTGAACCTGAATCGTATACTCCATAAATTTCTAATTTATTATTTAACAGTAGTTTGATCTTAATTAATGGTGTCACTACTAGTTTTTTTGTTCTGTTTCATTTAACTCTGCTTCAATCACTGAATTATTTACATGTTTAATATATCTTTTATTTAATTTATCATCTTCTCTAACTCTAAACCAGCATGCAGCTTCGGAATGATAGCGAACCCCTTTATTTAATTTTACGCATATTTTGCATGGATAACGTCCTTCATTTGTAATATTTATCCTTTGATTTTCATACTTTCTGTACGTTCCATTTCTATTTTTATTTACCAAATGTTCATACTTTCTCACCTCATTGAATAAACATACTATATCGTTCATTGCTTCTCTATTTATCTTCTCTAATACAAAACCTGGCAAACCTACCGCTATCAGATCCACCAGTGTACCTGTATCAATTGAATTTCTCATGTCCAATAAAAGTTTTTCCTTTTTAATGGCATAGTCCACTAATGAACCATCCTTATATTTAAATAACAATGCATAGGTCACTTGGTTCCAGTTTTGGTTTGCAAATGACTCACACAACTTTTCTTTCCAAACTTTCCACTCTGAGTTGAGTGTTAATTTTATAATCATTGAGCTGTACCAATCAACACAACTTTTATCCATAAATAGTCGGAGAATCTCAATTTTTTGTTCATCTTTCATAATACCGAAGCGAGAACATTCTCTCTCAAAAATGTCAATCCATTGCCTTGCATTCGAGTTTTTGCTCGTAAATTTCTCAATCACAAACTTCTCTGCGACATATTTCAGATTCTGTTTTTTTAAATCATGTGTATTTTCTATTAACTTTGTAAACATTTCTTCCAATGAATTCGAATCTCTAATTTGTTCTTCAGATGCTCGGTTATGTTCAATTTCCTCCAGATATTGTTCTCCAAATTGTAAGTTACCATCAGCATCTATGTAAATTTCTCGTAATTTATCTGTCATAGTTATCCAAACTCTTCGTGTCTGATGTCTTTTCTTTAAACTATTTTTTACTTTGTTGTACACGGCTGTCTCAATTAATTCTTCGTGAAATCCAACAGACTGTAATTCCTCTGGTATAGCAAATTTTTTTTCATCTTTAGTTGTGATTGAGGTTACACAACAAATATTAGATTTTCCATCATTCGCCGGTAAAATCGTGAATTCAAAACGTAACTGCTCCATTTGCATCTTTTTATAAACAAAATTGTCGTTTTATAAGTCTGTTTTACTACATGAAAGAAATAAACCTTGTGTTGCTGTAAAGAAGATTTATTGTTAGTTTTTTTTTATACAGAGACTATTTTATTTAGGTAATATAAAACAATATGAACTCAAACCTGTAAAGAAGAAACGACAATGAAAGTTTATTCTTTCACTTTTAAAACATAAAATAATATAATATTAAAATTTTCATTGATTATCCAATTGTCAATCAACTCGTATTTAAATCTGTCATCTGACATTCTGAATTCGTTTCTTCTTTAAAATCAGACAATTAAAAAGTTAAAAACTATAACCAAACTTCATGGTAAGTAAACACACAGAGTGCGAGGAAAGAAATAGTATTTCTTTACATATATATATATATATATATATATATATATATATATATATATCTATATATATAGATATATAAATATACCATAATTATACGAGTACATTATCAAAGTCTCTTATTTTATTGAGTTCTTAGCGATGTCACCGCGAGTACGGAGCCAGCTTACCACGTCTTTGATACTACCAAAGTCGGGCGGAGTGGGTGACGTGGGTACTTGAGTGTAGAGTATGGCATCCTCAGTGCTTTTCGCGAAGAATTTGCAAAGAACACTCTCTCTCTCTCTCTCTCTCTCTCTCTCTCTCTCCCCTCTCTCCCCTCTCTCCCCTATCTCTCTCTCTCGCTCTATATTCCTTTCTGTTTCTTTTTCTGTCTCTGCTCTAGCGCTTCAGTTTCAACGTGCTACAAAATCGATTTTGTTTTAAGACTTTAACGGTTCTGTAATTCTTTTGCTCGTCTTGTTGTAGACACTGCCATGATCTAGATTAAATGAAAATTCAATACTCTGATTATATTTCGAATCTTTTCGTAAACACATTCCGTGTTATTCTAAGCCATTTCGAAACGAAATTTCATCGAGAAGTCCAACTCGAGTTTGGAAGAACTAATTGCCTCAGAACGAAATGCATAACAGAGTTTTGATATCAGTTCGGCTTGCTTTCAATTTTGAAATTGTATTTGGTTCTTAATCAAAGAAACAAAATAAACCGTAACATAAATGGTCCTTCGAGCCAGATCCATAGGTAACTAGTTCAGATCTAGGTTCAAGGAATTTATTCTCACAAAAGAATTAATAGTTAGAATTAATACATTTATTTACAAAATAAATGTATTAATTCTAACGCGACGTTAGAATTAATACGTCGTCGGAAACTTAATCTAGTTACAAAAATTATCCAAAATATGTTGGAACAGTTGTGACTTGAAGCTGCCAATTGAGTCTACATTTTTTATATCAGACGGTAATTTGTTATATAACTGTGCTCCTTCAAAGGTGGTGCTTTTCTTCGCGAAGTTTGTTCGTACCCTTGGCAGAACAAGTAGGCTAGGTCGTCGAAGACTACGTTTACATATTTGCGATTTACTTACAAAAGACAAGTTGCTATGGATATTTTTATTTATAATTTTCCTAATAATAATGCATGTATTGTATGTATATAGTTGTTTTATATTCATTAGTTTTGTGTCCTCGTAGATTTTGTGAGTAGGTGTTAGATGTTTTGCATTCTTTGAAGTTCTTGTAATTTTGTTTTCCCAGCACTACCCCAGATTTCTATCAAATATAGTAAGTGTGATTTAACTAGTGAGTTGTAAATGTTATAACGTAGTTTCCTAGGTATGCATTTTGAGATATTACGTAGTGAGCCCACGAGTGCCGATAGTTTATTTTTAATATGATCGATCTGGCTCGAAGGACCTAATTTATCTACCGCTAAATGGTAATTGTCAGCACTACTGCGTTCCAGTTGGATGGTAATGTATGGCCCCGTAATAACTATCACAGAGACACAACATCTAAGGTTTCAGGGGTGGCAACGCATCTGTATTTTGAACTCTGGTCTTTATGTGGGTGTCTATACGCTGCAATCATCACTTAACATCAATGTGAACTGCATATCTGTTTGCCACCTTCATAACTTAAAAAATAATCTGAATCGAAATCGACGATATTTTTTTTGTTACTAAGTTGTACAAGTAACGTTATTGCGCAAGACGAACTTCAGATAGTATCGGTGTAAAAATGAAAAAAGGCATGCTCCGATGGTTCGGGCATATAGAAAGAATGTCGAATGAGCGAATGACTAAACAGATATACAATGCGAATGTGGATGGTTGCAGAGGCCCAGGAAGACCAAGGCTGACCTACCATGACCAAATAGGTCGAGTTCTGTCTGATGGTGGGGTCAAAAGTCTTAGGAATCGGCGTGCATGTATGAAGAGAATGATGAAGGTAGACGAGGCACGAGAGGTTTGTCTGAACCGGGATATCTGGCGCTCTACACTCTCTGCCTACCCCGTTAGGGTCCTGGCGTGAAGATACATACATACATACATACGAACTTCAGAACAGTCTGTTGCCGATATTTGTGGTAAGATTTTTAAAATTACCCTCAAGTTTCATTTCTTTCTCTCATGTGATTCAGTTTATTCATTTATTTCATATAATTAGGCTCCTGGAGAGCACAACGTTATTTTTTAACTACCTAGAGTGAATAACCACTAATAATAATCAAAAATACATAAAAAAAAAATAAAAGGAAACGAAGAAATTATGTATAATATGATATGATTGTTCTACTTTACTGTTGTCGTATTTAAATATGGCTTTTCATAAAAATCAAAAGGTAGATAAAAAATACAAAAAAAATATTATGATTGTAAATAATGAAATTAATCAAGATATTGGTATAGAAAATCATAAAACTGCCTCAGTAGCGTAGTGGTAGCAGGCCATTATTATTACGCTGGAGGTCCTGGGTTCGATTCCCGGGTCGGGGATTATCAGAGATAACGGTTCAAAATCCTTTATCTCTGCTTCTATTGGGATTTTTCCATTTTTTGGAAATTTCCCAGTACCCCGGAGTTTGGTAATGTGACCGGAGATGGCAACAGGTTCGCCACCTGTTACATGGGCCAAAACGTAACCGGCGAGTCGTGGGTGTTTGCATGTATGATTGAATGCATGCATTTACCTCTGCCTACCCCTTCGGGGATTACAGGCGTGAAGTTACGTTTACGTTATAAAATTTGTTACCAGAAAAATAATTCTATTCTCATAATAATATGATGCACCGAAACTAACGATATAATTTGGTAGCTCAATATAATAAGTAATAAGAAACATAATAAGAAACATTTATTTGACACACAGCGAGACACATACATAAAACGTAACAGGTAACAGAGAATAGACAATACATTTTCTAAAAATTAATACATACCTATACACGTAATGTGTCTCACGGCTGCCAAAAAGGTACAAAGGTACAAAGTACATGTGTATTCTTCTTACACACTATAACCTTGAGTTACCAAATTATTGTTTTGGTGTTATTGCTTAGTTTGAAGTCCAGTGACTATTACTTGTATACGCGACATATTGTTCGAACTCATATTTCGCGGATCGGCCAATGTGTGTCGTTTACGACATGAGCAAAGTTTTATATTGCTTGCGCGAGACGAACTTCTGCACAGCGTGTTGCCAATACTTGTGTCAACATTTTAAAAATTACTTCCAACTTTTGTTTCATGTTTATAACAGTCTTCTGAATACGCAGTAAAAAATCGGGAGAGGCAATTTCCACCACCAAAACTAGAACCATTTTTATTTTATGTAATGGTCGTGGAAATTCGTCAACGTTCTTACCCTAACAAGGAATCGGGGTGGTTCAACGGATACTATTAAATTATTAAAATTTAATTTGCATCTACGTACGGCCCGACCGTGAATTATTTTGGCAAACGTCGCTAGGTAGGTAACGTTTGCATAAATTAAAATGGCGGTCGGACGATTGCCCTAATTTTACGTGACTGCACCGCTATCTTCCTCGAAGGTGTAGGCAGAAAAACATACATTCAATTCTGATCCATAAAGAAAAACTACCGGCAATCCGCCTGCCATATAAGGTGATTATGGAATATTCTCCGTTAATGACGCATAACACAACACTGTTGTCAGAGAATATGTAATAATACTACGTATAGAATTGACACTTCGACGTCCCGCCTGATTTCCTCGCATCACCCAACCTCCTCCTCTCTTATGGGCGAAGGTTGGTATTTTCTACGTGCTACACACACAGGTGCACGTCACTGATTAATACATACCAAATTAAGCGTTTGTATGTAATTTTGGCGGAGGGTCCGCGGTGTGCTGTTGTGGGCGTCTAAAATGAAACAACGCGAACACTTGATTGAGCTGAACTGCATTTAGTCCAAAGTAAAACTAATAAGACCAGCACTGATACAAATAGTTGACACTAGATGTCACTACTAGTGGTTTACTTTCATATAATCTTAGCAGCGTCTTTTCAGAATGTCAATTATACTGTTCTTTATTTACTGGTGGTAGAGCTCCAGTGATGGAGCTGGCGGGCGTAAGCACCACCGTATTACCTAATATACTTGCCCCTAAATGGTAGTGTTCAGCACTATCGTTTTCCGGTCAGGTGGTACGGTACGTACGGTGTACGGCCTGTAATTTCCGGTACAGAGGCATAACAGAAGGTGTTATGCCTCTGTATGGCCTCAGAAGTGGTAACGCATCTGCATGTTGAACTCCGGTCTTTGTGAAAGTATCTATAGGCTGCAGTCACCAATTTGTTTTTAACAATGGAATTAGCAATGGTTTTTTTTATATATTGAAAGTGGCAAACAAGCATGCAGTTCACTTTGATGTTAAGTGATGACTGCAGCCTAAAGGCACCCACTCAAAGACCAAAGTCAAAATTCAGATGCGTTACCACTCCTGAGGCCTAAGGTGTTATGCCTCTGTGCCGGAAATTACAGGGCCGTACGTTACCACCTGACCAGAACACGAAAGTGCTGAACACTATGTTGTATTTTTCAATTTTGAAACTAACTTAAATATTTGTTTTATATTATTTCGCATTAACACATGCTTGTGAAATATATTTTATTTTTAAAGAAAAATGGAAAGAAAAATTTGTGCCTAACTAGCATAGTTGGTAATAGATGGCGCTGCTGCTACCATAAAGCAATGCAATAGATGTGAAGGAAAGATTTGACAAATCGGGCAGGACTTCAGTAGCTCAATTGGAAGAGCGGCTGGACTAGATTCCCAGTAGGTCGCGAGTTCGAGTCTCGCCTGAAGTCAAATTTTTCTTTCCATTTTTCTTTAAAAATAAAATAACTTAAATATGACACGAATGGTTGATTGACTATCCGATATTGAAGAAATATACCCCAGATAGACCTCAACAAATTAATATCAGCACTGATAATTTCCTCGTCTACAGGGTGCGTTGGAACTTTTATTACTTCCTCGTCCTTCCTATATTCTACAAAGATATGGTTTATTGGCTGAACTTTACGTATCGACGAATCAGCTTCGTATCCAAATGGAGCTTGGGAATGACTTTATTATGAAGTTTTTGGTATAAGTAAATATATAATATTAGTAGTGACTAGAGAAGACATAGGGATCATCCTTTTATTTCTCTTATGACAGACACTCAATTAATTATTGTCATATTTTTTATTTATCAGTCATCCTTTCTACTCCGCATGGAGTAGAATGTTTTTGGTAAGATAAAGTTTTGGAAATCTTGATTTGAATCTGGAAGGTTATATGTATTTATCTAAATCTAAACTAATATTATAAAGAGGTAATATTTTCTTGTTTGTTTGTTTGTAATGAATAGGCTCAATAACTACTGGACCGATTTTAATTAATAAAATTCTTTCATTATACGAAAGCTACATTATCCACGGGTAACATAGGCTATATTTTATTTTGAACAAAATAGGGTTCCGTAAGATATTTGGGTTTTTCAGACACAAGGTGTAAAAAATCAACCAGAAAAGTTACTTATTTTGCGTACGCTGCCTAAACTATAAAAGATATCGAGGAATATCTTTTATAGTTTATTTCATTATTCGAAAGATACGTTATCCACGGGTAACATAGGCTATATTTTATTTTGGAAAAAATAGGGTTCCGTAAGATATTTGGGTTTTTCAGACACAAGGCCTAAAAAATCAACCAGAAAAGTTACTTATTTTGCGTACGCTACCTAAACTATAAAAGATATCGAGAAAGGCTTTAGCCTATATCTATGTATAATCATCACGCTAAGACGAATAGGAGAGGGTAGGCAACATTGCACCGCGCGAAGCCGGGGCGGGCTGCTAGTGTATTTATGAAGAGTCTGCCTTCCCTTTTAGTAGTCGTCCTTACTTTGCGAAGTCTGCATTTTGACTTTTGTCAAAAAAACGGAACTACTATTTTAAGTCTTACATAGACGTAAGGTCAAAAATAAAAGTGATTGCTCATTTGGAAGAGCAGTTGGATTAGTGGCACTAATAATTGCAGGTTTAAGTCCCGCTCGAAGTCAGTTATTGCTTGTAAAATGTTTCATTCACATGTGTTATCATAAGAAATCACAAGTGTGATACGGCGCTAAGGATCAGCCTTTCACTGTTCTGAGAAAATGAACTCAACAACGCTCGATCTCACAGACGTTGTTCTTAGAAGCGTTAGTTTTTTAGAGTTCCGTACCTTAAAAAGAAAAAAGGAACCCTTATAGGAGCACTCGTGCGTCTATCTGTCTGTCCGTCTGTCACAGCCAATTTGCTCCGAAACTACTCTACCGATTGAGTTGAAATTTGATGAATATATGTAAATTGGTGACCCAAAGATGAACACGTCAAGTAAAATAATAAATTTTAAACAAGGGGGCCACTTTCGGAGGATAAATCAGAAAATTTAAAAAAAAAATCGTAGTCTGTGTCGTGTGATATATCAAATGAAAGAAGTTATTGTCAATTTCTCAGATATATTTTTTTTATAATGTTTGCATAAACAAATTTGAAGTTATTTAAGAAAAACGACAAAAATTTACCATTCCCCCCCTATCTCCGAAACTACTGAACTTAAAATTTTGAAAAAAATGTGGAAAATAGTTCTTTGCCTATAGATTACTGGAAAACTTATAAGTTTGAGTATTCAAATTAAATCGAAAATTCTTAATAATATAACCCCCCTGCCGGTACCACCGTAACCGCTATGTCCCTGCATTTTAAATCTGTAATATTTTCGAAAATATTTATTTAAATTACGGAACCCTCACCATGCGAGTCGAACTCGCACTTGACCGTTTTTTTTTACATCATACGCTGTAGCGTATGATGTAAAAAAAAACGCGCATCATAACGCAAAAAAGCGCATATCATGTATGATATGTTTAAAAACAAAGAACATTTATATCAGTAAAAAAATTCATCTGTCGTTAAACAGAATAAAGTGAAGTCAAGAATTTTATAAATAAAATGCATTGAAATAAATTACGTTTCTATTTTCAAAACAAATTATTTTTGGGACTTCTTATCCTTAACAAAAAAAATATACGTAGTTATTAAGGGAGTTACGAAAACATGTTCACAAAAAGGACATGTTTATGAACTTAAACTGAATAACATAAAGTCATTCAAAAATAGAACATGATCAAAAAATAAAAACCTACAATAATATGCCGTGATAGAATCAAACATAATAATACAACTCAGGAACAGATAGATGCGAGGTTTCTTTATGTAAGGGAGGTGGCAAACGAGCATGCAGTTCACATTGATGATAAATATCTATAGACGTACACAAAAACCAAAGGTCAAAATGCTGATCCGTAGATACCCTGAGACCTTACTTGTTATGTATTTGTGATAGTTATTACGGGGGTATTGAGTCGTACCTCATGAGAAGGCAGCTTCGATGGTGTGGCCATATATATATAGAATGTCGGACGGAAGATAGGCTAAGCGCATCCTTTACTCAGAACTCCAGGAGGGCAAGCGTAAGCATGGCGGACAACTCCTTAGATATAAGGATGTGCTTAAGCGACATATGAACCGCTGTGACCTAGATCCGTCGCAGTGGGAGGCGCTTGCATCTAACCGCGGTGATTGGAGGTCATTAGTAAAGAACAAAGTGTTTGACTTTGAGATCCGTCGGCGTACTGAATTAGATGCAAAGCGTGATGAACTGAAAGCCCGACCACCAGCGGCAATCAGTTACAATTACATAAACGGTGCTCTCACTTGCCCCCTTTGTTCGAGATCCTTCGTCAACAAAGGTGGTTATTGTAGTCACATGAGAGCGCATGAGAGACGCCAGTGAGAGATGAAGCGGTCGCCGGAGCCGAAAACGGCTAGGAGGATTATTATTATTATTACGGGGCTATACATAACCATCCAACCGGAACACAATAGTGCTAAACACTACCATTTGGTGGCAGAGATATTGGGTAGAACCGACACTGGAACTACCACCATTAAATCAGTAAAGGTATGCGGTGGTCTAGCCAGAAGCTTAAAATAGTAATATTTCATTCACTAAAAAAAACATCTTTTTTAAGGCCTATCTCTCACAGCACTACGGTCAAAGCACAGACCTATATATTATTATAGGCAATAGGAATGTCTCTCTTTGAAATATATTTAAACAAAACAAAATCCGTTTCACGCAGAACGAGCATTTTACGAATGCACTCTGTGAAACAACAGTTCAAATATTCAAGCCTCGCTGATTTTGACCTAAGTTTGACATGCAAAGTTTTTTCGCTGCGGAAACTGGGGCAGAGTTACAAAATTTTCCAATATATGAGAAAAGTCAACATCGTTATAAATCACACTTGTTTCATAAGAAGTTTGAGAATGTGACATTTGAAAATCGATGTGTTTCTCAAAAATTGTTTTACATAAAGATAAAAAAATAAAAACAATTATAATTTCATTCCTGCATTAGTCTGACTATTTGTTTGAAACAAATTTAATAAGGAAACACTTTATTATTTTATAAAATATATTGTGTATAAAATTATCATCAAATTGAAAGTTTTACATCAAGACATCAGATTTATAAAATGGATTTCGACGTTCTTACTTAAATACACTATTTGAAAAAATCTTTTTAATAAAGAAAAACTTCACGCATGGATTGATTTCAAATAAATGAAGGCAACACGTATTCATAAGCGTTTAAGACTTACCATTACGCAATAAAACTTACTAGTAATTTGAAGTACTTTGAATTTGGAATGAATAATAAGACAGAAAAGGAAATAATTTTAAATTTCAAACTGTTATTAGGAAGTCCGGCGCAAAGGACCAAAAAACTTATGGCGCCCAACTGGGATTCCAAAGTTATTCGTGTAAATAATAGTTCATTTAATTATACAAGTCTATGAATTCACAAAAGTTCCAGCAAGTTTTGGTGCAGAATTATGCCAAGAACTGGATTATTGTATGGACTCGACAAAGTTGTTTTAGAGAAATCTGAATCAGCTAGTTTAAATATTTCCTCAGCTTTATATACAAATTGCAGAGATAATTCAGTTTTGGATAGTAGCTACTGCCGCAATATTCTTCATTGTCTATAATATCAACATCACTGTAGCCAAATCACGCCCATAGTTGGACATAGGCACTCTCCAACGATGTTCACAACAGCGTCGTACGTCATTTTGGATTGAATATACCATAATCACCCCGCTTGTCATGCGAATTGGTGATCGAGACAGCGCTTGAATCGTAAATGTATGGCTACCTCTTTAAGAGCATGCATTCAAGCACACACGCAAGCAATCACTATTTGCCAGTTACGCTTCGTCCCATTTAACAGGTTGCGAGCCTATTGACATCTCCGGATGTGGATATAACCAAACTCCGAGGGTGGTACTGGGCAACCGATATATGAAAAATTACTTCTGGGAACACTTACTTCTCAACCGGGGTGTCCAACCCCAGCATAGCAGGTATTTGCTACCACTGGAAGACATCAGCCTATATTAATTTATGGAGCAAGATACTACGAGTACTTTCCAATGTCACCAACATTTGAAAGCCTTCGTGAATCTTGTGAATAGAAAAAAAATTGCGTTAATGCTCAGACAGTTCTTCGACAGTTATCATTTCAATGATGATACAAAACTCCGTGAAATATATTTTACTATACATTATTTTTATTTATACATTCTTATCATCGCAACAATACGAATATTCAGCCATTTCATTTTGTTCATCACAATTTCAGTTGATTGGAACGTATTAAAATAAATATTTATATCACGATCATTATCGACATAACAATTAATAACCGTCAATAATAAATCCTCATAAATATTGAGCTTGTAAAAATCCGACATATTTCTCACTCACTTTCTTCTCACTTCGACGTCAAGTATTTTAATTATCTTAATCTACCGCCAAAACTCCCAAAAGCATCCCGACTTAGAAGTGCTTTTGATTGGTCTAAGGTATAAGACGCTTAACTTCTGATGGTTTAACGACATATTTCACTATAATAAACCGTTTTTAAAATTCGCGTGCATGCCTGAAGTGATAAATGTAAAACAGGCACGGAAAGTGACGAGCTTGACTCTCGTATGCTTTTCTACTACATATCTATACTCTACAGAGATAATGAAAGAAGCAATATCAGTGCGTGGTTTCAAAAAAATATATCGGCCTATATATTGCACCATCTCGTTCGTATCGATTGAGCCTGCTAATATTTGAGACAGGCCCCGGCTGAATACAACTTTTATCAGCGTGAGGAGTTGTAGGATTCAATATGTTACCATTAAGTAAATTATAGTTTCAAAAGCTTCCACTTGAAGAATAATGAAATAATCTGTTGCATATCAAAAGTTATGTGGCGCCATTTTAAATAAGGTATTTTGTTATACTACGCTTACAAATATCTTATGATATGTACGTTGCACGTAGCACACGTGTTACCACACTTACCACACAGGTACATTTTTTAAAGTGAATGAAGGAACCATAATAACGATTTTCTGGTTCAAAATTGTAATCCGCTTATACTTCACACCGCATTGTATTCAGAGTGAGCTAATTTTTGACTGAGGCCCCGACTAAATACGAAGGCGCAAAATTCTTTAAGTATATAATAATTTACATACTACACTCAATGATTCTATTGCAATAATATGTACGAATACAAAGATTTTGTGACCTTAAGAATATTCCGCTTATAATTTACACCGCGTCGTATCTTACAGAGCGCGCTAATTTTTGAGACAGGCCCCGGCTGAATACAAGTTTTACCGCAGCCGGGCGCTAGGAAAGTTGAAGGCAATTCAATTAATGTTACTATCGGGTAAATTATCGTTTCAAAGGCTTTCACTAGAACAATGGTCTGTGAACGTCTCGGAATGTGTCGCGAATGTTTGTTTCAGATGTTACATATTATTTTGAAAAATATAATTATATAAATCTATACTAATATTATAAAAAAAAAGTGTTGATTGTAGTTTAGTAAATCTATTCGTTTAAACCTATTGGTCTGTTTTACAAATATTTTTTCGCCTTAGAATACTAAATAGTAACAAAGGTTATTTTTGCCTGATATCTTATGGGATTATTTATACTCAAAAATATTAACTTTTACATACGTATCTATTCTAAAATACACGGCTTTTTAACAAATCAGCTACACTTTTCAACGATGATTAAGAAAGCAATTCTATTTTGTGGCATAGAAAATAATCCGATTATAATTTACACCGCGTCGTATCTGATACAGAGCGCGCTAATTTTTGAGACAGGCCCCGGCTGAATACGACTTTTACCGCAGCCGGGCGCGAGGAAAGTTGAAAGCAATTCACTTAATGTTACTATCGGGTAAATTATGTCTTCAAAGGCTTCCACTGGAACAATGGCTTGTGAACGTCTCGGAATGTGTCGCTAATGCTGGAGAGTTTAATTTCAGATGTAACATAATTATTATTTTGAAAAATAAAATAATATTTTATTAAGGGTAAAAGCGACTTCTTTACGATATTCAACAAACTAAAAAGTCTATTATATCGGTTGCCTAACTAGCATGGTTGGTAATAGATGGCGCTACTGCTACCATAAAGCAAGGAAATAAATTTGAAGGAAAGATTTGACAAATCGGGCAGGACTTCAGTAGCTCAATTGGAAGAGCGGCTGGACTAGATTCCCAGTAGGCCGCGAGTTCGAGTCTCGCCTGAAGTCAAATTTTTCTTTCCATTTTTCTTTAAAATAAAATATATTTCACAAGCATGTGTTAATACGAAATAATATAAAAACAAAAATAAAATAATATAGCTAAATCAACACTAATATCATAAAAATAGAAACAGTGTCATTGTTAGTTAGTAAATCTTTTTTTCTATAACTATTTAACCGATCTTAAAAATGTTTTCCCCTATAGAATGTTAAATGATAACTTACGGCCGAATACCTACTGAAACGTCACTTAAATATTAGCGGGACTTAAATGTCTTTCGTTTCAATAAAACGCGTGCAAATAAAAAAGACACCGATTACTCATATTTGAGGGCAGCTTACAATTAAGTTATGTTTGAGCATTGGGCCATTAGGGCATTTTTGCATCTCCTACGGGATTGACTATTCAAAGAACTTTAATGACTTAAATTAAAAAAAATAATATGCTTGTAAAATTTACGCCGCATCGTATCTACAGAGCGCGCTAATTTTTGAGACAGGCCCCGGCTGAATACAACTTTTACCGCAGCCGGGCGCGAGGAAAGTTGAAGGCAATTCAATTAATGTTACTATCGGGTAAATTATAGCCTCAAGGCTGGCTGGAAGAATGGGCTGACGTGTATACAATTCAATTTATAGGGAATGTAATACTGTGATTCATTTATCACAAATTAGTTCTATTTTGGTATATTGTGTGAGAATGTAAATAAATGAAAAATAAAAGAAGTAGGTAAGGAAAATACATCGTCATCATCACTCCAGCTGAAACACGTGCTTCCAAGCTTTACCCAAAGAAAAAAAAATCTTATCATTTATAGTAAAGTTACAAAACCAAATAATATTGACACACAAGCCCGCAATTTATCAATTTTCCCCACACAGGTTTTGATCCCTAATATTTCACTTGCTATAGATTAACGTTACATTCATCGAGTGCGTAGTCCACGTCAAAGTGGATTACTAGTTGTCGTAGCAAAGCTATGGCTTACACAATATAAAGGGCTTTGTGACTTTTTGGTAGCCTTTTTTTACATACATAAGCTTATAAGTCATATTGATGAAAAGTGGAATCCATAAGTGATACTGCAGTGTTTTTATACAATTTAAATAATACTATGGTTATAGGTATTCGAAGCAGAAATCATGGGGAGCCCCGACAAATCCCTGTGCTTATGGACCACACTGTCAATTACTTTTGTAAAAGGAATACTATGTTCAAGTGTAGGTAGGTACTTATTATGATGATGCGTTACCACTCCTGAGGTCTAAGGAGTTATGCCTCTGTGCCGAAAATTACAGGGCCGTATATTACCACCTGATCGGAACGCGATAGTGCTGAACACTACCATTAACGGCAAGTATATTAGGTAATGCGGTGGTGCCTACGCCCGCGAGCTCCGTCACTGGAATAGAATGTCCAGGTGTAAACAATGGATATATTTATGTGTATAATTTTTATTATATTATAGTCAGAAATATAAAAAAAAAATCAATCTTACCATTATACCGTGATAACCCAAAACTAGCAAACCACAAGTCCGCAATTTATTAATTCTCCCCACACAGGTTTTGATCCCTCATATTTCACTTCCTGCGGATTAACGTTACTTTCATCGAGTGCGTAATCCACGTCAAAGTGGATTACTAGTTGTCGCAGCAAATCTATGGCTTACACAAAATGTCCGCTCCAGACATGACAGGCTACTTAACTGCTTGATACAATCTGACCCGAGTCATCCCGAGGGACGCGAAGGAATCCGTAGGTTTTGGGTCCGCACTTTAAGTAAAAATATGGTTTCACCACTGAAATTTCGGGTTCAGAAGCAAATCAAATGTGTCAATGCAAAAGGGCTTTATGACTTTTCGAAAGGTTTTTTTATTTCATATTTTAAGGGGTCTTGGGGCGTTTCGGTCCGCTCGTGTTTCGTCCCGCGGACCGAAACGCCTATAGGCATTTTATTCATGGGGATATTCGGCCCACAAATAGAAAGTGCACCGAATCGCCCAAGAGTTCTTCTTAAATGGGTAGATTCGGTCCAATTATATTATCATGTACAGTCGAATACAAAAAAAAATACTTTCGTTCACCAATTATTTGAGTGTTTTTAAGTGATTGATAATATACTACATATGATTAATGTTCTGTGTGTGTGTGTGCAATATTTAATTTGATTTATGTGATTTATTTGTTTAAGTTTATTTTTGTGTAGGTAAATATAAATTTTATCATATTACATTGCATTTTATTTACTTCTCAATTTTTTGTAACCAACTGTACTTAAATCTTTCAAATCAGGTACTTATATCGGGACGAATCGCCCTATAATAAAAAAATATGGGGTGATTCGTCCCGCCGACCGAATCGACCCATTCAGAAGGCATTGTTAGGCGTTTCGGTCCGCGGGACGAAACACGAGCGGACCGAAACGCCCCAAGACCCATTTTAAGGACATGGAACTCTTAACTATACCTAGTTTGAGTTCCATGTCTCTACACCTGAACTAAAAATGTATTTCATTACATTTTTTTTGGTTTTCTCTGTATTTTCATGCCAAGTCACTTATAGAGACCGTGAAGCACCTGATATCCCATTACCTATCTTCGTGTGTCTCGTACGTGGCCTTGTTGATTCATTAAAACCTATATTAGAAACATAGAATTCAGGTCGTTAATAAATTCACACTCAAATAAACCACTTCGACGAACGTTGACCTAATTTATTGTAGTGTCGACAAAAAACATTTACCGACAGCAACAACAAATGTTCTCGAATGAATGAGCCAGCTCGATGGATGTATAAATCGAGAGCTATTGGAACATTGGAGCTAGGCTATCGTGGAGGTGGTATTTAATGATAGGTCATAACTAGAACAAAGTAATTATAAGCACCTGGTTATATATATATATATATATATATATATATATATTTTATATTATTTCGCATTAACACATGCTTGTGAAATATATTTTATTTTAAAGAAAAATGGAAAGAAAAATTTGACTTCAGGCGAGACTTGAACTCGCGGCCTACTGGGAATCTAGTCCAGCCACTCTTCCAATTGAGCTACTGAAGTCCTGCCCGATTTGTCAAATCTTTCCTTCACATTTTTATTGCATTGCTTTATGGTAGCAGCAGCGCCATCTATTGCCAACTATGCTAGTTAGGCAACCGATATAATAGACTTTGCAGTGCAATAAAAATGTGAAGGAAAGATTTGACAAATCGGGCAGGACTTCAGTAGCTCAATTGGAAGAGCGGCTGGACTAGATTCCCAGTAGGCCGCGAGTTCGAGTCTCGCCTGAAGTCAAATTCTTTCCATTTTTCTTTAAAATAAAATATATAGTATTTACTGATAAAGCTCCAGTGTCGGAGCTCGCGGGCGTAGGCACCACCGCATTACCTAATATACTTGCCGCTAAATGGTACTTTGGTCCAAAAAGGAGGCATTCTTTGTGATTCACTGACAGGGTTCAAAAGGCTGATATATGCTGAAAAAATCCCAACGCAAGAAACTCAGCATTTCCTTTCTAAAAATAAACTCTTAAAAAATATGTCATCGATTTTATAGTAGTCATTTTCAGCAGCAATAATCTTCAGTAATATCTTTTTCCAGTTAGATGATCATGTAGGGTCCCATAATTTCCAGCACGAAAGAATCAAACCTAAGCAATACTCACTGTAATTAAAGATAGAGGTATAGAGAGAAACAAGCATTGATATAATATTGGAGCCTATAAACTGTAGAACGCATCTACGTGAAACCAGAGGCTGTAGATTTCCACCTGACCGGAACACGATAGTGGCGATCACTGTCTAGAAAATAAAGAAAAAACCGAAAGAGAAATTGCAAAAAATAAAGGGTACCTACAATTATTAAGGGCGACATCTTAACGATAATGTATAAACTGCAAAGTCTATCATATCGGTTGTATAGCTATTAATTAGCTATTAGTTATCAATGGATGTCGTTCACCAACACTAAATCGTTTAAAAATCAAAAAGGAAAAGCAAAATTTGACGCATCGGTGTGGGACTTCGGGAGCTTAGTGGTAAAAGCGGCTGGACTGGTTATCCTGAGGTCGCAGGTTCGATTCCTGCCCGAAGTCGAATTCTTCTTTTCGTTTTTTCTTTAATTTCTAAAGTTCACTCGCATGTCTTATTGCAAAAAATATATAGTACGAACACTACCTAGTGAATTAATGCTAGTGCTGCCTTCGCCCTCGAGCTCCATCGCTGGAGCGCTACCACCATAAATACTATTCTCTGTTATATTTTCATTTTCATCCAATTTAAAATGTCTTTATAACAAGCTGATTTATTTGGAAAGATTTTACCCAGTAAATTAACGTAAATAATGCGAAAAAAATACTTAAACGTACTTGTCTAAAAGTCACCACAAGTCCCTTTTTAAACGATCCACATTTTCTCAAAACAACAGAGTTACTGATATTCGAGCTTTAAAAAACGCATCCAAAGACTCCGCACTCCACAATGTTATCTGTAAATGGAACGTCAGTTGCAACGGTCGCGTCCGTTGATAAAAAAAATAATTATTTCAGACACTCCAACCCTTGAACTGCGCAGGTTTGTTGGATTCGTTTTGGAATGTTGTTAAAATAATATACATTTAGCTCCATAAATGTACAATGTGGTTTTACTGGTGGAAGAGCTCCAGTGACAGAGCTCGCGGGCGTAGGCACCAACACATTACCTAATATACTTGCCGCTAAATAGTAGTGTTCGGCACTATCGTGTTGTCGGTCAGGTGGTAATTTACGGTCCTGTATATTCCGGCACAGAAGCATAACAAATTAGGAGTGGTAACGCATCTGCATTTTGACCTCTGGTCTTGGTGCGGGTGTCTATAGGCTGCAGTTATCACTTAACATCAATGTGAACTGCATGCTTTTGTATCACTTCCATAACATAAAAATAAAAAACGTAGCTCTACACGCACTTGGTCGGTTTTGATATATTTTTTTCGTTAACAATGCAAATTTTCTGGTTCCGTTCATTTTATATTTCTAATTTCAAGGTTATCGGAGTAGTCCCACTGTCCCCTTCGCTGCGGCGCCGTACCTGCCCGACCTTCATCAACCAGCCTTTATGTCACTGACGGACGTACAAAGCCTTTTTTCCACCAACGTGTCAACGCAATATACCGTGGAAACATACTCTTTAGGAAGAGTTTTATATTGGCTTTTTATTTTCGTTCGCGGCAAGACTAATTGCTCGTGTTTTTTTTTTGTCTGAATCTTTTTGTATAGAGTATTATTACTTTGGTGGTATATTTTATGTAACGTACAGTTATAGAGTGTGTTAAATTAGGGCTCACTCTGTCCACATCCCAAATGAGAGCTTGTAGCGCTAAATAGATTAACAGTATGATACAACGTTATAAAATTTCGTAGTGGAATATAATAATATGCTGCACAATATCCATTAATTAGAGAAGATATGTAATTATTTTAACTATTTTATACATATAAGTTTAAACTGACTTAAGCACAAGTATTTAAAAATGTGATAAAAGATGTGATATATTGGCAAACTTCCAAATATAATCCATTCACATTTTGCAGAATTTTTGTATTTTTTCTTTTACAATTTGAAGACGATTTCAATAGTCCGACTGTCCCCTTAGCTGCGGCGCCATACCTGCCCGACCCTCATCAACCAGCCTTTATGTCACTGACGGACAAAGCCTTTTTTTCCACCAACGTGTCAGCGCAATATACCGTGGAAACATACTCTTTAGGAAGAGTTTTCTATTGGCTTTTTATTTTCGTTCGCGGACTAAACAACGCAAGACTAATTGTTGGTGAAGTTCGGAGTAATTCTTCACAGAACTTTTTTCGTTTGTTTTTCATGTAAGGTAATAAAGTTTTTTGTTGGTGGTAATCTTACAGTGTTATTCAGTTAAGTAAATTTAATTAGCATTTGCAGCCAAACAGGGCTTCTTTAAAGAACTTTTTAAAATATTTAAATGAATAGAGTGTTACCATGGCCCGAAATGTTTAAATTTTGTAGGAATTATAAGGTGCACATTAATAATTTATTAGAGCATATTCAAACCAAAGGAGAATGATATTGTTCTATACATTTCTGGGTCCAGGTTTAAACACTGTACAAACTCTGTCATTTTCAAATGATAATAAAATAAATAATTTTATTTGAAATTCGGGCACTTTTTGTATTGCCAGTATTGAAGTATATAATAATATGATCAAGGAAAAGTTGGGTTAGATTGCTTATTGTTAACTATATTACAAAACGTACTGTGTAATGGGTTAACCAGTCACGATAGCGCTGGTCCAAAGTTACCCGTCTCCTTTATTAGCAAATTGAGTCCAACGGACCTGTAAGCATATCCAAATAAGAGATTAAACTTATTGTTAGTCTTTGAAATACAATCGTTTAACAATGCAGAATTTAAAATAATTTTGTGAACTTTTCTAATTTCTTTGGAGTTACCGCACTGTCCTCTTCCCCTCCCACTACGCCGTCCCTGCTCGACCCTAATCAGCCGGCATTTATATCACTGACGGACGTACAAAGCTTTTTTTCCACCAACGTGTCAACGCAATATACCGTGGAAACGCTACTCTATTGGAAGAGTTTTATATTGGCTTTTCTAAAATAAATTACCTACTCGTGAATTTATACGTTATTTTCCTCTTAATTTTTAATCATTCTATTTTCATTTACATGAGGTTGGTAATGAATTAAGGAAATAGACAGTAAAATAACTCACATGGCCTTCAAACTGTAAGAAAGACAAAAATAGAAAAATTCTGCAGTATAAGTCGATTGTAAATCGGAGACAGCCAATAAGAATAACCTCTTACAACATGTTTATATGCTTACATTCCAGATATACTTAATAACCTTACAGGTTAGTTTAATATACGATTATTGTGTAGCTAAATTCGACAACGAAATTTAATAATTTTGTATCATGGTATTAATACTTGAAGCGCTCTGTTGAGCTGTAGATAGGGTTGAAACTAATTAAACACACTTGTGGCCGAATACTCAAAATTAACTTAATTTTAAGCAACCCTCAAATATAAGCTAACTAGCTTTTCCCCGCGGCTTCGCCCGCGTGGATGTCGTTTTATAAATAATTTAAATTTTATAATCCCATGGAAATGTCCTAATCAAGTTTCCCGTCGCGTACCTTTTTTTTTATGTTACCTATAATTTGGAGTACGTAATCACGTCTATAACTTCAAAAATCTCTATTTAATTTTAACCCCTTATATTTGAAAGTTTAGGGGTGATTTTTACAAAATACTGATACACGTCATTTTTCAAGTCTCTAACTTAGAAACTACCAAAAACCCCACACATATTTTAACCTCAATTCCATACAAATAGTGGGACCCTTCCATTTTTCATTTAGGGGGAAGTTTTGTCCATTTCACTTATACAGATCATTTTTACTATTCCTAATCATGAGCCTGTATACCAATTTTTATACTGTTTAGTTCAGGAATGAGAAACTTTCCATAACGGTACGGCCCTGTAATTTCTGACACAGAGGCATAACACGTTAGGCCTTAGGAGTGGTAACGCATCTGCATTTTGACCTTGGTCTTTGTGTAAGTGTCTATAGGCTGCAGTCATCACTTAACATCAATGTGAATTGCATGCTTGTTTGCCACTACATTTACATAAAAAAAAATTACCACTTTATTCTTCATTTTCCCCCTTTAGGACAGAATTTGTCCATTTCGTCTACACAGATAATTTTTTATTGTAATCCAAAATGTTCATACCTGTTGTCATATAGTCCTTTATATTTATCTCTAAAAATCCTTTCTTATACATCATGAAAGGAACCCTTGAACCAAATTCTAAGTCTCTAGGAACAGTAGTTTCAATTCTTCAATTAAATTACAAAATCAAAAGCAAAGAAATAATCAATGTAGAATCAACCGCTTATTCAGAGCATAGGTAGCGCGGCCGCTGCCCCGACTTAAGTGCAGATCAAGAAGACAGCGTTAGCGCGTTTTAAAAAACTTCGCTAATATTCCTCCTTGAAAATTGCGGTAAGTCCCATACCAATATTGATGCAACATTTTTCGTACATAACATAAGAAGCCTGTAAACCAATTTTCAGGCAAATTTCAAAAAAAACATTTATTCTGGTGGTAGAGCTCCGAGTAAAGAAGCTCGCGGGCGTAGGTACCACCGAATTACCTAATATACTTGCCGCTAAATGGTAGTGTTCAGCACTATCGTGTTCCGGTCAGGTGGTAATGTACGGCCCTGTAATTTCCGGCACAGAGGCATAACACCTTAGGCCTCAGAAGTGGTTACGCATCTGAATTTTGACCTCTGGTCTTTGTATGGGTGTCTGTAGGCTGCAGTCATCACTTAACATCAATGAGAACTGCATGCTTGCTTGCCACTTTCACGACATAAGAAACGGCATTAAAAACGGACAAATACCCGTACAAACTATCATCTCCTCTGTTAGAGGGTTGGGGCAGATTTCCAAAAAAAGGTATATATTTTAAGAACTTTAACGTTGTTGTTTTTAGTGACAAAGAGTCTGGACACCAATTTTTGGCTAAAGTCCAATACAAAATTTTACCCCGTCTGATAAAGGGATGGGGGCAATGTTCAAACAAAATTATGTAAGAAATTATTTGTTAGACTCAAAGAGTCCGCATACCAAGTTTCAACTTTCTACCTCGCAAATTGTGGAATGCTCCCTACAAATTTCCACCCCCTATGATAGAGGGTGGGGCAGATTTCCAAAAAAAAATATGTACGAAATTATTTGTTAGGCTCAAAGAGTCCGCATACCAAGTTTCAACTTTCTACCTTGAAAATTGTGGAATGCTCCCTACAAATTGCCACCCCCTATGACAGGGGGTGGTGCGGAATTCCAAAAAAAAATTAAATATCAAGTACACGTTGTTTTTTTAGCATCAAAGAGGCCGTATACCAACTTTTGGCTTTCAATCTTGAACACTGCCGAAAGCCCAATACAAATTTCACACCCTTCTTTAAGGGATGGGGGTAGATAAAATAAAAAAATATGTATTTATTGTTGATCAGGCTCATAGAGTTCGCATACCGAGTTTTAACTTTCTACCTTGAAAATTGTGGAATGCTCTATACAAATTTCCATCCCTTATTTTAGGGGGTGGGGCAGATTTCTAAAAAAAAAAGTTGAGAAAATATTGAAAAGTAACAAAAAAACCGGACAAGTGTGAGTTCGACTCTCGTGGTGAGGGTTCCGTAATTTAAATAAATATTTTCGAAAATATTACAGATTTAAAATGCAGGGACATAGCGGTTACGGTGGTACCGGCAGGGGGGGTTATATTATTAAGAATTTTCGATTTAATTTGAATACTCAAATTTGCAAAGAACTATTTTCCACATTTTTTTTAAATTTTATGTTCAGTAGTTTCGGAGATAGGGAGGGGCAAGGTCAATTTTCGCCGTTTTTCTTAAATAACTTCAAATTTGTTTATGCAAAAATTATAAAAAATATATATCTGAGATGCTGACAACAACCTCTTTCATTTGATACGTCACACGACACAGTTTACGATTTTTTTTTAATATTCTGTTTTGCCCCTCACGTGCCCCCCCCCCCCCCCCCCCCTGCTTAAAATTTATTATTTTACTTGACGTGTTCATCTTTGGGTCACCAATTTTCATATATTCATCATATTTCAACTCAATCGGTCGAGTAGCAAATTCGGAGCAAATTGGCTGTGACAAACGGACAGACAGACAGACAGACAGACGCACGAGTGATCCTATAAGGGTTTCTTTTTCCTTTTTAGGTACGGAACCCTAAAAACAAGCAAACTCTAAACGAGGGGATCCTGATAAGAAAGCCTCTGAAAGGATCAGAGCAGCGCTGAAAAATAATGTAAAAACAAAGTTGCAAATAAAAAGCCCGTCATACATTGACGTAGGTTTGTATCTGGTGGAGACATCCTTAGAGATGTGAAATAATACATACTGTTACCCGATAAACGGCCTGGCTCTAATGTTTATAATTAGGGTTACTTAACTTAAATAAAAGAGACGGAACTTTTAATTCGTGCGTCGGGCTTTTTTAATGTAACGGAAGTGGGAAACAAGCATGCAATTCACATTGATGTTAAGTGATGATTGCAGCCTATAGACACTTACACAAAGACCAAGGTCAACATTCAGATGCGTTACCACTCCTGAGGCCTAAGGTGTTATACCTCTGTGCTGGAAATTACAGAGCCGTACATTACCACCTGACCGGAACATGGTAGTGCTAAACATTACCATTTAGCGGCAAGTATATGAGGTAATGTGGTGGTGGCTCCATCACTGGAGCTCTACCACCTGTCTGTTTATCCGTCTGTTTATCTCACCGTTTGTCACAGCCGATTTTTTTCGATGGTACTAGGCCGATCCATTTGAATACAGATTTATTTCGATAAAATTTATTTCCTTTTGAAAAATAATTTTAAACTATAACGTTCTACAAAACGTACTAGAAAAGGGAATCCGGTGGGAATGGGACCACTAAAATGCTTCCACCGTGATATATTACATAAACTATTGGCCTACTTATATTTTTCAAGTTCAAGTCAGCAGCTTTAGCCATTGTTGGAGACACGGCTTCGTTACAATGAATGGCCTGATAACGTTGTAAGGGATTGAAGCTCCAAACTCTTATCGGTTGATTTAATTTATCAGAACTTTTTTCTTCGCATTCCCTACTTTGTTAAGGGTAAATAGATTTTCTTCTGGGTAGTAATTTGTTTTCTTTGTGTATTCTACAGTAAAGTAGTATGTGTGCCCAATTTCAACTCAAACGGATCAGTATTTTCAGAGAAAATTTACTGTGACACACAAAAAGATATATAGAAAGACAGACAGACGCATGAGCGATCTTCTAAGGATTCCGTTTTTTCTTTTTGAGATACGAAACCCTAGTAAAATCGGACTGTGGTTTATATGTCTAACCTTTAGACGCGTGTAAAACAGAACTTGCCTTTCTATTCCTATAAAAAAAAAACAAAGACAATCAAAATACAAAACACTTACATACTAACTCGTTTTAGCTAAAAACCTCCGGAATATAACCGGCGATCGCAATATTTACATGGTCCTACGTAAACAACTTCAGTTAATGAAGATTCGACTACGTTATATTGCGGTATGCCCCAAATGAAACCAGGCAGCGTGTGGAAAGCATCTGCAGTATCTAAGCTACGTAAAAAGAGCTGAGCCTGGAATTGACAGCCGTGTAGCTCCCACGACATATGGCTCCATCTAGAGGAACACTAAGAAAATATAAACAGTTGTCTAGTACGATAGATGGCGTATGACCGCGCTGAATCACACATACTAAGTTTTCGCATGAGTGGCACTATATATATATAACTTCTTAATGTTAACCGCTAAGCCATGGCCCGCAGGTGCTATCACTTCACCTGGTTGGAAAATCCTCCCTTTTTGTTGAATAACTCAACACTGGAGAACACTGGTTCCTCAAAACCGCACTAAAGGCAGGTTAAATATGCAAAAGTCTGTTATTTATTTGTTTGATAAAAACATCTAACTCCCAATGAATTGGAATTGCATCAGAAACTAAAGAGGTTTGTTCTGATACAAGCAACATTAGTGCTGTCGCCTTTAGTATTCACGTAGAGTTCAGAGTTCTTTAATGTTTAGGTGCTGAAGTAGTGTTCAATGAAACAAACAGTATGTAAAGATGAACTCGTTCTGATTTAATACTAAAATTAACCCTATTATATACACACTAATTACATTGATATAGTAGAGTATTTACATAGTAAATATGTGTGAGTGAGAGCACGCGGTGTGAGCAGGACGGGTGATCTCGGTGCTATATAATAGCCGTCTGCCTCGGCGCGCGCCAGTTGGCGCGCAGCGCACAGAGCGCGCAGTCCATGCCTGCTTCACGTTGCGCGTCGCATCGCTTGGATAGAACGTCGTATGCTCTCCCACAAATGCATAGATGGCCTAAGTTGTAAAATATGACTTCAACACGAAAGCGCCGGACGCTATTCAATGACAGGTATACTTGGTAAAGGAAGCGCGCATGGTACCACGGCTGGTGTAGAACGAAAGCGGTCTACTCGGTTAAACGATGCGGGCGCGGTCAGGTGTGAAAATTAAAGTGCGCGTTTCCGTGCTTCGGAGGGCACGTTAGGTCGTCGGTCCCGGTTGCTAACGATAGATAGCAGTCGTTAAACCTTGTCTTAGAGGCCTTAGAGGCGGTTTGAAAACATCCGACAGCGGGTTGGCCACTAACTCTAATCTTCACCAACCCACACTGGAGCAGTGTGGTGAAGTAAGCTTCAAGGCTCCTCCCAAAAAGGGGAGAGACTCGTGCCCAGCAGTGGGACGTTTCAACGGTTACCATTATTATTTTATACCACTACTATTATATACTAGGTAATCTAGGGATCCTTCAATGCAGAAGAGATCCAGTGACGGACTTTGAAAATATAAGTCACACACGGCATCAGATGGTCTATCTACCACCAAATGTTCAGCATTATCGTACTGGCCACTACCATTTAGCTGCATATAGATTAGGTAATGCGATGGTGCCTACGCCCTCGAGCTTCCTTCACTGGGAATCTACCACCAGTTAAATCTCTTAGTAACGCCCGACGTTTTTAACTCCAACCCTGCCCTTTATGTCCTGTTCCCTTCAATTTTATATCAGGTCTATTTATCCGTAATGTTTGGTACACTGTGAGGTACGAGTGAAAAATAAAAAACAAATTAAGCTCTGATGATGCTCATCTGTGATTCAATTTCATTGGTGCTCATTACAATGATGCTCATGCTCCGTTATTATGTTGGTCGTGGATTTTTATTGGGCCTTATTTGAGCTTTTACGAATAATGAGATTGGGATATGCCGAACAAATAGGAAATAAGATAACAAAGATAATATTGATTTTCGTTAGTAACTGCCTCAGTAGCCTAATAACTGCCTAAGTAGCCTAGTGGTAGCAGGCCACTACTTCTACGGTGGAGTTTCTGGGTTCGATTCCCGGGTCAGGGGATATCAGAGATAACTGTTTAAAATCCTTTATCTCTGGTTCTATTGGGATTTTTCCATTTTCTAAAAATTTTTTAGTACCTCGGAGTTTGGTAATGTGCCCGGAGATGGCAACATGCTCGCCACCTGTTACATGGGCCAAAAACGTAACCGGCGAATCGTGGTTGTTTGCATGTATGCTTGAATGCATGCATTTACCTCTGTCTACCCCTTCGGGGATTACAGGCGTGAAGTTACGTTTAATATTGATTTTCCTGCTGGTTTAGTTATATTGAAATTAGAGGATGATATCATTGAAGCCCTAAGACGCTAAAAAAAGCTAGCCTCGTCCCAAAAACGCCTTGGAGGATATTAAGGGATAATCGGCACGGCTTGCGTGCGAGTTGGCGATTGCATTAGTTTTATTGCAAGACGCTGCTGCATCTTGCGTTATCGCATTTAATACCGCACTATGCGAGTAATTTCACTGCCACTGTTCGTGTCTCTGTTGATTGACTATACTAACGGAAGAGCTCTCCTCCTCCTGAGGCGGAGTAGTCATGTCACGATCACACGTCACGTCTCGACGCGTTGCACCAATATTGGAAGAAATAAGCACCACCTTATAATCTTATTGTAATAAGTAAGTATAGGGGTAATGACGCATCTTTTTCATCATCTTGTCATAAAAAAGACGTCCAATGCTGGATATAAATACCCAAAAAACTTAACTTCACGCCTGTAATCCCCGAAATTCGCCGGTTATGTTTTTAGCCCATCAGTTGGCGAGCCCGTTGCCATCTCCGGGCTCATTACCAAACTCCGAGGTACTGGGAAACTTCCAGAAAATGGAAAAGATCCCAATAGAACCAGAGATAAGGGATTTTAAACCGTTATCTCTCATCGCCCCTGACCCGGGAATCGAATCCAGGACCTCCAGCGTAGTAGTAGTAGCCTTCTACCACTAGGATTCTGAGGCACTTAATTCCCAAAAATTGCCACAAAAATGGTTGTAAAGCGAAGAGGAAAGCGATATACTATTAAATGTTATTTAAAAATCTTATCGTGTGCATGGCTTGTTCTTCAAAAGACGACGCCACAACGAATTTAAAGACTGATATCGTTTCTTCAAACTAAAAGAATAACTCTTACTAAAAAATATTCAAAATTCGAGAGAAATATTACCTGCCCACAAAGTAACCTTATTTCTTTACCAATACCCAATCACCATTACTCGTTTGCGTAAACAATATTAAAAGCTTGCTATTGAATCCAAACGTTAACTGGTGTCGATAAATTTTAAATGGGCCATCAGCTTTCCGACTCATTAAGCGGGCGAACAAAAAAATGGAAGAGATTTTCGTTATGGTTAATTAAAGAATCCCAAACGTCCCACCGTTTCTATTAACTTTGTACAATTGGTTTTTATTAAAAAGTTTGAAAAAAATGTTTTCAGCTTATTTAACTGTGTCCTAATTCTAAGGCAACTTTCTAACATTACAATCTGTGAAAGTTTGTAAATAGAACTAATCTCAGTGTTTTTGCTATTGAAATGTACCTACGATGAGCTGGTTTAGTCGCTTACTGGTATTTAACCTACGGTCCTTGTACTATTTACTTTGCGAGTGAACTTAAAGAAATTAAAGAAAAAAACGTAAAGAAAAATTTTACTTCGAGCAGGAATCGAACCTGCGACCTCAGAATAACCACTCCAGTCGCTTTACCACTAAGCTACCGAAGTTCCACATCGATGTATCAAATTTTGCTTTCCCTTTTTGATTTTCAACCGATTTAGGGTCGGTGAACGACATCCATTGATAACTAACTAATAGCTATACAACCGATATAGACTTTGTAGTTTATATAACTGGTGGTAGAGCTCCAGTGACGGAGCTCGCGGGCGTAGGCACCACCGCATTACCTAATATACTTGCCGCTAAATGGTAGTGTTCAGCACTATCGTGTTCCGGTCAGGTGGTAATGTACGGCCCTGTAATTTCCGGCACAGTGGCATAACACCTTAGGCCTCAGGAGTGGCAACGCATCTGCATTTTGACCTTGGTCTTTGTGTGGGTGTCTATAGGCTGCAGTCATCACTTAACATCAATGTGAACTGCATGCTTGTTTGCCAATTCCATAACATAAAAAAAAATATATATATATATATAATATTGTTGAGATGTCGCTGTTTCCATAATTATTGTACTTTTTTGTTTTGCAATAACACATGCGAGTGAACTTTAGAAATTAAAGAATTATTAATTTTTTCTCTAATTTTTAAGGTCTTTGGTAGACATTAATACTGTGTGCGAGTGGGGTCAAAAGTCTTAGGAATCGGCGTGCATGCATGAAAAGAATGATGAATGTAGAAGAAGCACGAAAGGTGTGTCAAGACCGGAATATCTGGAGATTGATAATGACTTGCGGATTGGCAATCGCTGCAGCAATAGTATTACCACGGTACACTGCTGCCCATCCCACATTATCGCTTTTACTAGCTTCCAGTTCGAATGCTTTTACCGCCGGCACAAGCAGGGAGCGACGACCCGGTTAGTACAGCGACGAGACGACCGCTTGATTCGAAGGGTCGCGGGTTCGATTCCCGGTCCGGGATGAACGATTCTATGGATTACAGATATTTGTTTCGGGTCTGGATGTTTGTGTGTGTGTTGTGTGTGTACAACGACACCCACGACATAGGTTTATACTTAGGGTTGAGCGGTGAATGTAAGCGTAAAAAAATCACCACCCATTGGCGCTGGTGATGATTCGTCCTGACGACATACAATCTTCCAGAATTTTCATCATAAAATATATTCCAAAAACACAGGATAGCAAAACCTCCTTATAGAATTTCCATAAACACACAAAGCAAGAAAAATCTGTACAGACCGTTTAGTATTCAAATGGTATACCGTAAAATAAAGAATGGCGGCGACAGGCATTTTCCTCCCCTTTCACATATTCCTGCCGTTTGTGGTTAAGATATATTTTTTAAAATAATATTCACAAAGTATGCATATCAAATTTCTTTTAAAGAGATCACTATCTTTAAAAGAAATTATTTTAAAAAATATATTCCCATAAAAATAGTCCGTTTATATCAAATCAAACCTTTGACACATTATTTTATTGTGAGGCAATACGTAGCGATAAGATTGCCTAGTTGTATTGCCTATTTGCTATGCATCTACTTTTATTTTGTAAAAAATATTGGTGTACAATAAATAATATTCTATTCTATTCTACGTAGTTTGCCGGAACAGCTAGTATTAAAAAAAAAAAAATATTTAAATTAATTACTTTTAGAGCTGCAAACCATCGTCCCATCAGCTATCGATACTAAACTCGATAACGAACATCTTGTTTGTAGAACAAGCTTCCTAGATATTAAGATCCCATTACTCCAACGCTTTACCGCCAGTAAATTTATTTTGCAAAACTTCACGATGCTAATACCGACATCGATAAGACCATACCTTCGAAATATCGATACTATCGATAAAGATTATTCTTGATGTCTATAGAGCAACACGAGCCACCGGCCGCGTCGGACCGGAGGGGAGTAGCCATAGCGTTTATTGCCGATGCAAAACAATTTTTTGCTGGGGGAAATACGTGTGACACACACACTACAGAAATCGTCTATTACTATGAAACTCACACCTGTACTTTAACAGAATACATAAACAATTTCACGCACACATTTAAACATCGCGAAGCGCGCATGGCCCGGCGGCTGGTGTAGATCGGAAGCGATCTACTCGGTTAAGCGTTGCGAGCGCGGTCGGGTGTGTGATGGATGACCGCTAGTGGCAAATTAAAATGCGCGTTTCACGAGGGCACGTTAAGCCGTCGGTCCCGGTTGTGATCGACAGATAGCAGTCGTTAAACCTTGTCGGAGGCCTTATGGGCGGTTTGAAAACATCCGACAGCGGCTTGGCCACTAACCCGTATCTCCACCAAGACGAATAGCGAGGTGGAGTATGCTCCAGGCCTCCCCCCAAAAAAAAGGAGGGGGTAGAGACTCGTACCCAGCAGTGGGACGTATAATGGGTTGCCATTATTATTATATTATTATTTAATCATCTAGACGACAGGCATAGGATAGGAACACTTGTCTTGTGCTTTTACTTTGACAGAAGGGAAAGCCTGCATATGGCTACTCCCCTCCGGTCCGCCGCGGCCGGTGGCCCGTGTTGCTCTATGCTGTTGTCGCATGCTAACGAAACGAGCGATAAAAAAGCGGTAGAATTTCAAATGTCCTGTTACCGTAACATTTTTTTTTTGCTAAGTATTATATTCAAATTAATTGTTTTTTTATGGGCGCGATGAATTGTTTGTCTGTTGCTACCCGGATCGCGATATCGATCTGTTTGTTTTGATTATTTTTTAAATAGGATTCCAGTTTTTCTGTATTGAATGTTATATAACTGCCTCGGTAGCCTAGTGGTAGCAGGCCACTACTACTACGCTGAGGTCCTGGGTTTGATTCCCGAGTAGGGAGTTATAAGAGATAATGGTGTAAAGTCCTTTATCTCTGGTTCTATTGGGATTTTTCCATTTTCTCGAAATTTTAAAGTACCTCGAAGTTTGGTAATGTGCCCGGAGATGTCAATAGGCTCGCCATCTATATATAACATAATTGATCATTTTCAAATTCATTATTGGAATTAGCCGAATAGTTAATTTTGTTTATCGAACATATATAATACCTATGTGACTCATCATTATGTACAATACATTATTTGTTTGCTATATGAATGTGTACCTACCACTATCTTTTCACAATTTAATGTACCCTACCTATAGTAATGTATACAATCAACACCGTGCTGCTCTTTAGTGACTGTTATTTTATTATTTTTACATATCGCTTCTTTACAAGAATAATGTGACATTTCATCTAAATCGTTCTTTATGAAATGCAACATTATTCTTAGAAGAATAACGTGACATTTCATCTAAATCGTTCTATATGAAATGTCACATTATTCTTGTAAAGAGGCGATATATAAAGTAAATCCGTAATTGGATGTAAGATATATATATAAGTTAAATGTAAGTACCTTTAAGATCTGTGGATTTTGTGAATTAAAAAAAAAAAAAAAAAAAAAAAAAAAAAAAAAAAAAAAAATCTGTTACATGGACCAAAACGTAACCGGCGAATTGTGGGTATTTGCATGTATGCTTGAATGCATGCATTTACCTCTGCCTACCCCTTCGGGAATTATAGGTGTGAAGTTACGTACGTTTAATGGGATTTGACGTTCAAAAACCATGCTCATCTAGGTTCATCAGTCAGCCGAAATACGTCCATTGTTTTGCAAAGTCCTCCAAAAGCAGCCCACAATATTACTATGCCATAATCGCCAAGCTTGGCAGACTATCCATATATTTCAACTGGTGATAGAGATTCAGTACAAGAGCTACAAGGCGTGACCACCACCGCATTACCTTTTTGTATAAGTAATACTCAATTAATACTGTAGCCTATAAACATCTCCATTTTCACTGGTAGTAGAGCTCCAGTGACGGAACTCGCGGGCGTAGGCACCACCGCATTACCTAATATACTTGCCGCTAAATGGTAGTGTTCAGAACTATCGTGTTCCGGTCAGGTGATAATGTAAGGCTCTGTAATTGCCAGCACAGAGGCATAACACCTTAGGCCTCAGGAGTAGTAACGCATCTGCATTTTGACCTTGGTCTTTCCGGGACTTTCTTTTTAGGGACGTGTTTTTATACACAGTTGCCCGCTCGCAACCTCCGTGCACGAGGCTGCCGGCATGGAACTCGAGGGGAGCTGCGGGCTGCAAGAGTGGAAATCAAGCGGGACGTCGAAGTGTCTATTCTATACGTGGTATTATTACATATTCTCTGCCTCTAATCCCGACGACGGCAGTCCCGACTCATTCTACACAATCACCTCGACGATTCAACATCTTATTATTAGGGTAACACTGAATAAATATTCCATGGAGGGAATCCAATTATTTTTGGCACATTTCGAGCTTAACTGCACCTAGCGGAGACCCGTTTCGTTGTCGTTAAAGGGTGTAATAGTCTGTTATGACAGCGTTTAAGGCAAACACTCTACGCTGTTGAAATTCCATTAACATTATTTCTTTGTGGACTTTTTTGCTATTATTTTTTTATTTTATAACAGTTGATTTCCTTAAATGCGTTTAAAACTGGTGGTGGAAATGTGGTAATTGAATTATAGGGTACTGGCAACATTGTATTAAGTAGAATTATGAATACGTAATGTGTCTGTTGGTAAATAGTATTTGTTGTCCGAATAAAGAAATTCTACGTAAACGTAACTTCACGCCTGTAATCCCGAAGGGGTAGGCAGAGGTAAATGCATGCATTCAAGCATACATGCAAACACCCATGATTCGTCGGTTACGTTTTTGGCCCATATAACAGGTGGCGAGCCTGATCATCTCCGGGCACATTACCAAACTTCGAGGTACTGGAAAATTTCCAGAAAACGAAAAAATCCCAATTAAACCAGAAATAAAGGACCTTAAACCATTATCTCTAATAACTTTTTACCCGGGAATCGAATCGGTAGTAGTAGTGGCCTGCTACCACTAGGCTACCGATTTAGTTAAGATTTTTTAAATTTCCAAATAGCTCCGAACCCATCATATACCGCGTCGACGGACGTTGGTAATGGCTGGTATTATGTTGCGGTCTTGTGACATTACTAATGCCAAACCAAAGAGCAACACGGGCCACCGGCCGCCGCAGCGGACCTGTGATACACATACACAACAAAAATCGTCCATTACTACGAAATTCACACCTTGACTTTACCAAAATACATAAACAACACATGCACACATTTAAACGTTTGGGCGACAGGTGTAGGAACACTTGTACTTTTAGAGAGAGGAAAGCCTGCATATTATTATGGCTACTCCCCTCCGGTCCGTCGCGGCCGGTGGCTCGTGTTGCTCTATGTTCCAAAATGTTTAACTGTTCTGAGAATTTATTCTCAGTACATTTTATATCACTCTCCTATCATTATACAAAATTAGTCATTGTGAATCTTAATTCTAATTCCGTCATTCTTAATTTAAATCAGTCTGATGATATCATTCTAATACTGAATACGCGATTCGTTCAGAATTATAATCGTTTTCGTATTTTTAACGACGGATATAAATTTTGATTGCTGAATAGTCTGTATTATTTTATATCTTCTCTTTTTTATAACAGTGTCAAGCGGCAAAAGCTCGCCGGCTTAATACACTAGGAGTTTTTTATGCAATGAAGGTGGCAAACAACCATGCAGTTCACATTGATGTTAAGTGATGACTGTAGCCTATAGACACTTAGGTACACAAAGACCAGGTGTCAAAACGCAGATGCACGGCCACCCCTGAGACCTTAGTTGTTATGTCTCTGTGATAGTTATCATGGAGCCGTACATTGCCGGAACACGATAGTGCTGAACACTACCATTTGGCAGCAGATAGGCATGTGTGATGCCTACGCCTTCGAGCTCTTGCACTGGAACTCTACCACCAGTAGAAATATATACCAACTCTTGCAAAAACTTCGTAAGTGCGATGTTAAGCGCCATCTTCCGTACTAAACAAACACTTTGTATTTCATTAGTGTTCCACTAGGTGGCGGTAGTAGGGGATGCTACATGTACGTAGTTGCGTTACCTCAGAAGTGGTAACGCAACTGCGTTTTGACCTCTGGTATTTTTGTCTTTGTCTTTAGGCAGTTGTCATCACTTAACATCAATGTGAACTACATGGTTATTTGTAACTTTCATTACTAAAAAAAATGTGTGTAGTACTAGCTGCTGCCCGCGGCTTCGTCCACATGGATATCGTTTTATAAATTATATCCTATGTTCTTTCTCAAAGTCAACTCTATGTCTGTACCAAATTTCATTAAAATCGGTTCAGTCGTTTGGACGTGAAAAGGTAATAGACAGACAGAGTTACTTTCACGTTTATAATATTAAATATATATATCGTAGAGATTGCGCGTGGCCCAACACGTACTTGAGCGTTTTTTTAAGGAAGCGCTCTATGCCCGGTTTAGCTTTTGATGTACGATACATTTTCCGTGTCCATTGAGCTGTTAGTCCAAGATATCGGTTAATTGCGGTAATCCTAAAGCCTTTCAGAAGCATTCGGGCTTAGAAAATTCTGACAGTAAGTCGGCTTCTAGTCTATTTTCACCAATCCGGTTTACGATTGCGTTTTTTTCTATTGAAAGAGTCAAACAAGCTTTCCGTAAAACTCAAAAAGAAAATTGGAACTCTCTATAGGTCACTCGTGTGTTGCATTTTAAAAAAGAAAAAATAATAATAACTTGTTCGTCTGTCTATCAGTCTGTGACACAATAAATTTTAAAGCGGTTGGCGCACGAAGAATTAAAAAAAAAAATAGGCGGGTGCTGCCGTTGTTGTGAGCAACCGTCAAACGCCTGCTCACAATTAATTAAATTTATTTTCTTTCCCGCATTTTCTCATGAAAACTTCTAGGATTTGTGCTTTTAGTGCACCCTACCAGCGTATATTTTTTTTGTATTATTCCTCACCCGAAAGTTGTCTGACAGATATAGCACCTTTTGCTATAAGACTTTTGTACTTATAGATTTTCTGTTGTAATTCTTCTTGTGTACAATAAAGAGTAATATATCTATCTAACTTCACTTCCTTCACCATCAATCCAAAGAAAATGTCAAGCACGTCCTATTAAAATAAGCCCCGGTACAGACGAAGGGATAAAAGAAAAATAAATTCGCAGTAATCCCCGCCCGCGTCTTGTTACCCTTATTCCGCGTAAGGACACCAGCGACGCATCTGTTCTAATCTAAGCAAATATTTATTGTAACTCTTAGAGGTTTGTGACAGGTACACACCTATGTAATTGTCGCGATCTTAGACAACAGATAACATCTTAAAACTATTTAAAAATATTAAGCTAGATTAATCCGCTAACGATTTTGTTTCATCTGCACTAAAGTATAATATTATTGAAATAAAATCTCGGACAGATTGAAAACTTGATTTTGAATAACCATTGAGTGAAATTTAATATACGCGATATAAATCCGAAAACTAGTTTTATAACAATGAGCATAGCTCGCAAAAACCTAAGCACGTATAATATTATTTTTTAAATAATGACAGACCTTTATGTAATCTAGAGTCGAATATAGAGACAACCAAACATCAAACCAATTGTGAACAAAAATGTATCTGTATGGCGACCTTTTTCTTCGCGAATTCGTACGGTAGATCCCATAGTACAAGTTATTCATCATAATGAGTCACTACAATGTTTCTTTAAAGTATTGTTTATTTTGAAAATTAACATAATACTTTGGGTATACCAAGTCTTCTTTCCCTATATAATGAAAGCGTCGTAACGCGTTGATAATGTCGCTTTTCTATGTTGATAGCCACTGGTAACTGATAGCTAACTAATCAAATTAATACATAATAATGAAAACTCATGAAAATAAAACTATATTTTTTGCAGTTTGATGATGTGACGTGTTTGGTTTCTTGTAACTTAACGCAAATTGATAAAGCAATGGAAAATATTTATGATATGCATTATCAGCACAAAAATACAAAGATTTACTAGTATACAGTGTATATAGAACAGCTGCATGTTCTATAATACATCGATTTTCAAATCAGACTTTATAAAAATGAGTATAAAATAAATTGTCAATGGTTGGTCACTGTAAAATTAGCAGGTTATGATTAATTTCAAACATCAAAATGAAAAGTTATTTAGATAATATGTTAAATGTATTTTCATTAAAATACTTAATAGATTAAATTCTGCATATCGAATAAGTCTGACAGTACCTTCACCAGCTTCGTCTTGTGTGCACACGACTTCAAGAACAAATATCCAGAAGAGATATATTTATTATCATTTATATATATCTTATGATTTTCTCTGACAAAGAATCAGTCGTTTCAATTACTTCAAAATTTTCGCTACGATATTCATGTAGGATCAAAAGAGGCACAACATCAATCAGACTTCGTAAATATCATTACGTGGTGTCGCTTGTTTTTTTTTTTTTTTTTTAAGTCTGAAGGTTGACAGACAAGCAAACGGGCCACCGGATGGAAAGTGGTCACCGTCGCCAATGAACATTTGCAACACCAGGGGAGTTGCCAACGCGCTGCTAGCCCTGAAGGACTCTTTTGACGCCATTTTTGAAGAACTCCATATTGTAGCACCGAGGCAACACCTCAGAGGGAAGTTCGTTCTACAATTTACACGTTCTGGGCAGGAAAGAACGTGAAAACCTCACCGTTGAGCACTGCCAGGTGTCCAGTCGGTGTGGGTGGAACTTCTCTCTTCGGCGGGTAGTACGGTGTAGGAAAAGAGACAGTGGCACCATGTCAAACAGTTCAGCAGAGCACTCACCATTGTAGAGACGGTACAACACGCACAGACTCCCAATATCTCTGCGCAGGCTCAGATGTTCGAGCTTGTCAGTAAGTCCTAGATCGTTGACAATACGAACGGCGCGTTTTTGTAGGGAGTCAAGTGGACCAAGCTGGTATTTGGGGGCTCCCGCCCACAAATGAGAGCAGTATTCCAAATTGGGCCGCACTTGGGCCTTATAAAGCTGTAGTAGCTGCCCCGATGTAAAATACTGCCTCGCTTTGTTAAGCACCCCCAACTTATTTGTAATGACAAACAATATTGATACGAAGAAGGTATATTTTATACTAGCTGTGCCCGCGACTCCGTCCTCGTGAGCATTTATGATTGTTCAGTATCTACCCAGACGAAGTCGAGGGCGCAGCTTGTATAAAAGTAGCCTAAGTTACTCCATATTACATCTGGTAGTGAAAGTCCCGTCAAAATCGGTACAGCCGTTCCCGAGATGACGCAGGAACAAACAGACAGATAGACAGACAGACAAAAATCGTAAAAAATGTTTCTTTGGTATATGTTCCGTGCATACATACATATGCATTTAGTAAAAAGCGATTATTCTTATATTACAAACAGACACTCCAATTTTGTTTATTTGTATGTATACAAGAAGGTATATTATTTTAAAGTATAGGGAAATATTGCACATCAAGCCTCTTAGTCCAAGCGGTGTAAGGAGACGACCGTTTGATTTGAAGGGTCGCGGGTTCGGTCCCAGTAACGGGATAAATATTTGTATGGCCTACTGATATTTGTTTCGGGTCTGAGCGTGTGTGTGTCTACAACGGTACCCACGATACAGGTTGTAAGTGTGTATAATAATAATGTAATACCTAATGGTAACCATTGAAATGTCCCACCACTGGGTACGAGTCTCTCCCCTTTTTGGGTGAGACCTGTAGCTTACTCCAACATGCTGCTCCAATGCGGGTAGGTAAAGATACGGGTTATAAGGCCTCCGACAAGGTTTAACGACTTCTATCTATCGTAGATTGTATTCACAAAATATTTTCCATCTCAACAATTGTACATGAAAGCAATAAAATACTTTGACTTTGACTTTGACTTTGATAGCAACCGGGACCGATGGCCTTCCGAAGCACGGAAACGCGCATTTTAATTTGCCACTAGCGGTCACCCATCATACACCCGACCGCGACCGTATCGCTTAACCGAGCAGATCGCTTAGGATCTACACTAGCTGCAAAGCCATGCGCACTTCGTAAGTGTGTAAGCGTATTTATTGTTTGTATTTAAAGCCGTTATTTCACGATTTCTGCCTCTTTGTTGTATTTTTTATTGCTACAATATTTATTTTATTCTATGAACACATTTTGATATAGGCAACACATGTAAGAAGTGTTTATTTATGTAAGAAATTTGATAAAAACGTTATATGTTTCATTCGGTAAGATAGACGAAGGTCGACCGAGATTCGGAGACTACAAAAACTGAAGTATCGAAACACGAAATACCAGCTTCAAATAGCCACTTACATTCAAGTCACGATCATCAGATTCTCCGCGGAGAAATTCCAAAACGTTCAGAATCACAAACCAAAAGCGGTACAAACAGAAATAGCAAACGTATCGATGGCAAAAAGGAAGACCGTGGTCGCAGTTTCATGTTTCACTCTGAAGGGTTTTTTTGTTGGACGTTGACGGACGAACGCTGTTTACTTGTAGATAGAAGTACCGGTTAAGGGCGAGTTGATTTTTTATGTCGTGATAAATTTACACAAACACATTCTCATAATAATCATATCAGCCGAAAAATGTATGCTGGAGCAAAACCTCTTCATAAGGGAAATATGCTATAATTGCCACGTTTGGTAAGCAAATTGATGATCACAGTGGCGGTAGTTTAATCGCCAGACGCTGCTGCCCATCTTGCGTTATTGCAGTTACTACCGCCACTATACTATGTTTTTATCACTGCTACTTATAGATGGGGAGCCGAATGTAGGTATACATGCAGAAGGTGTTTGTTTATGTATGAAATTCGATAAAAACAATGTTTCATTCGGTAAACACGCGAAGGTCGGCCTAGATTCGGATCTCAGACTACAAAAACTGAAGTATCGAAATACGAAATACCAGCTTCAAATGGCTACTTACATTCAAGTCACGATCATCAGATTCTCCGCGGAGAAATTTCAAAACGTTCAGAATCACAAACCAAAAGCGGTACAAACAGAAATAGCAACAAAAAGCGGCGCAGCTGCTTCGTCCCAACGTATCGATGGCAAAAAGGAAGAACGCGGTCGCAGTTTCATGTTTCACTCTGAAGCGTTTTTTTGTTGGACGTTGACGGACGAACGTTGTTTACTTGTAGATAGAAGTACCGGTTAAGGGCGAGTTGATTTTTATGTCGTGAAAATGTTACATAATCATATTCACATAATACCTTATAATTTGCACCTTAGTTACTCGTGTGTTTTTCAAATGGTAGATAATAATAATAAATGATTATGGTAACCCATTCTATGTCCTACTGCTGGGCACGAGTCTATCCCCTTTTTGGGGGGAGACCTAGTGCTTACTCCACCACGCTGCTCCAATGCGGGTTGGTGACCAAACCGCTGTCGGATGTTTTCAAATCGCCCATAAGGCCTCTGATAAGGTTTAACGACTGCTATCTATCGATAGCAACCGGGACCGACGGCTTAACGTGCCCTCCGTAGCACGGAAACGCGCATTTTTGAATTGCCTCTAGCGGTCACCCATCACACACCCGACCGCGCCCGTATCGCTTAACCAAGTAGATCATATCTGGCTGGCTGATACATCAGCCGCGAGGCCATGCGCGATTCAAATGGTAGGTAGATATTTAATAAAAAAAATATTTGATTCGGTTTTAATTTATTTGAATTTTAAGCTTCTTTAGTTTTGTTGTGATTTGAAAGTAGATAAAACGAAAAAGCAACAGTAAAAAAAAAAGAGACAGACACATAAATTCATAAGATATAGTAGAAAATGGAAAAGGAAGCTATACAGTGTTCGTGTGTCATTTGTTTCGGATTTGTGCATGACAAAAAGCCAGACCCGAAACAAGTATCTGTAGGCCATACGAATATATGTCCCGATGCGGGGATCGAACCCACGACCTTTCTAATCAAACGCTCGTCTCATACCGCTGAACTAGACGGGTGGTCAAAATTAAAAAAAACACTAAATCGAAAATTCATCCACTTTCATCCCATCAAAAGGTAGCTTCATAAATTTTAGCTCCGTCCTTTCCAAATGGACACCTTAAATTTTCTAACACAACTGTGAATACCTAACAAGCTGGACGTTCCAATCAACAGCGTTTGAACCTGCCTCTTGGCTTTTGAACCATGCTGATTCCACTGGTTTCTGACCTCTTTTAACACGGACGGATGAAGCGTTCTTTGTATAGCTTTGGCTATTTGGTGAGGTATTTTTTTGCATTCGTGATGGTTAAAAAGATGATTTTTGTTATATTTTATTGCAATTTTCACAAGGATACAAAAAGTTTTAAAAAATTTTGATGCAAAAAAAATAATTCGAAATTCGGCTACAAACGGGTTGTTTTTGGGGTTCATAGTTTGTGTGAAATAGATACACCAGGGTCGTTTTAAGCGAAAATCAGAAACACTTTCTCAACCTTATGTGTTTAGCCAACATTTAGTTTTTTATATTTTTTACAATGTATTGTTACATTATTATCATCGCAATCTCGTCACTGGAGCTCTACCACCAGTTAAGTACATAATTATAAAAAAATCTATCCCACTAAGAAAGTGGCACCACTCATGTTCTTAGATTCTTGTCGTAAGCACGTCTCATCACTGTCAATCTTTTGACACTTGATTAATAATGTTCTGCGGTTTTTGGAGCGGCCTACTTACAAATTTTCCTGAAATAGCTTTTATGAGACGCGTAGAAGCAAAATGGAGACATGGCAGTGTATCAATCAAGTTCCGCTTACAAAACATTGACTCTCTATAAGATACACACTCTCATTGTTTTAAATACCCAGCTGGTTCAGTTGTACGACAGGGTTGCAGGTTCGATTCCTCAGCATGACTAATACATTTGTAAAACATACAGATATTTATTTCGGGTCTGCTTGTTTGTATTGTGTTGATAGCTACTATGGAGCCGTGAGCTTAGTTTATTTTTATTAGCGACTAACTGTGCCCGCGACTTCGCCCGCGTAAGATTTTATTATTGTTCAGTATCTATCTGGACAAAGTCGTAAGCGCAGCTATTATAAAAGTAGCCTAAGTTACTTTTTATTACATCAGCTATTTGCCAGTGAAAGTCCCGTCAAAATCGGTCCAGCCGTTCCCAAGATTAGCGGGAACAAACAGACATACACACAGACAGACAGACAAAAATTGTGTAAAATGTGGTTTTGGTATATTTACCGTGTATACATACATATGCATTTTGTATAAAGCGGTTATTTTTATAATATAAACAGGCACTCCAAATTTTTTTTAATTATTTGTGTAGATTTCGATTATAACTTATATTCTGCTCCAATTATTTCTAAACTAGCTTTTGCCCGCGACTTCGTTCGCGTGGACTTCAGGTTCGTCCCGTCTAGTCTAGTAATAAGTAAGAAAACGGTAACTAAGCACTGCAGAGCCCTAATCATAGGCCAATTAACCTATTTATATAATTTGTTATAATTAACTGTAAGTAACCTATCTATATAGTAATTGAATTATCAATGAAGTAATTCGTAAAAATGAAGTATCTTTTTGTACGTGTAACTCCTAACCAAAAAGAAACCTGGCAATAACTAACCTTAGGCCTATATTACTTAAAGTAGGCGACCATACGTTTTTATCAAATCGCTAGTGCCTTGAAAATTCGCAAAACGGACACAACCGTCAACGACGTCTGCCCGCGTTCGGGTCGCGCACTCAGCGATTAGCCACTTCTTCCCCACCGCACCTACCCCGCTCCCCCCACGCCCCGTTCGCCTGGCGCCGCTGCCGGTATTTATCACCGAAACGGTATTTATCGCCGAAATTGCTATGACTCTGCATTTTAAATCTGTGATATCTTCGAAAATATTTATTTAATTTACATGCTGTACAAAGCCATATTGATCTTTATTAAATGCACAATGTATTTAAGATACTTAATTGGATAAGGATTAATACTGTATTGCTTAAAATCGCTTCGTAAATAAGCCATTATTTCTCGTACAAAGTAAAGGATAAAAAATGGTTATTGTGGGTTATTCCTAAGAGATAAACATATACCATCACGGACTTTTTTGTAGACCTTTTTAAGTTGTACAATACTGTAGTAAATTGTTTTGATCTATCTTGTAGGATTCAGTCAGCGTTTGCAATGTAAGCGCAAAAAATGTGTTTTTTCTACGACCTCACATTAAAAACCTCAAAAATTGTAGCCTATGTGTTATTCTGATGTATAAGCTATATTGTGGTAAAGTTTCATTCAAATCCATTCAGTAGTTTTTACGTGAAAGAGTAACAAACATCCATACATCCATACTTACAAACTTTCGCCTTTATAATAGTAGTAGGATATCTGTCGGTACTTTTCCCTTGTAGTATTAAAATGGAGTAAGTATGGCAGTTTTTAACTCTTTTTTATTTCTCTATAACTTTGTGTAGATGCCTATAGGGAGTAGTTCTCACTTACCTTCTATGTGAATTACAAGCGTATTTACCATTTTCATTATTAAAAAACATCTTAACTTTTATGAAGACATTTAATAAGAATATGATTTTTTTTTATTTGTTTATGTGGTGGTGACAAACAAGAATGCAACTTACATTAATGTTAAGTGATGACTGCAGCCTGTAGATATCTACATAAAAACCAGAGGTCAAAATACAGATGCGTTGCTACCCCTGAGACCTAAGTTGTTGAGTCTCTGTGATAATTATTACTGGGCCAAAAAACGTCAATAATAATCGGTTATACGTTAAATACAGCAGCGTTAAGCATTACTGTTCAAGAAATAAGATCAGTAATGCTGATTTGTTTAATTGATCAAGTTCAAGACAATTATCGTTCATTAAAACTCTTTAACCTATAGAACATGTTTATATGATAGTAGGTAGTAAATATTCTTTGAACATTTTGTTTTTCTATCAACTAAACCAACGGCGTGACTCGCCTTTTAACGAACTTGGCTGCGTTTTAACATTACAGTTTCGGTGGATAATAACTACGTAATGTGAAAACATTAATAATAAGCGCTTGTATTAGAGTTTATCAGTTGGATTATAGACTAGTTTTACCTATAGTTCTACTGAATACATACCTACTACCGTTAGGTCATAGCATTATTATTTGGTATAAGAAGTTAGTAAAGAGGAAGTAGCTTTCTACTTATTAGACTTAAAATATGATTGGTCACAATTGAAAATGATCCGTATGAACGAAGTTGGCGACTTTTGGAGAAGGATTTTTTCTCACAAAATTTACAAATAAAATGTGGAAATTCAACTTCATAAATACTATAAAGAGGTAAAATATTATATAGAGGTAAAGTTTGTAACTTTGATTGTTTGTTTGTGGATAATCTTGGGAAATACTGAAGCTATCATGAAAATAATTTCACAATCACAAAGCTACACTATTTGAAGTCGCGGCAGAAATAAAATTATTTATTTTAAAATTCTAAGAGTTAGGTAATTTTAACGATAGTAAAAAATATACTGATATTCAAAACAGTGCTATAAGGACTGATATGCCTAAAATGGTAGTTTTTTTAAATATTTACTTATTCGTCGGTCCATTCATTTCGGTGGGCCAATTGCCAAAACTATATAAAATATTACAACAAACAATTGACAGTACTTTCCAAGAGTAATTTATAGCCTTTGTGCTTAATTTTATTCCTATATAAATATAAAAAAAAACACAAAAAAATATACGTCATCATAATATTGGTAAAGGGTTTGTTCTTACACTTTGGTATAGGGCAATATAAGACGTTCATGAGACTGCGTGGTAGAGCTCATGGTGGTAGAGGTTCAGTGATGGAGCTCGAGGGTGTTGGCATCACCGCATTACCTAATGTATCTGCCGCCAAATGGTAGTGTTTAGCACTATCGTGTTCCAGTTAAATGGTAATGTATGGCCCCGTAATAACTATCACAAAGGCAAACATCTTAGTCTTCATGGGTGGCAATGCATCTGAACTTTGACCTCTGGTTATTATGTAGATGTCTATAGGCTGCAGTCGTCACTTAACATCAATATGAAGTGCATGCTGGCTTGCCACCATCATCACATTATATAATAATAATAATAATGGCAACCCATTATACGTTCCACTGCTGGGCATGAGTCTCTCTTCTCCACGAAGCTCCAATGCGGATTGGTGGAGATACGGGTTCGTGGCCAACCCGCTGTCGGATGTTTTCAAACCGGCCATATGGCCTGCGGCAAGGTTTAACGACTGCTACCTATCGATAGCACCCGGGACCGACTGCTTTACGTGCCCTCCGAAGCACGGAAACGCGCATTTTAATTTGCCACTAGCGGTCACCCATCACACATACAAGCACGCCCGTAATGCTCAATCGAGTTGATCGTTTATGATCTACACCAGCCGCGGGGTCATGCGCGCTTCTGTCTTCACATCACATAAAAAATACAAACTAAAAATGTACCATTTTTTATACTCGTCCAACCGCGAAATTTTCGTAATAAGTGGTCACAAGTTTTTGCTTCACGTAATTATTATTCACAAAACCATAATTTAAAACTAAAAATGCATCGAAAAATTATAAAGGTTTCTTTACCAACCAACGAATTTCTTTTTGCCAAAATATGCTCATAAACTATTAACCATTAAACTCATAAAAATCTAGCGCTCGCAATAATTAACCCGTAAATGCTAATGGCTAGTAAATAAAGAAGTGCCCGTTTCCTTCCTAACCCTCCGTCCGGATGTTTACCGCGAGCACGTGGCACGGGGGCCGAAAATACCCTGGGCTCGGTTAGCGGTTCACAAGTGATTTGCTTTGGGATATTAATCTTAAGATAAGTGTATCTTTTGTGAAAATTATGATACAATAAGAATAATAAGTTTTGTTGCAGGAGAAATTGCAGTATTGTATAATCTGTTTATGTTATTTTCATTTTCAGGAATTTTAAGGACAATTACGATAGTAAAATATAGCATGACTATTTCTGAAATAAAATAGTCAGCAAAACGGAGCAAACTTAAATTTTTCTGTTGAATTGTATAATAGGAAAATATTAAATTATTTAATGGTACTATGGACGGTAGTACATAATTTCGTACGTGATATAGGTGAGTATGAAACTATAACACTGGATCGTATATTTAGAAATAGGTTTTTTGCAATACTTTATATAGTATTTTAATCAGACGTACTCGGTCTAACAAAAAAAAATAATTGCCAACATCTGAAAATTTCTTACGTCCATCAAATCTTCACAACACGCGCCCATCTGGCACACATTCCGTAGTATTTCTGTATTAGAAACGAGCAGGGACAGTTTGGAAAAGATCCAGTGCGCGCGCGCACTCCTCGCTGTTACAAAATCGGTTCGCGAAATATTTTGTTAAGAATAGCCAATTATAATTTACATATTTCCCATCCGCATTTTCGGGTTGAAACGTTATTACGTGAAACAGTTTTTAGTAGAACCGAATACATCGGAAATCTCGCAAAATTGTGTGGGTCGTGCAGTGTATAAGCTATTGTGGTTTCGATATGAACTCGTATAATAAACTTGTGTACCGAAGTAACAATAACTAACTATGACATTAAATATCTGGAACATTCAAAAGCAGTTCTAAACATAGATAAACTCTACATTTAAGCCCAGTGAGTTTTCAAAGTAAAATGAGGGAAAATGTAGCCGCATTTAAAATGATCATAGAACAAAGATAAGTGACTCACAGCCATAAACTCAAATGTAAACGAACAATAAAAGCTTGGAGTATTTTGAGTGCAATGAGACTAACTGGAACAAAATGGCTAACGCAAACGCGGCTCCGTTTATAAATCACAATTTGTTTATTTGTATTGCCATCTCGCTTTTATTGCCGATGGTTGACGACGCGGCGAAGGTGTACGAAGATAGCCGAAGTGTCCCGAGTGATGGGAAGAGGTTGACACGGGAGTACCATTTGAGGCAGGGTGCGTTGAGGGGTTTGATTGTGAAGCCGGGAAAGCAGTATGATTTGCAGAATGTGGAAATGTTTCTTGGGATTCCGTACGCAGCGCCACCTGTCGGTAGCTTGCGGTTTATGCCACCCGGTGAGTTTTATGTTGATTTGTTTTTTATATAGTGATGGTGGCAAAGGTAAACAAGCATGCAGTTTACATTGATGTTAAGTGATGACTACCGCCTATAAACACCTACACAAAGAACAGAGGTCGAAATGCATATGCGTTACCTCTTCTGGGGTCTAAGGAGTTATGTGTCTGTTCCGGAAATTACAGGACCGTACATTACCACCTGTAATAACCTGTAACTACCATTAACCATAACACTACCATTTAGCGGCAAGTATATTAGGTAATGCGATGGTGCCTACGCCCGCGAGCTCCGTCACTGGAGTTCTACCACCAGTAAAAATGTTTAAAATGCAGATGCGCTACCACTACTGAGGCCTGATATTTTCTCTGACATGAGGTCCTAGGGTAGCGGGACACCACAAGAATGAAGTGGCGTTCCGATACGCTTCGCTTTCGTAACGGTTCGATTTGGTTCGCAGTTGGTTAGAGAAAATCGTATTTTTAACCGGTTAAGCATAACGAACGTGGTCTGGTGGTCGGGTGACCGCTAGTGGCAAATTAAACGGTTGCTATCGATAGATAGCAGTCGTTAATCCTTGTCAGAGGCCTCATGGGCGGTTTGAAAACATCCGACAGCGGGTTGGCCACTAACCCGTGTCTCCACCAATCCGCATTGGAACAGCGTGGTGGATTAAGCTCCAGGCCTCCCCCCAAAAAGGGGAGAGACTCGTGCCCAGAAGTGGGACGTGTAATGGGTTGCCATTATTATTATTACATACTCACAAACTTTCATATTTATAATGTTTGTAAGATTAATATGCCCGATTACATCACTCGATTGCCATTCAGGTTTTGTATGTAAAACACATCCATTTGTGTGACACTTAATCTTGAAGTTCAACCAACCTAAACAACTGAGTAGTTATGGGATTTTATAGTAACTATCCATAAAATAATGTATTCAGAAGCAAAAATATAAGTTACAGTATAAATGGTATCCCGTAGGTGATAGACAATATCAATTGAACAAAAAATATTGTTTCACTGGCGGTAGAGCTGAAACGTGCCTAAGCACCACCGCGGTACATTATCTATGGCTGCATAAATTTAAGACTGATGCTAGCAAGTTGATGTTAGCTTAGGATTATGTTAAATTATAAGGCTCTACCTTAATAATTTCCGGCACAAAACAAAATATAGGTATAAGATTTCTGCAATAGCGATATGAATCAGAAAGTCATTTATTCATTTAGGGTGACAGGCACCTCTTATGTCACGTCAAAAACAAACAAAATAAATTAAAGTGAATAACAATTGATATACATGTCAAAAAAGATAAAAAATATATGTAAAGTCAAGAATATCACTAAGATAAAACTACATATAATATACTAATGTAAAAAGTATATCAGTAGAATGTCTCATATCCCCTTTACAAACTGATAATAAAGAGTAAAAAAAAAAGAAAAAGAGTCATTCTTTGTCATTCACCGCCAGAGTTCCAAAGGCCAATATGATCTGAGTAAAACATGAACTAGGGATTAACTTGTTTACCTTTTATGAGGTGTGATAACTGCTTCAGTTGCAAATGATTCATCTGTTTCTGATTTTGTGTCTACTCTCTGATAATAATTGTAATAATCGAAAGTCTTTCATATAAAAATAAAAAAATAAACGATTTAGTCTTATTTTCTTAACTATTTTTCTCTATTTTCTTTCTTTCTTTCTTTTTCTTTATTACTGGTTCTATTGATTTTTTTCCATTTCCTAGAAGTTTTTCAGTGCCTTGAAATTTGATAATGTGCCCGGAGATGTCAACAAGCTCGCCACCGGTGACATGGGTAAAAACCTAACCGGCGAATCGAGACTGTTAGCATTTGCATGTATGCTCGAATGTATACATTCACCTCTGCCTACCCCTTCTGGAATTACAGGCGTAAAATTACATCACCTTTTATGAGGTAAAGAATCACTTATCTCTAACCATCGAAATAACACCATCAGGCATATTCTGTATCTCGGTGGCTATAGATTTGAAAGCCACTTCACAATAAATAGTTAATTGCCTATTTTTTTATGTTAGGTGGCGGACAAGCATCCAGTTTAAATACATTGAAGTTAAGTGATGATTGCAGCCTATAGACATCTACAGAAAGACCGGAGGTCAAAATGCAGATGCATTGCCACCCCTGAGACCTAAGTTGTTGTCTGTGTGATAGTTATTACAGGGCCATACCTACATTACCATCTTACCAGAACACGGTAGTGTACTTACATTTAGCGGCCGAATTATCGTAATTATCACGTTGCGTAAGGCAGCAATGTACTGTCAAAAGGTCACGAAAAAATATTAACTGAGACACATAATACGCCTTCTGGTACCCCAAGATTATCAATATTCCAAACACCAAGCCAGCTAAAAATAAAACGTAACTCTTATCACTGATTTTTCCTCCATTTAATACCAAATAAGGAAAATCATCCATTATTATTTCTGTGTCCCGGATTCATTGGATGGATTTCGGGTCACCAGGAAGTACGAACATCGGATCTATTGGAAAAACATGGTCGGGTCAACTTGTAAGTCAATATGAAACTAATATTATAATTGCTTAAGTTCGAACGTCATTTGGTGAAGAGGCCAAATCAGATGTAAAATTTCACCTGAAAGATATTTTGCCTTCCAGTTCATTAAGTTTAGGTAATATCCAATTTTGCTATGAAAATATATTCTATTAATACTACCGTCTATCGGTGAGATGAATCGATTATATTTACTGATGGTATAGGTCGCGTCACGTAAAAAGAACGCTGGAAGAAAGTAGAAGGGATGTGTTCGCGCATCGGTACACTCGCGCACGAAAGTACTAGCCCTATTGGTTTATTTTTGATCTAGCTTTCGCTTGCGGTTTCGTGTATTGGTAGGCAGATTGAAAACGCCGCACCTCATACCACCAAATAGATCGATAAATCGTCTACTGCGCAGCTTGACCGCCAGCGTTCTTTTTACCTGGCGCAACCTATATAGAGATTTGTAATGGTGGTAGAGTTCCAGTGTACGAATTCGAGGGCGTAGGCACCGCACCGCATTACATAATCTATCTGTCGCCAAACGGTAATGTTCAGCACTATCGTATTCCGGTTAGATGGTAATGGCTCAGTAATATCTTTCACAGAGACATAACAACTCATTGACCTCTGGTCGTCGTGTAAGTGTCTATAGGCTGCAGTCATCACTTAACATCAATTTTTTACTGGTGGTAGAGCTCCAGTGACGGAGCTCGCGGGCGTAGGCACCACCGCATTACCTAATATACTTGCCGCTAAATGGTAGTGTTCAACACTATCGTGTTCCGGTCAGGTGGTAATGTACGGCCCTGTAATCCGGCACAGAGGCATAAGACCTTAGGCCTCAGGAGTAGTAACGCATCTGCATTTTGACCTTGGTCTTTGTGTGGGTGTCTATAGGCTGCAGTCATCACTTAACATCAATGTGAACTGCAGGCTTGTTTACCACTTCCATTACAAATAAAAAAATAAAAAAAAATGACAACTTCATGCTTCTTTGACATAGAGCAGAGCAACACCGGCGGCGAGTAGCCATATGCAGGCTTTCCCCTGTGTCAAAGTACAACTCCAACTGTACCTACGCCTGTCGCCCAGATATTAAAACGTGTCCGTGAAATGGTTTATGTATTTTGTTAAGGTTAATGTGTGAGTTTCGTAGTAATATACATTTTTGTGGTGTGTGTGTATCACACGTAGTTCCCCTCGCAAAAAATTACAGACTGTTTTGCATCGGTCATAAACGCTATGGCTACTTACTCCCCTCCGGTCCGCCGAGGCGGCCGGTGGTCTGTGTTGCTCTACGTTCTTTGCCACCTTCATTACAATAAAAAGTACATAAATACATTTACATCTATAATATTAAACTTACTTAACAAAAAACTATTTTTTTTTTTATGTAATAAAAGTGGCAAACAAGGGTGCAGTTCACATTGATGTTAAGTGATGACTGCAGCCTATAGACACCCACACAATGACCAGAGGTCAAAATGCAAATGCGCTGCCACTCCTGAGGCATTAGGTGTTACGCCTCCGTGCCGGAAATTACAGAGCCGTACATTACCACCTGACCGAAACACGATAGTGCTGAACACTACCATTTAACGGCAAGTATATTAGGTAATGCGGTGGTGCCTACGCCCGCGAGCTCCGTCACTGGAGCTCTACCACCAGTAAACGAACAATTAAAAATCTTCTTTATTATTATTTCCTATATTAACGATTTGCCTAAATCTTTAAAAAATGAAATGACCCTGCCTGTCATGTTCGCGGATGATTTATCCATACTCTTGAAATTACAAGATCATAATAATATTAACTCCGTACTTCTGAATACTCTGGAAACGGTTACGCATTGGCTCCATGATCATAACCTCGAGATAAATCGTAAAAACAACAAAATTAATACAATTCAGATCCTATAAAGCTCCTACTCTTGCGGTGAATACGTCTTTTCAAAATACAACACTAGAAACAGTAGAGTCTGTAAACTTATTAGGCATACATTTGGAATCACATATAAATTGGAAAACTCATATTCACATATCCAAATTGTCTAAATTAATATATGCTCTTTTTCAACTCAAATTTAGTATAAACACAAAAACTGCTCTATCTGCCTATTACGGATACGCATATTCACAACTGAGATACGGAGTGATGCTATGGGGAAATAGTGTAAATATGAACGAATTATTTATTTTGCAGAAGAAATGTGTAAGAATTCTATATCAATTAGATAATCGTACCAGCTGTAGACCCTACTTTCAAAAACATAAATTGTTAACCCTTCCATCGATATATATTTATGAAATCTGTATGTTTGCGTTTAAAAATATGAACCATTTCACGAAAGTTGAACAGCTACATAATATTAATACGCGGAAAAAGAAAGATTATACTTACCTCCTTCCAGAATAAAAATGCTCAGCCAAAGTCCATACCATATGGTAGTAAAAATATTTAACAAATTACCTAAAGAAATCCGACAACAATCTAATTTGACGACTTTTCAAAATACACTGAAGAGGTTTTTGATATCAAAGTGCTTCTATTCTGTTGAAGAATACTTGGATACTAATAAATTTTATTAATATTGAAATGTCAGACTTAATACATAGGTACCTATATATTTATTAAGAAAATTTCCGATTCAAATTTCACAATACATTATTAAAATAAGTATGTTCCATTAAGTTAATCGTTATTCTAATTAATCAAAAAACGAATAAAACAAACATTTATAAATCGCTAGATATAATCAAATAAGTTTTTATCAATAAGACGATCTGTACATTGTGTAAAAATTATGTAGATTCCTGCCCAAATTAAAATTTTTCTTTCCGTTTTTTTCTTTAATTTCTTATTTTATAGAAATCGCAAGTTGTAAATTAAAATAATTATGTTATGTATAAATTATGACATTTAAATATGACAATGTGTAAAAATGTAATGTGTATGTATTATTTAAAATTTTTATGAAATTTTGCAGTGCCAGAAAATGGCAACTAAGTATTACTATAACCTACTTTAAGACCTTTATGTATCTTAGTTAGCAAATAAATGACTATGACTATATCATCACTTGTTTCAGTCAGTGCCCCACCGTGGCCGGGGGTCAAGATGGCGACGCGTTTCGCCCCAGTATGTCCCCAAGCACTGCCACAGATAAAGAAAGGAGATCCACCATCGTTGGGTCGACAGCATTACTTGAGCCGACTGAAGCCGTTTCTCAACCAGGAGTCTGAAGACTGCCTGTATTTGAACATCTACGTTCCTTATAGAGGTGAGTGAAATTATTTTCGAAGTAAAACTGTTTTAGCGGCATTTTTATGATGGGTAAAAAAATTTGAACTCGCTTCAGAACACGTGACTTGATCGAAAATTCGTAAGTCGATCATGATGTGTACTGATCGAAAATTCATGAGAAGTTTTTGTTGGGAAAAAAATATTAATATCGACCAAAAATTACTTAAACTCGCGTCAGGGGGACCTGACCTGATCGAAAATTCGTAAGACGGTTAGAGAGTAGACCAACATGGTGGAGTAGGAGGGGAAGTATCCCCCTCTCTTTTTTTCTTGGTGTATTTTGGTGGAATCTGCGTGCTCGAGCGGTTATGATAAATTCAATATTCCATTCTTATAAATTACACAGATAACAAAAAGTAACCAATCCAATTGAAACTTTTTAAGATCCACCAATCTTGTAGTCCTGATTTTTATGGATTCATACACAAAGGGTAAAACCGGGATTCTATTACTAAGATGCCGCTGTCCATACGTCCGTGAATGTCTATCAGTCTGTCACCAGGCTGTATGTCATAAATCTTGATAGCTAGAACGTTGAAATTTGCACAAATGATATTTCTGTTACCAATATATTATCCACAAATACTAAAAATAGAATAATTAAAGCGTCAACCACTGGTGGTAGAGCTCCAGTGACGGAGCTCGCGGGCGTAGGCACAACCGCATTACCTAATATACTTGCCGCTAAATGGTGGTGTTCAGCACTGTCGTGTTCCGGTCAGGTGGTAATGTATGGCCCTGTAATTTCCGGCACAGAGGCATAGCACCTTGGGCCTCAGGAGTGGTAACGCATCTGCATTTTGACCTTGGTCTTTGTGTGGGTGTCTATAGGCTGCAGTCATCACTTACCATCAATGTGAGCTGCATGCTTGTTTACCACTTCCATTAAATTAAAAAAAAAAAAAATAAATAATGGGCTCCCTTGCAACAAACGTGTTTTTTGGTTGACGCTCACTAGCGGAAGAATTTTTTTTCTTCTGGAAAAGAATTCTTCCACTAGAGCAGTCAGTTAACAGTCAACCAAACAATGATGATCAAACCATTCCAATGGGGCGGTAGTAAGTGCTATAATGCAAACAGCATTCTGCGATACAACTACGGCCACTGCCATCGCCAATCCACGTGCCAAGCGTGGCAATTATGGCATGTTCCCTTTATCGGGATGCTTTGGTCTAGCAGTAGACATTTTTCGACGGAAATTACAGAGGGGCTCCAGAACAAACATGCCTTTTTGTCATTTTATAGGCGCGTCTTTCGTGCGCGAGTTCAACTTGCACTTTTTTTATTTCATCTGCCACAGATACATAATCAAGTGAACTTATAAATTAAAATCTTGCCAAACTGACGAAGCAGTTTGTTGGCAAGGTACAAGCTCTGTTCTATACTATATGTACCTACCATAGCTGTTAATAAGACTTGATCCGAACAGCCGGTTACAATTCCTCAATTTTGGTAGAGTAATTGGAACCGGCTGTCAAGATCAACCCTACGCTAAATTACATTAGATATATAATTTTAAAGGCAAATTTTCAAATAGCTTGTAGTACTTGCATTTGAAGTTAATTATACATTTTTTAGTTCTAACCTTAACCTGTATTTTTCTTCTTGTCTGAGCACATCCAGTTTATTAAATATTTTGGAACCAAGAATTTAGTTGTCCTTTCTCCATACTAATTGACCGCAAATAGTTGAAACAATTTATTAGAACTAGTCCGCCTGGTATTATACCTATTTTCCAATATGGTTTTGTTATTTTCACCAATGGTTCGATTAACTTGACCAATTTTTATCCAAATGGTGGTAGAGCTCCAGTGACGGAGCGCGGGCGTAGGCACCACCGTATTACCTAATATCCTTGCCGCTAAATGGTAGTGTTCAGCACTATCGTGTTCCGGTCAGGTGGTAATGTACGGCCCTGTAATTTCCAGCACAGAGGCGTAACACCTTAGGCCTCAGAAGTGGTAACGCATAGGCATTTGACCTCTGGTCTTTGTGTAGGTTTATATAGGCTGTAGTCACCACTTAACATCAATATGAACTGCATGTATATTTGCCACTTTCATGACATAAAAAAACTAGATTGTGTTGACTCACAAACAACTGCATAGATCATTCGATATAGTCCCGCGATGAAATAAAAAATACCTTCAATTGTGTAAACGAAAAAAACTGTGCCAAGCCAATTTCTAGTGTAAATATACACCAGTCAATTTTTGTTATTTCGCTCGACCGAAACTCTTAAAATAAACCCACTATGTCGGAAGGTGCCAATTCTGTTAACCTATTAAGGAATTTATTTAATTAGGAATAAGAAGCGACTGTCAATGTTTTAGTCTAAGATCAAAATCTAGATCGACCTTCACCTATCTGTTTACAGAATGAAACATTGTTTTTATGAAAGGAGATGTTGCGACCTCGGCTCTGGTTCGTACATGTCCTCAAAAAATGGGAAAATGAAAGAAGAATCCGAAAAAAATACAATTAATTTATTCAAGAATATATTTTAGAGTTACAACCACATTTAATTCAAACGATTTTATCATTTTCAACCATGTTCAACATGGCGGCAATACTGCTGACGTTTGGGATAGTACCTATGTAGATATAACAAAACTAATGCTATCTGTATCTTACTGGTGCATCACATATTATAAAAAAAAAATGATGTATCGAATCGAAAATAAAGTTGGTGGCATTTTGTTTGATATATGCTTATTACAGTTCCCGTGTGTAGTGAAATAGAATAACAGTGCGAAAACACGATCTTCATTGTAAATGTTCTGGTAAAGTAGCCATCGCTTTACACGAATTACTGTGACTCTGACTGATAAATTGACTGACTGATTCTGACTTTTACGTTGCTTACGAATACAAAATATCGTTTTACTTGACACTGGCAATATGCTTAACAAGCGATGCCATAAAATAAAAAATAAAAAACAACTTAAACAATGAAAATGTCAAAACATCACCCGCTATATTCGCTATGTTGATTTTGAGTTGCAATTCTAACTGCAAATAATGTTTTGTAACTGCAATTGTTTGGGAATAAGTGAAAATATGCAGTAAAAAAACGTTTTTATATTGACTTTGCCTGTTATTGATATTGTGTACAATACATGGCCGGAGGTCCATACATTTTACAACATCTCCTTTCATGCATAAACACGTCTTGTCAAAAGATTTTTACAGCAAGTTTCACCCATTTGTTAACCAATTAAATGTGTTTAGTTTCTTTGAATATATTTTATTTTGATAGGCACTTGTTCAAATGTTTTCTTTTTTTTTCTTTCACCAGCGCCATATGTCCCGGTCCTGATCTGGCGCTTCACACTCTCTGCCTACCCCGTAGTGGACTTGGCGTGTAGATACATACTTACATGTATATTATGCATACGTACACTTAAATGAATGCGTACACGTACTATCAAACCTTTGCCAACGTCTTCCGCGAAATACTTGGCGAATTCGTGATAAATATGCTTAAGAAACTCTGATGAATTTTTCATTCGCCCAACTTCGTATTAGCTTAATGGATTGTAAGAAAGTTGAATTGCCTTTTAAACAGTTGAAATGGATGTTTTGTCATTTTCTTTTTTTTTATAATAGTTTTATTGTTTTTAAGAAACGAATGGTTTTTATGGAAACGTATCAGTTTGGTGAAATTTTATAAGACTGGGATTATTTATTATTTATCTCTTATTTTCTACTTTATTTAATTTTTTTTGTCATACTCTTTTAACTTGGAAAAAGTATGACAACAAATGAAAATACTGGTAAGCAAATGATACAGTTATTGATTTTTTTTTATGGTTAATACATATCTTTTAAACTAACTTTTTACGTTTACCAGTCGTATCTTTCACCATCTCAAAGTTTGCTGTCAGTCTGACTCTCTATGAAAAAAAATATCTCAATAAAACATATAATACATATACACATAAAAATATATAAAATAAACAAACATCACCAAAATCCAAAATTATTGTGAAATTTCAAAGAAACTGTCCGAAATTAATGTTCATTCTGCTTATACGCTGTTTCGATACTGTTCTTTCGGCCCTAAATTTATATACTATCTCCTATGTTCCCCTTTAATGGAAACATACGGAACTACTAATAAAGATTGACTCAATCATCAGAACAACGATGACGACCATTTTCAACCCGACTCTGGACGACCGCGCGTGGGATCAGGCCACTCTTCCCATCCGACTGGGTGGCCTAGGCGTCCGCAAAATTTCTAGTATTAGTCTACCGGCGTTCTTGTCCTCGGTCCACGGCACTAATAATTTAACTAGGAAAATTTTATCAACCACACTGGTGAATTTGAAGTGCTGTGCTTGACCGACGCCTTGAGCGCCTGGAAAACGACTTGCCCAAATATGGACCTGCCGGGTAACCTCTCTTCACAGCGACAGTGGGACGCACCGCTCTGCAGCTTGGTACGGAAAAATCTTATAGATACGTCAACCAACGCTGCGGAGCGAGCCCGTCTTCGGGCGCTTGGAGAAAGGGAATCCAGTCTCTGGTTACAGGCTTTGCCATCACCAAGCATCGGGACAATGATGGATGACATCACCTTCCGGCTCGCTACTTGCCTCCGCCTAGGCACATCTTGCTGCGCTCCGCATCGCTGCCCCTGTGGTGAAGCTGTCGACCGCCTGGGGCACCATGGTCTCTCCTGCGGTAGAAGTGCCGGCAGATTCACCAGGCACACCCAATTAAATGACATTCTGCGCCGAGCCCTTTCCACCGCCGGCCAGCCATATTAGAACCCAACGGACTGGCACTTAGACCAAGGGAAATTACTATGTATGACAAGCCAATACCATGGCAAAAAACTGTCAAATACTTAGATGTCACACTAAACTCCGCTATGACTTTCATGGAGCACATAAAAGTGGTCCGAAACCGTGCGGCCTTCGTACTAGGTCGCCTCTACCCACTTATAGGAAAAGCTAGTAAAATGGCACTTCGTCATAAAGTGACAATTTACAATGCTTGTATACGTCCTATAATGTCCTATGCTAGCGTCGTCTTCGCGCACGCTAGTAAAACGAATATCGATAAACTACAAAGGATACAAAACATAAAGACCTTGAGTTACCAACGATATCTCACTACTTTAAGTGCGCGTCGCGACGCTACTTTGACAAAGCACCGCACCATCCGAACCCCCTAGTCGTACAAGCGTGCGACTACACCCACCGAAATACCCCTAAATCTTCCCGGAAGAAGGTCTTAAGAAGGCCTCGCCATGTACTTGGCGACCCCGATGACGATTTTACCGTCAGCAATCCCCCTCTGTCAGAAGAGGACTTCCGCACACTGAACGTACAGTCACACACCACACCGATACACCGTCCGCGCCGGCGCCGACGACGACCCCTATTTCTCACGGCCAGCGCACGTTCTGCCGTGCGCAGGCCAAGTCCGTCCATTGATATAACCCCCCCTGGCAGACGCCCTAAGCCGAGGCCCGTACCTCGTTCGGAGGTGCCCTTAGGCTCGTCACCACCCTCTCCCCACGCAGTGGGCATTACAGTGCGGCCGCAAGGTACTCGCGCTGAAGTGCCAACTACGTTAATCCAGGCGAGCTCCCATAGGAGCTATGCGCCTCTCATGTCCGGTTACGCTGTAGAGGCATTTTGCCAACAGTAATACTGTCCATACGAAAAAAAAAAAAAAAGCCTACGCCCGCGAGCTCTGACACTGGAGCTCTACCACCAGTAGATTGATGTACAGAGGCTGCCTGCAAGAGCTGATGCGCGTATTATTATTTCAATTTACCCCGTATAAATAATCACCCAAAAATCCATCATCATAAAAACTACTTTATTCTCTATCCCGCTTCGTCATCCACAAAAGAACTGTTTACATCTCATTCTACATCAATCAGCTGACTCATAAACTGAAGTCATCAGTGGCGCCTATTGACTTCCGTCCAAATTCAACAAATTCTATAAATAAAGTGTTAACACGTTCTAAACTGAATTAGAATGGAATGTCGTTAGTTTTTAAGAATCCCTTGATTCGTTTTTTGTCTTTGTCTGTTACAGTGATTTTTGTATGGTTATCTTTCTTTTTCTGTGGGGGAAAGTTTCAATTTTATGTCAGGCTATTTATGTTACTTTTTACCGTATTGGTGGGAGATTGGGTGCGTAGTTACCGCCGCATTATCTGATCTATTTGCCGCTGAATGATAGTGTTATGGCACACGATGGGCCAGCGCTGGTCCAGCAAGATGGCAAAGCGATGGCTGAAACGCAACTACGGAATGGCGACGGTTTAACGCCTTTTGATATGAACGCGGAAACATAAGCCGCAGCGGCGATATATCTTTACAGCACGTATGTGTGCACGGTATAATGGGCCACGTGTAGATGCGTACTGTCATCGCTGGCCCACTCCGTTAGATGTGCGGCCGAAAATCCGACACCGGCCACCCCACGCGCCATACGCCTTCGGACACCACTACGCACTTTACATGCTGGCCCATCGCAGTGGGCCATCGCAATGGCCCATCGTGTAGAGCGGCCTTTAGGTAGCCGCGCGAGCCAATGATCGACTAGAGTTGACAATAATAATAAAATTTGAGTGCCACGCGCGGCAAGCGATCCAGTTCTAACTTACTTAATACCTACAACCGTCCCCAACTGTGCGCGAGAGAGCGACTGAAGCTCCTTTGATGCGGTCTCAAAAACCGACAGCAAAACGGTTTGCCGCGCGGCACGTTCGAGCGCGGCAATGTTCGAGTCGCCGTGCGCGGCTGCCGCGTGCGCCAATGTTCGATGGTTTTCCGAGGTTATTTTGTACGCAGCTTGATATGAACTGGCAAAATGCGCTATAAAAATATTCATACATATTGAAGATTCTCAACTCACGTTGAATGAAATAAATATGACCTACATTTTGACAATATAAACTTGTGAAATGAAATCGAGTTCATTCACAATTCTTAACATCAAAAAGGAAGCTTAAAATAAAACACTTCGAATGTATTCACAAAATTATCTAATCTATATTTAAACTTGGAATTTGGTCAGCTTCATTAATATCAAACAAAATGTGAGATGAGGTAACTAAATATTCGAATTTGCGCAAACGTAACCGGCGAACATACGAGTAGATCAACACGGGCCACCGGCCGCGGCGGACTGGATGCACACTGCGGACACTCCGCCAAAATTCCATACAAACGCCTAATTTGGTTTCCATTACACAGACATCAATCAGTGACGTGTATTTACACGTGCACCTGTGTGCGTAGCACGTAGAAAATACCAACCGTCGCCCATAAGAGGGGAGGAGATTGGGTGATGCGGGGAAATCGGGCAGACCTCCAAAGTGTCTATTCTATGCGTAGTATTATTACATATTCTCGGCTGGAGGTGAGTAGCCATAAGCAGACTTTCACTCTGTTAAAGTACAAGCACAAGCGTCCCTATGCCTGTCGCCTTGATGTTTAAATGTGTGCATGAAATTGTTTATGTATTTTGTTACAGTCAAGGTATGAGTTTCATAGTAATCGACGATTTTGTAGTGTGTGTCGCCCGTATTTCCCCCTGCAAAAAATGACAGTCTGTTTTGCATTGGTAATAAACGCTATGGCTACTCGCCTCCGGTCCGCCACGGCCGGTGGCCCGTGTTGCTCTATGCCAGCGAATCGTGGGTGCATGTATAATAATAAATAATAATAATGACAACCCATTATACGTCCCACTGCTGGGCACGAGTCTCTCAACTTTTTTTGTGGGGGGGGAGGCCTGGAGATTACTCCACCACGCTGCTCCAATGCGGATTGGTGGAGGTGGGTGGGTTAGTTGCCAACCCGCTGTCGGATGTTTTCAAACCGCCCATAAGGCCTCCGACATGGTTTAACGACTGCTATCCATCGATAGCAACCGGGACCGACGGCTTATCGTGCCCTCCAAAGCACGGAAACGCGCATTTAATTTGCCACTAGCAGTCACCCATCACACTACCCGAACGCGCCCGTAGTTCTTAACCGAATAGATCGCTTACGATCTACACCAGCCGCTGGGCCATGCGCGCTTCTTTGCATGTATACAGCATTTTTATCTGCCTACTTTTTCAGGATTCGGCGTGAACATACTTACGTACGTATATACGTAAAAACGAGTTATGATACTATCCCGTTTTAGATAGTCGCTGTAAGAGTCTACGAATATAGTCCACAGATGGAAGTGCGATGAACTTGCCGACAAAACTGGCTAAAATTGTTCCGCGACAGTTTATAATGAAACCGGGGCTGTACTAACACGCGTGTCCAATGTATTATTAGACTAGAGTCAGTGCCGGATAAAGCCGGTGCGGGGCCCGTAGCAAATATGACCGTGGTGCCCTAGAGTTACATTGCCTACTGAAATTTAGGATGTAAATAAAACAACATTTACGAAAAGGAATCGAAAACAAATTTAGGGGATTCCCCCTTGTAAGTATTGCGGTATTGCCAACTTGCAACAAAATAATATAGGTACCTATATAATTAGTGGTCAACGCTCCCTTTGAGAATAGCTAAGGTGTTTTTTTTTGGGGCACAGGCACGGGGCCCCCAATGCCGCGGGGCCCGTAGTATTTGCTACTCCTGCTATATGGCTAATCCGGCACTGACTAGAGTCATTATATTCCTTTTGGTTGGAGTTCTACAACATTCGTGACCTAACCCTGGATGGGTACTCTATTTAAAAACTATGTACGTTGGATTAATTGATAAGTTAGTGTCTATAGGCTGCAGTCATCACTTGACATCAATGTGAACTGCATGCTTGTTTACCACTTCCATTACATAAAGAAAACGTACGTAATTTCACGCTCGTAATCCCCGAAGGGGTAGGCAGAGGTAAATGCATGCATTCAAGCATACATGCAAACACCCACGATTCGCCGGTTACGTTTTTGGCCCATGTCACCAAACTTCGAGGTACTGGGAAATTTCCAGAAAATGGAAAAATCCCAATAGTACCAGAGATAAAGGACTCTAAACCATTATCACTGATAACCCCTACCCGGGAATCGAACCCAGGACCTCAGCGTAGTAGTAGTGACCTACTACCACTAGGCTACCGAGGCAGTAAAACACTTTAAAAAAATCACACCAAAAGTGGCTCCAACCACCCGTGCACATGTGTGTACCATATCAACTAAATAGGTACTCGTACTTTCGGAAAAAATCGGCTGGGACATACGGACAGACGGACAGTGGCACGAGAGATCTTATAAGGATTCTGTTTTTCATTTTGAGGTACGGAACTCTAAAAATACCAGCTTGACTCTTCTTATAAGCTACAAATATCAGTGTTACTTATTCAATCCACCAAAAAGACCAGTAACATAAAGCGTAGTAGGCGTAGCGCTATCAATCTTCTGATTGATAGATATAATTACCTCGTGAAAAACGTTGCAAAATTTTTTCGTCAAGTTCTGAATACCGAAAAATCATATCAATTGAACCATTTAAGGGCTAACCTAACAAAGGTATGATAAATTAGAATAATACAAAGCCAATTCATATCACAATACCGTTCGATATATTGTTATCGAACGTTCGTAACTTCTCACTCGGCTCCAAAATATTTCGCTTCATTTTCGTTAAACAAAAGCTGAACAAAGAAGCTATAGAACAATGTACTGTTGTTTAGTAGAGGATTTTAAAAAATCTGTGTATGCGCAAATTATTGACATTTCCAAATATAATAGGTTAGGATCTCACAGCATTTCGTTCATCCGGATATGCTGCAAACCTATTTTTATGCATATTTATAATCTAGAGAATATCATTATCTCCACTAGGTTGCCTATCAAAATTTGGCCGCGAGCATTTTTAATTATTTTTTTTTTATCTTTAACAGCCGACATGCGATTGAAACTTTGGGTATTAGAAGAACTTTAGGAGTGTTTGTTGTATACGCGAGAAAAACCGTAAATGACAAAGCCAGAAATTATATAGAACTTTGACCCACTTGTAAACAGTTATTTACCAGCACGGCAAATACCTCTTTTTGCTGAGATTTAATCACTGATTACTTACACACACATTTAATCACTTTTAAACTTGTAGTTTGTGTGTAAACTTAAGACATGTCATGCATGGCACGGCCGCAGTAATACACATTTGGTAAAGTACACACAGTAAGGCAAAAGACATGGTCCATACACACTGGAAGTATAAAATAATTCTGATTTCTGCAAAACTTTACGTTGAGTAAAAATAAAGTATTTTATATTTAAAGAACAGTTCTTTGATATGAGTACCTAGGTTTGTTGTTGCTATTTTATTTAAGTACAATCGTTTTTCGGGTAGATCGAAAATCTATGACAGTAGAAATATTGACCGATACCTACATTGTCAACGTTTCAATAGTAAAAACAGCGTTTGTAATTATTTAAAAATAATGTTTATATTAATTACACATACGAAAATAATATGTTTGGATTAAAACTAACTTTAAGTGATTAAAACTTGAGTTAGAACGTTATAAAGTACTTTATTGTTATTTTGAGTAACGCAATTGATTGCGATTCTAATTAGGAACAACCATATTCAAGACTTTTTTAACGTAATTATTAACCTCAAGTTACACAGAAAAAAGATCTATTAACTAAGAATTCTATTTTCATAACATAGTTTTTCTTTAATTTACATTTCGTGTAAATGGTGGGTCACAATCTGTCATTGTCATTTAATTTCTACAATGTATGAAGCTCGCGAAAACCTGCGAAAACGTTATATAAAGTAGACCTACAGTATAGATGTAGAGATATTAGAGTATACATTTGACTACTTAAACCCAAAAATTATGTCAACAATTATGTCTCGAAACACATCGCTATAGCAACCTGAGTGTACAAAGATCAAAGAACTTGATACTGTTTACGATCAAATTCTGTCGAGTCTTTTGAAATTCTGTATACTGAATGTTAAAAGGCAATAAAAAGGATGAACCCTTTAAATCCACATATCAAAATAACTGTGGTGTAAAAACCGGGTGAGCTACTATAATTTGTAACATAAAGATGCTGCCCACAATTCTCGGTTGTATTTCAACGATTAAGTAGGCAAAATTAGGTTCAATTATACTCACAATTCGCCAGTTATGTTTTTGAGACCCATGATTAAAGGAGTAAGTAAAAGTAGGTAGGTGTAGGCGCAATCGCATTACACACTTTTTAAACTTTTTAGGGTTCCGTTGTAAACAAGGAACCCTCATAGTTTCGCCATGTCCGTCTGTCTGTCCGTCCGCGGTTTAGCTAAAACTATTGGTACTAGAGAATTGAAATTTGGCACAAGTATACACCTTAATTACGCCGACAAAGTGGTAGAACAAAAACGTTAAAAAATATGTATTTAAGGTAACCTCCCCATACTTGAAACGCGCGGATAATGTTTTTTATTTTCGACTTTCATATAGTGTTAGGAATTGTTGGATAGGTCTTTCAAAAATGTTAAGGGTGTGCTAACATCATTTTTCGATTTAACTGTTCGTGACTTATTGAGCTTTAAAGTGCAAACTTTCGTTAGAGTCAGGTTCCCCCCCTTGTACCAACCAAACGGTTATTGTTAGAAATTCAAACGTTACGGCAATAGTAGCTACATATAACGAAATTAAAGGAAAACTATCACACTAAAGTTGACTTTGCAAGTTTGTGAGTAATAGTCGACCAAATGTTTTTTACTTGAAAATTTCGAACAACTCCATAGAAAATATTTATTAATTTTTTTCATTACATCTCTTACTCTGTAACAACGGAACCCCACACTGCGCGTGGCCCAACACGCACTTGACCGGTTTTTAGTATGTAAACAATTTTTTTGAACTTTTGAAGGGGATAAATCCTGTAATACATGATTTTAGCGAAACTTTTACCGTTTACGCAGCGCACGCAGCGGAAGCTCTCATTAGGGAATAAAAAACCCCCCATTTTGAAACATTCTTCATTGGTGCTCGGCTCCTATTGGTCATAGCGTGATGAATAGCCTAAAGCCTCCACAAATGGACTGACTAACATTGAAAGAATTTTTCATATCCGACAAGCAGTTCCTGAGATTAACGCGTTCAAACAAACAAACAAACAAACTCTTCAATTATAGATGTACCTATGTACCAATATTTAGATCCATAATTAGTACGTATTAGTTTATTGTTTAAAAAAGTGCAATCTTCCGCGTCCTTGATTACAACCTATTTATCATAAAATTAGATAATTACGTGAAATAACAACCTAAGGGGTACTTAAATCAAATCTTTTTGTTTCCAGTTTGTAAATGAGACATTCTACTAAGTAATATTATGTATATGACATACCTATTTCTTAATTATCAACTTTTGTAACTAACTTCTAGTTTTATGGTAATAGGTGATCAAAACCTACATCTGCTTTGCCTACCCCTGTAAGAGATTTTTCGTGTTAGTGACATCTTATGAAAAAGATGAAAACTGTTTACATCCCTCTTCGTCAGAGATTTGGATGCTTTCACAGTTAACCTAACGTACAACAGATGGCGCTGTTACCAAAATTGTTGACGAAAACTAACAAGAAAATAATTAACGCAGAACAAATAAATAATTGTAGGATTTTCTTGAGCCTTGTTTAAATGTATAATTTTATTATCAAATTGGAAAACAATTAACAATATGGTTGATAAAAGTAAGTTAATTTGAAGTGTTTGCCGTTTTACTGCCATCTAGGAATCAATGTACTAACTATAATAATCTCATCCTGTTACCTTGCTCGCAAGTTTATCGTAAAGTATTAATAGATGTCACTAAGTGTAATTTTCCAAGCTTTTACAAGACAATACCGGTAAATATAATTCTGCAGTGCGATCCTAATTATGTACATATTAGATAAAAATAAATATATATTTTGAGCGCGCTTCAAGCGCTGTCAGCAGTATGAAGGAATAAGGAGCAATACGGAGCTATTTCACTTGTGGTAGAGTTCTAGTGCAGGAGCTCGAGGGCGTAGGCACCACCGCATTAACTAATAATACTGCTCCCAATTGGTAGGTCATGTTTTAATGGTGGTAGAGCTCCAGTGACGGAGCTCGCGGGCGTAGACACCACCGCATTACCTAATTAATATACTTGCCGCTAAATGGTAGTGTTCAGCACTATCGTGTTCCGGTCAGGTGGTAGTGTACGGCCCTGTAATTTCCGGCACAGAGGCATAACAACTTAGACCTCAGGAGTGATAACGCATCTGCATTTTGACCTTGGTCTTTGTGTGAGTGTCTATAGGCTGCAGTCATCACTTAACATCAATGTGAACTGCAGGCTTGTTTACCACTTCCATCACATAAAAAAGCCACAGAGGGGTGATCTGTGTGTTCAGCAGTATCGTGTTCCGATTAGATGGTAATGTAGGTATAGCCCTGAAATAGCGATCACAGAGACTTAATAACATAAAGCAACACACCTGCATTTTGAGGAGCCAATTAGTCCAGCAGTGCGTGACGACTGTTTGAACTGACGCTCACGGGTTCGATTCCCCCGTACAAATATTTGTTCTACAGATATTTGTTTCGGGTCTGGGTGTTAGTAAACGCTAAATCTATCATAATGTTAGGGTAGCCCTAATGGGATATTTCCTTCGGTAAGATTTTTACAGGATAACATGGCCGCAAGGGTAGGCCTATCCATATCCATACTAATATCACAGTCTAAAGAAAACGAACGTGTTAAATACTGTGCTAATATTATAAATGTGAAAGTGTGTTGATTGTCCGTCTTTCACGTCAAAACGGAGCAATGCATTAGAGTGATTTTTGATATAGAGATACCTACTTGAAAAGGTGAAGAGTGACATAGGCTTTACTTTTACTCCTTATATTCCCCCAACCCCCTAAAATAGGAGGTAGCTCTACCACCAGTAGCAAGGGATAAAGTTAACTCAATAATAATTATCTGTCGAATGATAAGGGGAACTTTAATAATTGAGTCGATGTGCATTATTTCTAGTTAGATAGCGCCTGATAACGCCCTACGAAGTCGAAACTAGCCGATTGTCTCTTTCGTAAGCACGATGTATGTGTATGTTGTATATCCAACAAAAGTAATTAATATGAGTATCATTGGTTTAAATACGTTTGTTTAAATATCGAACGTCGGGAGCGGAAAGCTAAGAACACACTTATATTATAGCCGCAGTCGTGCCAAACAAAGTTCATTTGCGAAGACGCAAAAGTAAAATTTATTCCACCCCCATATCTGTTCCGGGTCTAATCTTTATTTATTTGATAATCTTCCTCGCCTTCACGACGAATTATATCAGACAAAACTCGACATTGAAAAGCGAACTCTATTTTCAAGGGATTTGAGTGAATTTCCAAATGGAGAACGAGTTTAATCGCCGGAGAACGATCAAAGAAGTCTTCAAAATCAATCTTTCTTACAAGTTCATCCTGTTTTCCTTTCTTTGTAATCTTTAAATAGATATGGGTCACGGGATTGTGGATTCTTTTGAAATAAATAAAGACCAATCCAATAAATGATAAATAATAATATCCAATCCTTATCCAACATCCATTAAAATATACAACCATCTAATTGTTATATAACTTTTAAAACACTCGCGTTTAACACTAATTTCACTCATTTTACGAACCGGGTCGTGACGCGATATAGATATTGGGTAAAAAACACTTTTTACCTTTATTCCGACGTTTCGACTCGGTTGCACAAGCCGTGGTCGCGGACAGACTGTTGTAACAGCAAAATGTCAATTTGCGGGTGGCTTGATGTTCTTCTACCTACAAGTTGCGTGATTATTGTGGAGGCCGGCACACAACGCTCACTGTATCCGACGATAGGTCCGATGTTACATCGCGCGATCCTAAATTGTTTATGACCGGTGTCCAGGTCGGAGACAATTTATATCCATCTTCACGATTGAAATTGTTTTTGTACTTATATATTTCAATCGCCTCTCGTATTATCCTGGGATAATAATAACGTTCAGTGGACAGACAAAACGCAGCGTCCAGGAAAGGATCAAAGAACACATCGCAGCTCTAAAGGTAAGGTGTACATTGGACAGACAAAACGCAGCGTCCAGGAAAGGATCAAAGAACACATCGCAGCTCTAAAAAACCGACAGATGCAAAAATCGGCGATCGCGGAACACCTTTTAACCTCGGAGACTAATCATTGGATCAATCTTCACAATCCAAAAGTCCTCTCCACTGAACGTTATTAAATTTTATTAAAATAAAACCTATTACAGCATTAATGAATTCTTTCAAGAAAAATATATAATTATAGAGTAAAATTAAATTAAAATATTAATAAATTATGCCAATAATATAAATAATGTAGGTAGATGTTAAAATACTAGGTATTTAATTCACTATAAATCATCCTCTCTCCTACCTTTTTTATGTAATGAACGTGGCAAACAAGCATGCAGTTCACATTGATGTTAAGTGATGACTGCAGCCTATAGACGCCGACACAAAGACCAAGGTCAAAGTGCAGATGCGTTACCGAAGGTGTTACGCCTCTGTGCCGGAAATTACAGGGTGCTCCCGATAGTGCTGAACACTACCATTTAGCGGCAAGTATATTAGGTAATGCGGTGGTGCCTATGCCCGCGAGCTCCGTCACTGGAGCTCTACCACCAGTAAAAAGAGTCCTTAACTGTAGATTAACAAACATCCCGACACACAGCTTGATGTAATACTTTGGGGTGTTTTCGGGTGAAATCAATCTTATTACTGTCATATTATGACAGATTATATTCTCTGAGGCTTCCCGCGCGAGTTGTTTTTGCGTACATAGGATGGATGGTTCTTTCGTTTTTATTGGGACCAAAATTGGTTATTAGTTGTAGGTTAAGGGTCGTTCACGTAATCATGTATCTTCACGCCAGGTCCCTAACGGGGTAGGCAGAAAGTGTAGAGCGCCAGATATCTCGGTATTGACAAACCTCTCGTGCCTCGTCTACCTTCATCATTCTCTTCATATATGCACGCCGATTCCTAAGACTTTTGACCCCACCTTCAGACAGAACTCGACCTATTTGGTCATGGTAGGTCTGTCTTGGTCTTCCTGGGCCTCTGCAACCATCCACATTCGCACGTACCACGTTCACGTAACCATGAGGTCTTGAATGTGCTTGTATATACCTAGTAGGTGATAGCATATTATATAAAAAAAACCAGCCATTTGCGAGTCGGATTCGCGTACACAGGCACAATAGAGAATTCCTGTACTACCACCATGGACCTCATAAGAAGGCTCAAGGTCACGCAAAAAGCAATGGAGAGAGCTATGTTCAGAGTTTCTCTGCAAGATCGAATCATGAATGACGTGATCCGAATGAGAACCGACATAGCCCACCGAATAGCGAAACCCAAATGGCAGTGCGCAGGGCACATAGCTCGAAGAACTGACGGCCGTTGAGGCAAAAGTTTTTGAATAGCGACCAACAGAAGACATAGCGTAGGTTATCTCCCCACGAGGTGAACCGATGACCTGGTTGAGATTGCAGGCAATCCCTGGATGAGGGCCCAGGACCGTTCGTTGCGGCAATCATTAGGGGAGGCCTTTGTCCAAATGTAAACGTCGTTTTGGTTGAAATGATGATGACGATACTATCTAAAATACCACAGAGTTCATATAAGTTTTCCTGTAGTTTTCCATAGATTATGGGCAAATAACTATTACTTAACTTTTTTTTTTGAATGGACTTTTTTTCTAAATTTGCTTTTAATTCTAAATGTCCGTTGTTGTTTCGAAATTTACATGGAGGTAATGGTAATTAATAGCATAATAGGTTGGGGAAAAAGTCTTTTCGCATTATAGTATGTATGAACTTGTAATAAGATCTCTTTGGCTGTAGTATTTGTATCTGGCTGGTTTTGGTATCACTGAAAGTTAAAATTTTAAAGAACATAATTCCAAATTCAAATTAGGCAAATGTGTGATTTTCATTTGTTTTTCGTACTGTCAAGATGAGTGAATCTAATGAAGAAATTCGATACATTTTAAAATTTTACTACAAAAAAGGTAAAAATGCAACGCAAGCAGCGAAAAACATTTGCGATGTTTATGGACCTAGTGCAGTGTCTGTGAGAGTAGCACAAATTTGGTTTATGCATTTTCAATCCGGAAATTTTGATGTCAAAGATGCACCTCGCTATTACGGATAAAATGCATGCCATTTTTGAAAAATTGGAGCAAGACCGACATATCAGTAGTTACGACGTAGCTGAAGAACTGAGAATTGATCACAAAACAGTTTTGGCGCCTTTGAAAAAAGCTGGGTACAAAAAAAAGCTCGATATTTGGGTACCTCACGAGCTCACTGAAAGAAACCTAATGAACCGTGTACTCATTTGTGATTCTTTATTACGACGTAATGAAACCGAATCATTTTTGAAGAAGCTGATAACTGGTGATGAAAAGTGGATCACGTACGACAAGAACGTGCGAAAAAGGTCGTGGTCAAAGGCCGGTCAGGCTTCACAGGCTATGGCGAAATCCGGGTTAACTCGCAATAAGGTGATGTTGTGTGTGTGGTGGGATTGGAAGGGCATTATTCATTATGAGCTATTACCACCAGGCAGGACTATCGATTCTGAACTCTACTGCGAACAACTGATGAGATTAAAGCAAGAAGTTGAGAGAAAGCGGCCGGAATTGATCAACAGAAGGGGTGTGGTGTTTCATCATGATAACGCTAGACCTCACACATCTATAGCCACTCAGCAAAAATTAAGAGAGTTTGGCTGGGAGGTGTTAATGCATCCGCCGTATAGTCCTGACCTTGCACCTTCAGATTTCCACCTGTTTCGGCCTCTTCAGAATTCTTTACGCAATGTTAGGTTAACATCACGAGAGGACTGCCAAATCCACTTGTCGCGGTATTTTGATGAGAAGTCCCAAAATTTTTATAGCAATGGGATCATGTCCCTACCTACAAGATGGCAAAAGGTTATCGAACAAAATGGTACATACATACTTTAGTTAAATTTAAATAAACTATATTAAAAAATGTTTTGAATTATCTTAAAAAATGCGAAGAAACTTTTTCCCCAACCTAATATTTTTTTAATAAATTCAAAACTATTGACTTTCAAATCTTTATATATAAAAATCAATTGCTGTTCGTTAGTTTCGCTAAAACTCGAGAACAGTTGGACCGATATGGTTAATTTTAGTTTTGAATTATTTTCAAAGCCCAGGGAAGGTTTAAAAGGTAAGAAAATATGAAGAAATTGAAGGGAAATAGTAAAAACCACCATTTTACTTTTCGATACAAATAGCCCGTATCTATCAAACCTTTTACACGTTATTTCATACTGAGGCAATACGATCCATATTACTCTGACAGTTCATAATTTACTTAGCAATACGGATAAAATCCCACAAATAGTTAGACATGAATCAGAATCAGAATCAGAAACTCATTTATTCATTTAGGGTGACAGGCACCTCTTATGACACGTCAAAAACAAATAAAATAAATTAAAGTGAACAACAATTAATATACATGTCAAACAAAATAAAAAAAATATATAAAATGAACTTTTTACACATAGTGTTTGACTTCTGAACCCCCGAAAATTTTTTGTTTTCTCATTTCCAGAGCAGAAAACCAAGAAATTTCCCGTTCTAGTGTTCATACACGGAGATTCGTTTGAGTGGAGTTCTGGGAATCCCTATGACGGTAGAATACTGGCGTCGTATGGGAACATAATGGTTATTACTGTGAATTTCCGTTTGGGAATACTGGGTAAGTTTTGATTCATCTTCATTTTTATACTGTTTACCTTATTTCAATTGTAACTTTGTAATTAATTTCAAGGTCGATGATTGTTTCCATGGTGCTGAGATGTTTTGCTTCTACGTCAGAAACATTACTACATCAGACTGGAATCTAGAATTTTTTTATGGACTTACTTAGGGGGCTCGTCTCGAGCTCGTTACCAACGCCACCTAAGGCTATCTGTAGCCATCAGGAACCTAGCGCTTACAAGCATCTTAAAGCGATAGGTTCATCAATTGATAATGCAGTGGTGCCTACATCTTTCATTTGCATTACTGAAGCATTACAAACAATTATTTTCCAAGCTCTCTTGGCATGTAAGAGTGTTGAAGCATTGAAACATTTTAAAATATTTTTTTTTATGTTATGGAAGTGGCGAACAAGCTTGCCGTTCACATAGATGTTAAGTGATGACTGCAGCCTATAGACACTAACACAAAGACCAGGGTCAAAATGCAGATGCGTTTCCACTCCTGAGGCCTAAGGTGTTATGCCTCTGTGCCGGAAATTACAGGGCCGTACATTACCACCTGACCGGAACACGATAGTGCTGAACACTACCATTTAGCGGCAAGTTTATAGGTAATGCGGTGGTGCTTACGCCTGCGAGCTCCGTCACTGGAGCTCTACCACCAGTAATAAATAAAACTAAATGGAATTTCGCCCTTCTAGGCTTCATGAAGCCCAGCCTTACAGAGCACGTCTATGGCAATAACGGCCTCCTAGACCAGCTGGCTGCTCTGCAGTGGATCAAAGATAACATTGAAGATCTGAACGGAGACCCGAACTCTGTAACTCTGATGGGCCACGGCACAGGCGCTGCTTGCGTCAACTTCTTGATGCTGTCTCCTATTTCTAATGGTAAGAATGGCTTAATTTTTTAAGTGCATAATCATTAGCGGCGTTGTGCACTATTTGTGATGAGTAAAAAATGTTAAACTCACGTCAGGACACGTGACCTGATGAAAAATTCGTAAGACGAAGGGAAAGCAGACTGCTGGCGCGGCGTAGGAGAGGAAGTATTCTCATATTTTTCTTCCGCCCGGCGAAAATATGTGCCTTGTTTCGTTTAGGAGGCGCAGGGTGCTTGCGCGAATGTACGCGTGTGTTTGTGTTGCAGCGTCCTGCCGTAATATAGTTTCCCGAGTGTATTGGGAAATGCTTCCTGTAGGCTTTAAAAGAATAGAAGTATCATATATATTGGCTATCTTATTGCGAGAACTGCCTTTGTCAATGTCAAGTTATTTTGCCTATGTGATAGTTATTTTGAGACCCTACGTTACCACTTAATTGGAAAAGATAATGCTCAACCTCATTTGATGGCAGATTGATTAGAAAATGCAATACTTCTAACGCCCTCAAGATTCAACACCGAAACTCTCCGAGCAGTAATGTTCCCTCAAGTTGAGGGAACTCGTTTTACTCGTACTTCCCCCTTTCCCATAACAACTTAGCCCAATTAACAAACAATACTAATTAACAAAGAAATAACCACTCTATCTACATAATTGCAATCATAACAGCCATTAGACCCAATTACCAATTAGTTATGTTCAACCAAAGGCGCTGACAGGCTGACATTATACAAGGCCATTAGAGATTTTGGCAGTAGCCCAAATAATACGGTAACGACTTTAATGGATACACAGTAAATATTGTCGTGGGGCCAATGCAGGGCATGTATCAAGATGGACCTCGTCAATAAATCTGTTGGTACTGTACTGAATTCTCTGGGATAAGTTACTGTTGTTTGTGGAGATACATTCCGGGTTGGTGTTATGGATTACTATTGTTCTTGCTTACTGATTGCACATATCAGTATAAGTATGAGTCTTGACGTGCTAGACGTTTGGAAGTGTCTAAAAATACTGAAGACAGAAGAAAATTAATTGTATTTCCATTTCTCTTAATAATGGCGACCCTTGATACTTCCCACATCTGGTCACGAATCTCTCCCCTTTTTGGGAGGAGGCCTGGAGCTTACTCCACTACGCTGCTCCAATGCGGATTGGTGGAGGTGGGTGGGTTAATGGCCAACCCAATGTCGGATGTTTTCAAACCGCTGATAAGGCCTCCGACAAGGTTTCACGACTGCTATCTATCGAAAGCAACCGGGACCGACAGAAGTACGGAAACGCTCATTTTAATTTGCCACTAGCGGTCACCTATCACACACCCGACCGTGTCCTTCAGTCATCTTAATATCGCGCACTTACACCTCGACCCGCCTAAATTAACCGCTACGATGTAACTCTGTTAAATCCGCATTATTAATATGGTGATCACCGACATGGACTTCTCATATCCATCCTCTTCTATTTAACTCACAAGAACCTTCTTGGCCACAAACAAACGCCAAAAAGTGAATACATTAGAAAAAATACGCCTATGTTGAGGCTTACATTTTCTAGCAATAATTTAAGGCATGTCGCCTTGTCATATTCTCGGCTTCTACGGATAAAGGATATATTGGCGTACGTAGTAACTGTATAACATAGAGATTGTCAAGCCCAAATTTGATTAGAGCCAACATTGTGTGCCAGGTTGATTTCGTCGAGTCTGATTGAGTAAAACCGTAGAGCAACACGGGCCACCGGCCGCGGCGGACTGGAGGGGAGTAGTCAGAGCGTTTATTTATCGATGCAAAACAATCAGTCATTTTTTGCGAGGAAATATACGTGTGAAACACACACACTATAAAATTCGTCTATTACAACGATTCTCGACGACGTCTATTAACTGCCTCAGAAGCGTAGTTGTAGCAGGCCACTACTACTGCGCTGGGGGTCCTGGGTTCAATTCCCGGGTCGGGGACTATCAGAGATAACGGTTAAAATCCTTTACCTCTGGTTCTATTGGGATTTTTCCATTTTCTGGAAGTTTCCCAGTACCTCAGAGTTTGGTAATGTGCCCGGAGATGGCAACAGGTTCGCCGCCTGTTACATGGGCCAAAACGTAACCGGCGAGTCGTGGGTATTTGCATGTATGCTTGAATGCATGCATTCACCTCTGCCTAACCCTTCGGGGATTACAGGCGTGACGTTACGTTTTTTTTTATTTTTTATTACAACGAAACTCACACCTTGCCCTTAACAAAATACATAAACAATTTCACGCACACATTTAAACATCTCGGCGACAGGCGTAGGAACACTTGTGCTTGTACTTAGACAGAGGGGAACCCTGCGTATGGCTACTCCTCTCCGGTCCGCCGCGGCCGTTGGCCCGTGTTGCTCTATGGATGAAACCGTACAATGTAGCTTCGTTTCAGAGTCACGTGGCCAGCTCCATTAGTTCAGATTAAAGCAACCTTTTTTACCCTGTGACTTTCGTTTATGGCTTCTGAATTAATTCCTGGATTTGAGAATAATTTAGAAAAAACGTACGTAAGAAAACGTAGCTTTAGACCTGTTAACCACATAGCGGTAGAAGAGGTAAAGGCATGCATTCAAGTATACATGCAAACACCCACGATTTGCCGGTTACATTTTGGCGCATACAATAGGTGGCGAGCCTGTTCACATCTCCGGGCGTATTGCTAAACGCCGAGTGAAGTATGATTTTTAAGGCTGTTATACCATAGAGCAATACGGGCCACCGGCCGCGGCGGACCGGAGGGGAGTAGCCATAATATGCAGGCTTTCCCCTGTCAAAGAACAAGCACAAGTGACCCTGTCGCTGAGATGTTTAAGTGAGTGCGTGTAATTGTTTATGTATTTTGTTAAGGTCAAGGTGTGAGTTTCGTAGTAATAGACTTAGACTTTTACTGGTGGTAGAGTTTCTGTGTGACGGAGCTCGCGGGTGTAGGCACCACCGCATTACCTAATATACTTGCCGCTAAATGGTAGTGTTCAGCACTATCGTGTTCCGGTCAGGTGGTAATGTACGGCCCTGTAATTTCCGGTACAGAGGCATAACTTCTTAGGCCTCAGGAGTGGTAACGCATCTGCATTTCGACCTCTGGTCTTTGTGTGGGTATCTATGAGCTGCAGTCATCACTTAACATCATCGACTATGGAACCAACTGGTTGGTCTGTGCTTAACATCAACGTGAACTGTATACTTTTTTGCCACTTCCATTACATAAAAAAATGACGATTTTTGTTTGTGTGTTGAATTTCCTCCCACAAAAAAAATGACAGACTGTTGACTGTTTTGCATCGGCAATAAACGCTATGGCTACTCCCCTCCATTCCGCCGCGGCTGGTGGCCCGTGTTGCTCTGTGTTGTACAAATACGCTCCGAAAACAACATTTAATATTTTAATATTTAAAGGAAAAAAATCGCCCGTAATTAGCTGACGATGATTATTCATACTCCTGTCTTAAAAACGTAGCACCCTATAATTTTATATACCTTTATTATAAAAAAACAGGCATTCCGCTTCAGGCGCTGAGCAGTAATTAATCTCCGGGATCGGCAACATCTTGCATGAATTAGGTCGGAACAGTCGTTATTGGAGTTTATTAATTTTCTTTTGCTTTTTAAAATGTTACATTTTACTTGGCGTTAAAAGATGTTAATACGCTATACCTATTCATAATATATATAGGGTATTAACGTCATGAAGTGGCAAACAAACATACAACAGTTAACATTGATGGTAAGTAATGCCAGTATTTATATATCTACATGAAACTAGAGATTTCCGTGTAGATGCGTTGCCACCTCCTGAGGCCTAAGGTATTGTGCCTCTGTACCAAAAATTACCGTATATTACCACCTGACTCGAATACGTTGGTGCTGAACTACCATTTAGCGGCAAGTAAATCAGGTAATGCGGTTATGTCTTCACCCGCGAACTCCGTCACTGAAGCTGTATGTTCTTATCTCGCGTATATTTTACGCAATAACACACGCAAGTGAATTTAGAAATTAAAGAAAAAATGGAAAAACAAAATTGATTTCAAGCAAGAATCGAATCTGCGACCTCAGGTAACCAGTCGAGACATTTGAGAAGTTTCCGAAGTGCAGTTTCGATTCCTGCCTATGGTCAAACATAAACTCTAATATTTTATTTCAAATTGGTCTACAAGGTTTTGGTTTGCATTGTCAGCTTACAAGCTACGTATAGCGAATGACTTACAATAATACTTATTATTCAATAAAATTTAAGCGTTTTATACATAAAATCTTTCAATTCCTTCATAAAAGAAAAAGAAAAATCAATTCGTCACAAACATAGTCATTCACTTAGCAGAGTTCCAAGTGCAGGCACTACTGAGAAGAACTCCGCTACTGAATAAACTCAGAGTGATGCTCTTTTAGTAAAAATCCTTAGACCTAATACAAATGGGAATTAAAGTAGAATATATACAGATAATGTGAAGGTCCATGGCATATGCATATGTTATTATAAATACACACATGCAAATACTTATCAACAGCTAAATATCGTGATAGAAAATAACCCGCAAACTATAACAGACCAATTTTTACTGGTGGTAGAGCTCCAGTGACGGAGCTCGCGGGCGTAGGCACCACCGCATTACCTAATATACTTGCCGGCAAAACACCTTAGGCCTCAGGATTGGTAACGCCTTTGTGTGGGTGTCTATAGGCTGCAGTCATCACTTAACATCAATGTGAACTGCATGCTTGTTTGCCAAGTCCATTACATAAAAAAAAAACAAGTCCCCACAGTCAAACTTTTCTTTAACTTGTAAAATAACAAATTTTCCAGGTCTTTTCCACCGAGCCATACTGATGTCAGGATCAGCATTATCAGATTGGGCGATGACTAGAGATCCGACGCAGTACACTCTCCAAGTTGCTCAGAGTCTTGACTGCAATCCCAACTCTAGGAACATGATGTCTTGTTTGCAGAATAGATCGTAAGTCATATTCCTATTTTCAACCTTTATTATAGAGGGGGAATCACAGATCACCTCCAATAGATACCGCATTAGTAATTTTTTGTTCAGATCCGTCTTCACCGTTCGTTGAGGTACGCGGAGGTTGCGGGAGACGTAACTAAAGCGCTGTGATTGGCTGTCAGGCAGCGTCGCGATTTCGAGCATTGCGTTCTATGCTAGTAAAATGCACTTATGTGTTGTGAGCGTCGGTTGCCCTGGATGCGGTATTAATTGCAGGTGATCTATGGAAAGGATGGTTCGTGGTTCAAGTTTTCGCCGTTTTTCCGCTCGTATATGCTCCTGAGACATCGGGAGCATAGTCACACCCCAGACACTCGTCTAAATTTCCATACTAACCCTTATTCTGGTTACCTATTAGGTACACAGATATCTATCAGTGACGTGATGTTACACGCGCACAAAGAAATATAGCATGTAGGCATGCAACTTCACTGTTGAGGTTTATCGAACTGCCTCTCAAGAGAGGGGGGGGGGGTTGATTTACGTAGTATTATTTTTTTTATTTATTTATTTATATATTTATTCTTTTATATATGCACAGAAATTATACATAAGGCGGACTTAACGCCACTAGGCGTTTTCTACCAACCTTCGGGTAGTGAGGATATCGACGAAGTAGGTGCAGCAAAGGTACAAAAGTGAAAATATGAGGGACAGCTAAAAATATTATCATTAATCAAATAATATATTTATTAATTATTTAATAAGTATTAGTGGCAAACAAGCATGCAGTTCACATTGATGTTTAGTGATGACTGTAGCCTATAGACACACACGCCCACACAAAGACCAAGGTCAAAATGCAGATGCCTACCACTCCTGAGGCCTAAGGTGTTATGCCTATGGGCCGGAAATAGTGCGGCCGTACATATTCTCTGGCACAGTCCAATCTTAAAGGTTGAATGCAGACACGCAGGGAAACTTAGGGAGGTTTCTTAAAATCTTTTTATATTTTTTTGGAGCATTTCTGTATTTATGTCAGTTGACGTGTGCCAACGTCGTAAAACTAGTGATAAAGATCCTGCCACGAAGCTCGCGGGGGTATGCATCACCGCATCACCGCATTACCTATTCAACCTGCCGCTCAATCATAGTGTTCAGGACTATCGTGCTTCAAACCTTAGCCTGGGTTGCACCAAGATGTTTGTTAAAGTTAAAGCAATTGTAACATTTCACATCCTTCTCTAACTTTAATAAATTTCTGTAAGTTAGAGAAGGATGTGAAATGTTACAATAGCTTTACTCTTATATGCTTATATTTATTACTCTTATATTATTGAGATGCATAATAGCTTACACACACACACACACACACACAGAGAGAGAGAGAGAGAGAGAGAGAGAGAGAGAGAGAGAGAGAAAAAAAAACGCGCGAGAATCTTCATTTTTCAATAAAAATTATAAGCTAAGATTAAAATTTATAGTAGCTAATGTATAGTTAAAATTTTAATATAAGATAGATATTTCGTAGATCTTTATATAGTCACTGTTAAGGAAGAGCAGGACCTCCTAACACAGGTATTGTATACTTAAAAGGTATAACCTGGCCACGGTTTAATGTAAAACATATGATCTATCAAATAAAGAAATAAAGCTTTAACTTCAACAAATATCGTGATCCGTGACCAGGCTTAGGATCAGAAAGACACTGTCATCACTAAACATTTGCAATATTAACGTAACGTCATGATTTCAGGTTGGCGGAAATAAAAAAAGTGCAGATTTTGGCTCGAAAATTTGAGAGTCCGCTAGCACCTGTGGTAGCGGGATCGTTCATACCAAGTGAACCAGCCAAGACTATGGACTCCTTCCCGAATCTTCTGAGCAAGTGAGTAAAGCTCCCTTCATTCTGCATCGTGTCACCGGTCGCGTTCGCGTGCGACTGGTGCAATTAGCATGAAGCTCGATAGTGGCTTTCATTATCCGCGTGCTTGCCGGTAGCGTTTTTGTACTGCGGAATGAAAGGAGCCAATAAAAAAGGAGAAAATAAATATTAGGTTGGGGAAAAAGTTTCTTCGCATTTTTCAAGATAATTCAAAACATTTCTTAATATAGTTTATTTAAATTTAACTAAAGTATATATGTACCATTTTGTTCGATAACCTTTTGCCATCTTGTAGGTAGGGACATGATCCCATTGCTATAAAAATTTTGGGACTTCTCATCAAAATACCGCGACAAGTGGATTTGGCCGTCCTCTCGTGATGTTAACCTAACATTGCATAAAGAATTCTGAAGAGACCGAAACAGGTGGAAATCTAAAGGTGCAAGGTCAGGACTATACGGCGGATGCATTAACACCTCCCAGCCAAACTCTCTTAAATTTACTGCTGAGTGGCTATAGATGTGTGAGGTCTAGCGTTATCATGATGAAACACCACACCCCTTCTGTTGATCAATTCCGGCCGCTTTCTCTCAACTTCTTGCTTTAATCTCATCAGTTGTTCGCAGTAGACTTCAGAATCGATAGTCCTGCCTGGTGGTAATAGCTCATAATGAATAATGCCCTTCCAATCCCACCACACACACAACATCACCTTATTGCGAGTTAACCCGGGTTTCGCCACAGTCTGTGAAGCCTGACCGGCCTTTGACGACGACCTTTTTCGCACGTTCTTGTCGTACGTGATCCACTTTTCATCACCAGTTATCAGCTTCTTCAAAAATGATTCGGTTTCATTACGTCATACTAAAGAATCACAAATGAGTACACGGTTCATTGGGTTTCTTTCAGTGAGCTCGTGAGGTACCCAAATATCGAGCTTTTTTTGTACCCAGCTTTTTTCAAATGCGCCAAAACCGTTTTGTAATCAATTCTCAGTTCTTCAGCTACGTGATAACTACTGATATGTCGATCTTGCTCCACTTTTTCAAAAATGGCATCCATTTCATCCGTAATAGGGCGACCAGAGCGAGGTGCATCTTTGACATCAAAATTTTCGGATTGAAAACGCTTAAACCAAATTCGTGCTACTCTCACAGACACTGCACTAGGTCCATAAACATAGCAATTTTTTTTCGCGGCTTGCGTTGCATTTTTACCTTTTTTGTAGTAAAATTTTAAAATGTATCGAATTTCTTCATTAGATTCACTCATCTTGACAGTACGAAAAACAAATGAAAATCACACATTTGCCTAATTTGACTTTGAAATTATGTTTTTTAATATTTCAACTTTCAATGATACCAAAACCAGCCAGATACAAATACTACTGTCAAAGAGATTTTATTACAAGTTCATACATACTATAATGCGAAAAAACTTTTTCCCCAACCTATTATTATATTACTAGCTGCCTTGACGAACTTATAGGTTAAAATCCCACTGCAGAATCATTTCGTTTATCGAAATATGATACAAATTTAATTTTTACGCTTATTTATAATCTACAGCATATAATTATATACGCTAGGTTACCTATCAACTCTTATATGCGGCTATTTAATTTGGCTCCCGTATATCGTAATAATGAGAAAAAAAAAAGCTTTAATTTGATATATATGTATCTTCACGCCAGGTCCTTAACCGGGTAGGCAGAGAGTGTAGAGCGTCAGATATCCCGGTTCTGACAAACCTCTCGTACCTCGTCTACCTTCATCATTCTCTTCATACATGCACGCCGATTCCTAAGACTTTTGACCCCACCATCAGAGAGAACTTTAATTTGATATATAAATAATACATGTATGTTATGGAGGTAGAGGGGCGTCCATAAATTACGTGAGATATTTAAGGGGGGGAGGGGGTCGAGACAAATCTCATCCAATCTTACGTTGGAGAGAGAGAGTAAAAGAAGTCTCGGCAAATATCGCGCAATTTTTTTCTGATTGAAAAAAAAAAGTTTCTTACTGTTTTCACGCCGGTCTGAATTAGAGTAAATTTTTTTTTTAAATCGCAATACTTTTATTACATAAAAACAAGCTCGCAAGTGTATTAACTATCTAGTACACTTGACGTATATATTAGAGAAAAAAAAATGTTTTTTTTTTACTATTTATAAACACGCCGACATAAAAAAACGTTTTTTATAGATTTATTGGAGTCAACACATAAATACTACTTTGCTTGCTCCTATAATTCATGGATGGTTTCTGTTTAACAATAGATCAAAACTTTTGCTCGTTTTGAATATTTTCCTATATGCTCGGAAAAACATATATTTTCAAGAGATATTCTACTATTCTATACATTTTCCTCTGCTCCGGGCTTTCAGGTAGCTAAAGTAAGTCAAAACAATTGACTTCCACAACTTGCTGAGCACGATTATTTCTTACGATCATTGTTGGGATAGTGCAAGATGAAAACACTGTATCTGCATTATGACTCTTTAGCATATTTCTAAATCCATCGCCGTGTGTTGCTTTTAATACGTGATATCAGATTCTTTCAAATATGGGTAAAGATTAGCAAAGTTCGAAACCGTGGATAATCTAATACATACTAATATTTATTTTGCTCAAAATAATAGGCTTTTCATAAATTGAGCTTCTGAACGATGTATACAAAAGTCAATAACAGAATCATACAATTTTCAATGATTTTAAAATATTTATAGACTAGGAATATATGCACAAAAAAGAACTGCTACCAATCATGGAAGACAATACGTATAATACAGACACAAAAAGAACAGAAAGAAAATAACTTCTCCTCTTATTATTCAATTTACCAACTAAGTTTAACGCAGCGTTAGCAAGAGTTCAGCATTTCAAACGTCCGTGACGTTCTTCCTTCTATGTTTTTTAATTAAACCTTCTTTGAAATTATAATTCTATTAAGTAATTAGTGCTTTAAAATAAATACTAACAACAGCATTATTTGTATTTTTTTTCACATTTTTTTGTATGTAATTAAATTTGTATGTATGTATCTTCACGCCAGGTCCCTAACGGGGTAGGCAGAGAGTGTAGAGTGCCAGATATACCGGTCCTGACAAACCTATCGTGCCTCGTCTACCTTCATTAATTAAAGTTGTAAAGTGTCAAAATACCTTTTCACATCCCCTTATTTTAAGATTAATTAACTTTCTTCCCAATTTTGATTATAAATGGATGATGGTTAGATGGTTGCATATTTCAAAATATTTCTTATTTCTACAAGTGTGCGTTAAATAAATAAATGCTAAATTCTGTCACTTACGGTATTATTCTACCGGGCATAGAACATTATCGAGAACTTCTGTCATCGAAGATTCCTGACTTCGGAACTAAAGTTTCGTTCGCGATAACATTCTGATTTAGCAAGGAATGAAGCGGTTAGATTTGTAATATTAATTTTACTAACTGTATATTAAGTAAATATAAAAAGAAACCTTTTTAGCTTAGCAGCAGCAGGCAGCAAGTTTCGGTCCCAGTTTCAATATCAGTAATAGAGAGTTCCATTACCTTTTTTCAAATCGGGGAAATTTTCTGCAGCACAATGATGTGAACCTGGCGTCAGACCAAGAGGACAAACAAGGTATAGGGGCAATAATATATTACCCCTGTACCCTTGTAATCAATTGTTATAACATTATATTCAGAGGTACAATTTTTGTCATGTTAAGAGATTTAACGCTTTAATAAAACCAAGGAGTCTATACAACTATAAACTAGACATATTAATAACACATCTATCATATTAAATCCGTCTCATGCAAGCTCGAAGCTGAAGGATTTATCTAGCAGCGGTGAAACGTTATTGATAGCCGTTCCTATAGAAACATATTTTTCTTTACAACTTTATCTAACTTGTGAGTTACTAAGTCCCCTAGTTACTAGCTTATAGTTGGTAGATAGTCAATATTTTACTGGTAGTAGATTATTTGTTGACGAAGTTTGGGAGCGTAGGTAGTACTGCATTACCAAATCTTCTTTCTGGTAAATGGCGAGCGCTATAATGTTCAGTCAGGTGGTAATGTACATCCCTGTTATTTTGCGGCTCTAAGGCATTGTAACATAGGATTCATAAGTGTACATTGTAATCTCTGTTTTATGTGCATGTTTATGGGCTACGTTATTACAGTACTCAACAATTAATATTGCACATCGAGACTGCGAAAGACGATGTAAGAAACTCTTAGAAAAATACACAATATTCCATCGAAAATCAGATCGAACAGGGATCGAACCTTCAACCTGCGAAGATGACTAGTCCAGCCGCTTTACCACCTTAGTGGCTTCGGTAGGTTAGTGGTAAAGCGGCTGAATCTATTTTTAATTTTAATATTTTACATTAAGATTAACGATATAAAAGCAAAGAAGAAACATTCATACGATTTCTACTAACCTATAAAGGGGGATGCTTTATACCTGAGCGGCCTCATCATTGGTCCTTCGAGCCGGATAACATATTTATGAATAAGTACTTAGTTAACTTAAATTTTTTAAGCTATTGTTATTCCTGTTGAGAACAAAACGTGTTAGTAGATATATTAATGCGGAAACATATGAATGGTTGTTAGTTTTTAAGAAGTTTTTGTACATTGTTATGTCAACTGTTTGTTTTCTAAAAAAATTAAAAATAAAATAAATATTTTTTTTCCATGTCTAGATACCAGCTTCTTAGTGGAGTAACAGAATCAGAGAGCTACCACGACTTTGGCGTGATAGAACTGGATCATGGCATTTTGGAGAATCAACGCGACGATTTCATCACTAAGTACATCAAGATCGTATTCGAAGGCGCTGAAGATGAGGCTTTGAAGGAAATTCTGAAACAGTAAGCGTTTAAGGATACTGTCAAGCCTATGTGATATTGAAAGAGGAGTAGAGAGAGACGTGATTTTCTTTCTCTCATATAATTGATGTTAAGTCTCCAATTGTTTTTTTTAACATCGTAATATCAATAGGGTTCATTCATTTATCGCGGCTGGTGTAAATTGCAAGCGATATACTCGGTAAAGCGATTCGGGCGCGGTCGGGTGTGTGATGGGTGATCGCTAATGCCATATTAAAATTCGCGTTTCTTTATTTCGGGGGTCACATTAAGCCGTCGGTCCGGGTTGCTATCGATAGATAGCAGTCGTTCATCCGTATCTCCACCAACCTACATTGGAGCAGCGTGGTGGAGTAAGCTCTGGGCCTCCCCCCAAGAAGGGGAGGGAATCGTGCCCACAGTGGGACGTCTCAAGATTTGCCATTATTATTATTTATTAAAATTGTTTATTTACTTACTGACTAAACAGATATACAATGCGAATGTGGATGGTTGCGGAGGCCCAGGAAGACCAAAACTGACCTACCATGACCAAATAGGTCGAGTTCTGTCTGATGGTGGGGTCAAAAGTCTTAGGAATCGGCGTGCATGTATGAAGAGAATGATGAAGGTAGACGAGGCACGAGAGGTTTGTCAGAACCGGGATGTCTGGCGCTCTACACTCTCTGCCTACCCCGTTAGGGACCTGGCGTGAAGATACATACATACATACATCCTTACTGTCGTACTGCTAGCTTGATGACCACTTCCAGTATTTTAAACACCCACTTCCAGTATTTTGTCCACAGGTACTCTCCATCGAAACTGGATCCTCAACGGTGGAATGTGGAGATCAATCGCGATGTGATTTTGAACCTGTTCAGCGACTGCAGGACCCTGGCTCCGATGATTAATTTTGCCAACTACCAGTCGAAGGCCAATCGGCAGTCTTACTTCTACGTGTTCGGTCACAACTCAGTTAGCACGGATTATGCACCAGTAAGTATAAATCTAAATATGGGACATATGAAATATGGGACAGAAATGCGGTCGCTCAATAGGGGCCTCATAAGAAGGCTCGAGTTTACTCAGAGAGCAATGGAAAGGGCTACGCTCGGAGTTTATCTGCGAGATCGAATTAGAAATGAGGAGATCCGCACGAGAATCAAAATTACCGACGTAGCTCACCGAATAGTGAGACTCAAGTGGCAGTGGGCAGGGCACATAGCTCGAAGATCTGACGGCTGTTGGGGCAGAGCAGTTCTAGAGTAGTGACCATGCACCGGAAAACGAAGCGTAGGCAGGCCCCCCACGAGATGGACCGACGATCTGGTGAAGGTCGCGGGCAATCGCTGGATTAGGGCGGTCCGGGACCGTTCGTTGTGGCAATCTTTGGGGGAGGCCTTTATTCAACAGTGGACGTCTTTTGGTTGAAATGATGATGATGAAGTACAAATCTTCATGAAAGTAAGAAGATGGATCAGTTTGGTGTGCTTTTCTTGTGATTTCGGGTGATTCATTATTATGCTGCATGTTTGAAGCTCACGAGACATTTCATATAGGTATGTTTGTTTAACTGTTCTTCTACATTTTATCAACTAAAGAAATAGAGAGCGGTGAACAGACAAGTAGAGACAGTGGTGAACATTCAAACTTCAGACGCTAGGATTTCAGCTGCACTAACAACCAAAGTAAAACGTGTTAGCAGTCGTGCTTCTATTTATCAGCCAATTTTTGGGAAAGTTTTAACGTTCTTGGAGTTAAAAAGGTGGGTGGATTGGGTATGAAGACTATTCTTAATAAAATTCCTGTTCTAAATTTGAATTTAAAGACGTGATCCTTATCCTGACATTAACCTTTTAAGAAAGATAGTTATATAGTTGAGAACATCATTTAATTCAAACATCCACCGATGTCCGAATCTCATAACTGGCATATAAATATGAATTGTTTGCGCATTCTTTTATGCAAGACAATACGATAGCACAAAAAATACAAAATAAATGTTTTATTCAACAGTCCTATTAAAAACCCTATTAAAGTCAATACGAATCTATCACGATCCATTCATGCAGAATGTACAATGTAAAGAAATATCGAATAAAATAGCGAATAATTTCACAAAGGAACTGCAAACCTTAAGGTTCCTTTGTACTCAACAGGTGAACGAAATAAAGTAACTTCGCATCACTTTAGCTTCAAACATTGTGTACGGGGTTTTATTACAGAAGTTCCTCGATATAAAGTCGAAGGGATGTAATCAGAGCCTTAATTGTTATTTGGAATTTCACAACTTTGGGACGCCTGAGGATGTTAATAAAAACATTTCCGATTTTGGTAATAATGTATCCATGAGTCTTATAAGTATGAGGGATTTTATGATATTTGCAGCGAGTCTATTGATTATTTTCATATCTGTTAAGGATAAAAGACAACTTGCTTACGTTTAAATGGTATAGTGGCATTTGTTTAAAGATCTAAGTATTTGTAGTGATTAAGAGAAGGCGTGTGTACACAGTACAGGCGGACAAAAATTAAACAAAAATGTTTTGACATAGACTGTCCCTAAAAAAACGCCGTTTAATTTTTATTGAATATCTTCTATGTAATGACATAGACCAGCTATAGCCCCATATAGTTTCTCAAAAATGGTTAGTGTTATGAAAAAATGTGTGAAAACAATTTTTCTAGAAAGTTGCATGATCTCCAATTTTTGTCTGACATATTTTATCATAAAACTAACCGTTTCGCTGAAAAATACAAAAAAAAAACATTTTTGCAACCTTTGACCTTGAATAAAAATTTTGCATACAATGGGATTGATGGGGACTTTTCACAATTTCGTAATGATGGTGTCCCTAACATCTATGTAAATTTTCAGGAATTAATGAAAGGCTGCCCCTATTTTTGGGCTTAATTGACCGGATTACTACAGTTTTATCATGTATATAGATATATATTATTATGTACATACACAGACTATATACAGTTATATTATGTGTTTAAATATTTATATTAACTTATATTGTTCATTTGTGTGTTTCTAGCTCAACAAAAGCGTGCACGGTGAAGATATGCCGTACGTCTTCGGGATACCTCTCGGTGGAGCCAATACTCATTTCCATTCGGAGTACACTCAGAAGGAAAAGCTGCTGAGTGAGGTGATGATGAGATTGTGGACGAACTTCGTGAAGAATGGGTTAGTTTTCATGGTTTTTTGGGGACCCAAAAGAGTAAAAACGGGATCTTATTAGTAAGACTCCGCTGTCCGTCTGTCTGTCACCAGGCTGAATCATAGGCACCGTGAAAGTTAGACTGTAGATGTTTTTATACATGATGTATTTCTGTTGTATCTTTATCAACAAATATCAAAAATCATCATCATCATAATTTCAGCCAAAAGACGTTTACTGCAGAACAAAAGCCTCTCCCAAAGATTGCCACAACGAAAGGTCCCGGGCCGCATTCATCCAGCGATTGCTCGCGACCTTCACCAGGTCGTCGGTCCACCTCGTGGGGGCCGCACCAAGTTTCATCTTCCGGTACGTGGTCGCCACTCTAGAACTCTTCTGCCCCAACGGCTGTCAGTTCTGCGAGCTATGTGCCCTGTCCACTGCCACTTGAGTTTCGCTATTCGGTGAGCTATGTCGGTTACTTTGGTTCTCATGCGGATCTAATCATTTCTGATTCGTTCTTGCAGAGAAACTCCGAGCATAGCCCTCTCCCTCCATTGCTCTCTGAGTGACATGGATCCTGTAAAAATACCTGGATAAAAATAAATACATAAGGCTCTAATACAACAAAGGTTTTTTTTGCTTTATATTATTAACGCTAACTTGTATACGATTGAAATATACAAAAAACAGTTAGTTGTATAGTAGTACGCAGCAATTCGAGCCTACGAAAGAGACAATCGGCTAGTTTCGGTTTCGTAGAGCGTTGTCTCTGCTGCACACTGCCTACGTAAGCATTAACAGTCCGGTATTGGTCAAAACTTGATCAAAATGTTGAGAAATGCAAGTATGAAGTTCGCATTTTTTACCCGGACGAAGTCGTGAACGCAGCTAGTATAAAGTAGCTTAAGTTTCTCATTACATAAGCTATCTGCCAGTAAAGTCCGGTCTAGCTGTTCCTGAGATTAGCGGGGACAAACAAACAGACAGGCAGACAAAAAATGTAAAAAAAATGATTTGGTATATGTACCGTCTATACATACATATGCATTTAGTAAAAAGCGGTTATTTTTATATTACAAACAGACACTCTTTGCAATATAAAAATAACCGACCTCTGAAGCAATATTATTTAATTGTAATAGACGTATAGATAATATGTGTAGCATATTTATGTACAACATGAGCCTTATTCTTAGAATATTAGGCGTTATATTTTCCAAATATGAGTATTTACATGGATTTAAGTTTATCGACAAGCCGAATAAAAACTCAAACTCATCCACTCTGTAATAAAAACAACCACACAGAACAGCCTCATACATTATTCAAAAATGCGTCAGTTTCAGGTAGGATTACACGAGCGATAATAATACATTTACATTCCGAATAAAACGTTAACGAAATGGTAACACACAATTTTCGGGGTAACCTCGGTGTCTGTGATGTATTCATTTTCGAATACCGATGGAACTTTTGTACGAATATGGTAATGATTTCATTGGAGAAATTTCATATGTATTTTTATTCACATTATATTATTTACATAGTTTTTTATTGTAATGAAAGTGGCAAAGAAGGATGCACTTCACATTGATGTTAAATGATGACTGTAGCCTATACACACTAACACAAGACCAAGGTCAGAATGCAGATGCGTTACCACTCCTGAGGCCTAAGGTGTTTTATCCCTGTGCCGGAAATTACAGGGCTGTACATTACCACCTGACCGCAACACGACAGTGTTGAACATTACCATTTAGCGGCAAGTATATTAGGTAATGCGCTGGTGCCTACGCCCGCGAGCTTCGTCACTGGAGCTCGACGACCAAAAGTTGGTAGGTTGGTAGGTACCAAAGTTGGTAGAGACACTCAATAATACTGGTGACAGGTAAAAAGTAACGTTGGTAGAACTCAATGGATTGATTTAGAAGACTAGGCGCTCCCGTATTTCTCATATATCTCCATCTAACTGATAGTATATAGCGCTACCTTAAGCTGAGCCTCTTTGCATACGTCACTTGCCCGTTGAAGTGGATAACCGCCGCCTCAACGTAAGCCTATACGTCTAATGAGAAATACGACCCATGACGTATGGTATGCAGATCAAACAACTTTACAACACTATGGAACTTGCTTTATTGGCACTTGTGTAACATGAAAAACATTTTAATTGAAAGTATGTATGTATGTATCTTCACGCCAGGTCCCTAACGGGGTAGGCAGAGAGTGTAGAGCGCCAGACATCCCGGTTCTGACAAACCTCTCGTGCCTCGTCTACCTTCATCGTTCTCTTCATACATGCACGCCGATTCCTAAGACTTTTGACCCCACCATCAGACAGAACTCGACCTATTTGGTCATGGTAGGTCAATCTTGGTCTTCCTGGGCCTCTGCAACCATTTACATTCGCATTGTATATCTGTTTAGTCATTCGCTCATTCGACATTCTTTCTAAATGCCCGAACCATCGGAGCATACCTTTTTTTCATTTTTACACCGATACTATCAGTGTATACTACTACTTTATTGAAAATCATCCGATAATAATCCGAATGACAACTCAAATGCACCTACTCTGTAATAAAAATAACCGCACAGAACAGCCTCATACATTATTCAAATACGCGTCAGTTTCAGGTAGGATTACACGAGCGATAATAATACATTTTCATTCCGAATGAAACGTTAACAAAATAGTAACACACAATTTTCGGGGTAACCTCGATGTGGTAATGAAAATAATCATTACCACATTTATTAATTATTTTTATATTTTCAGGCTCAGTTCATCAAAGAATTGATAAATAGCGTGGTCGAACATCTAAAGATCATAAGTTAATTTTTATCAACTTTAGTATTTATGGTATGTTTTTAGGTTTTCGCGAGCTGCACTCATTGAAACAAAATTAGTTTTCGGATTTATCTCGCGTGTATAAAATTATTATTTAAAATCGAACACGTTTCGGTCGCTTTTCAGCTTCCGTGGTCTCGGCCAGTCTGAGGTGACAAATTGTCTGACAGGAGTTTGAAAAATTATTATGTGCAGCTACCTCCATCTATTTCGCAAACGTCTTGCGTAGCGTTCAGGATTAACACAAAAGTTACTAGTTGTATCTTGAGGTCTTACAAACTGTTGGGGTTGGGCTTAGCCGCTTGAGATAGGATCCCATGTTGTTGACAATCGCCAACCATCTTCTCTATTAAAATTTGGATGTTTTTTTAATCTCAATAGTCTCGCGAACTATTCTCGGAATTGGTCTGTGTACTGTAGCGAGTATTCGAGTTTTGTCAAACCGAATATTAATTATAATGAGTTGGTTTGTCCGCTATGTGATCACAGATTGCAGACCTCCCTGCTCTACGGTTTTAATATCAGCAATATGTTCTTTAATATATGTATTTTTTATTATACCTATACGCACTTAAATCTACGTTTCGGGTTCAAGGGCGCTTATAATAAACTAGCTGTTGCCCGCGACTTCGTCCACGTGGATGTCGTTTTATAAATAACTAAGTTATTTAATATAAAAGTCTATGTTCTTTCTCAAAGTCAGCTCTATCTCTGTACCAAATTTAATTAAAATCGGTTCAGTCGTTTGGACGAAAGGTAACAGACAAACAAATAGACAGACGGACAGAGTTACTTTCGATTTTATGATATAAATATAGTAGGGAAGTAGGGAAGTAGGGATAGATGGCGAATTTATTAATATAAATTCGGCCAATTCCACTGGAATTTTCCGTTTGAATGTTTATTTCTAATGAATTCGGGCTTTAAAAGCATCTTAATTTTTGCAAAGATTGTGTTTTTAAATTAATTATTTGCCCCACAAATTACCTCTCTTCCCACAAATTGTCTCACTTTTTTTCATGCATATTTTATACTAACCGCTTTCCATCTATATACATAAAAGCGAATGATTACTCTCTTAAATAATTTATAATTAAATTTTGTGTTTAAATTTTTGTACAGGTTTTCTTTAGCACTTCACCCTAATGAGCCATTTTTGGGATTGATATTTTTTACTAAATTTCGTAACAACAAGTGCAAGGTGTCTCAAAGGAGATGTTGCGAGCTCGGCCCTGGTTCATACATGTCCTCAAAACATGGGTAAATTAAAGAAGAATCCAAAAAAAATACAACTAATTTATTCAAGAATATATTTTAAAGTTACAACCACATTTAATTCAAGCGATTTTATCATTTTCAACTGAAACATGGCGGCGATACAGCCGACACTTGGGATCAATCGATTTTGATAGTATTTAGAAAATATTACTTTTTTCTCCAAGTTCTATAATCAAAATACAATTAAAAAAATGAAAATGTCAAAATGACATCGACCGCCATATTCGCCATGTTAGTTTTGAGTTGCAATTGTAACTGCAAATTATGTTTTGTAACTGCAAACAAAGCTAAGTAAGTGAAAATATGCATTAAAAAACGTTTTTATATTGATTTTGCCTGTTTAATGATATTGTGTACAATACATGGCCGGAGGTCCATACATTTTTGCAACATCTCCTTTGCATAGGAATTCTTTTAAGCACGTAAGTGCTACCTAAAGCGGATTTTGTGCGGTTGATATAAAGAGCAATACGGGCCACTGGCCGCAGCGGACCGGAGGGGAGTAGCCATAGCGTTTATTACCGATGCAAAACAGTCTGTAGCGTCACATTATTAAGCGTTAAAATATAAACATCTGGACAACGACGCAAGCTTAGCTTAGCGTTGCGTCGTCAGTTGTTCCGTAACCCTAGTGCCGCGCACACGCACCTCAACCCGCCTAAAGTAACCGCAAATATGTAACTGTGTAAATTCCGCATTATATGATGATCACCCACATGGGACTTCTCATTATCCATCTCCTACAACCTGAACACGCAATAACCTTCACATTGGCAATATCACCCAAGAATCCCTGAAAGTCTGTCGTTTTTTGCGGGGGGAAATGCGTGCGACACACATGCACACTACAAAAATCGTCTATAACTACGAAACTCACACCTTGACTTTAACGAAATACAGAAACCATTTCACGCATACATTTAAACATCTAGGCGACAGGTATAGGCCCATTTGGGTTTGTACTTTGACAGAGGGGAAAGCTTGCATACGGCTACTCCCTTCCGGTGTTGCTCTATGGGTTGATAGTATGAATGATATAGATACAAACATGGTTGGTTTAAGGGGAAATTTCGTAACTCTATACATTTGTAGCGCATTAGTAGTGTGGTGGTAACATTGCACGCGTGCGGAGCCGAAGGGATGAGCCGCTAGTCAATAATAATTTATTAAAATTTATTTAATTGCAGGTCACCAAACACACAAAGCTTTAACGAATACAAAACATTCGACAAGAAAATCTGGAATCAATACAACGTTGAATGGCCGGAATACAATGTAGCCCATCAACCATACTTGCGAATTGGTAAGTTGGAAATATCTATTTCAATCTGTTTTTTTTTATATAATGGAAGTGGCAAACAAGTATGCAGTTCACATTGATGTTAAGTGATGACTGCAGCCTATAGACACCCACTCAAAGACCAAGTTCAAAATGCAGATGCGTTACCACTCCTGAGGCCCACGATTCGCCGGTTACGTTTTGGCCCATGTAACAGGTGGCGAGCCTGTTGACATCTCTGGGCACATTACCAAACTTCGAGGTACTGAGAAATTTCCAGAAAATGGAAAAATTCGAATAGAACCAGAGATAAAGGACTTCATACCATTATCTCTTATAAACCACGACCCGGAAATCGAACCCAGGACCTCAGCGTAGTAGTAGTGGCCTGCTACCACAAACCGAGGCAGTTATATATATATACATTTCGAATATTTCACTGGTGGTAAAGCTCCAGTGAAGGAGCTCGAGGGCGTAGGCACCACCGCATTATCTAATCTATCTGCCGCCAAATGTTAGTGTTCAGCATTATCGTGTTCCAGTTAGATGGTAATGTATGGCGTAATAACTACCACAGAGGCAAAAGGTCTTAGTCCTCAGGAGTGGCAACTCATCTGCACTTTGACCTCTGGTTATTGTGTAGATGTTTATAGGCTTCAGTCGTCACTTAACATCAATGAGAACTGCATGCTCGTTTGCCACCACCAAATAGAAACACTACAATAATTAACTAGCATCGAAATACTCGTGTCATACTCGTGAACGGGTGCTGTTGGTAGGGACTGGTCTGTTCTGGTTTGCAGGAGCTACATCACATTTAGTAGATAGCAGTTTATTTGCATCTATGCTATGGACGTTCACATTATTTGATTTTTCACGATAATCTGTACTAGATTTAAGCTCTCATTTAAAAGAGCTCTTACTGAGTTTGTTGGGTAGCGGAGTTCTTCTCAGTAGTGACTGCACTTGGAACTCTGCTAAGTAAATAACTTTGATCTTGACGAATAAGTTTTTCTTTTTCTTCATTTATCATCATTGAAGGAATTGAAAAATTTTGTGATTATTATGTTTTAACTAAGTAGTTTAGATTCTTATTTTTAATTTACTATTAATACATGATTTTGATTTTACTATATGTAATGGTTATTCACTCTAGGTGTTTTATGATTTATTGACGTTTTGAAAGTATCTGTAAAGATCTATTCAAAATAAAAATATTTTCTATTCTATTCTATTCTACATTATTCCAGACATGCCACCATACATAAGCAGTCTATACAGATCAAACTACACCAGATTCTGGACGGAGACGTTGCCGTACAAGGTGAGAAGGTTCGTCGTGGATCCACTCTTCGAGTTCACGCCAACGCCGACCACTCAGAAACCGAAGACTATTCACCGATCACAGATTACTGGTGAGTTCATATTTACAAAATATCTTCATAACTAAAGGACTTATTTCACGACACGGAATTCAGGATACGATAGCAAGTGTGTAGTGTAATAACATTTAGGGAGTTAGGACCCTAATTAGGGCGACGGGAGCGGCCCGTGTATTTGTACTGTGATTGAGTTAGGGCGCTGTCGACCGGATAGTGTAATAAGCGGCAACCCAGCGCGAGGCCACGCCCACCCTTTCTGCCGGACTCTGAACACCGTGTCGTGTAATAGCCTTTTAAATCACTTCGCTGAACTGGTATCTGGTCAGAAAGTCACTATGCTTGCGGTACCAGTGCCGTGCTCTTTTGGCTTCGATTGGATCCCAAGGCCGAGGGATAAGCGCTTTTGGGATTGTTCCAATTTTATGATTTCGTAATTTATTTAAAAAATATATATTTGTGGAATTGGAATTTTTTTTTTAGAAATTACGAAAATGTCAATACAATTTTAATAATAAAATTTTAAGCACAAGAGTCACTATGGTAGAGGCATATTTTTATTATTTAACTCAAATGGAAAAAGCGACTCTTTTAAGTCTCTCGTATGTCTGTCTGTCTGTCTATCCTTCTGTCACAGCCAATTATATGAAAATATTACGCTATTTGCAAATTTTACGAAATTGCCTAAACTACACACTAAGTACCTAATACTCGTACCTACCTATATGATTTATTTGATATGATTAATACAAAATGAAAATTGAATAAACGTAATGAATTATTTGCAAACATTTCCAGATGTCTACGCAACATCATTATTTGTACCAGATACTCTGAACTTAAAACAACACAATCTTGAGAATTAAGCCCACCACAAAACCACTCTCACAAAGGATTAAATACAAGGGTCATCCATACCGATTGTGCTTGAGATAATCTTTATCGTCTGAGTACCCATTACTGAAATGACTACCCAGATAAATTGCGACCTAAATGAACTGATATTTTGTGTAATGCCCGAACTGTTTTAGGACTAGGCGTGAAATAGATGCGCTTTATCATGATGATATACCAAAAAACCTTATTTTTGTCTGTTTTTCCTTGAATAGGCAAAGTTTTCTTGTGTGCCATGAAGTGGCAGTCAAGCGTACAATTCACATTGATGATATTTTTTTTTTTTTTTTATGTAATGGAAGTGGTAAACAAGCCTGCAGTTCACATTGATTTTAAGTGATGACTGCAGCCTATAGACACCCACACAAAGACAAAGGTCAAAATGCGGATGCGTTACCACTCCTGAGGCCTAAGGTGTTATGCCTCTGTGCCGGAAATTACAGGGCCGTACATTACCACCTGACCGGAACACGATAGTGCTGAACACTACCATTTAGCGGCAAGTATATTAGGTAATGCGGTGGTGCCTACGCCCGCGAGCTCCGTTACTGAAGCTCTACTACCAGTAAAATGATAATGATGATAAGTGAATAATGAAAACTAGAGATTGCCATGTTGTGGGCATGTTTTGCAGTTAACACTGCGGAGGCCTAAGTTGTTCTGTGTCTATGCTGGAGATTATTGCGTTGAACACTTTTTTTTTTACGGCTAGTAGATTAGGTAAGCCTACGTCTTTGACCTTCGATACTATAGCTCTACCACTAGTCATTGTGCTGAAGATAAATGTTCATCGTTGGAGTAATTTCTCTTTCTGAGTAAATTCAAGAGTAAACAAAAATAAGTAAACAAAAATCTGAAATACTACTATGACTACCAAGATTAAAAGTGGTTAGGCCACTTTTATCTTGGTAGTCATTTCAGATGAACTAATTTGTTTTACAATGCCCAAATTCTATTGAGAAATGAACATTTTGTCGTGATGATAATACAGAAAAAAACATCTATTCGAGTTAATCTAATTAATGTAGGTACATTACTCGAAGTAGTAGGTAAATTATTCAGGCACCCGTTTACACTATTCTTTTAGCAACTTTGTTATTAAGTATATATATATATATTGTACTTTTATAATGCAAATTGTTCAGTAAGACTAACAATGCAATACACAGTTCTCAACATAATAGAACAGCAATATTATTTTACGTTTAATTTAGCAGAGCTAAAATTTTCTAGAAACTGTATTGTTACTCAAATTTATATTTTAATGTAAGAACTCGTCAAATTAAGAGCACGAGTGCACAAAAAGCTCACGTCGCGCAGTTTTTAACCAAAAGAATTTTAAAATCCTCATAACAAGCACTGAAAGCAAAACCGGGTATTCCACACACAACTTCTCTAGAATTTCAACTTGTAAAACATAATCCCACAAAGTAATTTGACTCATACACTGTTGTAATAAGGTCTGTTATCTATTCGCAGATCCCATCAGAAAAATATGGGCACCGCAAGTGGTCAACCCGCATTACAGCCAGACATACGGCAAAGTGCGTCCATACTCGCAACCCGAGCGCCGACCGGACACAGATATGATATACCGTGAAATACAGTCAATAAAAACGCCATCTCGACCCGTGCCGCCTGGACTAATGGAAAAAACCACACACACGACCGCAAAGCCACAGCCAATGCCCGTTAAAACGTCGAGCGCCACAATAACTCTTATCGTATCACTCGGCGTCCTTTTCCTCGCAGTCAACGTGAGTATATGCGCCATATTATATTTAAAAAAGCGTAAATTACGATTGCGTGAGAGAGCCCTTGAAAGCGCTCGACATTCGCGCGCCGAGATCGGGGAAGTGGACATAATCGGAACGAAGAGTTCTAAAGAAGACAAGAGCGCTTTGCAAACATTCAAAAACGGCTGCAGTGTCATCAAGTCGATGGGAATAAACAAAATGCGCAACAGCAAAAAGATTAAGAAAAAGGAAGTATGTAAAACACCCAAGTCAGATGATTCGGGCGGATTCAGGGAAAGATTTCAATTGAGAAGACATTTGTCGACGAGCACTTTGGACGCGCATACAAAAGTGAGGGACTGGATCACTAATGAGGTAATGCATAGATGTTCGCCGAGAATACTAAGGAAATCGAATTCTGATTTGAACGAAAAGGATCAAATAAGTGTGAAACCTTTTACGAGATCAGAAGAATTATTATCTGAATCGAGAAAACCTAAGAAAGACCAGATTCCTACGGATAATTTGAACCCAGACAATATTTTACTGTCTAAAACATATGCCAACAATAGAACAAAAACATCAGAAAAAACAACTTCAACCTCAGCACTTGGCTCTCATTCATCTATAACAAGTAACAAGCAATCTAGCAAAAACGCAGCAAAATCAAACGATTCATTAAAAAGCAAGGAAAGTGTAAAATCGAAAAAAGTATCAGTGGCGATAGACGCTACACCAGCAGCGCGAACGAATTCTATACTCAAACAAGAACCTATAGAAATTTTAAAATCATTTGACTGTGAAAAGAAACATTCCAATCATGAAAATGTATTACAAAATTCTAAAACAGAAGAGGATTTGAAACATAATGTAATTGAAATAAAACGTGATGAATCACAGAAAATATTTACTAACGAAGTCACGTTGTCATTGGGGAAAGAAAAGCCGTTACGAATATTACATAAACATTCCTGTTCAGATCCTGTGACGGACGTTAATTATGAGTTATTGAAAGAAAAATTACAGCGCGAGGCTGAAATTCTTGACATACTTCCCCCTGTCACCTTTAGAAATGAAGTAAATATGACATCACGTGATGAAAAACAAGCACATCCTTTATCTCCCGAAGAAGCTTTACTAACAATAAAACGAAGAAACTTTCCAAAAGTTCTCCCAGATTTACCGAAAGCGCAAAAGAGGCTGTCATTACAACCTACGACCTTGCAGACTTTTCACAGTTTTGTCGGTAGCACTGAAAGTCAATCAGATAGGCCAAAAATTCCACCGCAGCCTCCACCTAGGACCACAACTTTAGAACGACGTCTAGCGTATAAGAATTCCAAACCTCTGTCGTCTTTCGATGCGTCTAATATAAAAAAGATATCGGAAACGGGACCAATAGTTCAAAATTATGAGAATATTGACATGTTGTCACCATACCCTGACAATCAATTGCGTAACAAGTCGTTTGAAATACCCGTGGTAGTGCCATCAAAAGACAGAGAATATCCAAAAGTTATTATTGCTTCAAGTGATATTCCTGATTCGAAAATAATAATACAACCATCACCCAGCCAGGTAGACTTACCAACAAATATCCCGAGAGTGAGATTACCCGATGATTTTCACTTAGCAACTAATTCAAACGCTTCATTTTCCTCATTCTATTCTGATGATGATGACGATGATGAAATTGATGGTGATTTTCTCGATGATATAGCTGAAGATAAGCTTATTCAGGAATTAGTGGGAGGTGTAGAGTCACCGACAGAAATGGATGTACTAGATTCAAAAGGACCTGAAACGATATTTGAAAAGAAATTAGAAATTATACCCGTGAAAATAAACACAGCGCATGTACCAAAGAATAAAGAAGATTATGTTTGCATATCAGACTTGCATTTACCGGATGTGAGTGATTTGGAGAAGACAGCTCAAATTAAGCCAAATTTTGGGTTAAACAAATTACAAAGTAGGAGTGAAAGCATCCACAGACCACCAGAAAAGGCCGTCAAAGTGAAACAGAAACGGAAAATAAAACCTACAACTATTTTGGCCAGAAGTCCAAAAGTAAAAAGTGATAAGTGTAAAAGTATTTCTAGTAAATTAGAACATTCTACGTCTGGTTCGTCAAACGACACAGAAGCAAGTACTGGAACTGTGAGAAAAGTGGAGATTAAATAGATTTTTTTAATAGTTTTGTAAATAGCTAGTCTCAAAATATTTTATACGCAAATTCTTCATATTATTATTTTGTTCTCCATGCTAACAAGTCTCAAGTTCAGTTTTAGTTAAAATTTGTAAACTACTTTTGCATTTATAGTAATAAAACTGTGTAAATCTCCAATATACAAACATTTTACATATAATTATAATTATTCATCTTGAAAGCAGTTTAAAAAACCGCAGACATTAATTTCTGTTTGACACGTGTTCAGTTATCCAATAATCGTGTAGTTTAGCTTAATGTACGTCTTTCTATGTATATTTAAGATGTACCTTGCTATATGATAATTCGTAAGTCAATGCATTTCGAAAATAAATCCACGTTTCTATATTAAGTTTTTTACTTTATGTGTACCTGTCGAAGAAAATTGCATTTGAAAAGCAGAAAGATAGAAACAATGGTGGAAATCCAAGGCTGGCCGTATGCAACTCCCTAGTGTTGCAAAAGTTCACAATCAACGTCAAACACTTTCCATCAGGTGACCCGTTTGCTTGTCTGTCAACCTTAAGGCGCGGACCCACCGCAACGCACGAAAAGTTTACGCACGTCTTCGCTTCGCTTTAAATGAATATTTATGTGGTAGTGTCCATTGCAACCCACGAAGAGGCTGCACATGAATTGACGACATTGATACACGCGCGGCTATCTCGAATAGGCGGTTACACAGCTCAACGCTATCAACGTGGGTCTATATTTCCACTGGAAGTACACGAATATGGCCCACGACTATGCACAGCTCGCTTAACTATCCTTGGATTGCAGTGGGACGTGCGTAGCCTCCGTGCGCCGTGCCACGTCACGCTATACATTATTCGTGGGCCTTCATGTACTCCAGTGGAAAAATTGACCGACGTTGTCAAACAATTTAAACACGCAGCTAAAATGCGCCGCGTGTCCGTGCACAGCATGCGTCCCAATAGGCCCGCGCTTTTATAACATAAAAAAAATATGAGTCGTCTTAAAACAGTTGCAGGTAATTAAAAGATACGTTCCTTAGACTGTCATATTATTATCTATCCGCTGTAGTACTAACGCGTCATGACCATCATCATATATTTGATATAGGTGCATTCTCTGTGTTACTACTCAAATGCTACATTGTAAGACAATATGAAATTGCAATATCCCATTGTATCCAACTCCAGCAATAACATCATGAAACTAAAACGATGATAAAAGCTACCTTATTACAGCTACTTAATTACGCTTTTATCTCCGCTACAATGTAATGCTATTTTGAACTGTATGCTTACTATGAGCTTTGTATTAAAACAAACATAAACATTACTTCAGACACAATATTTCGTAAAGTAGTTAAACAGAACTCGTTAACGGCTACAGTAGTTTATACTGCTACGCTGAGGTCTTGGCTTCAATTCCCTCGTCGGGGATCAAGTGCTTTTGAAATTTTTACACTTTGGGAAGATTCCCTCGGAGTTAAGCCACACCGCGGACACTCCGCCAAAATTCCATAGAAACGCTTAATTTGGTCTTTATTACACAGACATCAATCAGTGACGTCTATTTATACATGCACCTGTGTGCGTAGCACGTAAAGAATACTAAACGTCGCCCAAAAGAGGGGAGGAGGTTGTGTGAAGCGGGGAAATCGGGCGGGACGTCGAAGTGCCCATTCTTTACGTAGTATTATTACATATTCTCTGGTTTAGCATAAACCAACACGGGCCATCGGTCGCGGCAAACCAGAGGGGAGTAGCCATATGCAGGCTTTCGCCTCTGTATCACAAGCACAAGTGTTCTTATACCTGTCACCGAGATGCTTAAATGTGTGCGTGAAATTGTTTATTTCGTAGTAATAGACGATTTTTGTTGTGTGTGTCAGTGTGCTACTCCCCTCCGGTCGGCTGGTAGCCCGTGTTGCTCTATGGAGTTTAGTGATATGCCCTGACGACGTGTCCGGGATCATTAGTTCACAACCTTTCGACGGCCCGGTTAGTCCAGCGGTGTGAGATGACCGTTTGATTCGAAGGGTCGCGGGTTCGATCCCCGCACCGGGACAAATGTTTGTATGGCCTACAGATATTTGTTTCGGGTCTGGGTGTTTGTGTATGTGTTGTATGTGTACAACGGCACCCACGACACAGGTTTATACCTACTGTGGGGTTGTGAGTGTAAGCGTATTTTATTTTTTTTGCAACCTGAGATAAAACGTAATTGATAAATCGTGGGTGTTTGCATGTGTATTTGAATGCTTATCTCTGCTTATCCCTTTTCACGAATTAAACAGAAGTTCATATTTAATTCATGTGATTCAACCATACGTTTTTTCAGAGCTATGTAATAGGTAGTAATTTTGGTGACATTAGAAATATTATTGCAAACGTGAGACACATGTAATGGAAATGGTAAACAAGCATACAGTTCACACTGATGTTAAGTGATGACTGTAGCCTTTAGACAAAAGACCAAGGTCAAAATGCAGATGCGTTACCACTCCTGAGGCTTAAGGTGTTATGCCACTGACCTGACCGAAACACGATAGTGCTAAACAGTACCATTTAGCGGCAAGTATTTTAGGTAATGCGGTGGTGCCTACGCCCTCCAGCTCCGTCACTGGAACTTGGTAGAGTTCCAGTAAGCTGAATTACAAGGGAAGTATGAAAATCCCAACAAAGTTAAGTTAGTTTTCTAATTACAAAAATCTGATGGATTCTAATACACTTTAACAAATTTGACTAACGAAATTTTTGGTAGACGAAAAATATACAGAAATTGTTAAAATCCGTGGATTAAAATGAAATTTTCACTAAAACCCTTTGTAGAATAAAATTCGTGAAATTAAACAATCTTTGTAGCGATCTCAGATCTATTATGGTACTTAAAACGTCGCGACTTCACCAAAACTTTCTTTGTACTTTGATCTTGTGGTATAATTGAAAAGAAATTGTAGAGTTACAACATTTTACTTTTGACAATGAGTGATTTATTTATTTTACTGTTCCAAGTAGTTTTCAAATGTTTTGACATTTAACTTTTAAAACAATTGCCATTAACACTCACTACACTGTTTATAAGACTCAGGTGGTGACGCAATAATATTCGACAGATACACTTTATTTATTAATATCTTACTTGAAGATGTATTGTGCATCTCGGTTTACATCATTTATGCCATAAAAAGACAATTTCGAAGTCGACTTGCTTACGATTCAAATTAATGACAGGCGAATACTCCATAGATATATCATTAAAACCAGAGGTTACGTGTTACTTCCCTTGAGGTTGAAGGTGAAATATGGCAGAAAAGAACAAAAACGTCTCATATTCTTTTTGTTTAGTCTTATCTTGTCCGTTTGTAAAAGACAGAATGAAAAAATCTGTTTATAGCTTATACCTATTTTAATTCTTAACTATTTTTGGATGAATATCTATTTTATTTGTAAGATTTACTTTGATATATTAATCAATGCACCAGTTGTTATTCACTTTGTTTCTTTGTAAATTGACAGAAATTTTTATATTAAATCAATTTTGAATCTTTAAATACTTCCAGGGCCATATTTGTTAATCTAAACGTTTTTTTTTGTTGCTGCTGAAACTTTTCACTCGTTGTGTACCAGATAGTTCATTTTTTTATTAGAAAAGTTGCCATGAAAAATATCATAATCAAATATATTCTGCAAATAAAGCATACAAACATAATTATATAATTAATATCGCGACCCAGTTAGCCCAGCGGTATGAGACGACCGTTTGATTCGAAGGGTCGCTTCGATCCCCGCACCGGGACAAATATTTGTATGGCCTACAGAATAGATATTTGTTTCGGGTCTGGGTGTTTTTGTATGTATTGTGTGTTTACAACGGCACCCACGACACAGGTTTATACCTAGTGCAGAGCTGTGATTGTAAGCGTATTTTATTTTATTTTCTCATGAAAAAAAATATTTTGGCAAAAAGCATAATTTTTCATGAAAAATACTTCCTCGCTTCCGCTTGTATCTTGAACCACAACCCAACGATAAAGTGTCAAACTCCTTTATCAACCACCACGAGTTTGTAATTGTGGGCTTGAAGACTCAGGATCTACCAATTAAGGTCACGAGTCTCCGTTTATGGACCCCAACTCATGGAGTCCCGATGGTTGAGTAAGTGCGGATTTAACTCAATTACAGACTCGAATTGCCAGAGTTCTGGTTGTTGCTTTATCTCAGAATAAGTTTTGGATATGACTCTGTGGCTGTTAAAAGGAGTTAAATTTCACGGGTTTAGAGATTAGCTTTGAAATTACCAAGTTTTATCCTAGCATTTTTGTGTCTACCGAACGCCAATTGCGGATTTATATTTTTTTTATGTGTACGAGTATAATGAAGTTGGCAAACTAGCATGCAGTTCACATTGATGTAATTTGATGACTGCAGGTGCAGTAGACACCCAGTCAAAATGACGAAACGGAAACTAATGAAAAAACGGATGCTTTGCCACCCTCTTTTTTGAGTTGACACCTTAATTGTTATGTTTCTGTGATAGTTATGGAACTGGTGGTAGAGCTCCAGTGACGGAGCTCGCGGGCATAGGCACCACCGCATTACCTAATAAACTTGCCGCTAAATGGTAGGGTTCAGCACTATCGTTTTCCGGTCAGGTGGTAATGTACGGTACTGTAATTCCCGGCACAGAGGGATAACAAAAAAAAGTTATTAGCAGGCCATACAATATTTTTATGCAATGGAGGTAAACCATAAAATTGAGTACCCATGTAGTATACTATATAAAGGTGGTATACTCATGTACTATAGAAATTGAATACAATATAAAGGTGGATGTTTTTGCAAACGTCTGAAAAGCTGCAAAATTCTTGTAATTATTGCAGTTCGACCAACCATTTATGCTTCTTTGCTTAAAAATTATGCAGCCTATAAACAATTTACCATTTTAAAGCATAGTATGAGTTTTCGCAAAGCATTGTATTTAATTGCATCATTCTTCTTTTATAATAAAATTCATCGCGGATATCAAAAGCGCTAACTTTCTGTCCTAAAAAATCCATTCGCTCCGCCCGCCGTCAACTACCTAACAAAACAAAAGGATGACTAAAATTTTCAATCGGAACTTTCAAAACTAAACGTTCCACAATTACTAGTCCCGAGCGAGTCCGTTTTCAACTGAAAACTTTTTGGTGAATTGTCAACTAAAGCTACGCACCCACTACTCATTCATGACGAGAATGCTGACGTGTCTTCAAGTCAAACGGTAATCAAATGCATATTATTTAAACAACAAAACGTTATCTAAACATATAATAAAACAGTAAAAGCCGCGTGTCTGTACATTGTATATATTTACGAAAAACCAATTGGGGGCGATGTTAAAATAGTATAAAAAACACTTTTCCATGATTTTAAATTTTTTGTCTGTCTGTTTGTCCCTTTGTCCAGGTTAATCTTCGAAGATACTGGACGGATTTGAATGAAACTTTTTGTGGTGTATAGATACTAAGCCTGACCAATACTTATGCTACTTTTTACTGCGGGAACATTACTCACTCCTACAGGAATCTCTACATTTAATTTCATTTTCCTAAACGAATAGTCCGTATCTATCAAACTTTTGACACATTATTTCATTTTTTTTGTGAGGCAATACGAACTTTGCCGGGTCAGCTAGTATAAACTATACGTTGAATAAGATTATACAGAGCGACATATTATTCCACTGTATAGGGAAACATAAATGAAAGTGGCTACGGCACAAAACTCGAAAAAAAAGTCGTACGTAGAGGTTCTCGAGTGTCGTATCAAAAGATGAAGCGTGGGCTACGAGGTGGACCGAAACACTGGTGACAATTATAGTTATGTAAGTCAAATTTTATTAATGTTTTTTTCGAAAAAATCTTTAATCATGATTTTGTCGTATCGAAAAGTGTACATTTGCCTTTAAATATTGGGTTCGAACACAAAAATCTACATTGGCGTGGAACTAACGTGTTCATAGACCGCAATTGTGTCCATTTCTTTGTAACTCCGAAATGCAATCTTTTTTAGATTTCATCATCATCATCATTTCAGCCAAAATACGTCCACTGCTGAACAAAGGCCTCCCCCAAAGAATGCCACAACGAACGGTCCTGGGCCGCCCTCATCCAGCGATTGCCCGCGACCTTCACCAGGTCGTCGGTCCATCTTGTGGGAGGCCTGCCTACGCTTCGCTTTCCGGTACGTGGTCACCACTCGAGAACTGCTCTGCCCCAACGGCCGTCAGTTCGTCGAGCTATGTGCCCTGCCCACTGCCACTTGAGTCTCGCTATTCGGTGAGCTATGTCGGTAACTTTGGTTCTCATGCGGATCTCCTCATTTCTGATTCGGTCTCGCAGAGAAACTCCAAGAATAGCTCTCTCCATCGCTCTCTGAGTGACCTTGAGCCTTCTTATGAGGCCCATAGTGAGCGACCACGTTTCTGTCCCATAAGTCATCACTGGCAACACACACTGATCAAAGACCTTTTTCTTGAGACACTGCGGTAAGTCGGACGAGAAGATGAACCGTAGCTTCCCGAACGCTGCCCAACCGAGTTAGATTCGGCGATTGACCTCTTTCTCGAAGTTGGACCGACCTAACTGGACCGTTTGTCCCAGGTATACATAATCGTCAACAACTTCGAGTGTAGTACCCTCGACCATAACAGGAGTGGGTGTAACATGGACATTTGACATGATCTTCGTCTTGTCCATGTTCATTTTAAGGCCCACTCGTTGGGAGGCCCTACTGAGGTCATTGAGCATTGTGCTAAGGTCTTCCAGGGTCTCAGCCATGACTACGATATCATCTGCAAATCGGAGGTGGGAGATGTACTCGCCGTTAATATTGATGCCGAGTCCTTTCCAGTTCAGAAGCTTGAAGACGTCTTCCAATGCAGCGGTGAACAGTTTCGGAGATATAACATCTCCCTGTCTCACACCTCGCTGCAATTGTATAAGTTTCGAGTTTTGATCCTGAAGCCGGACCGACATGGTGGCGTTTTCATACAAGCTCCTCAGCACCTCGATGTATCGGTAGTCAACTTGGCACCTCTGGAGTGACTGTAGCACAGCCCAAATCTCAACCGAATCGAAGGCTTTCTCATAGTCCACGAACGCTAGACATAGGGGCTGGTTATACTCTTCTGTCTTCTGTATAACCTGCCGCAGCGTGTGAATGTGGTCTATGGTGCTAAAGCCTTTACGGAAACCGGCTTGTTCGGGAGGCTGGAAGTCGTCGAGTCTGCGAGATAGACGGTTCGTAACCACTCTCGAAAACAGCTTATAGACGTGGCTTAGAAGTGCGATGGGCCTATAGTTTTTTAGAAGGGTATTGTCGCCTTTTTTAAGGAACAGTACCACCATACTTCTGTGCCACGCCTGTGGCGTTTTGCCCTCGGATATGACGGAATTGAACATCAACTGAAGAGCTTCTAATACTGGCCTTCCGCCTGCTTTCAGGAGTTCAGCAGTGATTCCGTCATCACCCGGCGCCCTGTTGTTTTTGAGCTGTTTGAGAGCCGTACTAATCTCGTCTAGACTGACGTCCGGGATATCTTCGGTGTAGTGTCGGGTCAGTCCGGCTCTAGGATCTGCTGCCGGACTGTTAACAGGTGGTCGTGCTGTCGTGTATAACTGTCCGTAAAACCGTTCGATCTCCTCTGCAAGCTCAGGTTTCGACGATACGATTCTGTCGTCCTCTGTCTTCAGCTTAGTGAGACGGCTTTGGCCTAAGGACAGATCTCTGGCGAACACTTTAGAGCCCTGGTTCCGCTCTATGGCTGCTTGAATACTATTAGTATTAAAGTGCCGAAGGTCGCGAGTCAATGACTTGGAGATCTGTCTGTTGAGCCGTCTGTACACTAAAGCATCTTCAGAGGACTTCAGAACCATACCTCGCCTCTCTTTCATGAGCTTGAGAGTTGGGCTGGAGATCTTTTTGGTCTTGTTTGAAGGGCGGGTCTTGAAAAACTTAGACCCCGCCGTCCGGACAGTTTCCACGAACCTGTTATTATAATCGTCCACATCTACGAACTCACTCAGGCATTCAAAGCGATTTTGTAGCTCGAGTTGAAAGCTCTCGGGGTTTTGGATTTGGGTCGGTGCTGGGCGGAGCGTAGACTTCATTAGTCGGGATCTTTCGATCTTGACATTTATATTCAGTGTGCCTCTTACCATTCGGTGATCGCTGCCGGTTTTTACCGAATTGATCACAGAGACATCACTGAATATATGCCGCCTTGTGGACATAATGAAGTCTATCTCATTTTTGGTCGCACCGTCAGGACTGATCCAGGTCCACTTCCGGCAAGCCCGCTTCTTGAAGAGAGAGTTCATCATATAGAGGCTCTCTTTCTCCATGAAGTCAGCCAGTGTCTGGCCCCTGGTGTTTCGTCGCCCATATCCAAATTGCCCCACTTTCAGCTCGTGGTCGCCTCGAACGCCCAATTTCGCGTTGAAATCCCCCATGACAACGTTGTAGTGGGTTTTAGAACTATGTATGGCTCGGGAAATATCCTCATACATAGTTTCTACCTCATCATCGGAGTGTGCGGAGGTCGGGGCGTAGACCTGTATGACCTTCAACGAATACCGCTTGGTTATTCTGAGTATAAGGTACGCCACTCTCGACGACACACTCTCGATCTTGACAACATTGTTCACGAGGGATTTGTGGACGATGAAACCGACAACACCCTGGGACAGTTGTTCGCCCTCCCGGAAATAGAGCAGGTTACCAGACTTGAGGGTTATCGAGTCCTCCCCCTGTCTTCGGACCTCAGATAACCCTATAATGTGCCATCGTAACCCGCTCAATTCTTCCTCTAGTTCCGCTACCTTCTCGTCGGTCCGCAGTGTCCGAATGTTGTATGTTGCCAGGGCCAATTGTCGTTGTTTGTGGTACCCTGGCATCTGCCGGAGATTCTTCGTACCCCCTGCCCCGCCCTTACCATGACCGGTACCACTATGGTCAGGAATAGCGGAGCCGCCGGGGACTAGGGGCCGTTTTTTCTTGTTGCGTCTCATTTGGAGGGAAAATGCCATAATCGCCACGCTTGGCATGCGGGTTGGCGATCGCAGTGGCGGCAATTTTACGCGGGACGCTGCTGCCCATCCCACGTACTTGTACCGCCCTGGTTTGACCGCCATTGTTCGGTGGACTGACTGCACTAGCGGAAGAATTCCTCTCCACCAGAAGGGAATTCTTGTGCTAGTGGGCGATGGGGTCGTCACATCCCGACGCCGCCAATTTTAGATTTGCATGAGACAAAACCTAACTCGTGAGTGTTTGCATGTATGTCTGAATGCTTATGTTTACTTTTGTTTTTAAATCCAAAAACAAACTAACATTCCGAGTATTATATTCCACATTTATAGTCGTGATCGTGGGTTCAAGTTCCGCCTGAAGTAAAATTTTTCTTTCCATTCTTCATATTATAACATAATTACAAAAGGACACGAGATTTAATTTTTTTCTATTTACGGTTGCCATATTTTAGTAGGAGTATCAACAATCTAGATGTTTATCGTTAAACCGTTTGTCCGTTTGTAAAAAAGGGAGTGGAACATTCTGTTTATACTTACTTTAATTCTTGATTGTTTTTGGACGAATTTTTATTTTATTTTTAAGGCTTAGTTTTACATCTTAATAAATGTATGAATTGTTATTCACATTTTTTTTTGTAATTTGACCTATCACAAGAGAATTTTATTATTTCCAAGTTATTAAATGAAATTTGATTTGATTTGAAAGGCTCAAAGGTCAATCAATATTAACCAAGTTTTTGTCGACTATAATGTTTGATAACTCACTAAAAAAAAATTACTGATAAAAGTAATCAAATATTGCTGACATTTTAAAAAATGAAACTCAATTTCGTTACCCATTTATTATACCAAAAAATACATTTTTCCCGGCAATTTTCTGAAACAATTTTTCGATTTTTAAAACGTGTACTATATATAGTCGACAACTTCGAGAGTAATTTGTGAATGTTATTTTTTGCCTTTACTACTGAGTTTCAGCCACGAAGCTCGAGTGCGTGAGTTTTACGCCATTAAAATATTGAAAAATGAAAAAAACATCTTACATTTGCTCTACGAAGTTCGGTGGCATATCTCATATTTTTAACTAGCTGTGCCCGCGACTTCGCAAGCGTGAGAATTTATGATTGTTCAGTATCTACCCGGACGAAGTCGTAGGCGCAGCTAGTATAAAAGAAGCTTAAGTTACTCCTTATTACATTTGCTATCTGCCAGTCAAAGTCCCGTCAAAATTGGTCCAGCCATTCCCAAGATTAGCCCTGCAAAACAGACAGACAGACAAAAATGGTAAAAAATGTTGTTTTGTATTGTTGTTTTGTTACATATACGTACCGTGTATACATACATATGGATTTAGTAAAAGCGGTTATTTTAATATTACAAACAGACACTCCAATTTGATTTATTTGTAGATAATAATAGTTTTTATGTAACAAATGTAGCAAACAATCATGCAGTTCACACACACGTATGATAAGTAAGGACTGCATCATAGAGACATTTGCACAAAAACCAGAGGTCAAAATGCAGATGTGTTGCCATCCCTGAGACCTTAGTTGTTATGCCTCTGTGATAGTCATTACAGGGACCATACATTACCATCTAACATGAACACGATAGTGCTGAATACTACCTACCATTTGGTGGCAGATAGATTAGGTAATTCTGTGGTGCCTACGCCCTCAAGTCCGTACACTACAACTTTACCACCAGTAAAGTTCTGAATATAATGCGCTTTGTGTGCATATGCCGCTATAATTTTAGACGATATTTTACAATTTGCAGCGTACTTCGAACACATTAAAATAAAGAATAAGGAATTCTCCTAGGTTCAAATCCAGTGTACGAGAATTTACAATAATCGCATCATATTTTCCCAAAACAACGACGCGGCGAACGACTCCCGTGCGGTTTGCAAACGTAACGGTCCTCTTTACTGTGTACGACACGGATACGACACGTTAGAACGTAGTCGAGTGAAGTTGAATTTAGGAAAACTTCAGTATCTCTACCTTTATTGAAAAAGTTTTTTTTAGTAGTAGAGTTCTAATGTAGCACTCGAGGCCGTAGACAGCACCTCATTACCTTATTTATCTGCCGCCATCGTAGTGTTCAGCACTATCGTATCCCGGTTAGATGGTAATGTATGGCCTCGTAATAACTATCCCAGAGACGTAATAACTAAGGTCTCAGGAGTGGCAACACGTCTACATTTTGACCTCTGGTGTCTATATGCTGCGGTCATCACTTGATATCAATTTGAACTGCACTCTTGTTTTCCACCTTCATTATATAAACTTACTTATCTTTTACGGATTTTTCGGGCGCATATACCTTAAAATGTAATGTATTTAAAAAAATGAAAATATAATATAAAATTATTTTAATAATCAACCCAACATTTTGGTCGTTTTTTAACTTCTGTGGTGCCGACTAAATTAAGATGACATTTTACATTCTTTATAGGTAAATGTTGAATAGGCAAGCTAATAAAAAAATCACTTGTTTAGGAGTATCATCAGTATGGACATCATTTAGTCATAATGGCACTTAATGGACAATGGACAAATAAAATCAATTTATTGGGCAAGGCACCTTTTATTTCTCATTGCTTCATTAAAGATTTAAAACGTATGAAAACTACTTCAAATTTAAAAAGACAAACTAAATTACCCTTAATTTATTACACACAATTTCTCCCGTTTAGATAGACATATGCTTAGAAAACAGTCTACATACCAAGATATAGCTAAAAAATCGCTATAAAAACATCGCAACATCTAAATGTCTTTCAAGAAAAATCGTTATCCATATTTTTCTAAGAATTTATCGTTTAAAGATATTGTGCGGCAAGACGGTCTCGGCGCAAAATAAACTTGTATTTTAAACATAGCTGCAGCCGCATACCAGTTTATAGTTTTTTCTCGCTAGCTCGGTTTTCTGCGGTATCGTTACGTCAACGTGTCGTGGACTATAAAATTTTTAAGAGCAAGGCGAAAAGTACAGGATCACCCCGAACTGTTATATATACATATTTAAAAAAACTTATTACAGGTATTTCTTATATGAGCCGTAATACAACAATGTTCAAATGGGAAAAAACTCATGATAAACGTGTCTAAGATATGTGAAAATTACTAAAGGAAGGTAAAAATACATATACTTCTATAGACCTTGGTAACGAAGAACAACTTTTTATTTGTTTTTTTTTATGTTATGGATGTGGCAAACAAGCATGCAGTTCACATTGATGTTAAGTGATGACTGCAGCCTATAGACACCCACACAGAGACCGAGGTCAAAATGCAGATGCGTAACCACTCCTGAGACCTAAGGTGTTATGCCTCTATGCCGGAAATTACAGGGTCGTACATGACTTTGGTAACCGGAAGACGATAGTGCTGAACACTACCATTTAGCGGCAACTATATTATAGGTAATGCGGTGGTGCCTACGCCCGCGAGTTCCGTCACTGGAGCTCTACCACCAGTACAGACTTATTGGCAGTTGTCGCACGTTGTCAATCTTTTTTTCATGTCAGCCACAAAAATTTAAGTAATATTGTGTTAACGTTTAAGATGCGAATCCATTATGCGCTCCTGGCGCGCGTGCCATGAACACACGCGCCAAGAGTGCGTTCCGCGGAACGCGCTCCAAATATTTGAATGATACCAACTAAGCGCGCATGGCGCGCGTGGCATCTGTTCCAGTGTTCGGTCGTTCAACATATCCATCGCACGGAACGTAAAGAACATACAAAATAATATCATGTCCGTCTCAACTTTTGGAAATGACACGGCCATACATTACTATCTAACTGGATTACGACAGTGCCGCCATTTGGCGGCGGATAAATTAGGTAATTAGGTGGCGCCTACGCCCTGGAGCTCCGACAATAATAAATAAAATAAAAATACGCATACACTTATAGCCCCACAATAGGTGTAAACCTGTGTCGTGGCTGCCGTTGTACACATACAACACATACACAAATATCCAGACCCGAAACAAACAACTGTAGGCCATATAAATACTTGTCCCGGTACGGGGATCGAACCCGCGACCCTTCGAATCAAACGGTCATCTCACACCGGTGGTCTAACCGGGTCATCAATGGATCTCTACTACCAGTAAATTGCGTGAAACTCATGTGTCCTTAAATGCATATATCGTATTATTATTTGCGTATATTCCATCGGCTGTTTGCATGTGTCCTTAAATGCATATATCATTATTTGCGTATATTTCAGATAGGCAAGTGAGTAAAGGCACTCCGTTACGTAGGACGTGAATATAGGTAGACTGCCTATATTTAAAAAAAAACCAATCGGATGCACTCTGGGAGTACCGCGCAGAAGTGAAAACTTGAAAATTAACGTAGTGCATTTCACCACCACTACCGCCGCCACCGCCGCCGCCGCTTCCACTACCACCCCTACTACCACGACCGTCGCCACTTTCACCTCCTCCATTTCTACCACCACCACCATGACAGCTGACATTGGGTCCCCAAAAGGTAGGCAGACGCAATTCCGGTCACGTCCGTCTTACGCATTTTAGATCGTCCTGACGCGAGTTTAACATCTTTTACCCATCACAAAAGTCTTAGAAATCGGCGTGAAGAGTATGATGAATATAGACGGGGCACGGGAGGTGTGTCAGGGGATATCTGGCGCATCACACTCTCTGCCTATCCCGTTAGGGTCCTGGCGTGAAGATAATAGATAATAAATAAATAATAATGGCAACCCATTCTATGTCCCACTGCTGGGCACGAGTCTCTCCCCTTTTTGGGGGGAGGCCTTGAGCTTACTCCACCACTCTGCTCCAATGCGGATTGGTGGAGGTGTTGGGTTAGTGGCCAACCCGCTGTCGGATGATTTCAAACCGCGCATAAGGCCTCCGACAAGGTTTAACGACTATCTATCGATAGCAACCGGGACCGATGGCTTAACGTGCCCTCCGAAGCACGGAAACGTGCATTTCATTTGCCACTAGCAGTCACCCATCTCACTACCCGACCGCGCCCGTAGTGCTTAACCAAGTAGATTGCTTATGATCTACACCAGCCGCCGGACCATGCGCGCTTCAATATACATATATAGGTACATAGAAAAAGAGCAAGACATCGCTTATGAAGTTTACATTTCAAAAAACACTTGGCCCATTTAAAATCGTGTTCATGCGTGCCATTATGTATCAAAGCTGTCATTGAAATAAGCGCATCAATTCCGATGAAAGTCCGACAGAATATCAAATTGCAGCGTAATGGTTGAAAACGATGCCACTTTTATATGTCAGAGTTCAATAGAGCGTACAGATCATATTTTCAGTGATACGTGTCGATAAAGCGTGAGTAAGCATTATTACGTTCCTGTTAAGTCGTTATATTTCATTTTTGTACAATTTTATACACGTTAACAAAAAAGACAACAGATGTGAGCAAAATGAAACAACAAAGGTCAGCGTAAAAATAAATTTTGAAGATGTTTCTCTACAGGATGTTGTATTTCCCTTAATGTAACTTACTATTGTGTGAAATGTAGATAATAAAACAAGAGCGAACAAGATTCAGTTCATAAATATAATGAGAAAATTGAAATGAAAAGCAGAATGCGTGCGTCTTATACCTTTTATTCTGAACTAGCTGTTGCCATCGGCTCCGCCCGCTTGTAAATCACTTTTCGCTTAACCTGTGGATACTCATCAAACCGACCCATGACAACCTTCAGGATAAAAACTATCCTATCCCACCAAAAACATTTTTATGTAAAAATGTTGCCAAGACGAGTCTAGTTTGCTTATCCTGTGAAAAAGTTATCAGATATCGTATAAAGCCAAGCTCCAAAGACTACACGCTCTTAACCTATACATTTGCGACCTACTTTACTAGACCTAACTTCACATACTCAACATTTTAGTTAAAACGTGTAGCTTGGCCGTTTTGCTACCGTCACTTAGATTTCATAGGCATTACTATATCTTGAAAATTTTAAGTATCTGGCATAATCCAAACCAAAGTTACGAGGGTTCAAAAATACGACGAAACGTTTCGAGAAGAGGTAGGTAGTGCCCTTGCGCTTCGATTGGCTCGACTCTTGACGGAGGCACTACCCGTGCCCCCAGATGTGTTAATCCAAGTTACTCTCTATGTGTGTGCCAAATTTCATGAAAAACGGTACAGCAGTTATTGTGTAAAGGAGTAACAAACAAACAAAAGGCCAGAAGAAGCCGAAGCAGAGGGGGCCAGCCCCGGTGCTGCGTCCGCGCCGCGCGCTACGCGTGCGCGACGGTCAACTGATAACAAACAAAAAAACATACAAACTTTCACATAATATTTATATTCACTCTGAATCACGAGAAAAGATTTGGTCAGAAGCGTTACTATCATACAAATTACAACTATTAGTAGAATCAAAGCCGTGAATGACAAAAGCACTTTTCATTTCCTTTTGCTTTTATAAACTCTTTGTAATATAGTTCTCACTTACCATCAATGTAAACTTCATGCTTGTTTACCATAATCATTTCACGAACAAAGATGTATTCATATCATTTTTTGATGCGGTAAAACCAAGAGAGACGCAGTGAAGCCTGAAACTGAAAGAGTCGTCAAATAATGTTGATATTAAAATTTACTCTGTTTATCAGATCTGTAAAGAGCGAACATCCGATATAAAATACACGAAATGGCCCCCGGATCGCACCCGAGGCGAACGTTCCCGGTTTTTATCCGCCTTTAATTGTCCTCTGGGGGTCTATTCCCAACCACCAAAAAGTTTTCCAACCTGTCAGGCGATGGTAAGTCGAGTTTTATAATTTCGAAGAATTAAAGTTTTCTTTATTGGTATATAATGCGAGAATTTCAAATATATTATTGTACTTTATGTACTTCTTTTGCGTTTTACTGCATGTTGCAAAACTTATATGCATAAACAGATTAAAACTTGATAAATCTTTTTATTTTGTCGCAAGAAATAGAGATGAAAAAATAACAGAAAACTTTATATTAATGATGAATATTATAAATCTGATAAAATGGTCTGTCTCCTGTCTGAGTAGTTCAAAGATGTAAATTTACAACCACTAGCTTGGAATTAATTCATAATTAAATTGCTTGCAATACATTTTTTTCTTTTAAAAAAATGAGATACCATTTTTATCAGTTTATTAAATACGAGTAAGTTGGTTGGAAATTATTCCCTCAATTAAATTGACCTCCAGCCTTGGTGTAACGTCCACTACATAACGAGTGGACACTGAGGTAGTACTTGTCTAGTACAGAAGATGAGATATAATAATAATGGTAACCCATTATACGTCCTATTGCTGGGCACGACTCTCCCCTTCTTGGGGGAAGGCCTAGAGCTTACTCTAGCACGCTGCTCCAATGCGGGTTGGTGGAGATAAGGGTTAGTGGCTAACCCGCTGTTGGATGTTTTCAAACCGCCCATAAGGCCTCCGACAAGGTTTTAACGGACATACAACCGCGCTGAATTGCAGAGACAAAATGTTTAAACGAGTTGCCCTATATAAGTTTCCCACGTTCACCTCGCTTTGGTGGATGATCTTCATTTTTCTTCGGAGCAACATTATATACAGTTCCTTAACAACCCTATTTCAGACTCCAACCAATATTAATTAATTGTATAAAGAAGTTTGATAATCTTTTGCTATTAAATTTGATGAAATTCACAATTTAACGTTCATACATTGAAAATAGACCCCCTGATGATACCAGGCAGATTTATTCAATGTTGTTTCAAAACAAATGGGCTTGCAAGCGCCAAGTCAAGATGTATGAGCTCGAGTAATGGAAGAAATATTTATTAAAACTACTGCACATCGTTGCATTACAAAGCTTACAAGGTTTCTGATGTGAAAAACTTCTAACTTCTTTTTGTGATGGTACCATTGAACCAGCGACCGTTTGACCGTAACCGACACCTCCGTATTTTGTTTAAATATTTATTTCTGTTGGCTCTCTATAAGTGCCTTTTTATGTCATGAAGTGGCAAACAAGCATACAGTTCACATTGATTCTAAGTAAATACTGAAGCTTAGAAACTTCTACACAAAACCAGGCATTTCTATGCAAATGCGTTACGTAATTACAAGGCCATACATTACCACCTGATCGGAACACGATAGTACTGAACACTTTTTAGCGGCAAGTATATTAGGTAATGCGGTAGTGCCTACGCCCGCGAGCTCCGTCACTGGAGCTCTACCACCAGTGAAGGTTTCTTTTCTAGGCAGGTTCTCCAAAAACTTTTTTTTTTAATTTGAATATCAGTAACGTAGGCAAAAAACTTACAGATCAAAAAATTTCAAGTCCACATTTTAATAAATCCATCTTCCTTATTTTCAAAGCTTTCCGTAATACATTAGAATATTATCGCTGATACCCTAATACAGAAAACAAATTTCTCCAAAGATTATAACGTAAATTTTGCGGTTCTTCAAACATCTGCGTGTGACGCAATTGACCAACTTGTTATGAACTCAATAAGAACTTCATATCGCCCGTAAATCGATGCTGCAGAATATTCCGTGGTACTGCTTCCAATTTAAAATTGATTTGATTTTATATTGAACAGCTAAGCTGAAAGGAAGCTAGCATGCAGTTAATAATCTTTTTATATTATTATTATTTTTCGCAATAACGCATGCAAGTGAAATAACAATATTATATATATACTAGCTGTTGCCCGCTGCTTCACCCACGTGAATGTCGTTTTATAAATAACTAAGTAGCCTATGTTCTTTCTCAAAGTCAGTTCTATCTCTGCACCAAATTTCATTAAAATCGATTCAGTCGTCCGGATGTGAAAAGGTACCAGACAGACAGACAGAGTTACTGTCGCATTTATAATATAAGTAGGGAAGTAGGGATTTATTAAAGAAAATGGAAAGAAAAATTTGACTTCAGGCCGATTCTAGTGTTAATTTGCGCGGGTCCCGCCTGAAGTCATTTTTTATTTATTTTTGTTTAAAAAATGTATTTCAATAGCATGTGTTATTGCGAAAAGTAATATAACAACAATTATAATCGGCCTCAAGATTAGCATATAAAACAATATGTACCGTAGTAGCGATCACCATTTTCACTATTTTGAGCGTAACACCACACAAAATTCGACTGAAAAGGCCGTAAAAATATTTAAAAAGAAATATTTGAATTTAGCATCGTTCACCCGTTTGACATTTGGTGACACCTCATTTAGTTCAGAGCTGGAAGAAAGAAATATTTCACGATAGAGGGTATGATTAGAGTTCTAATTGAACGGGGAGGGGGTATGCTAATCTTTCGGACGAAGCCTTCCTATAATTATGATCGAACTTCACGTACAGGTAAGTTCGTTTAATCATTAAGGATATAATTATTAAGGGTAAAAGCGACTTCTTCCGGATATTTAATAAACTGCAAAGCTTATATCTCTTGTCTAACTAGAATTGTTGGTGATAGAAATCGCTACCGCCGCCATAAGGCAATTCAATAAATGTTAAGGAAGAATTTGATAAAATAAGTGTGGACTTCGGTAGCTCAGTTGGGAGAGCATTTGGACTATATACATCTACCTACACAAAATCCAAGTCATAACGTAGATACATTGCCATGCTCATAAAAGTTTGATACCTTTTTTTTTGTGTAATGGAAGTGGCAAACAAGCATGCAGTTCACATTGATGTTCAGTGATGACTGCAGCCTATATAGACACCCACATAAAGACCAAGGTCAAAATGCAGATGCGTTACCACTCCTGAGGCCTAAGGTGTTATGCCTCTGTGCCGGATATTACAGACCGTACATTACCACCTGACCGGAACACTGATAGTGCTGAACACTACCATTTAGCAGCAAGTATATTAGGTAATGCGGTGGTGCCTACGCCCGCGAACTCCGTCACTGGAGCTCTATCAATAATAATCTTTTAAGACTTTGTAGTTAAAACATAAGCCATTGCATGAAAACAGCATTACTGGAGCTCTACCACTCCTGATGATGGAGTGGGTTGGAGCTTAAAACCATAGTCGTTAAAAAAATAAACAGTCGTTTTTCTTTTAATGTAAGATAAATGCATATTTTTTATGATTTTGGTGAAATTCTTGATTATAAGTTATTAGTGTCAATTTCAACCTTGCTTTAAATTGGCACTGATAACTTCCACAGATTCGAATGATGTCATTATAGTAATATGGTCCATTATTTATACTAAGTAGTTCACAATACTGAAGGGTTTATGACAAAGAAAGAAAAGAGTCGAAATTTTTAAAATGACGGGAATAATACTTAGAAAGACAATTTGCCTTCCAGAAATATCACCTAGATAACTTTTTAAAACGCAAATGGCTCTTCATCGAACATAAAAACAAATTACGCGGACAGCACAAAATGACGCAACATTTTACCGATCCCAGCACCGAGAAGGGAGAAAGTTTCCGATGGAAATTATGAAAAAAAACCCGCTTCTGAGGCTTCAGCTATTAAAAGTTTTATGAAATTTATTAACGATGCCAACACTATACGGTAAAACTTCAAAACTCAAGTCTATTGCTTTGCTAATAAGAATCGAAATTGTATCACGTCTACCAATTTTCTCGAACACCGAACATTTTTGCAAACATACTTTCTGCATCTGGCAGCATTGTTGGTAGCTTTTATAACTCGAGTAATAAAGTGAAAAATTGAACGGATTACAATTATTGGACATCGAATACGAACACATATGAAACGTAGCTCAGCAAACGCTTAAGAAAGTTGAAAATTAGCCTATCGCGTCTTGTTAAATTTTCGATTACATTCTATCAAAATTAATAGACGCGGGGTATGTTTTCATTAAATTTCTAGGAAGTTTCTGAAGGTATATTAATAGTTATGGCGGGTTTGAGGTGATGCTTGGATTTTAGTACTTTTTTATAAGTATGAGTATGCAAACTGGGACAAGTAGGTACGCTATTTGAGGCTTCCCGTCTGCATAATGGATGACTCATTGTTATCTTGGTGATACTGGATGAGGTTTCAATATAGAGGATGGGTTTTCTCAAGAATGTTTTAGTATTTTGTCTATCGATGAGTAATTCTTTTGTTTTTATGGGTAAGTATAATTTATTTTAAGATTTGAGGTTTTAAAAGACTATTTTTTAATTGGATCGTTTTTCATTTGGAAATCTTAACATTTGAGATTGATTCTGTATTGATCTCCGTCTTGTTGTCCAACTGAATCTCTTTTGAGTCCTTATAGTCTCAATTGAACAACGACCCAGGATGGACTGATCTGGTGTATAAAAACGAGGAATGCCGACTCCAAACAATGGGAAAAGGCAAAGCAAGATTGTTTTAAATTGGATATTGTTTCTGATGGCCCCAACGTAGTTTGGAACTTTATAACAATAATAATAATGGCAACCCATTATACGTCCCACTGCTGGGCACGAGTCTCTCCTCTTTTTGCATAAAAACACATTTTGGTTAAAATTACCTAATGCGAAAAAATCGCTTAAAAACAGTCTTATGACACAAAAACTAATTTGATCGGTCTACGCAAATATGAGATTTCCAGAATATGCAGAACACCAGCAGCAACAATGTATGTTAGCTGTCAAAGCGACGTTGACATATAGCGGCGAGCGTTATTTGAGGCTTTCTGTCCTTACAATGAATGGCTCAATTACTTGGCACTACTAGAAAAATATTGCAATTTAGAAGGATGGGCTTTGGTGATTATACTTAAATTTTGTACATTTGAAGTTCTGTTCTGTTAAAGTATTATTAACATTATTTTTTTTTACAGAAGGTATACTTTAAGTGTATAAAATTTGTGGTCAAATGTACAAAAAAACAGTTATTTTTTAATGTTAGAAACACCTATCAAAAATTTAAATCTGAATGTCATGTCCGAATTTTTTAAATGTTTAAAATTAATTTTAATTGTTTCACTGTAAAATAATGTAATTACCAATGGTTGAGAAGAAACTGCATAAAATTATTAAGCCTGTGCAGCTACGATACATTTTGGGATTGTACACGAGCTTCGTAGAGTCGTACAATACGTCTAGTTGCACGCACAAAAACACCGTGTCGAAGACTGCCGAAATGAAACGACGTTAGACAATGCACGGCCTTCAAGCCACACCTCCGTGCCCGTCGGAGTGGAGAGCGTGAGGTTTTTTTTCGTTACGGAATTTATGGATTCGGTCCCCGCGCTCAAGGCCCACGATAGAAGCTATGCAATAATAGCTTAAAACACAAACGTTCCAAGTCCTACTAAAACCACTTTAACAACAAAAATGATATTTCCAGAACATGCAGAACCCGAGAGGCAACAGTGTGTGTGAGCTGACGAAGCGACGTTGACGTATGGCGGTGAGCGTTATTTGAGGCTTCCCGTCTCTGTGACGAATGGCTCAATAACTTGGCGATACTGAAAAAATGCTGCAATTTAGAGGGTTGGGTTTTTTAAGGAACGTTTCGTATTAATCAGCACTAAAGTTTTTCCGATATAGGAGTGGTAAACGTGTATGCAGTTCACATGGATGATAATTGGTTATTGCAGCCCACATATAATAGTTGCTTAAGTAGCCTAGTGGTAGCAGACCACTACTACTACGCTGAGGTCCTATGTTCGGTTCCCAGGTCAGGTGATATCAGAGATAACGGTATAAAATCCTTTATATCTGGTTCAAACCCTAAAAAGAAGATGAAAGGTTAAGTGGAATCCGTTATATCTGAAACAAATCCCATGAGAACGAATTCGCATACAAAAGCAAGTGCCTAAATAAATGCTCACAACTTCCAATGTAGCCAGTATTATCTACTCAGTACTAACAGCTTAATATCCCACGAACTTATAATCAGTCGATAACGTCCTATTCCGTCCGGGACCAAGTAAACACAGTCGTAAAGTACGTCATATACTTTTTCCGGTCAGTTGGTCAATATTTATTGAAGCGAACTCTCCTATACCATTGAACTTTTGCTGCTCAGTTGTTAGTTTTACTTGAAGGATATCACTTGTGGATGTTTCGCAATGTGGATTTAAGACGCTGCGGCTATAAATTGGTGACTTCCCTTGTAGTAACTTTCTAATGACAGGTTTGAAATTTGGATTCAATTATTAGACTAGAATCCTTTGTAATCACTAGTTGTCCAGTGTAGAATTACCCAAGTCTCCATTTAACACAAATTTTATTTGGCCACGGATATCATAAACAGTATCTACATCGTTTCAACATTACGCCCACCGACACATGCCCATGCGATAATACTACTACCCAAACCATTGATCATCTACTCAAAGATTGTATAAGATACAGCAAGGAATGCAACGACCATTTCACAATCTGCACCATGGTAAACATAAGCCCATTCGACTTCAATGAAATAGCCACAAAAGAAAGCACACTCACATCGTTCAACAACTTCACCAAATTCATCATAAGGTGTACTTATTAAACAGTTTAATCAAACATAAAGCTGAAAAAAAGGAATAAGCGCAACCAGATATAAAAAATAACAATAAAGTTGCCCCTTTATTGTTATTTTTTATATCGCGAGAACTTTGTTGTGTATAACCAAAAAAATATGCCTCTTCGGAAAAAACGCACTTGGATCCTAAAGGGTTAAAAAAAAAGTGTAGACTTCAGCCGCCTCGAGACGATAAAATAAATGGCTTTTGTCCTCAAATCAATATTATTAAATTCGAATAAGGAAAATTTTCTGCAGCTTCTCTGGAGTTTAAAAATATGCTCGGTACAGAACCACAGTAATAATGATGTTAACAACTTAAAATACGTAATTACACCTGTTCTCGAAGAGGCTTATCTGCGCCAAAGGTGTATTAAAGTATGCATGTAGACATCCACGAATGATCATGAGCCTATTGATGTCTTCGGGCATATCACCAAACTCTGAGGGTGACACTAGGAAACTTTCTAAAAATGTCTGTGGCTTACCGCTTCAACTCGAGGAACAAACCCAGACCTCCGCGTATCAATAGAGTATTATCTTCAAAGAAGGAGTCATAATATCGACGCTCCAAACGAATAAAGCCATATTCATAACGCCTACTTTTCAGGAGAGCGAAAAAACGTAAAAACTGTTCTTAGTTTTTATATAAACCTAGAATAGTAACGAATGCTTCATACTTAGACGCGGAAAAAAATATACTTTCTCATGAATATAACGAATAATATAACAAACTTATGAGATTTGATAAAATAATAAAAAGTATAGTATATTCATATTCGTCTATGAGTACGTGCTTATTTTTTTTGTACTGTCTTATACGTCCTTATTCGGCCAAATTCATAAACATTAACCAGGTGTATTGCACACATACCGACCATTTCGCGTGTTTTTGCAAGAATGCAGTTATTTTGTATTAGCTTTATACAGCTTTTTTCGTCAAAAAAATAATAGTTTTTGTATTGGTGTACTGCCAATAACACCTTTATCACTTTATATGTTTTAAATATTTATAATAGGTAGATCATATTATTATGTATCTTGAACTTCATTGAGAATATTTACAACAAAACAGTATAATATGAACACAAAAGTTTAAAACAACAATTAATGTTTATTAACTAAAACATGGAAAACAAAAAGAATCCCATAATTACAATTAGAATAACAAAAATCATGCTCAACGTATGACCAGGCTATTAATTTAGGAAAATGTTTGTTATTTGTAAAGTAAACCATACAATAAAAAAAATCATGTAACAGATTTTACCACTTTATTCGTTTGGGGCGTCGATATTTGAACTAGAAAAACTTTCTGCAGCATTTATAAAAAAATCTGATTGTGTGATTAACATAAAATAACAAATAAAATTTATATTTTTACCGTATTGCTAATCACTCATCACTGTTATTGAAATCCTCTTCTATATATTAGTTGATTTCTTCACAACTTTGTATCAATTTGTCTCAATGATGACTGTTTCCAATTCCTTTCAAGACACAGCAGTAAAAAGTTTGCAAAGTTTACAATAAATGCGAAGACTGCTGTGTCATTTAGTATTGTCGAAGGGTTTTGTATTGTTAAAAGTTTATTTCGAGAAACGCTTCAAATTGAAGTTCAAGCATACAATTTGGTGAATAGTGAGGATCTTCAAATAAAAGTACCTACTTGTGAATGTAAATGGATTTTGATATCGTTGTAATAAATGTTGATGTAAAAGGTAAGATATTTGTCATGACATGAAATGGCCAACAAGCATGATAAGTGAGATGATGACTCACTTTGATGTTAAGTGATAACTGTAGCCTATAGACAACTACACAAAAACCATGCAAATGCAGATGTGTTGCCACCCCTGAGACCTAAGCTGTTATGTATATTTGATAGTTATTACGAGGCCATACATAACCAACTAACCGGAACATGATAGTGTTCGCACTTCCATTTGGCGACAGCAAAATCGGATAAAGCGTTGCCTAGGCCCTCGAATTCCATGGAACTTGGAAGCGCATTGGAACTATACCAGTGTTTTTGGCGCAGTGTTGGAAAATGAGGAACAGTGACCGCAGTAGATAGTAAAGTTCTATTATATTATCTCTATTATACGATGATCTTCATTTCAAAGACATTATACGATGGAGAGAACGTTGTATAGATCTAAAGCAATACCCTAATATTTATTGAATGGTTAACTAACTGGGAAGGTGAAGAAATAAAGGCACGTCTAAATGTTGATAGAGCAAAACATGATTTCAAAACTTTGGACGTGAAATCTTAGAGGAAGAAACTCAAAAAAAAAAACTCAAAAATTCATTTAATCACTTGGAAATAATAGAATTTGCTTGTGATAGGTCAAATTACAAATATAAAATTAAAGCGAATAACAACTGATACGTTGATTAATATGTCAAAGTAAACAAAATAAAATAAATAATAGTCCAAAAATACTTAATGATAAAAATAGGTATCAACAGAATGTTCCATACTTTCTTAAGAACCCAACAGACTGGAAGGATATTCTGGACTTATCAAGATCGCTTCCCTAATAAAACCCTGAACAGGTCACTCATAAAGTATCATAGGCCGATAAAAATAATATGCCCCCAATAATATCCTTTCTCAACAGAAGTGGGAACAACACGACCGCACCTGCAAACCCTTACTTAAGCTCAGTAATTACGCGCGTGACTCAACGAAAACGAGAACAAAGCATAATTAATAGCATCAGGTGTCGCTTCGTATTATTTTCCTTGGAAGATGTATTTGGTGAGTACCCAATGTTTGGATTATTAATTTGAGTTAATATTTACTATGATAAAGATAACGTGAGATGAAGTCATTTAAATGAAAATCCTATCACAGATTTCAAGGACATCATCGCTCCCGCATTAGAATTTGCAAATGCTTGCGATAGATTTGTCCAATGTCCAATAAAGATCCGTTTCTTCTAACTTTTATCTTTCAAATAATGATGTCTTGATATTTTGCTATCTTTATATTTCTTTGTACTCGGTGATCCTGAAGTGTCTAATAAAACTCACGAAGAATTAGATTTCCTTCTCCACTATGTTTCCTTATAACTATGTTATCCCAGGAAACTGTTTACTGGTATCATTTATTTTTAATTTTATCTGTAAATTATTATGTTATTCATCGAAAAAAAAAAGAATACTTAGGGCCATTTAAAACACTGGTGGCCGAAAATAATATCAGCTCATAAATATTGTCTGCCATCAGAAGTGGGAACAACACGTCCGCACCTGCAGACGCTTCCTTAAGCTCAGTAATTACGCGCGTGACTCGACGAAAACGAGTGTTGCTTCGAATTATTTTCCTTTGAAGATGTATTTGGTAAGTACCCAATGTTTAGATTAATAATTTGAGTTAATATTTACTACGATAAAGTTAACGTGGGATGAGGTCATTTAAATGAAAATCCTATTACAGATTTCAAGGAGATCATCACTCCCACATTCGCATCTGCAAACGCTTGTGATAGAATTGTCCTTTTACAAACATAACTAATGGCATCAGGTGTTGCTTCGTATTATTTCCCTTGAAATATGTATAAGGTGAGCTCCTAGTGTTTGAATTAATAATTTGGTTTCATATTTATAATTGTCCAAAACATATTGTAGGATGAAATATCTCCTAATCCACACCTGCGAACGCTTGTTATAAAGCTGTCCTCTATAGGTCGTTTTTCCTAGATTTTCTTATAATGATATCTTGACATTATCTTGTCTAATTTCATTTTTTTATACTCCGCACAGCATGAACTGTCCAATTAATATCACAAAAGATTGTACACAAAATACTGAGGGCAAAGTAAAAAATGTATTATTGTACCTTCAGGCCAAGTCCCCCCATCCTCAGGCAGTACACGACCTATTTGATAGGTCAGTCTTTGTCTTCCAGAGCCTTTGCAATAATCCAGTAAAATATAAACATAAAATATTCTTTGTCATCGTATGTGGGAACCACCCAGTTTCAAACCAGAGGATGGCTCTCCGTGTTATGCCAAAACATTTGTCTGTTTGTTCACGAGACGAATATTGGGTATATAAATTGTTACATGAATAATATAACGTTGGTCACGCGTTACAGACGTTTTTTTCCGGTTAGGGTACCCCTCCGCATCATCCCATAAGGAACTTCGTTTCAAAAAGGATACTTAGGGCCATTTAAAATAGTGGAGGCTGAAAATAATATCAGCTCATAAATATCGTCTGTCATCAGAAGTGGGAACAACACGTTCGCACCTGCAAACGCTTCCTTAAGCTCGGTAATTACGCGCGTGACTCGACGAAAACGAGAACAAAGCATAATTAATGGCATCATGTGTTGCTTCGAATTATTTTCCTTGGAAGATAATAATATATTTGGTGAGCTCCTAGTATTTAGATGAATAATTTGTGATAATGATTATTATTATCATCAATGAAGATATCACGGAATGAGGTTATTGAAATGAAAACCTACGAGTATTACAGATTTCAAGATCGTTTCACCTCATTACCAACTCTACTTATCGCTGCCGCAACTCATTCGCATCGGCAAACGCTAGTGATAGATATGTATTCTATAGGTCATTTTTCAGTCATGGTCTTCCAAGGTCTCTGCAATAATCCGGTAAAAAATATCCTTTCTCATCATATGTGGGAACGATCCAGTTTCAAACCAAAGGATGGCACTGGTAAGATCACAATAACACTAACCTCTCTCGAAGACAAAACCCTGGAGTCTGTTTACTTATATAATTTATTGATAATTTTATCTTTCTTTTATTTTGTTATTCACGGTGACGTCATTTTAATCTATCTAAATATACCTTGTAATATTTAAAATACTGGCGGCCGAAAATAATATCAACTCATAGATATCGTCTGTCATCAGAAGTGGGAACAACCACCGCACCTGCAAATGCTTTCTTAAGCTCGGTAATTAGGCGCGTGACTCGACGAAAATGAGAACAAAGCATAATTAATGGCATCAGGTGTTGCTTCGTATTATGTCCCTTGGAAGATACATTTCGTGAGCTCCTAGTGTTTGGATTAATAATTTGTGTTAATAATTATTATCGTCAATGAATATATCATGAGGTTACTATTTAAAATTAATAATGTTTTCATGAGGTTGCTATTTAAATGTTTATCAACACACACACACCAAATACAAACGCTTCCCAGTGATGAATTTCATCCTGTATTATTTTTATTAAATAAGTTTGCATCAATTATTTACATATACGTGTACCATTGAACAGAGATAGACAAACAGACGGACACATAGACAGGCAGACAGATGGATTCACGAGCAATTTTTTAAAGATTCAATTTTTTTCCTTGTATGATACAGCATCCCAAAAATACAATATGACAATTTATATTACAAATCAAATATGAAATCAGTGTTTGGATTCATCAAAATCTAACTCCACGTAAAATGCATTCAGTAATTTTAAGCGTGAGGACACTAACGATATTGTATTCTGTCGACGTTCCCACGGGAAATCTGTCTCATTTCCATTCCAAATGAAATCCGACCGTTCCGCTGACGTGCAGACGTCTGTGGTCGGTTTTTCGTACTTTCTTGTATGCGTAAAACAAATGCTAATTACAGTTGTACGATTTTCTTTGGGTAGACGATTGAAGGAGAGGTGCGACTGGAGAAAATTGTGAACAGAGTACCTGTATACAGAGACAGAGGTAAGGTGATGATAGTAGCTCGGCAAGGTGGAAACCTCACTGGTGGTAGAGCTCCAGTGACGGAGCTCGCGGGCGTCGGCATCACCGCATTACCTAATATACTTGCCGCTAAATGGTAGTGTTCAGCACTATCGTGTTCCGGTCAGGTGGTGGGTTTGTCTAAATAATGCAGTCTTGACTTCGAAGACCAAGATCAAAATGCAGATGCGTTAACACTCCTGAGGCCTAAGGTGTTATGCTTCTGTGCCGGAAATTACAGGGCCGTACATTACCACCTGACCGGAACACGATAGTGCTGAACACTACCATTTAGGGGCAGGTATATTAGGTAATGCGGTGGTGCCTACATCCCCGAGCTCCATCGCTGGAGCTCTACCACCAGTGGAATTTATGAAAAAACTCTGTTATTTGAAACAATTTAGACAGGGTTAACAAGGCATTCGCACTTTGATTTTGGTATTTGTGTAGATGTCTATAGACTGTATTTGTCACTTAACATCTTCGCAAACAGTATTTTTATTTAGCCCCATAATTACATGAAAAGTTCTCAGATGATAATGCGTCTCGCTATCACTAAATAACCTCAAACGAAAGCTTTCAGTGCGACCATTAGGGCATACACAACAAAATACCGAGATATTAACGAACTAATTTAGACAGTACACCCATCGGTGTAAAGCGTCTCTAGTGCCATATAGCCGTGCCTATTGTGTCCATTAAGGATAAAAGCACTGTTAGTCCGAAAAAATACAAATCTCGCTGACCTGTGGAACGCCACGCACTAACAAGCCTGGTCGGGGATTCTGCCTTTTTACTATGGGATTAGAGCATAAGGTTAACTGCGATGATGCATGAATACTGCAGCCTATAAACATCTATAAGGACATACTTTTAAAACTCGACCTTAATTTTGTCGCGATGACAAAAAGAACTCGGCTGAAAATGAAATTAATTATAAATAGGAGATACAAATAAATAAGAGTATCTTGATGATTAAAGGTAAATTATTATTATTGTGGAATGTAGATGGTTGCAGAGGCCCAGGAAAATCAAGACTGACCTACCATGACCAAGTAGGTCGAGTGTTGTTTGAGGGTGGGGTCTAAAATGTTAAGAATCGGCGTGCATAATTCGTAAGAAGCACGGGAGGTGTGTCAGGACCGGAATATCTGGCCCTCCATACTCCTGCCTACCCCGTGAGGGACTTGGCGTGGAAATACATACCTTTTTTCAACTAAACCTAAAAGTTAAGACATCTCTCAGCAATGGACATATAGACGCATATATGAGTGATTTTATAAGGACTTCTTTTTTTCCTTTTGAGGTTCTTAAAAAGAAAGTTCAACGCTTGCAACCTTTGAAATCTCCAACCCATTTATCTTTTTTTTTATGTAAAGGAAGTAGCAAACAAGCATGCAGTTCACATTGATGTTAAGTGATGACTGCAGCCTATAGAAACCCACACAAAGACCGAGGTCAAAATGCAGATGCGTTACCACTCCTGAGACCTAAGGTGTTATGCCTCTGTACCGGAATTTACAGGGCCGTACATTACCACCTGACCGGAACACGAAAGCGCTAATCACTACCATTTAGCGGCAAGTATATTAGGTAATGCGGTGGTGCCTACGCCCGCGAACTCCGTCACTGGAGCTCTACCACCAGTAAAACTTTATCTGTCATAACGGTTTTAAACTAGGCCCAACAAACTTTGTATGACTATTCATTAAAGTTGTTTCTCGCGAGAGCCGTAACACACCCCTATCAATATTAAATCACCATAATAATTTCGCAAAAACTTCTTAAAAGGGTAATACGACCCTTGTTTCATGGACTGTTGTCCATTTCTGATGACGCGTGATGGCTTGGGTTAATTTGGCAAATGTTTGGGACAGCTTTTGGGAGTTGGGAAGCGGCTAAGTATCTCGTTCATATGCACGTCATTTGAAAATAATGTATTTGATGGTTAAGCTGCCATTTTTGAAAAAAAAAAAGCAGTCTGCTCGTAGAGAAGTCGTTCTATAAAATCTTTATTTCTTACTTGAGAGCCTCTTTACAAGAATGAAGGACAGAAAAAGAAGGGAAAGGAAGAGAGAAAGAAAGAAGTAAAGAGAGGAAGAAAGAATGAGAGAGAGAGATAGGAGAAAGTTAAGTTAGCTTCTAGTTGTGTGGTTTTTACACTCTTTACTGCCCAAAGCTTGTACGCTTGTGTTTGTGCCACAAACTTACCTTTTACGCGTTGCCTTAGCACTACAATATGAAGTTCGACAAAAATGGCGTTAACGATTCTTTCAAATCTCGCAGTGCGTTGGCAACTTCTCTAATATTGCAAATGTTCATAGGCCAAGGTGACCACTTTCTATCAGGTTTTTACTGGTTTACGCGACTTCCGTGACTGGAGCTCTACCGCGTAGGCACCACCGCATTACCTAATATACTTGCCGCTAAATGGTTGTGTTCAGCACTATCGTGTTCCGGTCAGGTGGTAATGTACGGTTCTGTAATTTCCGACACAGAGGCTTAACACTTAATGCCTCAGGTGTGGCAGCGTATCTGCATTTTGACCTCTGGTCATTGTGTAGGCGTCTAAAGGCTGCAGTCATCACTTAACATCAATGTAAACTGCACGCTTGTTTGCCACTTTTATTACATAAAAAAAGGTAGCCTATCTGCTTATCTGACAAGCTTTTCATATACGATATAGGACGAACAGTAATCGAGTCCCGAATACGTAAGGACCTCGATTTTTTGACGATCCTTTTTGAGTTATAACTTATAGAGTCGTGTTCTGGTGCGTTTCGGGATAAGGTGACGCTTCAACTGTTTTTCTGCGACTTGAAGTCAATCTTAAATTAAGATGGCGACTAATTTTCAAATAGAACTATTGGAGAACTCCATAAGTAAAATTTAAATATAGGTAGATACTTGTTTAGGAAATGGACCATAGTTAGATATCTACCATATCTACCATAATACTTTACCAAAATCCATCAGAACAACGAGCATTTTTCTTTTCAAAAGTAATAAATTGTCTTACAATTTACCTCCTAGACGGTAAAATAAAAACTCCAGACCTTAGAAATCTAAAACTGTATAAATAAATAAATACAGACTACCATTCCAAAGACCTTTCACTGTGCAAGATATTACGGGTCTGGTCCCCGTAATATATTATAAAAAAAACATGGCACCTTAATGGCTACCATAGAGGGCAAATAAATTACGTCTCAAGTGTGGCATTGCATCTTCTGAAATGTTATTCAATGTAACTCTGTAATCACCCTTGCCTCTAAAAAAATATTAGCGTTAACTGAAATCGAAAACAATACTATAATCTACTACAAAGCTGTCTCCATTTTACTTCCCTTGTCCAATTATTACGTCATCAGAGGACCGAAGGACCATTCACTCGATCAACTCGATCCCATATCAAAGGAAAACGTACACAGTGATGAATGAGCTACCGTGGTAGGTCCGAAATAGATGAACGTTGTTATTAATGATGCGATATTAATTGTCTTCAGAGATAATCTTGGGGCGATTCTTGAATTTTGATTGTGAAGATGTTTGTTGTGCTGTTTGAAAGGATTTATATTGTGACACAATATGAAAAAAATATTGTTACACAAGTGATTCTTTTCCCGATATTTAGTTATTTCGTCTTTTATTTAGCATTTATAAGTTCATAAGTCTATTAAAAAAATTATGTTTTTTTTTAATTATTATATTACAGCTTGTACGGCTTAAGAACAACGGCTCGTGTGCTGGAAACATCACGTTCATAAGTCACTGCTCCGTGCCCTTCTAGTCGAATAAATTAATATCCTTTGTGTTTATGAATTAATATCTGTAAATACAGGCGTATTTTATTTTATTTTCCAAAACATAATAAACACATGTTTGTGATAAGAGTTGGTTCTAATTTACCTCAATTGAAAAATCCAAATAATTCCAATATTCTGCCTCTCTATCCTAATGGTTTTAACGAATTTAATGGCGTATCAAAATTGTATACGTTGTTTTAAGTCTTGAGTCAGATCACATTTCAACATTTCAGAATGTTCCAAAATGAAATTCTTCAACGCTCTCACTGAAATTGTCCACTTCAGCTCAATTTACATTATCTATAGATTCTTTTGTAAACTATACTCGACCTTTGTCCCTTAAACTTCAGGGTCTCAATAGCAGGGTGAACTAATTTTATAAAGGTACCTATTGGCATAAGATCTTACTTAACAAGGTCTGGTTAGATAGGGTTCCTTAATTACGTTAAGAGTAGGATCAGTACTGAGGTCAATTGATGATATTTGATACGCCTGCTTTTATTATTGAGGAATTTTATGAATATGATTGTTAGATTAATTTCTAATGTTTCTTAAAATGAAAATAAGACGCAAGAGTCAAGTGTTTATCTTGATTAGGCCTTTTCACTGGTGATAAAGTTTCAGAGTAGGAATAACATAGCGTAGTTCTTGTTTCTGTCGTGTTCCAATTAGATAATAATATATTTGGCTCCATGATTGCCCGCATAAAAAGTAGGTACATTTAAACTTGTGTTTCGATATAGATTGGTCACGCATCTGCATTTTGACCTTGGTTTTTGTGTGGGTGTCTATAGGCTGCAGTCATCACTTATTATCGATGTGAGCTGCATGCTTGTTTGCCACTTCCATTACATTAAAAATATACTTATTAAAGGTTGCAGTATTTCATTACCAATGTGAATCCAACTCACCACTCTCACCGCATTAATAATATATTCTTAAGAATCCGTAAATAAAAGTCTCTTTACATCTTAAACTAGACGTCAGTTGGGCATTTAAACAAATGCATAGTTTTTGTATTTTTTTGTTCATCAACATTCATTGCCTTTTCTAATTCTATTAGTTAACTTAGTATTTTTATGAATTCGCTTTTGAAAAGATATAAATCTCAAAATAAAGTGAAAAACTGACATAACAATGAAATGGATGAACAAAAAGCACATTAAGTGAAATCAGGCCATAAATTAATTATAGACTTGTAGAGCTATTATTTTATGAGATCGTTTTAGTAGTTGTGTATTCGTTCATTCTATATATCATTATGTTTCATGGAAGAAGTTGCCGCTGATCCAAAACCATTGCAAATAAGACTTTAACCCCACATAAATAAGGCACCGACGTGATATATTGGACATTTCTTCAATAGCATCTATGCCTTTGTGGAAGCAATAAATTATTTATTTATCAGTTTTAAGAAACTGCCTCAGAAGCCTAGTGGTATCGGGACACTATATCTACGCTATGGTGTCCTTTGTTGGATTTTGATCCAGGAGTAAGTGCTATTTATTCTATGTTCATTATTATTCTCGATTTTTCTATATCTAACGGCTAACCGCTAAAAAAACCCCATTCATTGTAGCACCACAGTTTCAGGGCACTCCGCTCGCCGTTGGTAAGAGTATCGGTATCCTGGACGTTGACATATCGAACGAAGTGCAATGCGGGAGTCATATTGAGTGTAAGACCAAGTTGGCATCCAAAAAGCTAGGGGAGCTAAGGCCCAAGTGCGGTCCCATCTGGAATACTGCTCTCAGTTGTGAGGGGGAACCCCCAAATACCAACTTGATCCACTTGACTCCCAACAAAGACGCGCCGTTCGTGTTGTTAACGATCCAGGACTTACTGACAGGCTCGAACATCTGAGCCTGCGCCGAGACATTGGGAGTCTATGCGTTTTATACCGTCTCTACAATGGCGAGTGCTCTGTTGAACTGTTCGACATGGTGCCAACGTCTCTGTACTTACACCGTACTACCCGCCGTAGAGAGAAGTTCCACCGACTGGACACGTGGCAATGTTCAACGGTGCGGTTCTCACGTTCGTTTTTGCCCAGAACGTGTAAATTGTGGAATAAACTTCCCTCTGAGGTGTTCCCTCGGTGCTACAATGGGGTTCTTCAAAAATGGTCTTCGAACGCGCTGCCAGTCCTTCAGGGCTGGTAGCGCATTGGCGACTCCCTGCTTTTGCAATTGTTCATAGGCGACGGTGAATACTTTCCATCAGGTGGCCCGTCTGCTTGTCTGTCAATTTTTTGACATAAAAAAACCTAAATGTCTATAGGCTACCATACTCACCCATATTCAATGTAAAATCAACCAATCACATCCAAATTTTAGGAATTCCCTGGAAACATTATCCTGGAGTCGTTTAAAATACGCTTTTTTCGAGAAAAGTATGTATAAGTATGTATGTGTCTTCACGCCAAGTCCCTTACGGGGTAGGCAGAGAGTGTGGAGCGCCAGATATCCAGATCCTAACACAACTCCCGTGCTTCTTTTACATTCATTATTCTCTTCATACATGCACGACAATTCCTAAGACTTTTGACCCCTCCCTCAGACAGCATTTGACCTATTTGGACATGGTAGGTCAGTCTTGGTCTTCCTGGGAAAACAATTGCAAACGAAAGATCTTTATTAATTATAAGCTCACTTTAAAGTTTTAAATCTTCATAAACTTTTTTCCGGCCATTAACAGTCGGTCTCTTTAAAACTGTCCAACCTTTGGCGAAACAGGTGCCAACATTTTCAGCCCCGAGATAAGTATAATTACTTAGGATAGCGCTTAGAGCAACATGGGCCACCGGCCGCGGCGGACCGGAGGAGAATAGCCATATGCAGGCTTTCTCCTCTGACAAAGTATAAGTACAGTGCTCAAAAATAAATATTGCACTTCGAGCCTAGGAAGGAGACTTTGACTTATTTCGGGTCTGTAGAGCGTTATCTCTTTCGCAACGTACCTTTTTGACGTTTGTTGACCATTTTGATCAAGTTTTGACCAATACCGGACTGTCAGTGCTTACGTAGGCAGTGTGCAACAGAGATCGCTCTACGAAGTCGAAACGAGCCGATCGTCTCTTTCGCAGGCTCGATGTGCAATATTAATTGTTGGGTACTGAACAAGTGTTCCTACGCCTGTCGCCCAGATGTTTAAGTGTGTGCGTGAATTTGTTTATGTATTGTTTAAAGTCAACGTGTGAGTTTCGTAGCAATAGACGATTTTTGTAGTGTGTGTATCACACGTAGTTCCCCCCGCAAAAAACGACACTATTTTGAATCGGCAATAAACGGTCCGCCGCGGGGGCCGGTGGCCCGTGTTGCTGAATGGGACAGCGACATCCCCTTGAGCTCCAGACGGTTCATAAATAAAATGCAAACATTAACGCAATAGCACGTGCTATGAGATTGGACCTTAAATGCAGAGTTGTAGATTTATTATTTGAACTGAGTAGAAACTTTGCTTAATTATATTGATATTTTTTATGTAATGGAAGTGGCAAACAAGCATGCAGTTCACATTGATATTAAGTGATGACTGCAGCCTATAGACACCCACACAAAGACCAAGATCAAAATGCAATTGCGTTGCCAATACTGAGGCTTAATGTGTTATGCCTCTGTGCCAGAAATTACGTGGCCATATATCACCACCTGACCGGAACACGATAGTGCTGAACACTACCATCTAGCGGCAAGTGTATTAGGTAATGCGGTGGTGCCTACGCCTGCTTCATTGACATTATTTTTGTAATTTTTTTTTCTACAAAAAAATCTATTGAAAGCAACTTATCGTCTTAAAGTAAAATGATTGACACATTCATAAAGAAAACAAAGCAAATTGGACCTTAAAATGCTTCCAAATATTCCGTCCATTAACCATCGATTTCCTTAAAACTGTCCTAAGCTCCGGTGAAAAGGTGGTGACCTTTAGCGTCGAGATAACATCAAAATTGCTTCTAGAAAAGGATGCACGGCCGTGCCGCTTTTTGCTCAACAGATAGAAGAAAGAAAATGCTTTATTGGTCCAGTTGTGAGACTAGGAGCTCATAATATCGTATTATGTACAGTATAGGCACACCGCGGACACTCCGCCGGAATTCCATACAAACGCTTAATTTCACGTTTCTATTACACAGACATCAATCAGTGACGTGTATTTACACGCGCACCTGTGTGCGTAGCACGTACAAAACACCAACCGTCGCCCCTAAGAGGGGAAGCGGTTGAGTGATGCAGGCAAATCGGGCGGGACGTCGAAGTGTCCATTACACGTCACTTGGTTTTTGGATTGGTGCCTGTGTAATAGAGACGAAATTAAGCGTTTGTATGGAATTTTGGCGGAGTGTCCGCAGTGTGCCCATGTGTAGGTTCAATTTCACTTACAACAGAAAAAGAAAAAATATGTTATCAATAAAAATAATGAATGACCTGTAATTTATACAAATAAATTAAATTGGAGTTTCTGTCTGTAATATAAAAGTAACCCCATTTTATTAAATGCATATGTATGTATATTCGGTACATATACCAAAACATTTTTTTTTTCAATTTTTGTCTGTCTGTCTGTTTGTCCGTTTGTCTCCGCTAATCTCGGGAACGGCTGTACCGATCACGGGACTTTGACTGGAAGATAGCTTATGTAATAAGGAGCAACTTAGGCTACTTTTGTACTAGCTGCGCCCACGACTTCATACATATCAACATAAATCAGGCTGGAACCTGACGCTGATTTTCAACTGGAAGCATAGAGGGTATAACGCTATTCTATGACTGGAATTATTTGGTGACACACGGATATCATACTCTTGTAACTTATTCAATTTAAAATAACTCTAAATAAAACTTAGGTTATACCTAACTCATACCCATTTCATATTCACATAGCTCAACGAATGTAAGCGCCCTTAAACCTACTATACCTAACTTTGTACACCAGTCACGCACTTGTCTTTTGTTTCCATTGTACCCGGTTTTAAGGCATTGGGAAACACGAGCGAGCTTTGTTCCAACTGGATATAATGCTGCCCTTGACTTGGGCTGTGCTTTAAGAAAATATTGTAGCCTTTTTAGGGTTCCGTACCTTAAAAGGAAGAAAGGAACCCTTATAGGATCACTCGTGCGTCTTTCTGTCTGTTCGTAAACTGCGTCGTGTGACATATCAAATGAAAGAGGTTGTTGTCAGTATCTCAGATATATGTTTTTTTATAATTTTTGCATAAACAAAAACGAGTAAAACGACGAAAATTGACCATTCCCGTCCCCTATCTCCGAAACTACTGAACTTAAAATTTTGAAAAAATGTGGAAAATAGTTCTTTGCCTATAGATTACTGGAAAACCTATAAGAAGTTTGAGTATTCAAAATAAATCGAAAATTCTTAATATTATAACCTATGTACGGAACCCTCACCACGCGAGTTGAACTCACACTTGTCCGGTTTTCTGAAAAAAATATTGCCTGTTTCTTTAGAGAGATGTAGAGGTTTATAGTAGTGGCAATGCCTGGTGTTTATATTTGGGGTGGCTTCAGCTTTTTTTATAAGTATAGGGTGTGTTAAGTGCGCAAAACCTGAAAACCATTCCTTCAGACGGTCAATCTGAACAACTTTCAGTCTTTCATTGAGGACACACTTTGAAATCGCACAAAATACATTTCATACAATTAGCCGCGGGCGGCGAACAACTTTGTATGGACTCCGCATGCGCTGGCAGAAGCGCATCGCTCGCCTAGGCCGCGTTCGGCGCCAACCGAACGCGACGACAATCGCGAGTCGCGTTCGTGATAGAAGACCGCAGCGCTCGTAAAATGAAATTATTTATTATGCCTAGGTCTAAGTAATTAGTTTATAAATATATGATTATTTACATTTAAATGCTTAAACATTATGCTACAACGGCGTCATACGTGCCGTTTTAGAGAAATCGCCACTGGTTTATAGGTGCGTAATGATACTACTAACTTTAATTTTGATGACCCGGTTAGTCCAGCGGTGCGAAACCACCGTTTGATTCGAAGATTTCTTCCGTCGCGGGTTTTTCCCTGCACCGGAAGAAATATTTGTACGGTCTACAGATATTTGTTTCGGGTCTGGGTGTTTGTGTATGTATTGTATAATATATGTACAACGGCCTAACGGAACCAAAGGTAAGAAGACGTATTGGTTCATCAAGGTTGAATGTATTACCTGTATAGGTTTCCTATAGATTCTATAAATTAATATTAAGTTATGTTGGGCAGTACATCATGGGTAGCGCACGCAAGCTCACTATTTTACTGTACACCAGTCACGCACTACCTTTTGTTGCCATTGTACTCGAGCTCAGGCTTTGAGAAATATACGAAGCGACGCTGTTTACAATATACAAGAGATATAGTCCGTATTTGATTGAAGAGTAAGAAGTAGTTTGCCCTAGCGATGGACAACTCTAATCAATTACATCATAGGTTAGGATTCTATTGGAGAATCATTTTGTTTATCCAGATATCCTTTCAACCTATTTTCTGTGCATATTTAAAATCTAGAGAAAATATATCCAACTAGCGGCCCGCCCCTGTTTCGCGCGGGTGCAATGTAACCTACCTTCTCCTATTTGTATTAGCGTGATGATTATAGATATAGCCTTCTTCGATATCTTCTATAGTTTAGGCAAAATGAGTAACTTTTCTAATTGGTTTTGTCACCGTGTGTCTGAAAAACCCAAATATCTTACGGAACCCTATTTTTCCAAAATAAAATATAGCCTATGTTACCCATGGATAATGTAGATTTCGAATAGTGAAGATATTCCTCGATATCTTTTATAGTTTAAGCAGCGTACGCAAAATAAGTAATTTACCTGGATGATTTTTTACACCTTGTGTCTGAAAAACCCAAATATCTTACGGAACCCTATTTTTCCAAAATAAAATATAGCCTATGTTACCCGTGGATAATGTAGATTTCGAATAGTGAAGATATTCCTCGATATCTTTTATAGTTTAAGCAGCGTACGCAAAATAAGTAATTTACCTGGATGATTTTTTACACCGTGCGTCTGAAAAACCCAAATATCTTACGGAACCCAATTTTTCCAATATAAAATATAGCCTATGTTACCCGTAGATAATATAGCTTTCGAATAGTGAAAGAATTTTCAAAATCCGTCCAGTAGTTATTGAGCTTATTCAAAACAAACAAACAAAAAAATATTACCTCTCTATAATATCATTAGTTTCGATAGATTGCCTAACATTTTTTTTTTGTAAGTAAGCACTGTTATTTCCGGCACAGAGGCATAACACCTTAGGCCTCAGAAGTGGTAACGCATCCGCATTTTGACCTTAGTCTTTGTGTGGGTGTCTATAGGCTGCATCACATAACATCAATGTGAACTGCATGCTTGTTTGCCACTTCCATTACATGAATAAAAAAAAACCTCCTGACTCTTATCCTGCTGTTTAAAGATATTTGTAATATCATCTATATATAGACAATATAAACATGCAGAAAACAGTCAGTGTATGGCCCCGTAAGAACTATCACAGAGACAGAACACCTATGTTCTCAAAGGTGGCAACGCATCTGCATTTTGATACCTGGTTTTTGTGTAAATGTGTATAGACTGCAGTCATCACTTAACATCAATGTGAACTGCATGCTTGTTTGCCACCTTTATAGATATAAAAAACAAAGGCAAAAAACTACTGCTACCAATGTTTAACAATCTCATTCAAGAGCATTTGACGGATGCTCGTCTCTTTTATATAGATAATCTTATAAGTGTGTTCTGCTTATATGTGGAATTCACGAGGGATTTGTTTGTGGCTCTCAAAAGCGGTGTGCATGAAAAAAGCGGTCAAGTGCAAGCCGAGAAGGAGTGGAAGGTTCAGTATTTGTTAAATTCTAAAAGTGATGCGCATTTAAGACTATAATGATATAGCGTTGTTATTCACATGCTAGAAGTCGAAGTATCTAGCAATCAAAAAAATCTAGCAAAGTCGAAGTATCTTGGTTGGAATAACAAAACATGTTTGTATAGTTGTCGTATTTTATATTTTTATTATTAAGTATTTTTGGACCATTTTTTTTGCTTTGATATATTAACTAACGTATCAATCAATCAATCAATATTTATTGCAAAATGTACCTACTTACATTAAATTGGTCTTAAACTAAAACAGATAAGTCAGGTAAGTACATAAGCCCTTTTAAGGGGCATCGCAATTTTGACATGTCAAGCAAGTGTCTAACAAAATAATAATAATATTTAACAACATACATCTATAAAATTGTCAATATTTTTATAATCTATCTAATACAATAATTTCATTTATATATAATTAATAATAAATAAAAGTTATACAATGTCAATGATAAGAATGTCATAATTCATAATAATAAGTATTCATTTCAAGTCAGATTAATTTAATATTCAGTTCCAATTCGCTAATTATTTGTCACCTATGAATTCGTTAATTGAGTAAAAACATTTCGATATTAAAAAAGATTTCAAGTGTTTGTAAAAAAGTTTGTCATTTGTTTCAGTTTTAATGTCACGAGGAATCGTATCAGTTGTTATTCGCTTTAATTTCATATTTTGTAATTTATTTATTTAAACTTTGCATGAATTAGTACATGAGGCGGACTTAATGCTAAAATGCATCAAATTTGACCTATCACAAGCAAATTCTGTTACATATTTCGAAGTCATTTTTTAGTTTTGTATTTAATTTTTCACAATAGCACATACTCCTGCTACTTGATTCCGGTTATGTATTGGTTCATGTCAAATGTGGCGTTGACATCCGGGCACATAACCCAACTCCAAGGAAAATGCCAGAAACTGAAAAAATCACAACAGAACAATAGACAAAGGATTAATTTTTCATCTTCAAATCTCTTATAGCGCCGACTCAAAAATTAAACCCAGGTTGAACAAATACTATATAATATATTCATCCCAATACTACAACCGAAACCGAAAACTTCGGATCAAGTGGTCGTCACATTGCTAGATCTTCAAATAAAAATTAATTAATAAAGACAAGGAAGGCTGATTGGTCTGTGATAAAGACGTTTCAAATGAACGACGTGACGTCAAATGATTGAATATTTTAATGTAATTGGACTTCATCACAGTAATTAAATGAAATGTCATTATCATCATCATCATCATTTCAGCCAAAAGACGTCCACTGCTGAACAAAGGCCTCCCCCAAAGAGTGCCACAACGAACGGTCCTGGGCCGCTTTCATCCAGCGATTGCCACCCGGTCGTCGGTCCATCTTGTGGGAGGCCTGCCCACGCTTCGCTTTCCGGTACGCGGTTGCCACTCGAGAACTGCTCTGCCCCAACGGCCGTCAGTTCGTCGAGCTATGTGCCCTGCCCACTGCCACTTGAGTCTCGCTATTCGGTGAGCTATGTCGGTAACTTTGGTTCTCATGCGGATCTCCTCATTTCTGATTCGATCTCGCAGAGAAACTCCAGCATAGCTCGCTCCAAATTAAATGTATGTATCTATAAGTACTTGTAACATTTGCATGCCTATACTAAGGTGGAATTTGGAGGAACTTATTATGTACTTTTTTAACATCTTAATTATGTACCCATATTCGCAAATAAATCAATTGAATTGAATTGAATTTCAGAGAGTATAAGGAACCCTAAAAGAGGTGAAATTCAATTTGTATAACATACATAAGGAATACGGTGAATGGAAAACTTTAGTCGTCTCAAGGTTTTACTCGACGTGTAAATGTTTTGGAGTTCGGCTTCTCGTGAATTATTATGTATTCGTTGTAGGGGACGATATTAATATACTGGATTTTATTATCATCCTGAATGTGATACGCCTACTTGATAGAAGGAGTGGCAATCAATGATAAAGTTGTTACCAATCTTTTTTAAGTGTTCAAGTTTTGATATGAAAAAGAAACCTTTCCTTAAGGGCGGAGATAGAATATATGCATTTATGAAAAACACACAAACACCTACGGTTCATTGTTTATATTTTGTAATCTATACAAATAAATAAAATTGGAGTGTCTGTTTGTATTATAAAAAAAAACGCTTTTTACTAAATGTATATGTATACACGGTACACATACCAAAACAACATTTTTTTCAATTTTTGTCTGTCTGTCTGTCTGTTTGGCGGGGCTAATCTTGGGAACATCTGGACCGATTTCGACGGGACTTACACTGGCAGAAAGCTGATGTAATAAGGAGTAACTTAGGCTACTTTTATACTAGCTTCGCCCAAGACTTCGTCCGGGTTGATACTGAACAATCATAAATTTTCACGCGGACGAAGTCGCGGGGACAGCTAGTATAAAATATATGGTGATACCAGTCAATTGACAATACCGTGGCGGATTACGATACTCCAAAGATGGCACTGGCAAAATCTCTAAAAAGGAAAAATATGATATTGTGTTTTCTTAGGATTTCACGATCTATTTTCACTCAGATAAAAATTTCGATCAACAACGTTGACAATATCCGCTTAGTCGACGGACCAAGTGGACAGCGACCGAAACGTTGCGGGTTGATTGTAAGAATCATTTCAATAGTTATACGCGTGATAAATTCGTAAGAATATTTTTTTTATGTAATGGAAGTGGTAAACAAGCATGCAATTCACATTGATGTTAAGTGATGACTGCAGCCTATAGACACCCACACAAAGACCAAGGTCAAAATGCAGATGCGTTACCAATCCTGAGGCCTAAGGTGTTATGCCTCTGTGCCGGCAATTACAGGGCCGTACATTACCACCTGACCGGAACACGATAGGGCTGAACACTACCATTTAGCGGCAAGTATATTAGGTAATGCGGTGGTGCCTACGCCCGCGAGCTCCGTCACTAGAGCTCTGCCACCAGTAATCCTAGCGATCTCTTAACACCGCTTAAAATCTTATAAAGCGCACGTTATCAACCACCGTGTAGTGGTTGTGCACAGTGTATGCTCGAGGTGCGGATTTTCACCGGTCTACGATAGAAGACTAAATAAAAGATTAAGGGACATTCTTTGTCATTCACTGGCAGAGTTCCATAGCCCACATTACTGAGAAAAAACCTGCCGAAACAAAACTCAGTAGGGTCTTTTCAGAACATGTTCACTAACAACTATTTTTAGTATAATAGATAACGATCTAATTAAGCTTGTTCGCTGTGATTGATGGCATGCGAAATTAATTTATGCAGAAATTAGAGGGAAAAGCGAATGTGAGGAATTATACGTATCAACTTATAGATTGGCGAGTAAGTATGGAAGCCATAGAGCATAATATGTTAATATTCCAGTTCGCATACTAGATTTTATAGTAGCATAGTATGGGTTGGAAATATTTTCAGACATTTTCTGTCAATATCACGAGTATAGTTAAACTAAGTTAGTTAACTGCCTCCGTAGTCTAGTGGTATCAGGCCACTACTACTACGCTGAAGGTCCTGGGTTCGATTTTCGGGTCGAGGGTTATCACAGATAAAGGTTTAAAATCCTTTATCACTGGTTCTATTGAGATTTTTCCATTTTCTGGAAGTTTCCCAGTACCTCGGAGTTTGTTAATATTGCCCGGAGATGGCAACAGGTTCGCCACCTGTTACATGGCCTAAAAACCGTAACCGGCGAATCGTGGGTGTTTCCATGTATGCTTGAATGCATGCATTTACCTCTGCCTATCCCTTTGGGGATTACCGGCGTGAAGTTAAGTTACGTTTTTATCATATCATAGAGAAATTGGCCATATCAAAAGACGACCTTCCTGAACGTAAACTTGGTAGAGGCCGCCTGCCATTAACCTGGTGGGCTGTAATGAAGGAGACCTTAAGATAGCCCAATTGCCTCAATCGACAACCCAAGACAGAATATCTTGGCGCAATAAAGTGAGGAGACCCGACCCCAATTGAACGGGATCAGGGATGGAAGAAGAAGAATGTCATAGAGAAATTATTATTTTAATATTATTCTTAATATCTCGTTACATCACGCGACTTTTTTAAGTCAATTGACCATAGTGGAGTAAATAGGATAAAGTTTTATTAAGTAATAATCCCAACGCCCTAAGCAGAGTTTCGGACCCACAGGGGTCTCCCTTATACAGTTGCGCTAACTTTTGTTCAGACTCAACACGAGCCTACCTTCGCCAATTACCTGGTGAAGGTAGACTAGTGTTGTTTCGAGACGTGCCGCCTACATAAGTCCATAACAGAGATATGTTGTAGAGCGTGCGCGTGAGCCTGTTCATAATTTTGTAGCTTTACTTGATACTTCGGTCAAAATTTAATTACCTAGTTTTATTAAATACTAGCTACAATGAAATTGAAGTCATTTACGGCCTGTAATTTCCGGCAAAGAGGCATAACACCTTAGGCCTCAGGAGTGGTAACGCATCTGCATTTTGACCTTGGTCTTCATGTGGGTGTCAATAGGCTGCAGTCATCACTTAACATAAATGTAAACTGCTTGCTTGTTTATCACTTCCATTACATAAAAAAAGTCATAAAGTCAAAGGTTTGATAGATACGGACTATTTGTATGGAAAAATGAAATTGTGGTTATTACTATTTTCCTTCAATTTCTTAATTTTTTTACGTTTTAAACCTTCCCCTGGTTTCCAGGAATAATTCAAAACTAAAATTAACCAAATCGGTCCAGCCGTTCTAGCGAGACTATAGATTTTTATATATATATAGATTTAAGAAGGCAATCGAGTACTGAGCACTGCCTACTAATACTTTATGATCCCGCACGCAAATAAGTGATTGGGCAGAACAGTAAAACACATACAAAGTACGATAAGTAGTGGGCTTTCTAAATAACTACCTCTCGTAGGTACGGTCTGATCATAACCACGTTGTTACTCTAAATAAAGTAAACATATTTGGAAATATTCAACCCGTCAACGGTTCGACGACACGTCATGCAAGATATGAAATTACGCTTTAAGTCCGTGAACGGATATTCCTGGTCCGAACCTTATTGTCTCATATTCCGTCGCTCAGAAATTGAACGCATGAATTCTGTCAGAATTTATCTTTCTCACTCTATACTATTTTGCGACCTGTGTTAGATACGAGAGTTAATATGGTAGAGCAATTAAAAAAAAGTAAACTTACCAATCATCAAAAGGTTTCCTGATCAAGAGACTTAGGTATCATAATAATGGCAACCCATTATACGTCCCACTGCTGGGCACAAGTCTCTCCCCTTTTTGGCTTTCCCTTGGAGACCTGGAGCTTACTTCACCACGCTGCTCCAATGTGTATTGGTGGAGATACGGGTTAGTGACCAACCCACTGTCGGATGTTTTCGAACTGCCCATAAGGCCTCCGACAAGGTTTAATGACTGCTATCTATCGATAGCAACCGGGACCGACGGCTTGACGTGCCCTCCGAAGCATGAAAACGCGCTTTTTTTTTTAATTTGCCACTAGCGGTCACCCATCACAAACCTGACCGCGCCCGTAATGCTTAACCGAGTAGATCGCTAATGGAGGAAGTGGTATGACATGATATGAGTACTTAGTCAAGATAATATTCCCTGCATAAGATACTTAGAATTCAATCGGAGTCATCATTTCCTGTTTTGGTGTACACGATAAGTCATAATGTCTGTAAGTTTAAACGTATTAAAAATAACCCTTAAACTAAATTATAATAATAATTATGTTAGTTAGATAGTCATAAAAAAAGTGATAAAATTTATCCCATTCCTTTATTGGGATTAATTTATTTAAATGATTTTATACATCTATCTAAGAATATTTGCAAATGAACTAGTTGTTGGAATTTAAAATAGTTCTATTCATCATAAATATATATGATATGGCATAACATGAGCTCAGTCTTTTAAACAACTTAAAATTTACTAAGTACCTACTTTCTAACTATTCATTCCAACTTGCTCACCCGAACAACCGCTCGTGTGTCCCCTACGCACTATTGAAGACACGGGGTATAACAAATAGATCTTATTACTGTGCTCCGCCAGCTTGAGATGGATGCGGCATTTTTGACAGCGGCCCGCTGTAAATATTGCCATCCTCGGGGACCCGACGTGGGTCGTGCGGATACGTTCGGAGGATTATTGAGTTGACTGGCTGTGTGACGTTTTCGATTGAGCTGGATATGGGAGCAAACTAATATCTTCAAGGTCAAACTGGATCGTACGTGTGAAAATCTTTAATATTGATAAGTAATTTTGCAGGCAGATCAAACTTTCAATTCAGAAGACGGTCCGTTATGAGTGAAGATGAATACTTTGAAATTTAAGTCCAAGTTGTCTGTGAGATTTACGGATTGATACGTATTATTATATACGTATCAATCCGTAAATCAATAAATATATTATAATATTCGTATTACGTATCTAATTCCACAATGTATGCCAATCATTGCTGTGATTCAGCAGTGTATCAAGACGAAGGTCTTTGACCAGTGCCTGTTGCCAGTCATGACGTATAAAACTGAAACGTGGTTGCACATTATGGGCCTCATAAGAAATTTCAAGGTCACAAAAAGTGAAGTAGTTGGCGTTTCCTTGCAAGATTGAATTCGGAATGAGAAAATTTGCACGAGAATCAAATTAGCTCACATATTCCACAGAAAAACCGTAAGTCAAGTGGCAGTGAGCAGCATATATAGCTCGAAGAACCGACGGCCGTTGGGGCAAAAGACTTCTCAAGTGGTGACCGTTTCCGTTGTGCAGGTAACTGGCAATCGCTGAATGAGAGCGGTACAGCAGGCGTATTTTATAACTCAGTGGCCAGCAATTAGAAAGCCACTTTACAGTACATTGGCATTTTCCTGAAATCATCACAATTAACATGTTATGACAGTAACAATACAGTGTGTACAACAATATGGGGTTCTTCAAAACAGGTGTCAAAAGAGTCCTTCAGGGCTGGCAGCGCGTTGGCAACTCCCCTGATGTTGCAAATGTTCATAGGCGACGGTAACCACTTTCCATCAGGTGGCCCGTCTACTTGTCTGTCAATCCTTTGACATAAAAAAAAATTAATGTAGTCATCAGTGATGTCAACCGAGATACGTGTATGTGTTATGTTTGATGAGGCAATCTTTACTCTACTAGGACTTCTATAATCTTATTTGTCCAAAGGAGATGTTGCAAAAATGTATGGACCTCCGGCCATGTATTGTACACAATATCATTAAACAGGCAAAATAAATATAAAAACATTTTTTACTGCATATTTTCACTTATTTAGCTTTGTTTGCAGTTACAAAACATAATTTGCAGTTAGAATTGCAACTCAAAACTAACATGGCGAATATGGCGGGCGATGTCATTTTGACATTTTCATTTTTTAAATTGTATTTTGATTATAGAACTTGGAGAAAAAAGTAATATTTTCTAAATACTATCAAAATCGATTGATCCCAAGTGTCGGCTGTATCGCCGCCATGTTTAACATAGTTGAAAATGATAAAATCGTTATAATGAAATGTGGTTGTAACTCTAAAATATATTCTTGAATAAATTAATTGTATTTTTTTTGGATTCTTCTTTAATTTACCCATTTTTTGAGGACATGTACGAACCAGAGCCGAATTCGCAACATCTCCTTTCACACAAATACTTGATTGCAATAAACAGTAGATATCCTTCAGTATAGCCTTATTAACAGCATGTGATAATATTACATCATTACTCCAAATTACTTCATAATAAGAACGTGTTTCCTCTGTATATACAATAATATATACTCAACTATTCCAACCCGAGCCCGGGTTTATTAACTAGGTTATCAAATAAGCAGGATGTTGACTTAAATATTACTATCGTAGAGTTCGTAACTCGGTAACAATGTTGAGAGGTCCTGAAATAATACTCGTATTGAATATTCAACTTAAGAGATTCGGCGCAGAATATGAATTTAATATTCCTATTCAATTTATACTTGAATAGGAATAAGGATTGTATAGAGTCGTCATCGGTTCTGTTTTTGAAAAGGTCAACAGGATCAAATATAGTCCTTACTAAGTTTGCTTTCTTTATTGTTTATAGGGTATGAGAGGTACTCCTCGCTCTTTTCACTTCACTGCTTTTTAAATGTCTTCCGCTTTAACGTAACGTCAGTTTCCATGTAGTGATTGATATTTTTTATCTGTGTAGTGATTGATTTATTATCTATTTTTGGCGGTAGTATAACTACAGTGACGGAGCTCGCGGGCGTAGTCTACACCGCATTACTAGATCGACTTGCCCCTAAATGATAACGTTCAGCGCTATCGTGTTCCGGCCTGGTAATAATATACGACCATGTAATATCAGACACGGGGGTATACAGTATTCAGAAATCTCTGATTTTTATGTATATGTTCATATAGTATTCACTTACCATCGTTGAAAACTGTATGCATGCATGTCACTTATAAAAAAAACTATGTACCGAGCTCTCATTGGCCTGCGTTATCTTCGACATTATTTCTCATATGTAATTTCATCACCCATTGTCTTTTCATCCACGTTGTGGTTCAGTGGCTCCTCGCAAGCCTGGGACCTGAGACAGGACTCTTAGACCTGGGGATTTACACAGATGAAATCGTTGCTTGCTGCAAATCCCGCAAGCCAGACTTGTTGTGCGATTAGGATGGGTTAGTCCAGGTGGCATTTACCAGCGTCGACTGTATGGCCAGTCGCCAAAGCTGACCATAGCAATTACTTTAATCATATTTTTTGGAGAAGCAGGCCTGCGCTCATACAGCAATAGCCGCGAGAAACCGAGAGCCGACTGAGTTTTTTCCGGCAAGTTTTTCTCAGATCATATTGGCCTTTGGAACTTTGCCGGTGAATGACAAAGAATGACTCTTTTTCTTTTCTTTTTACTCTTTGTTATCAGTTTGTAAAGGGGAAATAAGATATTCTACTGATATACTTTTTACATTAATTTATTACATTTAGTTTTATCTTAGTGATATTCTTGACTTTCCATATATTTTTTATCTTGTTTGACATGTGTATCAATTGTTGTTCACTTTAATTTATTTTGTTTGTTTTTGACGTGTCATAAGAGGTGCCTGTCACCCTAAATGAATAAATGAGTTTCTGATTCTGATTCTGAAACAAACTGCTTAAAAAAGTCTTCTACGACAAAAAATTCTGTTTAAAGAAGTCTTCTACATCAAAAATTTCTAGATATAAAATTTCATAAAAACTATCACCGAGATAATTTAAGTCTTAGGGGTAGCATCTGTATTTTGACCTCTGGTTTTTGTGTGGGTGTGTAATGTGTATAGGCTGCAGTCATCACTGTGAACTGAAAGCTTGTTTGCCACGTACGTTACATAAAAAGAAACGGGTTCTTCAAAAAATAAACATTTCAAGCGATCAGACACGAAAAATGAAGCATATTTTTTTTTGTAAACAGTTGGAATATCTCGCGTGTCCACACCTACCGTGTATTCAATTTAAATGAATTTCTAAACTTATATTTGAATGGATGGGATGGGATACAAAGCCCCGGGCTTTACCGCGTCCGATTGTAAAGCTGCGAGCACACTGAACTGAAATGTATTGAAGTTTATTTAATTTATCTTGGAAAAATATGCCTGTTAATGTCTCTTTGTGCTTAACCACGATGGTTATTATTTTATTTATAAGCGGTGGTACCAAGCGATAGCAATGTAAGTCAAATTCGCGTAAGTCGGGGTTAATCTACTTTTAAGCATAAATAAATATAAATAAAAAATGTAAGTATTTTTTTTAACATTTATACTCGAAATTTTCTTACGCTGAACACTGACCAAGTGGGGTGGGAAAAAATACTGTACACGTGTGTCAGAGTTGATGGTGTAGAATATTTAAACACATTAGTCCTCAACAAAAACTTCACAAAACAGAATCACCCTATTTATGTATCTGGCATCGACGCTTGTAATTGCTAATGGCACGTGACCGCAAAAATGGGTTGTCCGGTAGTTCACATTGATGTTAAGTGATGAATGCACCCTATAGACACCCACACAAACACCAGAGGTTGAAATGCAGATGCGTTACCACTCCTGAGGCCTAAGGTGTCAGGTGGCTGTAATTTTCGGCCTCTGTGCCGAAAATTACAGAGCCATACATTACCACCTGACCGGAACACGAAAGTACTGAACACTACCATTTAGCGGCAAGTTAGCGGTGATGCGTCAGTGTCTACGCCCGCGAGCTCCGTGGACTTCTACGACCAGTAAAAAAATTAGGAATGTGTGTGAAATTAAGATTCATAAGTGATATTATTTTGTGTCATGTCTTACTATGTGGGTTTCAATTGACAAAAACCAATATCACTGCCTACCCGTCCCATCACTCGCAATTCACCATCTCGCAATAGTGGACAACTATCTCTACCTAGGTACTGATTAAAACAAAAGATCCAGTAACAGTAAACTTATGTGTGAAGTTCCTGTTTGAATATTGTGTATACGATCAACAAAACGAAACGAAAACGCGTTAATCCTTCACAGAAAGTTCACAACACAGAATCATCCCATTCATGTTTCTGGCAGCAACGTTCGCGATTGCAAATGGCGTGTGACCGCAACAATGGGTTATCCGGCTAATTGACATATCCGGGCGCAGTTCACCGTGATCTAACCGGCTATCAGCACATCTATAAAATGTAGCATAATAGTTTACTGACTTGGTACTGCTTGAATAGTAACCCGTGAAGAAAATATGTTGTAACATTATGAAATAATATTCAATTCAATTTGTCTTTTACGAAGCGATTGTGTCTCAAATCTACGAGTAGTTTCACCAGTAAAAGTTTACGTTAACGTTTGAATATTGTGCATAAAATCAATAAAACGAAACGAAAACGCGTTAATCCTTCACAGAAAGTTCACGACACAGAATCATCCCATTCATGTTTCTGGCGGCGACGTTCGCGATTGCAAATGGCGTGTGACCGCAACAATGGGTTATCCGGCTAATTGACATATCCGGGCGCATTTCACCGTGATCTAACCGGCTATCAGCACATCTATATAACGTAGCATAATAGTTACCTCGTAGTCGTGCCGTTTTACGTAATGTTAATGATAATGTTTATAACCACAACCATTAATATGTTGCATTCGTTGTTTTTTTATACCATGAAGTAGCAAACAAGCATGCAGTTTACATTGATCGTTAGTATTACTGTAGGCCATAAACATCTATATGAAATCGGAGATTTCGATGTAGATGTTACACCTGAGGCCTAAGGTATTATGCCTCTGCCATTACCACCTGACCGGAACAGCATAGCGTTAAACATTTACTTTTGGCGGTAAGTAGATAAGGTAATGTTACGGTAATGCTCCGTCACTAAAGCTCTATAACCAGTCATTGTATAATTATGTTCTTTAAAGAAACAGGCTAAAATGTTAGCACAAAAAGATTATTTCGTTCAAATTGTGGCGAGTACGTATTCACCTTTATGCTTAAATAACGATCCTATGAAATATATTAGTTTAGGCAGACTGAAATTAGAAATGTATTTTGATGATTCACCAGTAAACCAGGTAAGCTAATAAAACATTTTACATTTGTCTTGTTAGTACTAAATTGAGGTTATAACTATCAAATTCTTCTGAAAGTTTTGAAAAAGTTTGTCCAGAAGACTAATATATTATTTTTCAATTGAACAATCATGCTCGCCTCTTTGACTTCCTAAAGGAAAATGTTTATTTATTGATCTATACATCCGATTGCACATAAGAAAACAACAAAGTACACAAACATGAAAAGAAAGGAAAATACAAAAGGCGGTCTTATGGCAAAAAGTGCCAGTGAGTTTTTCGATTTAGTTAACCGTTCGTGACTTATAGAGCTTTAAAGTGCCAATTTTCGTTAGAGTCAAGTGACCCCACCCTCTACCAACTAAATGGTTATTGTTACAAACTCGAACGTTACCGCCATAGTTACTACATATAACGAAATTAAAAGAAAAACTGTCACACCTAAGTTGGCTTAACAAGTTTGCGAGTAATAATCGACCAAATGTATTTTACTCAAAATTTTTGAACAACTCCATAGAAAGTACATATTTTTTTTGTATTATTAATCAAACCTAAAAACTAAGGAAGCCTACACTGCGTGTGGCCCGACATGCACTTGACCGGTTATTCTTAGAACATCAGCCTAAAATTGTAATCCAACAGTACGTAACGACGTACGATTGTAAAACCAGCGATGCCTGCTTTTGCAAATGGCATGTAGCCACGACAAGAGATTACCCGGCTAATTGACATTTCCGACCCGTTGCCGCGTGATCCACCCGTTTAGCTGTTTTGATATATCGCAATGACATGGTGAGGAATATTTCTGAATGTTGGATGTGTTGGATATGCTTGTCGGATATAACCAGATTAGAATGGCGGATGTGGCACATGGGTTACATGTTTATTGTATGTGGATGATATATTTGATCTTGTGTATACAAAGGATAATAATATTATAATAGCAACCCATTATACGTCCCACTGCTGGGCACGAGTCTCTCCTATGTTTGGGGGGAGGCCTAGAGCTTACTCCACCACGCTGCTCCAGTGCGGGTTGGTGGAGATACGGGTTAGCGGCCAATCTGCTGTCGGATGTTTTCAAACCGCCCATAAGGCCTCCGAGTTTAACGACTGCTATCTATCGATAGCAACCGGGACCGACGACTTAACGTCCCCTCGGATGCACGCAAACGCGCATTATAATTTGCCACTAGCGGTCACCTATCACACACCCGACTACCCCCGACTATCGCTTAACCAAATTGATCGCTTATGATCTCCACCAGCCGCGGGACTATGCGCGCTTCATACAAAGGATTATTGATATAAAATTGTGTACAGAAACAGATGGGCAAGAATGGCAGCGCATAGTCATTTTTTACAATGGAGATGGCAAACAAGCATGCAGTTCACATTGATGTTAATTGATGATTGCAGCCTATAGACACCCACACAAAGACCAGAGATCAAAATATAAGGAATAATGTAAGAAGTGGGTACCTGTAGGTATAAAAAAATTCCTTTGTTCTTATTTTGCATGATACCCTTGAAAATTATTTTTTTATACCACTGATGAAACCCGATCCCATCCCAGGTCGTCTGTAACTGACAAGGGTGGACATGTTCATTAAAACATGCAGCTATTTGCGGAGGGTACTGAAATCCCCAATAGTTTATTTTGTTAGGCAAAATGGATGAGTTTCCTATATTCGGTATCTAACGTTTCTAGTGGAAGAGAATATGTAATAATACTACGTATTGGTAAGCTGCAGAATATTGGGTAAGAACGATTAAGCGTAATTTCACATGGGTACATTACCAAACTCCGAGGTACTGGGAAACTTCCAGTGAACTGCCTGCTTGTTTGCCACTTCCATTACATAAAAAAAATCTTCCCGTTTGTAAAATAGAGTATGGAACATTCTGTTGATACCTTTTTTCATTATTAAGTAAATCAACGTATCGGTATTCGCTTGTATTCTATTTATATTATATCGTTGGTATTCGCTTAAATATATTTGTAATTTGAGCTATCACAAGCAAATTCTATTATGTCCAAGTGATTAAATAAATTTTTAGTTTGAGTTTGAGTTAATCTCTGATAATCCCAAATCCGGGCATCGAACCCAGGACCCCAACGTAGTAGTAGTAGCCTGCTACCACTAGGCTACTGAGACAGTTTATATATGCAGGCACATATATGTATATTTTTATACAATTTTTTGTATAAATCTTTAAGCTGTAACTTTATTCGAACATGTTTTTTTATTGTGTGGTCCGATTTTCATGATTCTTTTTAGGATTCCGTACCTAAAAAGTTAAAACGGGACCCTATTACTAAGCTTCCATTGTCTGTCTGTCTGTCACCACCCTGTGTCTCATGAACCGTGGTAGCAAAAAGGATGAAATTTTCAGAAATATTTTTATTGCCGCTATAACAACAAATACTAAAAATAAAAGATATGTATATTAAAGAATCCTCATACAAGAAACGTGTTTTTTTTCGTATTTTTGCTCAATATAAATTAAAATAGCGTTATACCTCTATGGGCAGCGGGTAGACGCTATAGTTATCCACAGAATATTTTGTAGTATATTACTTTTGAAAATAAATAATAAAATAAAAATAAAGTGAATATTAATAATCCCAACAAACGTAATTTTTAAGCAATATTTTACTCTATGTTAACATAAAGTTAGAAACTTGAATATAACAAACGTTTTCTTTTATAGATGATGGTACGGAACCCTTCGTGCGTGAGTCCAACTCGCATTTACGCCCACTTTTTTAATAGATAGTCTATGCCTCCAACTTGGTCCAATTTTCATTTTATTTCGTTAAAAAACACCTAGAAAGGGTATAAAAGTCACGTACAAAATATTCATCGACTAACTGCGAGTAGGTACTTTTGTTCACGTTTAACTTTTTATTGAGTTATCCGGTGCCTATGATTCTCTTTTTAGTAAATATAATATAGTCTTTGAAATCAGTTTCATTTGATTACGAAAAATAAAATCTAGCTCAAAGAGACAGAAAATTGGGCATGATGTTTCACCGTCCAGTTTGTAGGGTTCCGTAGTAAACAAGGAACCCTTATAGTTTCACCACGTCCGTCTGTCTGTCTGTCTGTCCGTCCGCGGTTTCGCGCAAAAACTAATGGTACTGGAGTCTTAAAATTTGACTCAAGTATACACCTTGATCACGTCGACAAAGTGGCAGTAAAATAATCCATGTGACGCGGGGACATTTTTTTTATATTTCGTTATCTTTATAGTGTAGAATATCGTTGGATAGGTCTTTTAAAAAATGATAGGGGCTTGCTAAAATCATTTTTCGATTTAGTTAACTGTTCGTGACTTATTAAGCTTTAAAGTACTAATTTTCGTTCGAGTCAAGTGTCCCGCCCCTCTACCAACTAAACGGTTGTTGTTAGAAATTCAAACGTTACGGCAATAGTAGCTACATATAACGAAATTAAAAGGAAAACTATCAGTCCTAAGTTGGCTTTACAAGTTTGCGAGTAATAGTCGACCATGTAATACTCGAAATTTTTGAACAACTCCATAGAAAAAATATATATTTTTTAATTAATCAAACCTAAAAACTACGGAACACTGCGCGTGGCCTGACACTCACTTGACCGGCTTTGTTTTGTTTTATATCAGTGAGAACTTTAACCCTAGCTATTTTCTAAATGTCGCCATGGCGTATGGGTCTCAAAATTAGTAAGCAATATAAGCATAACTTTTTTTTTTAATGTAATGAAAGTGGCGAACAAGCATGCAGTTCACATTAATGTTAAGTGATGACTGCAGCCTATAGACACTCCCACAAAGACCAGAGGTCAAAATGCAGATGTGTTACCAGTTCTGAGGCCTAAGGTGTTATGCTTTAGTGCCGGAAATTACAGGGACGTACATTACCACCTGACCGGAACACGATAGTGCTGAACACTACCATTAAGCGGCAAATATATTCGGTAATGATGTGGTGCATACGCCCGCGAGCCACGTCACTGGAGTTCTACCACCAAAAAAATGCATTTATTTTATCTTTTCAATTTTTCTTTTCCACCGTATATTTTTTGGTTAAAAAGATTTTTAATTTTAACACTTTATCAAAAAATATTATTTGAAATCGTTCTCAAATATTCAATCGTATTTATTTTGGATTCATCCCTGCACAGATACTCTTAAACATTTTTAATATGCATACAGAAGCGTTACTTTGGATATTAAACGGAATTTATTCCGACGATAAAATTTCAAGCGTAAAAATGTCTTGGAAGTCGTATACGGTAATAAAATTGTGCCGGGACCGCGTATTGAAAATTTGAGGAGGTATCGATTGAGGGGAAATCCGATGGCATTATATTAAGCGTTTATATCGTCATGCACATAGTATGTATTAAAATTAGTTTTCATATTTCATAGAATTTAGTTTTGAGCTATTGGGGAAGAACTCTACATATAAGTGAGTTATTTACCGGTGGTATAGCTTCAAACTCCACCAATCCGCATTTGAGCAGCGCGGTGGAATAAGCTCCAGGACTCAGCCCAAAAAGAGGAGACACTCGTGCTTAGCAGTGGGACGTATAATGGGTTGTCATTATTATTAGAGCTCCAAAGCCGGAGCTCGCGGGCGTATGTACCACAGCATTACTTAATATACTTGCCGCTAATTGGTAGTATTCACCACTATCGTGTACCAGTCCGGTGGTAATGTACGGCCCTGTAATTCCCGGCACAGAGGCATAGCACCTTAGGCCTCAGGAATGGTAACGCATCTTCATTTTGAACTTGGTATTTTTGTAGGTGTTTATAGGCTGTATTCATCACTTAACATCAATGTGAACTGCATGCTTGTTTGCTACTTCCATTACATAAAAAAAGTTACGACATGCGAGTGTAATTGCAGATATGTTCTTATTTTTGGTGTCTAAGATATTTTTTCTCTGAGTTTTTAACTATAAGGCCGGACATATTTTATGCTGAGTAAACGATAATCTGTTTACCTGGAATATGACAGTGATAAGCATAACATCCAATCTGTCTGCCACTTGGTAGATTAAAGGCAAAATTTTAAGGTAACTTAATGCGTTCGTCCTTAAACTTTACCATTATACGTTTGCGCAAGCGCTCTGCGCCCCCTTAACGGTATAGTAGGCGCAGGCGTACATTTTCGCCCCACGGTAGTAAGAGAGGGCGATACTTTCACTGCTACGCCGAGCCGGCGGTCTACTCTCTCTACGTCTTACGAATTTTCGATTAGGTCACGTGTCCTGACGCGAATTAAAGTTTTTTTACCCATCACAAAAACGAACATCATCCGCTAAAGAAGTTTATACTTAAAAAGAAAAATACAAATATACTGATATTTTTATTGTATGTCCTATGAAACCCTGATCAGCTACTATTGAATAACCAGCAACGTTCCGCGTCGGATTTGTATAACGTCGCGCTTCGATTTGATTCGCGATGTCCGAAAGCGAAGCTTTTGACGCTGTACATTGATCGAAAAGCAATTTGTGAGGCGTTTTGTGTGACGTTTGTGAAAAGATATCGAATTGAATATTTTGTGTTCATCATTTCAGCCAAAAGACGTCCACTGCTGAACAAAGAATGCCACAACGAACGGTCCTGGGCCGCCCTCATCCAGCGATTCCCCGCGACCTTCACCAGGTCGTCGGACCATCTTTTGGAAGGACTGCCCAAGCTTCGCTTTCCGGTACGCGGTCGCCATTCGAAAACTGCTCTGCCCCAACGGCCGTCAGTTCGTCGAGCTATGTGCCCTGCCCACTGCCACTTGAGTCTCGCTATTCGGTGAGCTATGTCGGTAACTTTGGTTCTCATGCGGATCTCCTCATTTCTGATTCGATCTCTCAGAGAAACACCAAAGATTAGCTCTCTCCATTGCTCTCTGAGTGACCTTGAGCCATTTTACGAGGCCCATAGTGAGCGACCACGTTTCTGTCCCATAAGTCATCACTGGCCCTGTTTGGCATTCTGTGTTATTTGTACAAAATATTAATAATTACACTAGCTTAAGAATTCTCCTCCACCAACAGATCGTGGCGTCATCACGCTTACACGCTAGCATTTTTTTTTATGTCAAAGCATTGACATACAAGCAGACGGGCCACCTGATAGAAAGTATTCACCGTCGCCTATGAACATTTGCAACACCAGGGGAGTTGCCAACGCGCTGCCAGCCCTGAAGGACTCTTTTGACGCCATTTTTGAAGAACCCCATATTGGCATGCATGCACAAAAATTACTTTTTGTTTCTTTTATTACAGCATATATTTAAATAAAAAATTACATTGCACTTAATGCATTAAAAACTATACAGGTTATTTTTTTTATTTCATTGCCTGCACAGAGGCGTAACACTTTGGGGCTCAGAAGTGGTAACGCATCTGCATTTTGACCTCTGGTCTTTGTGTGCGTGTCTATAGGCTGCAGTCATCACATTATATCAATGTGAACTGCATGCTTGTTTGCCACTTCCATTACATAAAAAAATAACTATCACAGAGGCAAAAGTCTATAAACCTCATAGGTGGCAACGCATCTGCACTTCCACCTCTGTTTATTGTGAAGATGTCTATAGACCGCAGTCGTCACTTAACATCCATGTGAACACACTTTAAATTTAATTTCAATCCACAAATATACTGACTGTTTATTTATTGAAAGAAAAATGGAAAGAAAAATTTGACTTCAGGCGAGACGCGGAACTCGCGGCCATTGGCCGTACTTTTACACATTTATTGCATTGCCACCATATGGTGGCAATGCAATAAATGTGAAGGAAAGATTTGACAAATCGGGCAGGACTTCAGTAGCTCAATTGGAAGTGCGGCTGGACTAGATTCCCAGTAGGCCGCGAGTTCGAGTCTCGCCTGAAGTCAAATTTTTCTTTCCATTTTTCTTTAAATAAATATATTTCACAAGCATGTGTTAATGCGAAATAATATAATAAACAAATACTGACTGTTGTTTGACAAACACCAGAACCGTATAAGGTAATGCCTCACTGTCGACTCGCCCCTTGTTCATGACCACCGCATTTATCTAAGTGAATGTCAATTAAGTAGGATTACGGGACAGTTTCCTTCTGTTTGTGACCCTTACAAAATCTTAATTGCTTTTGGTATGTTAGAGGTACAAATTTAAATGGATCAGGTTTCTAAATCGAGATTATAAATATGCTTTATATTATTATACGAGTATTATTTTAATACTTACGACAGAGGTAATAAGGTGATCTGAAAAATGGGTTATAATTGTTTGTATCACTAGCGGCTCGCCCCGGCCTCGCACAGGTGCAATGAATGTTATTTAATCTATGTCACACAAAAATGAAACATTATAATTAAGAAGAAAGTGTGCATGATTGTGTGTTTAATCTAATGTACGTCGCACATGTGCGTGTTTCTGTCTCTGTGTATATTCTTCTGTGCGTGCGTGCGTGCGTGCGTTCGAGCGTGCGTGCGTGCATGCATGCATGCGTGCGTGCGTGCGTGCGTGTGTGTGCGCGCGCGCGCGCCTGTGTGTGTGTGTGTGTGGTGATGTGAATGGGCTGTGTAACTCGTACGTACATACTTTGGGTTGCAATTAAAATTAGATTGATATTGCAATGTCCCACCTGAACGCCCTACGGAATTGGAGGAGGAAAAAAAATAAAACTTTAGATTATTTAGTAATTTATTTTAATCTCTACAGCAGCAATGAGCCATATAGGGTTCAAGAACAATAAGAAATCAATTGTCATAATTTTCTGGTGGCTGAGTAAATACGGAATAAATTTAGCTTTCTTTTCGTGATGACTACAGCCGCTTTGAACGAAACTAGCCGAAAGACTCAAAAGGTTGCGTTTTAGGGTTCTGTTAAAATACTGATTTCAATGTTTAAGTCCTTTTGACTCTGTACTGGTAATAGCATTACCGTCAGAAAACCAAAAAATCTAGAAAAAATGTATGAGAAAGATACAAAACTTTTACAGATTTATCGCTTCCCTACAAACACAGATCATTAATAATGAAGTATTACTCGTATAATAGTTAAGCAAGAAAATGAATATTGTGAAGGCATTAGCATCCAGATCACGTCGGCTATGGGACGTGTTAATCTTTTAAGGAAATGAGAAAACTTTGTCTTGGTTTTTGCGATCCGTTCTGTGTAAATGTCCCCAGCCCGCGATCACTTGGAACAACATTATCTGAGGGTCAATTTGTGTACACGGTGAAATTCATATCGCTTTGTACTCGAAAATTCTCGAAAAGTCGAGAAATTAATAATAAAACATACGATATTTCCTTTTAACTGCCTTGGTAGCCCAGTAGTAGCAGACCACTACTACTACGCTGAAGTCTTGGGTTCAATTCCCGGGTAGGGGGATATCAGAGATAATGGTTTATAGTCCTTTATCTCTAGTTATATTAGATTTTTTCCAATTTCTGGCAATTTCCCAGTACTTCGAAGTTTGGCAATGTGCCCGGAGATGTCAACAGGCTCGCCACCTGTTACATGCGCCAAAACGTTACCGGCGAATCGTGGGTGTTTGCATGTATGCATTTACCTCTGCCTACCCCTTCGGGGATTACAGGCGTGAAGTTACGTTTATATTTTCTTTTTACGGAACTGAGAATTAATGAAGTTAAAAAATCGATTGGGTTTGATTCAATGTAATGAAGGTGGCAAACAAGCATGCAGTTCATATTGATGTTAAGTCATGACTGCAGCCTATAGAGATTAACACAAAGACCGGAGGTCAAAATGCAGATGCGTTGCCACCTCTGAAACCTCAGTTGTTATGTCTCGGTGATGGTTATCACGGGGCCAAAAAAAATCGATTAGGTTAACCGAAGAAACATGAAAATTGTGGTCCTAATGATGATGATGACTTCATAATGGAATGAAACCAAAATAGTAATTTTTTTGTTTTTCATCGGATTTATAATAAAGTCAAACAAATATTATTTACTAGCTGACCCGACAAACTTCGTATTGCCTCAGAATTAAATAATGCGTCAAATGTTTGATAGAAACGGACTATTTGTATGGGAAAATAAAATTGTGGTTTTTACTATTTCCCTTGAGTTTTTTCATATTTTCTTACCTTTTTACCTTTTTAACTGGTGGTAGAGCTCCAGTGACGGAGCTCGCGGGCGTAGGCACCACCGCATTACCTAATATACTTGCCGCTAAATGGTAGTGTTCAACACCATCGTGTTCCGGTCAGGTGGTAATGTACGGTCTGTAATTTCCGGCACAGAGGCATAAGACCTTAGGCCTCAGGAGTGGTAACGCATCTGCATTTTGACCTTGGTCTTTGTGTGGGTGTCTATAGGCTGCAGTCATCACTTAACATCAACGTGAACTGCATGCTTGTTTACCACTTCCATTACATAAAAAAAAAAAAAAACCTTTTAAGCCTTGCCTAGACTTCCAAAAATCATTCAAAACTAAAATTAGCCAAATCGGTCCCGCAGTTCTCAAATTCTAGCGGGACTTACGAACAGCAATAGATTTTTATATATATTATATAAGAGATAAGAGAAGATATGTTTACACTGCAATCGTTTTGCAGATTCAAAATAACGCTGACATCAGTGAATCTTCCGCAGACATTAGTTCAAATCGCAAATCTCGAGGGGAAGCCAGATAAAGCGACGTGAAATATAATGTTAGCTCGATGCTCCTTCCTCATGTCGAGATAAAAGTCAGTGACGTATATTTTGGGTACACTAGAAGCAACATAACAGATATTATCCAAAGGTAGAGCCAATGTATGAAAGGGGAACGTGTTTTTTTATGTAATGGAAGTGGTAAACAAGCATGTAGTTCACATTGATGTTAAGTGATAACTGCAGCCTATAGACACCTACACAAAAACCAAGGTCAAAATTTTTTTAAGTGTCATTTAAGTAACGGAATTAAATTAAATAATGTTTATAATCATGAAATAACGTTTTATTATTCGTATTTTTCGTACACTATGTAATTATAGTAAAAAAAGCTTAGAGGTTTACTAAAATTAACAATTTAACAAAAAAATATACTCTTCGGAATATAAATCAACTTAAAACATAAAAATAATGAGATTATCTTCTAAAAGCAATGAATAATAATTTTTTTTATCACAAAAATAAGTTTAGGCACTATCATTGAGATCAGCATAATTTTCACATGTAAATTTTGCATGTTGCTCGTATATCATTGATAGACCTAAATTACGAATAAATTCTGTTTTCTTTATTATAATGTTTGTATTTGCTCGAAAAATTATGCAAGCATTAATAGCTGCCATGTTCAATATACCATAGAATAAAGTCATGGGCCATCGCTTACTATTGCGTGAAACATTGTAAGAGGTATTTAACTCATCTACCACGTCAACGCCGGCCTTAGTTGAATTATACGAGTAAAAGGTGATCATTTCAGGTTTACGTTTTTCCCCTGTAGCTTCATCTATTGCATTGTCATGGTGCAAAAATCAAAATAATACAAACGTGTAAAGTAAAAGCATAAATAATTACATAATTAGTAAAAAAATAATTACATAAAAAAATTACGTCAAGAATGACGTTGGGTATTACATACCCACGACACGTTTGCACATGAATTACCGAGCTGATGTCCGGCGCAACATTGCGATCACACCACTAGCCCCTCCCGCACACCCCAACCTGCAGCTACTGTTTTTATTTTTTTTATTTATTTAATTGTTTTACGGCCTTGGATTCAAGTCCTTATCAGCCAATCTTCAGTAATTTTTATCTTCATTTCTTATGATAATGAATATCCATATGGAAGATGACGATGATTGGATGCTTCCATGTGGTATATGATGAGATGGCTCTAGTAAAGTGATGGGGACTTTACTAGGAGATTTTACGAAGTTTTGGAGGCAACATGAAAAATCACTTTTCACTTCATAATATCACTTTCCTACATTCGTGAAAGTTATCGAATGTTTGATGATAAAAATCCCATCATTTTTACACATAAAAACGCGACTATACACAAATTTCGAAAATAATATCACGCAGCGACACAGCTCTTTTCCGCGTTTCCGCCAAAACTCCTGCAGCTACTGAGCACGCGAGTGTGGCCAGACGAATATTTACAAAAATACACACTATTTTAATTGTACCCGTGTATGAGATACCCAGGGTCATGCTCGCCGGGTTTAAATGTCACCGAGAGAGGTTCCATGCGTAAACTTTTCATCAATCTCTAGGGCTTTTTCAATTTAGGCGTTTTGTGTCGGATCGCTGCAGTGCCGAAGCGGTGCGTTTGTCGTATGGCGCACGGACGTTCATTATTTTTCATACAAAACGCACGGTTCGATCTCAGTTTGGCGTCGCTCCTGTTGTCGATCTTTCGCGGTGCCGACGTCGTAGTGTTGCCGCACCGTGCGATTTAAATGAAAACAAAAGACCGTCCGTGCGCCATACGACAAATGGAGGAATCTATGAGTCAACTGTACCAAAAACTCTGTTAATGTTCTGCGTATCCAGTACAATAAGACCGTCTAAATTGAAAGAGCCCTTAGCTTGCGACTACGGCACATACGAACTAGAATGTTGGCCAATCGAAGGCGAAAACTTCCACCACCGTTAATCGCTATCGAGGTAAAAATGCTTACCCTATATTTTCTACCACAAAAAATAGTATGGTACACCAATACACAAATTAAGATACATCCAAGCAATGTGACTTGCGCGCCATATTTTAATAATAGGCCATAAAACTCTGAAACAAAAGTCGTTAAGCGCGAATTGAGTTGTTATTATTAAGGCTCGTCATGTTTTGTTGGATATTACTTGAGTTCCGTGTGTTCATATTGTGGTTCATTTATAACTTCTGGGTGAATAATGGTCGACATTATGTTGTAAATTAGTATAATCGTATAACATTTAGGAGTCACTTCATCTGGAACGCTCTGGAAGGCATAAGGAAACCATTAGAACGTAATTTCACGATGTTCCTTAGAAGGATAGGGCTGCACTTATACAATAGATTATTATGGCGAGCGCAGAAGGCATAGAGCAACTCGGCCCATCGGTCACGGCGAACCGGAGGGGAGTAGCCATAGCGTTTATTACCGATGCAAAACAGTCTGTCATTTTTTGCGGGGGAAATACGTGTGACACACACTCGCACTACAAAAATCGTCTATTATTACGAAACTCACACCTTGACTTCAACAAAATACATAAACAACTCGCACATTTATAATAATATATCTGGGCGACAGGCATAGGACCATTTGGTCTTGTACTTTGACAGAGGGGAAAGCATGCATATGGCTACTCCTCTCCGGTCCGCCGCGGCCAGTGGCCCGTGTTGCTCTATGGCAGAAGGCGATCCTAAAAAAATTTAAATACTTAAAAAATAGTCATTTATAAATAGATCTGTGTATGGTTGGGGAAAAAGTTTCTCAAAACCTAAAAAGATCATACAAAACATTTTTTAATATAGTTTATTTCAATTTAACTAAAGTATGTATGTACCATTTTGTTCGATAACCTTTTGCCATCTTGTAGGTAGGGACATGATCCCATTGCTATAAAAATTTTGGGACTACTCATCAAAATACCGCGACAAGTGGATTTGGCAGTCCTCTCGTGATGTTAACCTAACATTGCATAAAGAATTCTGAAGAGACCGAAACAGGTGGAAATCTGAAGGTGCAAGGTCAGGACTATACGGCGGATGCATTAACACCTCCCAGCCAAACTCTCTTAATTTTTGCTGAGTGGCTATAGATGTGTGAGGTCTAGCGTTATCATGATAAAACACCACACCCCTTCTGTTGATCAATTCCGGCCGCTTTCTCTCAACTTCTTTCTTTAATCTCATCAGTTGTTCGCAGTAGAGTTCAGAATCGATAGTCCTGCCTGGTGGTAATAGCTCATAATGAATAATGCCCTTCCAATCCCACCACACACACAACATCACCTTATTGCGAGTTAACTCGGGTTTCGCCACAGTCTGTGAAGCCTGACCGGCCTTTGACCACGACCTTTTTCGCACGTTCTTATCGTACGTGATCCACTTTTCATCACCAGTTATCAGCTTCTTCAAAAATGATTCGGTTTCATTACGTCGTAATAAAGAATCGCAAATGAGTACACGGTTCATTAGGTTTCTTTCAGTGAGCTCGTGAGGTACCCAAATATCGAGCTTTTTTTTGTACCCAGCTTTTTTCAAATGCGCCAAAACTGTTTTGTGATCAATTCTCAGTTCTTCAGCTACGTCGTAACTACTGATATGTCGATCTTGCTCCACTTTTTCAAAAATGGCATCCATTTTATCCGTGATAGGGCGAACAGAGCGAGGTGCATCTTTGACATCAAATTTGTGCTACTCTCACAGACACTGCACTAGGTCCATAAACATCGCAATTTTTTTTCGCGGCTTGCGTTGCATTTTTACCTTTTTTGTAGTAAAATTTTAAAATGTATCGAATTTCTTCATTAAATTCACTCATCTTGACAGTACGAAAAACAAATGAAAATCACACATTTGCCTAATTTGAATTTGGAATTATGTTCTTTAAAATTTTAATTTTCAATGATACCAAAACCAGCCAGATACAAATACTACAGCCAAAGAGATTTTATTACAAGTTCATACATACTATAATACAAAAAGACTTTTTCCCCAACCTATTAAAACGCTCCCATTTGGCCTCTCTATACTCTGAAAATTGCGAGTAAAAAATCGATTCTGAAAGTCCCACTGCGCCAATTTGCCTCTATTCCTTTCACAATTTCGCGACACTCATACAGGTCTGTGGTAAAACGAAATAAATTTTTGTCAAGCATAAGTGTTGTCGCTAGGTCCCGTATTGGATAAACATAGAGATATTTTAAAGAGTACATTCACGGGATAAATATAGAGATATTACACAGAGTACGTAAACGCCAAGTTCTTTACGGGGTAGGCAGAGAGTAAGGAGATAAGGAGAATAATTGATAATACGAATTTAATGGTAATCTTTTAAATTGGATGTAGTAGAAAAGTGCTCATCTTGCAATCAAACTTTTATTAAGTCCCATGTGTAAGATAAATAATGTAATAGGAAATTTATGTAGTATAAAGTTTTTTTAAGGTTTTTTTTTAATATTTGATCAAAAACATATTAATAAGTGTGTATTACCATAGAATAACTTAAATAAAATCAATTTTATGACAAAACATTTTTTTTAACGCTTAAACGTACTTATCTTATCTACGTACGAAGTACTAATTATCATGTAATGTATGGTTATGGCTTAGCATACATAAGCTGAATATTCAGCTCTGCCATACTTCGATGAAACGTTGATGAGCGAAGTATATTTTTTATTGACAAAATTGCAAGAGATTTTACGCACTGATAGAATTTTTTTAAGTAGGTAAATGTCTATAGGTCGAAATATTCAAATGAAAATTTATTAAGTGAATAAAATGTCTGATGTTTCAAATTTAACTCATAAATATGAACCAACACTATGCAATATTCTTAACAAAAATCCTTTTTGATAATTCGATCATCTTAAAATAGTAAACTGGAAGTACTGACCAACTTTTCTTAAATAAACTAACTCATAAATGAAAGGAAATGTTGAATCCGATATTCTATGACCATTATAGCCGCGCGGCACCCCACAAATTCGGAAGCAATGGGCCGTGGCCATTCAAGAGCATATTTTCGGCATCGACAATGAAGCTGAAAAAAGAAAACCTTATGAGGAAAATGGGAGAAATCTTTTTCCAAAGGCTCGAATGCCCAATTTGAGGAATAGAGGGTTTTTAAAATGAATGTAGCATAGTTGAAAGTTAAAAATAAACCTTTACGCTTTTATCCTCGATATAAACTAGTAAAATATGTAAATTTATGAGTATAATGAAACAAGTACAAACTTTTCCGAAGGTACTTTGTATTTTTTATAATTTTTGTATACTTTTTAAAAACTGGTGATTGTGTTTTTTTCGGATATTCCTTCTTTATTTGGCGAATTTATAGGACTAATTTCCACGGCCCTGTAATTTCCGGCACAGAAGCAAAACACTTTAGGCCTCAGGAGTGGTAACGCATATGCATTTTGACCTTGGTCTTTGTATGGGTGTCTATAGGCTGCAGTCATCACTTAACACCAATGTAGTTCACATTGGTGTTAAGTGATGACTATACTACTATAATAGTGTATGCTTGTTTCCCATTTCCATTACATAAAAAAAAATCTATTGTGTTTAGTGACATAAACGAGTTTGCTCTACTGCCAGTTTCAGTTAAAATCGATGAACTGTGATAACAAGAAATTACTATCACCTGTTAAAAATAACATTGTCAGCTATTTCGTTAACATAAAAAAATAATATTCATGACATTTGTTGTGACGTAAGCAAACCAATCTCTGTGTACATCCCTCGACAATTTGTCGAAATTTTCATCCATTAGTCCAAATCCATCTTACCCTGACACATCTGACTCCATCCAACGTATCAATCGAATGACAAATGCGAGAAATTGTAAAAGGGCTAATGGTCTCCAATCAATCAGATGTCACGATCTTTCGACTCATTCGTACATCATTCGAATTAATTTCTCTGACGAGAATATTATCGAATGGCACCCGGACGAATGATTTTGATGGATGGTATGATGAAACAAAAAAGGTTGTGAGAATGTTACATGAGTTTCGTAATGGATGGAGTACTGTTTTGTTGAAAATTTTATCAAAGTATAGCGTTGTTTTTTTTTGGGTTATTTAAAAAACAAGTAAGTAATGCCCTTACAGTGTTAAATAGATCTGAGAAATGGACTTAAAGTTTGTATATAACTGAGTTGATTAAATAAATTAAACTTGAGAAAAATATTTTACTCCCTCTTGGGCTAGGGGTCTAAGATGGGATGTGCTGTACGGTTTCAAGTATTTATATGAATTGAAATTAGTGAGCTTTCGTTTTTTTATGTACCTAATGAAAACTTGCATGCAGTTCCCATTGATGTTAAGTTATGACTTCAGCCTAAAGACACCTACACAAGACCAGAAGTCAAAATGCAGATGCGTTACCGCACCTGAGGCCTAAGGTGTAATGCCTTTGTGCCGAAAATTACAGGGCCGTACATTACCACCTGATCGGAACACGATAGTACTGAACACTATCATTTAGCGGCAAGTAAATAAATAAAACTTGAGAAAACATTTTACTGGCCCATCTTAGGCTAGGAGTCTAAGATGGGATGTAGTGTACGGTTTCAAGTACTCATATGAATGCCTTGAAACCCCTGAGGCCTAAGTTGTGATGCCTGTGGTAGTTATTGCAAGGAAACAACATTTTGATAAGTAAGCAAAAGCAGCCCTTCCTAGCGATGAGTTAACAACTTGACGAGCTAGTGAGAAAAGGGTTATCCCTATTCCAACTAGGTCGTGAGAATTGATATTCAGCCAAAATACAGTATAAAGTTCATATTAGATATTATGACCAGAAGGTAAATTCAGGTTATACCGCCACGACTTCAGTCTGAAATTTCAAGAAAAATACTTGCTGTTGTAATGAAATAACACGGATGTCCAACTATCTCAAATTAATTAATTATGTATTAAATTCACACCCACCTCTATGGGGAACGCAGACGTGAAATAAAGTTACATGTTAAAGGCAATTGTATAGGTAAGCCTTAATATCCGCATAAAAGTAAACGTGTATGGCTAACATAATTATAATACATGAAATGTAAGCCGCGGACCCACGGCAGCGCACGGAGAGAATATGCACGTAGGTCAAACATCGCCTTGCAAGAAAATATGTTTTTTTCTTTTTTTTATGCCATTAAGTTGACAGACAAGCAGACGGGCCACCTGATGGTAAGTGGTCACCGTCGCCTTTGAACATTTGCAACACCAGGGGAGTTGCCAACGCGCTGCCAGCCCTGAAAGACTCTTTTGACGCCATTTTTGAAGAACCCCATATTGTAGCACCGAGGGAACACCTCAGAGGGTAGTTTGTTCCACAATTTACACGTTCTGGGCAGAAACGAACGAGAAAACCGCACCGTTGAGCACTGTCAGGTGTCCAGTCGGTGAGGGTGAAACTTCTCTCTTCGGCGGGTAGTACGGTGTAGAAAAAGAGACGGTGGCACCATGTCGAACAGTTCGACAGAGCACTCACCATTGTAGAGACGGTATAACACGCACAGACTACCAATATCTCTGCGCAGGCTCAGATGTTCGAGCCTGTCTGTAAGTCCCGGATCGTTAACAATACGTGATTATGTGAGATTGTGTCCACTGCAACCCATGGAGACGCATAAATTGACGGTCGTGGCTTGGCCGGATAAACGCCCCTATAGTTCAACGCTGGCGACGCTATACTCGTACACGTTGTACACGCGGTACATGGAAGCGGCCCCGGGTGCTGAGTGAGACGGGCGGGAAAAATTCCGATGGCAATTTATGAGTTTATTACGAGCAACTCGAAATGCGTGGTTTCCACAAAAAATGATTTAAAATTATTCATAGTTGTGACTTTTGTGTTAATATTCATGTATAGCGTGTGCTACAGTGGAAACGCTGATCTACGTTGTCAAATAAATTAACTCATGCCAGCTCATGGGTCGCGTGCCCGGTGACCGTGCACAGCGTGCGCTGCGGTGGATTCGCGACTCTATATATCATTAAAATGTGTATAATAAATAAAATAATGGCAATTCATTATACATTCCACTGCTGGGCACGAGTGTCTCCCCCTTTTGGGAGGAGGCCTGGAGCTTACTCTACCACGCTCCAATGCGGGTTGGTGGAGATACGGGTTAGTGGCCAACCCGCTGTCGAATGTTTTCAAACCGCCCATAAGGCCTCCGACAAGGTTTAACGACTGCTATCTATCGATAGCAACCGAGGTGCCCTCCGAATCACGGAAACGAAAATTGTGTATGTGGCTTCCAAACAGACTCAAAAGTTTTAAAACGAGAAACAAATGAATGATCTAAGTTTTCTTGAACTGCAACATTGTAAACTTAAGGAGCCGTGACCAAAACAATTCAATAAAACTTTTACTGGATTACATCAATTCCGATATCCAACAGTTAAGTTTCCAACATGCCCGCAATTCCACAACTGTACACATCACTTGACGACAGAGTTAACCAAGCTTGGATTGTATCCAACTCGTGTTTCAGTGTTCTAGTATTTATTTGATCGTGGAGACGAACGATGTTTTACTTTCGTGAATTACTGGAGTATCAGGTAATTAAACAAGTGCCTTGCAATTAACGTAAACTTCGTTGAAACATTTTGTATTCATATTTTCTACAGCTAAATTATCTTCGCATGCTTTTTTGAAGATATGCCTTTGATTTGACGACCCGATTAGTCTACTGTTGTGTGACGACCGCTTAATTCAGGGGTTGCGAGTTCGGTTCAATATACAAAAACACAGTCAAATAGATTTAACATATAAAAAACACAGAGACTCAGAGACTGTCGTGGGTAGTTATATGATAAATCAGTTGTTAACCAAGCGTTTCATTACACTACATGGTGACAGCGGTGCGTAAATTAAATAAAAGTAGTTTATATAACTTTTCGCGAGTGTTTTATCGTGCTATTGTGTTGTGGGAGGTGTATTTTACAATATTTTAAAATGGAACACGCTCGACCACCAGCAGAATTGAGTCTGGAAGGCAGCTCCGTCAGCCGAGCTGACGCGTGGAAGCGTTGGAAAACGCAATTCAACCTATTTGTAAAAGCATCCGGGGTGCATAAAGAAGAAGCAAGTGTTCAGGCCAGCTTGCTTATTAATCTGATCGGGCCCGAGGGGTTCGATGTGTATAATACATATAAGAAAGAAAGTGAACGTGATGACGTCATGTTATTATTGAAAAAAATTGACGATTACTTCGGGATTAAGCCGAATATAACCTTAGCGAGGTATAATTTCTTTGTGAGAAATCAAGAAATCGGTGAAACGATCAACCTATACGTCATTGCATTGAAATTATTGAGTAAAATATGCGATTTCAAAAACTTGGAAGAAGAATGAATACGAGATCGAGTGGTTTGCGGCATTCAAAATACGGTCATCCGCGATCGGTTGTTGAGAACGGAGGACTTAACGTTGGACAAAGCCATAAAAATTTGTCAAGTGGACGAAATATCGAACGGCAGCAGTCGGGTATTGGAGACGCGGGGCGCGAGTGCAGGAGCGGCTCGTGTGGACGCGATCAGCACGCGCGGTGCCGGCGGCCGGGGGCCGTGGCGCGGGCGGCGTGGCCGCGGCCGGCCCGGGGCCGCCGCAGCCGGCACGTACCGATCATCGGCGTCGGCGCACCCAGCTGTTTCTGATGCGCTGGTGCGCAGCAGTTCTTGCCTGCGATGCGGGGGTCGGTGCCCCGTACCTAAAGAATGTCCTGCTGTATATGTGCAGTGTTATGTGTGTGAAAACTACGGGCATTTTGCTCGAATGTGTAAGTTACAAAAAAATGTGAAAAAGCTACATAACATTGATGTTAGTGAAGTGCAATCGGACGAGGGAGATGACTGTGAGTCTTTTTTTATATCTATTCTTTTGAATGTCACCGAGGTTAACACCGCGAACGACATCGACTGGTATGAGTCACTCCGGGGAGAATATTCTACGGAGAAGTTTAAGTTAGATACCGGTGCGGCCATAAACGTATTGTCGCGTAGGCGCTTTTTAGAATTATGTTACGATACTAAAATTATTAATGTTAATAATAATATCAAGCTGCAATCCTACAGTGGGGGGTCTTATTTTATTCCTTTATTAGGAACGTGCTACCTAAAATGGTGGCATAAATCGGTGCAGCATGAATTAAAATTTGCTATCGCGAACATTGAATGTCAAAGTGTGTTGGGACTACAAGCGTGTTTAAATTTAGGGCTAGTGCAAAGGATCCATAACTTAAATTCTGACCAAGATTTATTTCATGGGCTAGGATGTTTACCCGGTGAACACCATATTGTTGTCGATGAAAATGTAATGCCGGTTGTTTGTGCTCCGCGAACCTTTAGCGCTACGTGATAGATTGCAAAGTGAATTGGATAGGATGATGCATTTAGGTGTTATTAGAAAGGTGACTCACCCAACGCCGTGGGTTAATTCATTAGTAAAAAAAATGGCCAATTTCGTGTTTGCTTGGATCCGAGGCCGCTTAACAACGACATAAGACGCGCGCGCGCATTATCAATTGCCAACAATAAAGGAATTAGCCACTAAATTGAATGGGGCTCAATATTATTCAGTTTTAGACGCAAATTCGGGGTTTTGGTCTATAAAATTAGATGCTGAGAGTGCCGACCTCTGTACTTTTAACACACCGTTCGGGAGATATCAGTTTTTGAGGATACCGTTCGGGTTAAACTGCGCCCCTGAAGTTTTTCATGCGAAAATGAAGCAACTATTAGAAGGCTTGGAAGGGGTAGAATCGTTCATTGATGATATTATTTGTTGGGGGAGTACTAAAAGGGAGCATGATAACCGACTTAAGGCATTACTTCAGAGAGCGCGGGAAATTAATTTAAAGTTTAATAAAAATAAGTGCAGAATAAATGTAACAGAAGTTAGGTATTTGGGGCACATTTTCAATAAAGACGGCATGCAAGTGGACTATGATAAAGTCAAAGCGATTATTGAAATGCCCGAACCGACTGACCGAAAAAGTGTAGAAAGATTTTTAGGCACCAGTAATTACCTTTCAAAGTTCATTCCACAATATTCAGATAATATTTTACCTTTGACCAGGTTATTGAAAATAGATGTCACTTTTAGTTGGGAACATGGTCATAAATGTGCGTTTGAAAAACTGAAAAATCTCATTAGTAAGGCACCGGTCTTATCATTGTATGACGTTCATAAGCCGGTACTGTTATCGGTGGACGCCAGCAGTGTCGCCCTGGGCGCGGTGCTCATGCAGCAGGGCCGGCCATCGGTCGGTGAGAGTACGCGTCGCGTACTCACACCGATACACAGACTAGGTACGCTCAGATCGAAAAAGAAATGTTGGCTATTGTTTTTGCGAAAAATCCCACCGCTGCCACCATGTAGTGTAATGAAACGCTTGGGTCTGGTTAACAACTGATTTATTATATAACTACCCATGACAGAAGATTCAAAAGAATGGACTGATGCTAATTTGAAATGAAAATGTAATTTCAAAAATATGTATTTATAAGTGTGTTAACTCTAATGTACCTACTATTGTTGTTTCTTCTTAAGGGGAAGATGCCGTGGGTAGTTATATAATAAATCAGTTGTTAACCAGACCCAAGCGTTTCATTACACTACAGAGACAAAGACACAAAGCGACAAAGTGTCACAGAGACACAAAAAATAAACACAAAGAAACACAGAGACTGACACACAGTAACAGTCTCAAACTATTTCTATCTTCAAGAAACAAGTTAAACATTTTTACCTTAGTCTCTAACTTTCTTAGTTCTAGTATCTACTTCTAATTTCCATCTTTCCTATCCCTATCTCTCTCATTCCCTTTATTTCTGTTATTCATCAATTGTGTTTTTTTTTTCTTTTTTTTTTTTCGCATTCCATGGTACTTGTTGATGTACTTATGACATTATATGTATATTGTATCTTACACAGTTGTTACATTAAGTATGTACACCCTACCGACTACTAAATTTGTGATCCTTTATGCAAGGTTGTCTGGCAGAAATCGCTACCTGAGCGATAAGGCCGCCTACTGTACCTGTTTTACTGTCGTCTATTTATGTAAATTGTTTCTGTTTGGTGTACGACAAGAAATAAATAAATAAATAAATAACAGATACACATTCTTACCGACTTACTTTACCAAAATTCAATCATAGAGATGATTATCAACTTACCATTCAATGAGGATTTTCTTTTGTGATGGGAGTTGTCTAAATGTACACCTTCTTTTAATTCTTTCATACATGTAAATATCTCTCCAGCCTAAAAAAAATACGTATGTATTAAAGTTAGAATCAGTCAGTCAGTTAATTATTTATTATGCCAAACATGTCAAAGAAGGTAAAAAATATATGTATAGTCAAGAAAATCACTAAGACAAAACTAAATATAATATACTAATGTAAGTATATCAGTAGAATCTAGAATGTCGTAGAAGGCGGATTGGCGATCGCAGTGACGGTAGTTTTAACGGGACGCTGCTGCCCATCCCGCGTTATTATATTTACTAACGCCCTATTAAAGTGCTTTGACCGTCATTGTTCGGTTGACTGACTGGTCACGTCCCGACGCCATAGAAGAAATAAATATCCGTAAATACAGTTAACGATGTTTTCCCATTAAATAAGAATCAAGGGATATTAAATCAAGATTTAAATCGCCCATGCAATACGAATACCACTTGACTTGTGTTGAGTATCGAGACAACAAATTAAATTAATAGCTTTTTTTCAAGAGACTATCGAGTTGTCGACTGAGTACTCGTAAATTGGAGGAAAGTGGAAGTCCTTGAATTATCCACAACGATAAGTATTTCTATTTAGATTTAGTATTGGAGGCATGATTTTTACGTAAGGAAGATGGAAAAAAAAAACATGCAAGCTACATTGATATTTTTTAATATTATGAAAGTGGCAAAACAAGCATGCATTTCGCATTGATATTAAGTGATGACTGCAGCCTGCAGACACTCACACAAAGACGGTCAAAATGCATATGCGTTACCACTGCTGAGGCCTAAGGTGTTAGCTTTTGTGCCAGAAATTACAGGGCCACCTGACCGGAACACGATAGTGCTGAACACTACCATTGTAATGTAATGTGTATGCCCGCGAGCTCCGTCAGGAGCTCTACCACCAGTAGAAATGATGTTGAGTGATGACTGCAACCTTTAGACATCTACACAAAAACCAGAGGTCAAAATTCTGATGCGTTGCCACCCCTAAGACCTAATTTGTTATGTGAGAATTCTTACGTTAGTGCAGTCAGCCAACCGAACAATGGCGGTAAGCCATTCCAAGATGGACTAGTAAATGTTTTTCATTGTTTTCTTTTTACCCAAAGGTTGACTGGTACAATGCCTTTTAGTAGCATTAAGTCCGCCTTTAGTACAACATTTCTGTATCTGCAATAAAGCTAAATATATATAATAACGTGGTCTTGCAGCAGCGTGATTTTATTATTATTTTTTAATTTATGGAAGTGGCAAACAAGCATGCAGTTCACATTGATGTTAAGTGATAACTGCAGCCTAAAGACACCCACACAAAGGACTCTAGGATTTATTAAGCGAATATGCACTCAGCTAAGTAGTGTTAAGGTATTGAAAGTACCGTATATTGTGCATATGTGCGCAGTACTTTAGAATACTGTTCTCAAGTGTGGAATCCATACTGCAAGATCCACATTAAAAGGCTGGAGACCATACAGATGAAATCATTCAAGTGCCAGAAGTTCGATGTTGCCTACGAAGCAAAATGTAGGAGACACCACACATTGTCTTTCGAAGTTACACGAAGGATTAATGATATAGTACCTTATATTAAAATTGCTCAAAGCCATATTAATTCACCCTATCTTTTATCATTTATAAACATTAAAGTCCCCCCTAGAACCTGTATGCGAGAAACCCGTAAGCACTCTCGACTTGGCATTCCTGTTTTTGGTTGTAACTACAGAAAAAACTCTTTCTTTGTGAGAACTGCAAACAAATTGAACAATCTCGCGGACTTTCCAGACCTGGATATATTTAACACCTCATCCAACATTGTTAGAAGTACTTGGACTCGTCAGTGGTTGAATGTGGATTCTTAACCACAATAAGTATGTAGCTAATCATAGTGTAATTATCTATATCTACATTTTGTTTTGTTTGTTTTACTATGGTTCTCTTTCTTTTGTTTTTTTTTTTTTGAAGCGACTGTAACAAGCTCTTAGTGTTATTTATGCGAAGACATGTAAATGGTTTTAAGTTTTTTTTTATTATCTTTCCTTGTTGTAAACACTGTTTGTCTTCCAAATAAAATAAAATAAAAAAAGACCAAGGTCAAAATGCAGATGCGTTACCACTCCTGAGACTTAGTGTTATGCCTCTGTGCCGGAAATTACAAGGCCGTACATTACCACCTGATCGGAACACGATAGTGCTGAACACTACCATTTAGTGGCAAGTATATTAGGTAATGCAGTGGTGCGTACGCCCGCGAGCTCCGTCACTGGAGCTAGTTAAGTTTACCAACACCCCCCAAATCCGCTTAATAAGCCCTTTACCCAGTGTGGGAACCGACAGATTACAGGTAATCTGATACACTTACTGACGTCACAGGGTAAAGGGCAAGTAAGCATTTAGCTTCCATAAAAAGATTGATTTTATGATAATTAGATGATTCCTATTTTGATTTTGTACGATACTGTCACTCTGTCCGTCTGTTTAAAATAAATATGTTTTTATAAAGTTTGGCTGCCGCAAACTTAATTAGCTCTACCACCAGTAATAAAACTACCTACAAATCGGGATACAAAGGCTAAAATCGGGACAGTAAACAGCAAGTCAATTAATTTTTTTCTACTGGTGGTAGAGCTCCAGTGACGGAGCTCGCGGGAGTAGGCACCACCGCATTACCTAATATACTTGCCGCTAAATGGTAGTGTTCAGCACTATCGCGTTCCGGTCAGGTGGTAATGTACGGCCCTGTAATTTCCGGCACAGAGGCATAACACCTTAGGCCTCAGGAGTGGTAATGCATCTGCATTTTTACCTCTGGTCATTGTGTGGGTGTCTATAGGCTGCAGTCATCACTTAACATCAATGTGAACTGTATGCTTGTTTGCCACTTTTAAAACATAAAAAAAAAAAATAATAATAATTAATTGATTTATCAAAAGCTTCGGGACTGAAAGATAATTGATCTTTAGGCAGGCTTTTGTATAGCAATGGACGTCTTTCTATTAAGGTAATGATGATCGTTGATTTATCGGGACACTTAACGTCCCGATCAGGTGTTAATCGCGACGAGTCCCCAGAACCCTGAAAATTGGGACGTCCCGGGACGGACGTTTCAGCAAAATACACGTTATAATCTATACATCTATACAAATAAATAAAATTCTGTCTGTTTGTAATATAAAAATACCACCATACATGCAAACACCCACGATTCACCAGTTACGTTTTGGCCCATGTAACAGGTGGCGAGCCTGTTGACATCTCCGGGCACATTACCAAACTTTGAGGTACTGGGAAATTTCCAGAAAATGGAAAAATCCCAATAGAACCAGAGATAAAGGACTTTACACCATTATCTCTGATAACCCCCTACCCGGGAATCGAACCCAGGACCTCAGAGTAGTAGTAGTGGCCTGCTACCACTAGGCTACCGAGGCAGCATATGTGTACACGGTACATAACCGAAACAACATTTTTTACAATTTTTATCTGTCTGTCTGTTTGGCGGGGTTAATCTTGGGATCGGCTGGACCGATTTTGACGGGACTTCCACTGGCAGATAGATATTTTTATACTAGCTGCCCCCACGACTTCGTCCGGATAGATACTGAACAATCATAAATTCACACGCGGGCGAAGTCTTATCCCTTACGTACCGTTACTGGAGCTTTCCCACCAGTAAACGAATTATTTACGTCAACCAAAAACGTAGGTTGGTATATTGGTATTCTAAAAAACATTTTTCCTTTCTCTGTTCATCATTTTATATAGTCATATAAAATACACTTTCATGATAGAACAAAATTACAAGTACCCGTATAAGGCATCTCACATATTGCCTACGAAAAAATGAACATCGAAGCTCCTGACACAATATTTTGTAACAAAAAGAGGGTAAATATACCTGTACCGCCCTATAACGTATTATGAGCTATCACACCGACGCAAAATGAACGACGATACAGTCCGCATCGCTCCAGTAATTTAATTTTGTTGAGAGATGCGATGTAAAAGTAAAAATTGGCAGTAAAGAGAAGTGGGTGTATAAAGTTGCGGCGCAAGTTTATAAAGGAGGAGATAAATAATTCTGTCGTTTGAGATGTGTATTCAGACTCAATTAATCGAGTTTTTAAAAGTTTGAAGCGGGAATCACGAAACTGGATATCTTTATATTTACGTGCGAATCAAGTATTAGAACCTATGTATGTATCTTCACGCCAAGTCCCTCACGGGGTAGGCAGAGAGTATGGACCGCCAGCTCTCCCGGTCCTGACACACCACCCATGCTTCTTCTACATTCATCAATCTCTTCATAAATGCACGCCGATTCCTAAGACTCTTGATCAAGGTAGGTCAAGTCAGTCTTGGTTTAATACTTATGAATTTAAATTTATATAAATTTTTGACAATATTACAACAAGTACTTTGTATGTATGTTTGTATGTATGTATCTTCACGCCAGGTCCCTAACGGGGTAGGCAGAGAATGTAGAGCGCCAGATATCCCGGTTCTGACAAACCTCTCGTGCCTTGTCTACCTTCATCATTCTCTTCATACATGCATTTTTTTTTTTTTTTTTTATGTTTTAAAATTGGCAAACAAGCATACAGTTCACATTGATGTTAAGTGATGACTGCAGCCTATAGACACCCACACAATGACCAGAGGTAAAAATGCAGATGCGTTACCACTTCTGAGGCCTAAGGTGTTATGCCTCTGTGCCGGAAATTACAGGGCCGTACATTACCACCTGACCGGAACACGCTAGTGCTGAACACTACCATTTAGCGGCAAGTATATTAGGTAATGCGGTAGTGCCTACGCCCGCGAGCTCCGTCACTGGAGCTCTACCACCAGTGAAGTGCATGCCGATCCTTAAGACTTTTGACCCCATCATCAGACAGAACTCGACCTATTTGGTCATGGTAGGTCAGTCTTGGTCTTCCTGGGCCTCTGCAACAATCCACATTCGCATTGTATATCTGTTAAGTCATTCGCTCATTCGACATTCTTACGTACACTTCTTAAGTACTTTGTGATACGATTATTCAAGTTCAGAAGTAGCTCAGCATGAGAATAATGGCGCAACTTTTTTCCCTACTTCCATGCTTTAGTTTTCAATGAACTAAGTTTTAATTCCTGTGTTAGAAATAAGTTTTCCTTGGTTCAGACGATTCTTGTTATCATCGCCTCCAGAGTTTTCCATTTTGTCCGAAATTTTCCTAAGGAATATACTCCTTAATAAGGTCTTACACAATACGTGAGCTTAGCTGGCTAATTTCGCATGTATTCATGATAGAGCTGAATACAGTCAATTTGCGGCAAATAAATATGGTAAGGCTCGGTGTTTACCTGACGGCGTGGTATGGCTCGGAAAGGCACGTTTTGTTATACCGAATCATCTTGTGGTCGTAATGAGACGTGGCATGGGACAGCACGCTTCGGCATACCGAATCATCCTGTGGCATCCCGCGGAAAAAGATTTTATGGCATGGCTGGCGCTCGACCGAGGACGAACGTATCGCTACACGATTGTTCGTTCAGGTACTCGCATGTTGGAATTGACAACATTTCAAATTTGACACGACTCTAAAAGAACCTTCTTTTCTGAGTTCAAATAAATATGTTTTGTATTTTTTTGTTTCTTAATTTCTGTGAAAAAAAATAAAACGGAAAATCATGTGATGACGCCACTTACATGGTGGAATGATGTAGTTACCATTGCCTATCTTTAGATGAAAACATAATTGTTACATACTCTGTGGCAAGATGTGTCAAATTGATACGGATACGTCAATGTCAAAGTATGAAACTAGGAAGTAGGGATGGTGATCCGAGACCTGAGATCGATTAATCGGAAAAGCGATCCTTAGGAACCAAAAAATCGATTCTTATTTAAATAATTATAATAATTTATTTAAATCGATCCACAGTACTGGATTGATCTTGTGAATCGATACGTATAGTATGGAAAATCGAAGATCGATATTTTTGGTTAATTCACATAGGGACATAGGAAACATACAGATCATAAGATTTAACGTTTAAACGTGAGTATAGGAAGCATTATACCAGCATTGAACACTGTTGAGTTGCTTTTTTTTTGGTCGTATGTTTTCCTTGAAATGTAGTATTACATACCTATCCCAAATCAAAAATAGATCGATAATCGAAGATCGATTTTTTCAATGTCGATTTAATCGTGGATGGATTTTGGACACTTCGATTCGAACATTGATTTATTTCAGAAAGAATCGTCATCCCTACTACGAAGTCTATGAAAAGCTGCTACGAGCTTATTTATTAAAATAAAAACAAGTTTTAAAGTCTTTAACAACGACTTAGCCCTCAGGCTGTTGATATAATATTGATATTTTTTATTTGTAGTTGGATCAAGGAAGATATTAATCGACGACACGCAGGGTCAAAGATTTTTTTAAATTATATTGATATATCGATAATTTTTTCGATATATCGAACACTGGTACTGATATTTTAAAATAAAAAGATCACAGCCCTACATCGACTTTGACAAGCTGACAACGACAAGACAGTGACATCTAAAAATTTTTTTAAAGGGTCACGGCACAAAGCATTGGTTCTATCGCCATTCCACCGTATGTGTGACTTCATATGGCGCATACGTCTTTTTAGAATACACTAACTTTCAAAGCAGAAATTATGAATGAAAAGTACAAAATTTCGAAAAATGGTTGCCCACGGCTTTTGGTTTTGGATTTACTTTTGAATAATGTAATAAAATATGTAGGTTAAAAATATGAAATGTTCTCAATTGCCACCCGACCGAGCTAGATTCAACCTTATTTTGGAATGCTTAACATTCACTTTCTTAAACACAGAACAGTAATCTGTGCGTTTCATGTACTGGTAGCGGCGTGCGGTAGCTTCTTGCGGAATGCCGCTATGTGCAACAGTATACTGGTCGCATAGAGCAACACGTGCCACCGGCCGCGGCGGACTGGAGGGCAGTAGCCATAGCGTTTATTACCGATGCAAAAGCAGTCTGTCATTTTTGCGGGGGGAAATGAGTGCAACACACACAAATACTACAAAAATCGTCTATTACTACGAAACTCACACCTCACAGAAACAATTTCACGTACACATTTAAACACCTAGGCGACAGGTATAGGCCCATTTGGGCTTGTACTTCGACAGAGGGGAAAGCCTGCATATGGCTACTCCCCTCCGGTGTTGCTCTATGACTGAACGTTACCCGGCATGCCGTGGTAAGTCGCGTGTAGACAATAATGAACGAGCTGAGACGTTGTAGTGCCATGATTGTCTCTTATGACTTACACCATTCAATTCCACCGGAGCTTATGTCAACCGTCATAATTCCGATGGCTGTTTTAAGGTTTATATCGGATGGTTTCAGGAGTTTTATTATGAAGAATTTTAATGGATTCCTTACTTCGAATGGGTATTGACGGCGGTGGCATTGGCTTTCATTACATTTGAATAAATATGTTCGCATAAATAAAATACCTGGAGTTTTGACTATCGCTACTTGCTTTTCAACATCGGATAATTTTGTTCTTATTGTTTTATCCTTTTTTTCATATTCATGCAGTTTCCATTAATTTGACAGACGTTGCTACCTGAGTACAAACTACTATCCCTATTTAATTCTACTGGTGGTAGAGCTCTAGTGATTAAGCTCGCCGAAGTAGTCACCACCGCAATACCTAATCTACTGGCTGCTAAATTTTGATGTTCAGCGCTAGGTTTTGTGTTCCGGTCAGGTGGTAATGCAGGGACTCGTAATTTTCGGGTATGATACCTTACTCCTCAGGAGTGGCAACGCATACACATATATAATGTATTGAAATCTCTAGTTTCATGTAGATGTTTATAAACTACAGTATACAGTAGTACTTACCATAAATGTGAACTGTAGGTTCGCTTGTTTGCCATTGTATAGCAAAAAAACTGCATTAAAATGCCCTCTATTTTACACTCTGGAACTCTGTCACCTACAAAATCATTTGAATATAAAATTCCTTAGTTGTTCCATAAAGGGTCAGCTACATGCATCCATGAATACTCGCATGCCTTTTTAAATGGAAAAGTTTCAAATTAGACGACAGCTTATGTTCAAGATTCGGTTTATTTTGTTTTTTACTTAAAATAATTAAATATACAGTTGCGATGGTACAATATTTTAAAAGAGTGTGTGCGCATACGACGCAGCATCCACCACATTTGTTGTTGTGCTTATGTTTCCTTAGGATTATAATATATTAATAAAAAAAATTATATAATAATATATATCATTTGCAGGAGTACGTCAGGTAGATTATGTAGGTCCCTATACGTCTTTCCTGGACTAGGGTTAAAACTGAAAATATCTGATGAGAATAATCCAGAATTCTTAGAATTTTTATTCACTTAACGCAGTCATTTTTCAGTAGGTTGTAGGGGAAAAGAGTAGTGCAAGAATTCTAACTATTATTTCACACTATTTATTCTCACCCACAAAAAAATGTTTTTATGTGTGTCAAAATCTTATACCTAACAAGCTGTGGTCATCATAATTCATAAATATGAAGTATACTATCTGTAAAAAAATTACTATCGGCTAAGTCGGGGGCGCCCATGGTCCACGCCAAGTTTTAGCCGTATAGAACTGAGTGTACTTGTAGCCGTACTTCGGGTATTAGCCGTATCATACCAAAATAAACAAGAAGAAAATAAATTTAAAACCAAAACCCTTAAAAACCAAACCCTTGTACCGCATTAATCTCAATTTGGGAAGAAAAGTAATGGATTGTTTGTGAGGTAATAAAACCTGAGATCATTAATAAATAAGCAGGATAAAATTTGGGACACTGGCTTCGTGTTAACATTTTTGGTGAGTACAGTATATTGGGGAATACGTTTTAATATTTTCCAAGAGATATATTTCGACACTTCAATGTTGTAACGTAACTTCACGCCTGTAATCTCCGAAGGGGTAGGCAGAGGTAAATGCATGCATTCAAGCATACATGCAAACACCCACGATTCGCCGGTTACGTTTTGGCCCATGTAACAGGCGGCGAGCCAGTTGCCATCTCCTGGTACATTGCCAAGCTCCGAGGTACTGGGACACTTCCAGAAAATGGAAAAATACCAATAGAATCAGAGATAAAGGACTTTACACCATTATTTCTGATAGCCCCCTACCCGGGCATCGAACCCGAGACCTCAGCGTAGTAGTAGCGGCCTGTTATCACTAGGCTACCGAGGCAGTTAAATGTTGTTCAATGTTGTATTTAGAAAATAAAGTCTACCTAGTTTAGTGACAGTGACAGATTTTTAGTATTAAGTACACTTACTATGTAATAAAAATCGAACACTGGTGAATGGTTAGATCTCAATCTAATACCTGTGTGGGATTCCATTATCGGAATAAAATGTATATATATATATATTTTTTTTGTTTCCCTTTTTGATTTTAATCCAATTCGGGCTCGATGAGCGACGTCCATTCATAACCAATCAATATCTATTATTCAACGATACGAAAGACTTTGCATTTAATATAATACAATATTTTTAGATGATTAAAAACCTGTTTTATATGAAACACAAGCGGCACGCCCCGGCTTCACGCGGGCGCAATGTCACCTACCCTCTCCTATTCCTCTAAGCGTATGTTATATAGCCTAAAGCCTTCCTCGATAAATTGGCTATCTAACGATGAAAGAATTATCAAATCGGACCAGTAGTTCTTTAGATTACTGCGTTCAAACAAACAAGCAAACTCTTCAGCTTTATAATATTAGTATAGACACATGCGATATGAAAGACTTTCCAGTTTATATAATACAATATTTTTAGATAATATTACTCGTTTTACAAAAATAACAAGCTCTTCACAGGTGGTAGAGCTACAGTGACGGACCTTGCGGGCGTAGGCACGACCGCATTACCTAATATACTTGCCGCTTAATGGTAGTGTTCAGCACTATCGTGTTCCGGTCAAGTGGTAATGTACGGCCTTGTAATTTCCGGCACAGAGGCATAACAACTTAGGCCACAGGAGTGGTAACGCATCTGCATTTTGACCTTGTTCTTTGTGTGGGTGTCTAAAGGCTGCAGTCATCACTTAACATCAATGTGAACTACAAGCTACTAGTGGCAAACACCACTTCCATTACAAAAAAAAACTTTAGTTTTTATACAGTTTATATACCTACTTAATTCAATATTTTTACATAATATTCCCTTTTTTTGTTTTATATTAAACATTTTACCAACATTTTAACTGCCTCAGTAGCCTAGTGAGGCTACTGAGGCAGTTAAAATGTTGGTATCAGGCCACTAGACTATCAGGTACTACTACGCTGGAGGTCCTAGGTTCGATTCCCGGGTCGAAGGCTATCAGAGATAACGGTTTAAAATCCTTTATCTCTGGTCTATTAGGATTTTTCAATTTTCTGGAAGTTTCCCAGTACCTCGGAGTTTGGTAATGTGTGTTGAGATGTCAACAGGTTCGCCAACTGTTACATGGGCCAAAAACGTAGCCGGCGAATCGTGGGTGTTTGCATATGCGCTCGAATGCATGTTCTGCCTACCCCTTCGAGGATTACAGGCGTGAAGTTACGTTTTTATGAAACATTAACAAGCAAATAATAATTTCAAATTAAACGAAGACGTTGCCACCATATTTCATATCCTTAATAACCCCTCAGGGTTGCCTTATACAAACTTCTTCTCAACTTGCGAGAGACTCAAATTAAAATAATTAAACTCGGTGTTTTGATTTTCAATGAGAAAAGGCTTAGTCGATGAATGTTTTAAGTCTACAAGAGTTGCTAAGTTCAACTTTAGATTCTGTACTTTGCTATAAATTAAATTTAAATGTTTGCTTAAGATATTTTGGGTTCCGTAGTAAAAAGGAACCCTTATAGTTTCGCCATGTCCGTCTGTCTGTCTGTCCGTCCGTGGTTTAGCGAAAAAACTATTGGTACTAGAGACTTGAAATTTGGCTTAAGTAAAACACCTTAATCACGCCAACAAAGTGGTAGAATAAAAAAATGAAAAAAAAAAATATGTAGGGTAACCACCTGTCCCTGTAACTTGTAACGCTCGGATTTTTTTTTATTTACCATTGCCGTAACGGCAATAGTAGCTACATATAACGAAATGAAAAGGAAAACTGTCACACCTAAGTTGGCCTTACAAGTTTGCGAGTAATAGTCGACCAAATGTATTTTGCTACTGGTGGTAGAGCTCCAGTGACGGAGCTCCGCGGGCGTAGGCACCACCGCATTACCTAATATACTTGCCGCTAAATGGTAGTGTTCAGCACTATCGTGTTCCGGTCAGGTGGTAATGTACGGCTCTGTAATTTCCGGCACAGAGGCACAACACCTTAGGCCTCAAGAGTGGTAACGCATCTGCATTTAGATCTGGGTCTTTATGTGGATGTCTATATGCTGCAGTCATCACTTAACATCAATGTGAACTGCATGCTTGTTTGCCACTTCCATTACATAAAAAAAAAAAAAATCGAACAACTCCATAGAAATTATTTATTTATTTTGTTCATTACATCTCTTACTCTTTAACTACGGAACCCTACACTGCGCGTGGCCCGACACGCACTTGGCCGGTTTTTTAATGTATTGAAGGTGACAAACAAGCATGCAGTTGCTATAGATGTTAAGTGATGACAGCAACCTATAGACATCTACAAAAAACCAGAGGTCAAAATGCAGATGCGTTCCTTGCGACCCCTGAGACTTTAGTTGTTATTTCTCTGTGATAGTTATTAACATTATCATCTAATAGGTTAGGGTCCCACTGCAGAATCATTTCCTTCGTCCAGGTATGCAGCAAACCTAATTTTAATGTATATTTATAATCTAGAGAATATTATATTCACTAGGTTGCCAATCAAAATTTGGAGGCAAGTATAATTTTTTTTGAGAAAATTTTTTTTTGCGTATTTTTTTAAATAATATATTGTCTACTTCATGACAATATGTATAAAGACTCTGACAAAATTACGGCTGCCAGTGCGCACTTGGCCGCCCCTACCTGTTTTCGTTTCGCCCCGATAACTTTTTAGGTCCATAACGTACATGTAATATTTATATACCTATCAAATTAAAGCATTTTTTTTCATTAAGATATACGGAAGCCAAATGAAATCGGCAGCAAATAAGAGTTGCTGGCTGTTAAAAATAAAAAAAAACAATTAAAAATACTTGCGGCCAAATTTTGATTGGCAACCTAGTAAATATATATTCTCTAGATAATAAATAGGTTTGCGACGCCATCTGGATGAACGAAATGATTCTGCAGTGGGATCCAAACCTATTACCGGAACACGATAGTGATGAACACTACCTACTATAACTATACTCATACTATTTTCATTAGGTATATCAGTATAAACTGCCTCGGTAGGCTAGTGGTAGCAGTGCTGCTACTGTCTACGCTAAGGTCCTGGGTTCGATTCCTAGGATATTAGAGATAACACTGTCAAATCCTTTATCTCTGGTCTTATTGGATTTTTTTTCATTTTCTGGAAATTCCCCAGTACCTAGAAGTTTTGGAATGTGCCCGGAGATGTCAACAGGCTCGCCACCTGCAACATGGGCCAAAATGTAACCGGCGAGTCGTGGGTGTTTGCATGTATGCTTGAATGCATGCATTTACCTCTGCCTACCCCTTCGGGGATTACAGGCGTTAAGTTACGTTTTATATCAGTTATTTAGTTTGGTCTTCGTGTATTATTGCAGCATAATGGAGTTTGTTTTATATTTGTAAGAACAAAACATAAGTCTACAAACACTAACAATGCGTCCAATTAGGTGTAAAAATCGTTGGAGCGAGACAATTATTCTTTGGATCAGACAAAGCTGTTCTTTACGAGCGTGTCAAAGTTTGGTCTTACTTACATATTGCGTTTTGTGTGCACACGAAAAGAGTTTTCGTACGTGAATGTATCTAAAAAGACAAGAGTTCTTGTCAGTAAATGACGAAAATGCCTCCTTTTCTGTTCTTTCCTTCTTTGTTATCAGTTAGTTTTTTGTTTTTTTTTTACGTAGGTAATGGAAGTGGCAAACAAGCACACACACACATTCACATTGATGTTAAGTGATGACTGCAGCCTAGAGACACCGACACAAAGATCAAGGTCAAAATGCAGATGCGTTACCACTCCTGTGGCTTAAGGTGTTATGCCTTTGTGCCGTAAATTACAGGGTTGTACATCACCACCTGACCGGAACACGATAGTACTGTACACCACCATTTAGCGGCAAGTATATTAGGTGATGCGGTGGTGTCTACGCCCGCGAGCTCCGTCACTGGAGCTCTGCCACCCGTAAATTGTATTGAAATAAAACTATGTTTCATTAAACTATATTTATATTTTTGTCTGATTTCAAAAGCGGTTTTATAGATGGTGTTTATCAATTATAAATGTGTATTTTTATGCTGAATAACTGAAACCTAAATAAATCGGACCGAATCCGCCGAACAAATCCGCTCTCGCTACACACGACCGGATTCGGTCCGCTGGACCGAACGTGCCTAATAAGTCCGTGGGAGCGGACCGCATTGTCGTAGTGTTCAGCACAATCGTGAACCGGTCAGGTTGTAACGTAACCTTAGGCCTCATGAGTGGTAACGCATCTGCATTTTGACCTGAGTCTTCGTATGTCCTTGGTCTTTGTCTATAGGCTGCAGTCATCACTTAACATCAATGTTAACTGCATGCTTATTTGCTACTTCAATTACATAAAAAAAAATCTACAAGTTTCATACGTTCCCTTACGAAACATACAACTGTATGTTTTCCGCAAATGCAAAGCCTTGAGCTCATCCGCACTTTCAGCTTATTCTTCGAATATACAAAGATATAAAATATTACTTAGAAAATATATTTGCCTGCTCTTAAATCTGAAAAATAATAATATAATAATAATGGCAACCCATTATACGTCCCACTGCTGGGCACGAGTCTCTCCTCTTTTTGGGGGGAGGTCTGGAGCTTACTCCACCAGGCTGCTCCAATGCGGATTGGTGGAGGTGGGTGGGTTAGTGGCCAATCCGCTGTCGGATGTTTTCAAACCGCCCATAAGGCCTCCGACAAGATTTAACGACTGCTATCTATCGATGGCAACCGGGACCGACGGCTTAACGTGCCCTCCGAAGCATGGAAACGCGCATTTAATTTGCCGCTAGCGGGCACCCATCACCCTACCCGACCGCGCCCGTAGTGCTGAACTGAGTAGATCGTTTTTATATTATTTCGCATTAACACATGCTTGTGAAATATGTTTTATTTTTAAAGAAAAATGGAAAGAAAAAATTGTCTTCAGGCGAGACTCGAACTCGCGACCTACTGGGAATCTAGTCCAGCCGCTCTTCCAATTGAGCTACTGAAGCCCTGCCCGATTTGTCAAATCTTTGCTTCACATCTCTCAGCATTGCTTTATGGTAGCAGCAGCGCCATCTATTACCAACTATGCTAGTTAGGCAGAGAGCGGCTGGAGTAGATCGTTTACGATCTACACCAGCCGCTCGGCCATGCGCGCTTCTGTGGGTATTTGCAATGTGTGAATGTTGTGAATGCTTGAATGCATGCAGCTACCTCTGCCTACCCCTTCGGGGTTTACAGGCGTGAAGTTACGTTATAACCTAACTATACGATACGTAATAGAACTTCTTTCCTTAACTCAATAGCTCACGACTGAGGCCCGAGCAAGTTTTTAATTCACTTTATTTATAACATACCAACTTTACCGTTAGGCACTTCACATAAAAAACGTCTGTGAAGTTCTAATCAGAAAACTGATATATTATTCACGGCCTATATTCTCTGTAAGGGAAATAACACGTCGAATTTCATTCAAATTCCAACTGCGAATCTTGCTAAGGCCTCTTCAGATATCAATTTTGTTAATCTATTAAAGATTAACAAAATTGATATCTGAAGATTAACATGGGAATAAAAACCTAACTTCACGCATGCAATCCCCGAAGGGGTAGGCAGAGGTAAATACATGCATTCAAGCATACATGCAATCACCCACGATTCGCCGGTTACGTTTTGACCCATGAAACTGGTGGCGAGCCTATTGACATCTCCGGACGCATTACCAAACTTTGAGGTACTGGGCAACTTCCAGAAAATGGAAAAATCCCATTAGAACCAGAGATAAAAAAAATATCTTTTATCACCCGTTATCTATAATATCCTCGACCCGGGAATCGAACCCAGGACCCCAGCGTAGTAGTAGTGGCCTGCTACCACTAGGCTACTGAGGCAGCACGTACATGGAGATTTGACATATTAGCGTATTCGAGGATTGAGGGTGATTTTCCACCAGAAATTAGCTATGCATCTATGCTGCGAAGATGTGAAATCTACGCTACGAAAATATGTGACCATTTCCACTAATATTATGCTATAACTATACGAGGACGATGCGCTATTTTTTTTCATGTATTGCAAATCACAAATGCAAACAATGTTATGTGTAGACTGCAACCTATAGACGCCACACAAAGACCAAGATCGAAATGCAGATGCGTCAAGATAAGTACTTATTAGGTTTATTGTCACTTCATATACAGTTCTACACAACTAATTTTATGTTTAAAATGATAACTTGCAATTCTGGTTGTAATTTTTACTGGTGGTAGAGCTCCAGTGACGGAGCTCGCGGGCGTCGGCACCACCGCATCACCTAATATACTTGCCGCTAAATGGTAAAGAAAAAAGAAAGAAAAGAAAACATTTATTTGGACAGCACAGAGACATGACGATACAAATTGCCACACGATTGGGGTACAATTAAACAAAAAGCAAAAAGCAAAAACAATAACAATTAAAAAAGAAAAAAAAGAGATTAAGTCTCACGGCTGGTCCAAATGGGAGCCCAGATCAGCTTCATGTCAAGTCGATCACATCAATCGACTTGACGCTGATTTTCATCTGGGACCCTGGTGTTTCACGGATGTCAAGCAGATCAAACAAATTAAATTAATAAAATTAATAATTAAACAAATTAAATAATAATGGTTAACAATTCGGCATATCTCGGCATACAAAAACTCGGCATATATGTACAAAGGAGATGTTGCGAGCTCGGCTTTGGTTCGTACACGTCCTCAAAAAATGGGTAAATTAAAGAAGAATCCGAAAAAAGTACAATTCATTTATTCAAGAATATATTTTAGAGTTACAACCACATTAAATTCAAACGATTTTATCATTTTCAACTATGTTAAACATGGCGGCGATACAGCCGACACTTGGGATCAATCGATTTTGATAGTATTTAGAAAATATTACTTTTTTCTCCAAGTACTATATAATCAAAATACAATTTAAAAAATTAAAATGTTGGTTTTGAGTTGCAATTCTAACTACAAATAATGTTTTGTAACTGCAAACAAAGCTAAATTAGTGAAAATATGCAGTAAAAAACGTTTTTATATTGATTTGCCTGTTTAATGATATTGTGTACAATACATGGCCGGAGGTCCATAAATTTTTGCAACATCTCCTTTACTTTTTCTTTTTACGCTATTGGTTTAAACACGTAATATGTATAAAAATATTTATTTTAAGTATATATATTTTCACATTGTATTAATAATATATATGTATATATATATTTATTTAGAACACGTCTATAATATGAACATTATGATAATGTTATGTAAAATGGCTAGTTTAATTCTCAACCTGCTTGACATCCGTGGAACACAGGGTCCCAGATGAAAATCAGCGTCAGTTCGATTGATGTTATCGACCTGACATGAAGCTGATCTTGGCTCCCATTTGGACCAGCCGTGAGACTTAATCTCTATTTTGTTAACTTTTATTGTGCTTTTTTTCTCCCTGTCGAATTAATTGTTTGTAATGTAATCATTTCGCTTTTTTGTGTCTCTGTGCTGTCCAAATAAATGTTTTCTTTCTTTCTTCCTTTCTTTCTTTCCTACCACTCCTGAGGCCCAAGGTGTTATGCCTCTGTGCCGGAAATCACAGGGCCGTTCATTACCACCTGACCGGAACACGATAGTGCTGAACTCTACCACATAGCGGCAAGTTTATTAGGTAATGCGGTGGTGCCTACGCCCGCGAGCTCCGTCACTGCAACTCTACCACCAGTAAAAATATTGCATGTATTATGTTTTAGTTAGTATATCGACGTACCCGTTTCTTAATGCACGTTCATACGTTTCCGTATCACCACGGCAGTACTTACTTAACGGATAAGCAAAAAATACAGCGACGAAACCAAAAAAAGAGGAGTATAACGAATATTTTTCAAAAACTGAAATGTTTTTTATATCAACCAATACAGCTTTCTGTGGTGTTCCATAAAAAAAAATATTCAAATAGTCGGTCGTCGAAAATTTTGTATTTCTTTAGTATATATATAAGGTTGGGGAAAAAGTTTCTTCGCATTTTTAAGATAATTCAAAAAAATTTTTAATATAGTTTATTTAAATTTAACTAAAGTATGTATGTACCATTTTGTTCGATAACCTTTTGCCATCTTGTAAGTAGAGACATGATCCCATTGCTATAAAAATTTTGGGACTTCTCATCAAAATACCGCGACAAGTGGATTTAGCAGTCCTCTCGTGATGTTAACCTAACATTGCATAAAGAATTCTGAAGAGACCGAAACAGGTGGAAATCTGAATGTACAAGGTCAGGACTATACGGCGGATGCATTAACACCTCCCAGCCAAACTCTCTTAATTTTTGCTGAGTGGCTATAGATGTGTGAGGTCTAGCGTTATCATGATGAAACACCACACCCCTTCTGTTGATCAATTCCGGCCGCTTTCTCTCAACTTCTTGCTTTAATCTCATCAGTTGTTCGCAGTAGAGTTCAGAATCGATAGTCCTGCCTGGTGGTAATAGCTCATAATGAATAATGCCCTTCCAATCCCACCACACACACAACATCACCTTATTGCGAGTTAACCCGGGTTTCGCCACAGTCTGTGAAGCCTGACCGGCCTTTGACCATGACCTTTTTCGCAAGTTCTTGTCGTACGTGATCCAATTTTCATCACCAGTTATCAGCTTCTTCAAAAATGATTCGGTTTCATTACGTCGTAATAAAGAATCACAAATGAGTACACGGTTCATTAGGTTTCTTTCAGTGAGCTCGTGAGGTACCCAAATATCGAGCTTTTTTTTGTACCCAGCTTTTTTCAAATGCGCCAAAACTGTTTTGTGATCAATTCTCAGTTCTTCAGCTACGTCGTAACTACTGATATGTCGATCTTGCTCCACTTTTTCAAAAATGGCATCCATTTAATCCGTAATAGGGCGACCAGAGCGAGGTGCATCTTTGACATCAAAATTTCCGGATTGAAAACGCTTAAACCAAATTTGTGCTACTCTCACAGACACTGCACTAGGTCCATAAACATCGCAAATTTTTTTCGCGGCTTGCGTTGCATTTTTACCTTTTTTGTAGTAAAATTTTAAAATGTATCGAATTTCTTCATTAGATTCACTCATCTTGACAGTACGAAAAACAAATGAAAATCACACATTTGCCTAATTTGAATTTGGAATTATGTTCTTTAAAATTTTAACTTTCAATGATACCAAAACTAGCCAGATACAAATACTACAGCCAAAGAGATTTTATTACAAGTTCATACATACTATAATGCGAAAAGACTTTTTCCCCAACCTATTATATATATACTAAGGGCATAAAGGTAAGAAAGGTAAAGGTATCTTTGATGTTCAATAAAAAAAAATAATTTTGAATCCATATCGTCTGTCAATAAAACTGTTCACAATATAATCTATTAGTAATAACTCAGATGATAGTTGATCACAAAGGAATATCATGGTACGAACCAATATATTATTACATTTTACGAATACAGCCCTCTGAACGTACCTTTATTCAATTTGCTTACTTTCAAGGGTCTTGTAGGTATACGTAAAAAAGACTTCGTAGTATAATCATTTTCTAGCTGTAATACTGAGGCAAAATTTCAATCAAAAAAGTTTTTGAGTAGGAGATAAGATGACAAGTATTTTTTTGAATATAGGAAATGAAAGTAGCAAATAAGTATGCAGTTGGCCTGGATTGTACGTAACTAAATATATGTAAACATCTATACAAAAATCTGAGATCAAAATACAGACGCGATTCCACACTTAAGCCGTAAATTTTACTGTCCCTGTGAAAGGTGGTAAAGCGCCTGGACTGGTTATCCTGAGGTCGCAGGTTCGATTCCTGCCCGAAGTCAAATTTTTCTTTCCGTTTTTGCTTTAATTTATAAAGTTCACTCGCATGTGTTACTGCGAAAAATAAACAGTACAATTCTATTTAGAGTACCTATTCAGTACAGTATGTAAATCATTTCTATTTACTTCAATTTAACCAACAACAGAGACAAGTTGATTCATTTTACTACCTCAAATATTTCGCATATGTATACGAATATCTCATGAGCATAATACAGGAGTATTCTGACAACCATCGTCGAAGGGAAAATTACAAATGGAAAACCGGATTCACAATTCGCATTATAATCTCGAATGTTTCGCCTGATGTTAAGGAGGTAGTCCATTAGACGCGTTTATATTATGACATATTGCGCAATATATTATTATTATTTAACAGCCTACTGGAGTCGGGACGTGACCACAGTAAGTAGATACAAACAGTATGGAAACTAAGCCCATTTTATAAAATATTTCCCTACACTCCATTGAAGCAATAGGTATGTCACTATATTTTTGAAATAATGGTGTTATTATTTTAGCATTTACCGACGTTCCATCAATCGTATTGGGATGTTGACTATTATAATTTCTATTGCTACTGTGAATTCGGTCTTAAAAATAACAAAACTGAGTGCTAATTAATTGGTTGATTTTTATAGTTCTTACGGCAGTACAATCTGTGCAATACTGCAACAAGTTGTCGAGACCGGGCGAGTTTCTCTTCCCCTCATCCACTCGGGTAAGCAGTACAATAAATAGCCGCCCCCTTGAACTTCGTATCGCCTTAGAGGTATATACAAATTAACTGTCCAAAAGATCGAAAAAAAATTGGTGAGAATCAATTTTACCATTTAGGGATATAAAAAAGACTACAACCGATTCTTATACCTACAAACTAAACACACAAAATTTCATAATGATCGGTCTAGCCGCTGCGGAGGAGTATTGTTACAAACACTGTCACACGATTTTTTTTTAAATATGTGAGATATTATAATAATACATCATTCTTGCCTTTCAAAATCACCACGAAGTTTAAAAAACGATAGCTCCGGTTTTGATGATGCAGAGTTAAAACAGTCGTATACCACGCAATACGCTCGTGGCATCTTTAAAACACTCGTGGAATCAAAAACAAATCGCAACGTGACCGCTCGTCTCGACGCGACACTCGCTACTGTAGCACCGCGAGAACCGCTTGGAGGCCTCGTAGATGCGCATGTTTGTGTGAGTGTGCCGTTTTGAACGTTTTGTACGTAGTTTCATTACTGTTTGAAATCTATTTACTGTGACGGACGATATAATTCCCTCCCCCTCACATCCTCACCCTCGCCCCTCCCGCCTACACCTCTAAATAAAACCGTTATCAATAAGGAATAATTTTATAGTTATCTTTATCTAAGTATATATAGAAGCGTGCATGGCCCAGCGACTGGTATAGATCATAAGCGATCTACTCGGTTAAGCACTACGAGCGCGGTCGGGTAGCGTGATGGGTTACCGCTAGTGGCAAATTAAATGCGCGTTTCCGTGCTTCGGAGGGCACGTTAAGCCGTAAAACGAAACATAAACGAAAAACCGAAAAAACCCCACTCAAAAACCAACTCCCATGTTGTTGCAAATGTTCACAGGCGACGGTAACCACTTTCCATCAGGTGGCCCGTTTGCTTGTCTGTCAACCTTCACACATAAAACAAAATGATCGAGAAATATATTTCAAACTCTATACTGTTCGTCAAGTGGATATTCACCATAAAAACATGCGTTCGGTGCGGGATGTTTCTGTGTGCACTCAATACATTCCCGACATGCGGGAAAGGGAAACAAGCGTGCCACACATATCGCCGGGATTACAATCTACGGTACATTGTGACGTCACTAATGCCGGGATGCTGTAGATAAATACGTGTTTCAGTAAACTGTGGTTATTGTACGGTGTGCGTAAGACTGATATTATTATCTTTAAGATTGAGAGGTTAAAATCGTTTGGACAGGTAATGAAGATCTAGGGAGAGATTACGAGGACATAGATATGTGAACATGGATATTCATCATCATCATACTGGTGGTGGAGCTCCAGTGACGGATTTTGGGGGCATAGGCACACCGTATTACTTAATATACTTGTCGCTAAATGGAAGTGTTCAGCACTATCGCGTTCCAGTCAGGTGGTAATGTACGACCCTGACATTTCCGACACAGAGGCATAACACCTTAGGCCTCAGAAGTGGTAACGCATCTGACCTCTGGTCTTTGTGTAAGTGTCTATAGGCTGAAATCATCACTTAACATCAATGTGAACTGGATGCTTGTTTGCCACTTTCATTACATAAAAAAAGCCGAAAGATATCCATTTCTAGACCAAAGTCTCCACATAAGGGCGATATAGACTATAGGTATGTGGACTGGCAATCGCAGTGGTGGTAGTTTTATCGCAAGACACATTTTAAACATTTAAATTTGGACAGCAAAGAGACACAAAAAAAGTGAAGTTATTAGCAGATTATAAATAGTTGGACAAGAAAAACAGAAAAGCATACAAAAAAAGAGATTAAGTCTCACGGCTGGTCCTGCATTTTAATCTTTGGTTTTTGTACACAATGTCTATAGGCTGCAGACATCATTAAACATCCAAGTGAACTGCATGCTTATTTGCCACCTCCGGTACGTAAAAAGTAAGTACTGGTGCGTTACTTCAAAAACCTTAAAATTTTGGTCCCAAATCCATTGGAATTCATATAATATTTTAATTTGTTGAGATATCATGATAACTAAAAAGAACTGAAAAATGTAAATCTCGCGTGCGATAATTCATAACCAGATTTCAAATACCAACTTCCTTCGCTGACGCACAATCCAAGTAGATTCAAATCTCAAATTTCCTGAGCTTTGTTTCCGGTGTAAAGATATGAATTTATGCGCGACGTAAGTCAGCCAAATTATCTGGTCTTATCCCGGGAGCGATAAATCAACGCTCCCTTTTCTTTACTTGGTATCAGATAGAGACGCAAAACTATTGTTACCGTAACTGTTTCGTGAGTGGGAAATTGGAAATGTTTTGGTGAGAAACTGCTTTGAGTTTGTATCAGATTGTATAATAATGTGAAGATCAGTTGTAGTTGTTAAATATCAATTTTCACCCTTTAAATGAAGTTGTTTTCATAAATGGTTCGGATGGTTACAAAATTAAAGCTCACAATATTATCTATAATATAAAAATAAGTCGGGTTTTCCTTCCTGACGCTATAACTCCAGAACGCACGAACCGATTTCCACGGTTTTGCATTCGTCGGAAAGGTCTCGAGCTCCGTAAGGTTTATAGGAAAAGAAAATTCAGGATTATAAAACGATATCCACGCGGGCGAAGCCGCGGGCAACAGCTAGTCTATAATATAAAAATAAGTCGGGTTTTCCTTCCTGACGCTATAGCTCCAGAACGCTCGAACCGATTTCCACGGTTTTGCATTCGTTGGAAAGGTATCGGGGTCCGTGAGGTTTATAGCAAAGAAAATGCAAGAAAAACTATTTATAAAACGACATCCACGCGGGCGAAGCCGCGGGCAACAGCTAGTCTATATATATAAAATCTACTGATGTTATGATATGGAGGTCATTGGGGTGGGCCTATGTTCAGCAGTGGACGTCCTATGGCTGATATGATTGCTGTTCATTAGTCTCGCTAAAACTCGAGAACGGCTGGACCTATTTTACTAATTTTGGTTTTGAATGATTTTTGAAAGTCCAGGGAGTATTTAAAAGGTAAGAAAATATGAAGAAATTGAAGGGAAATATTAAAAACTACAATTTTTATTTTCCCATAAAAATAGTCCGTACCTATCAAACTTTTGACACGTTATTTCATTCTGAGGCAATACAAGGTTTGACGGGTCAGGTAGTGCGAATATAAAAACGTAGGCAGTTGGAGGAAACCTGTCTACAAAATAACGCTAAATAATAAACAATGACGGGCGTAGACACCACCGCATTACCTTATAATATATATATATACTCGCAGCTAAATGGTAGTGTTCAGCACTATCGTGTTTTGATCAGGTGGTAATGTACGGCCTTGTGATTTCCAGCATAGAGGCATAACACCTTAGGCCTCAGGAGTCTGCATTATGACCTTGATCTTTGTGTGGGTGTCTATAGGCTGCAGTAATCACTTAACATCAATGTGAACTGCATGCTAGTTTACCACTTCCATTACATAAAAAAAGGCAATTGTCTCTTTCCTAAGCTCGATGTGCAATATTAATTGATATTGATGGGTACTGTAACATTGCAATCGTGTAAAGCCGGGGCGGGCCGCTAGTCTATACAAATAAATTAAATTGTAGTGTCTGTTCGTAATATAAAATAACCGCGTTTTATTAAATGCATATGTATGTATATACGGTACATACCACAACAACATTTTTTACAATTTTTGTCTGTCTGTCTGTTTGGCGGGACTAATCTTGGGAACGGCTAGACCGATTTTGACGGGACTTTCACTGGCAGATAGCTGATGTAATAAAGAGTAACTTAGGCTACTTTTACACTAGCTGCGCCCCCGGATTCGTCCGGGTAGATACTGAACAATCATGAATCACCACGCGGGCGATGTCGCGGGCACAGCTAGTAATAAATATTTTAAAAGATAGATCTATGACGAAATCAAATTTAATATAACCCACAAGCTTTCATCATGATTTATTTCGTCAATGGGAATTTTGTAGTAGCGTAAAATTCAGAGAGAGTGCAGATTTCATAACTGTTGTGTAGGGTGCGACCACATTAAAGCAAAAAAATTAAGTTCCTCAAAAAAAGTATCTTCACGCCAGTACTATCCGAAGAGGTAGACAGAGGTAAATGCATACATACATGAAAACGCGCTTCACCGGTTGTAAGTATCAGAAATACTACTGTGAAAAAAAATACGCTTACACTTACAGCCCCACACTAGGTACTAAACTGTGTCGCGAATGACGTTGTAAGCATACATCTAGACCCGAAACAAATATCTGTAGGCCATAACAAATATTTGTCCCGGTGCGGGGATCAAACCAGTCATCTCACACCGCTGGACGAACCGGGTCGTAAAACTCTGCAAACACTAGCCTTAAAATGTGAAGATTACAATATAATAATAATAATGTCAACCCAATATACGTCCCACTGCTGGGCAAGAGTCTCTGTCCTTTTTGGGGGGAGGTCTAGAGCTTACTCCACCACGCTGCTACAATGCGGGTTGGTGGAGATACGAGTTAGTGGCCAACCTGCTGTCGGATGTTTTCAAACCGCCCATAAGGCCTCCGACAAGGTTTAACGACTGCTATCTATCGATAGCAACCGGGACCGACAGCTTAACGTGCCCTCCGAAGCACGGAAACGCGCATTTAATTTGCCACTAGCGGTCACCCATCTCACTACTCGACCGCGTCCATAGTGCTTAACCGAGTAGATCTACACCAGCCGCCGGGCCAGGCGCGCTTCGTGTGAAGATTAAGTCAAGTTAATTACGACAAGTGGCCCTTGTAGCGATACATCACAAGCAACACGTTAAGCTTCAACTGTCACTTAATTTAGACAAACGTGACGTCAACACGCTTTATAGTATACGTAGTGACAGTTCATTAGCTGGAGTAATGTAATTATGAAGTTGCGTGAAGTGTACCAAAAGATGGCAGTTATGAGTTTCATTGTTATTTTTGGAAGTGGTAAGCAAGCTTGCAATTCACATTGATGTTAAGTGATGACTGCAGCCTATAGATACCCACAAAGACCGAGGTCAATATTCAGATGCGTTACCACTCCTGAGGCCTAAGGTGTTCTGCCTCTGTCCCGGAAATTACAGGGTCGTACATTACCACCTGACCGGAACACGAGAGTGCTGAACACTACCACAGTAAATAGATTTACTATGACACTTTTAGCGGCAAGTATACAAGTATATTAAGTAATGCAGTGGTGTCTGTGGTCCGTCACTGGTGCTCTACCACCATTTAGAATATAATGTGTTATACTATGTGTTATCCTATAACGTGTTATTCTAAGCCACATACCAAAAATTAATAGCCCATAATCGCACTAAAGCTTGAGTGTGTGATGTCCCGCGAGCATAATTCTCGCCAGTGTGTTTGTGACGCATTTATTTATTTACCACTGACACAGAACGAGTGTCGGAGTGCATAATGTATGTATGTATGTATGTATCTTCACGCCAGGTCCCTAACGGGGTAGGCAGAGAGTGTAGAGCGCCAGATATCCCGGTTCTGACAAACCTCTCGTGCCTCGTCTACTTTCATCATTCTCTTCATACATGCATAATGTGATTTCATAAATGCTTCTATTACTCAAATATTTGCTGTATGAAATGTGGAACATTTTTTATATTGAACTAGCTGACCCGGCAAACTTCGTATTGCCTCAGAATGAAATAAAATATAGTTATGACTATTTGTACGGCAAAATGAAAATTGTGCTTTTTACTATTTCCCTTCAATTTCTTCATATTTTCTTACCTTTTAAAAATTCCCTGGACTTCCAATCAAAATTAGCCAAATCGGTCCAGTCGTTCTCGAGTTTTAGCGAGACTAACGAACAGGAATTGATTTTTATATATAATAGAAAAGTGATTACGGTTAGGAGTTTTTGGAAATGGTCGAAGTCAGCTTTATTTTTTTTATGTCATGAAGTGGCAAACAAGTATACAGTTCACATTGGTGGTAATTGAATACTGTAACCTATAAACATCATCATAACAACCAGAGATTTCAGTGTAGATCCATTGCCACTCCTGAGGTCTAAGCTGTTTTGTCTCTGAGCCGGAAACGAATGGGCCTTGCAATGCAACCTGACCGGAACACGAGGGTTCTGAACACTACCGTACAGCGGCGAATAGGTTATGTAAATTATATCTTATGCGTTAAAATTTTTAATAAACTACCAGATAAAACAAGAAAAACCAAAAATAGCCCAAATTTTATTGAAATGTTAAAAGAGTATCTCCTCAAAAAATGTTTCTACAAAATAACAGAATATTTTGTAAACACTGATGATTAGAAAAAAATATTAATTATTATTCATATTTTACCGATTCATTTTTATGCGTATGTATACGCATAAAAATGAATCGGTTGTGCTCTCAATTAATGGTTATTTTATGAAAAAGTTTTTATTTTATATTTATTCGTTTTTACTAGGTATCTTTATTTATGTACTTCTATTTTATTTTTCCGTACCGTTTTGACATCCGTGAACTCCCTCATGTGGTTCCATTGAAAATCGGCGTCAGGCGTTACGCCTGACTTCTATGCTGAACTGGAGACCATTTTGGCGCCGCCGTGTGACACACACTATTATCATTACCTACTTGTTTGTTTGTGTCACTGTGTAGTTGGTTCTGTTTTTTCTGTTATTATTTTTTTTTCTTTATCTCCTTTTTTGTGGTCTATTGTTTTTGTGCTTGTACTAGTTTAAAATTAATTGTTTTGTGTTATTAAATCTGTTTGTTTTTGTGTGTTTTGCGGCTATGCGCCAAATAAACGCCTTTTCTTTCTTTCTTTCTTTCTTTCTCTCACTGCAATGAATGGATTGCAATACCCAAATAGGGTTGGTTCATTTGCGACACTGTTACAAAAATGTATTACCATCATTATAATTTTTGTAATTATTGTAACAAATGTAAGCAGTAAAACATTGAGTATTGAGAAACTAGGCGCGTCCTCACCGGGCGGATGGGCTCGCGAGCCACATTCGGGCGAGCGGTTCGGCCGAGGCAAGCTTGCGAGGCAGCCTAGAAGTTTGCCGGAATCATCGGGGCGAGGCCCGCGAGGCAAGCTGAGCCATCAGTCCGACCGAGCAATTTAAAACTGATTGTCATGTTATTTCTTAAAGCTTCGTGCTCGTAAGCCAAGCACTAGAGTCCCTACTAAATGCACAGTGCACACTGAAGCACCTTTCAGTACTCGGCACCTTTGGCTTGGTTCCGAGACATGCTCCGCCGAGGCTCTGTGCGCCCGCACATCCCCGAGGTATATCCACACCAACCGAACATTATGCTCACGAGCTACGTCCACACTGACCGAGCATTACACTTACGAGGTTGCCTCGCCCGAACATGGGTCCGGTGGAGACGCGATGCGGTGCAACGCGGGGTTGCTCTATGGTACGCTCCGTTACTGAAGCTCTCACTACCAATTAAGACTTGTCTTTGTTTTATATTATTTCGCATTAACACATGCTTGTGAAATATATTTTATTTTTAAAGAAAAATGGAAAGAAAAATTTTGACTTCAGGCGAGACTCGAACTCGCGACCTACTGGGAATCTAGTCCAGCCGCTCTTCCAATTGAGCTACTGAAGCCCTACCCGATTTGTCAAATCTTTCCATCTATTGCATTGCTTTATGGTAGCAGCAGCGCCATCTATCACCATAATTGTTTTATATTATTTCGCATTAACATATGCTTGTGAAATATAATTTATTTTTAAAGGGTAAAAGCGACTTCTTTACGATATTCAATAAACTGAAAAGTCTGTTATATCGGTTGCCTAACTAGCATAGTTGGTGATAGATGGCGCTGCTCCTACCATAAAGCAAGACTTGTCTTTTTTTAAAAACTTGATATAATCTCTAAAGAAGTTTATAAACTACCATATCTATATATCTATACAAATAAATAAAATTAGAGCGTCTGTTTGTAATATTAAAATAACCGCTTTTTACTAAATGCATACGTGTATATATACCAAAACAACACTTATTTCAATTTTTGTCTGTCTGTCTGTTTGGCGGGGCTAATCTTGGGAACGGCTGGACCGAATTTTTACAGGACTTTCACTGGCAGACAGCTGATGTAATAGGAGTAACTTAGGCTACTTTTATACTAGCTTCGCGAACGAATTCGTCCGGGTTGATACTGAACAATCATAAATTCTCAGGCGGACGAAGTCGCGGGGACAGGTAGTTCATGAATTCATTATATAATTCATCCCAACAGATTAGTATGAACAAATATTTAGTTTAACACTGAACACAAGAGAGTTGGAGCTTGAGCGTTCAAAACAAATTTGGTTTGTTTTCGCAGACTTTTGCATGCTTCAGTTTTTTTAAAATAAATGGGGATTTCCCCGAATTCTGAAAGTTCTGTAATAAGCGGCTACGTCAATAGGGATTTTTTGTAACACTTATTTTAAATGTAAAGTGCATTTTAAAAGCGTTTCATGCTCGAATAATTAATTTGCGTTGCGTTTGTTTAAACATTTCTTTTTTAGGACGCTTTCCATACCCAAAGGGTAAAACCGGACTGTACTTATTAATAAGACTCCACTGACCGTCTGTCTGTCTGTCAGCAGGCTGTATCTCATTAACCGTTATTGGTAGAGAGTTGCAATCGTGTATAAATATTATAAATGAGAAAGTTTGTATGTTTGTTTGTTACCCCTTCACGCAAAAACTGCTTAACCGATTTTCATGAAATTTGGCGCACACAAAGGGAGTAACCGTAGACACTCCGCCAAAATTCCATACAAACGCTTAATTTGGTCTCTATTACACAGACATCAATCAGTGACGTGTATTTACACGTATACCTGTGTGCGTAGCACGTAGAGAATACCAAACGTCGCCCATAAAGGGGGATGAGGTTCGGTGAGGCGGGGAAATCGGGCGGGACGTCGAAGTGTCCATTCTATACGTAGTATTATTACATATTCTCTGGCATAAGATAGTTTTTATCCCGAATAAATGTTCCTGTGGGATGCCATGGGATGATTTGATAAGTTTCCACAGGTAACAAGAAAAGCGACCGACACGCGGGCGGAGCCGCAGGCAACAGCTAGTAAATAAATAAAATACGCCTACACTCACAGCCCCACATTACGTTTAAACCTGTGTCGTGGGTTCCGTTGTAAACACACAACACATGCAAAAACACCCAGACCCGAAACAAATATCTGTAGGCCATACAAATATTTGACCCGGTACGGGAATGAACCCGTGATTAAAACGGTCGCCAAACACAGCTGATAAAATGGCGCGTCAAAAAAAAATCACAGATGATGTATAATGTATATAGCCCCAAATACTAAAATGCAGTTTACATGGATGCTTAGTCATAATTAAAGCCTATAAACACTAACACAAAACCCAAAGGCAAAATGCAGATACGTTACCACCCCTGAGACCATTATTATTATATTTTTATGGAGGTGGCAAACAAGCATGCAGCTCACATTGATGTTAAGTGATGACTGCAGCCTATAGACATCTACATATAAAAGTCAAACTGCATACCCCCCTAAGACTTTTCGGAACCATACAATACCAACTAACTGGAACACGACAGTGCCGAAGATTACCATTCAGCCGCAGATAGGTTAGGTACGCCTTCGAGCTCCTACACTTGGAACTCTACCACCAGTAAGTAACCATAACCAGGGCCATACATTACTATCTAATCGAAACACTTTTTACGGGTGGTAGAGCTGCAGTAGCGGTAGGCACCACCACATTACCTAATATACATGCCGATAAATGGTAGTTTTGAGCACTATCGTGTTCCGGTCGGGTGGTTATATACGCCCCTGTAATTTCCGGCACAGACGCATAACACCTTAGGCCTCAGGAGTGGTAACGCATCTACATTTTGACTTTGGTCTTTGTGTGGGTGTCTATAGGCTGCAGTCATCACTTAACTTCAATGTGAACTGCATGCTTGCTTGCCACTTCCATTACATTAAAAAAAAACACGGTAGTGCTGAATATTAGTATATTCAGCACTACCGTGTTTTTTTTTTAATGGCGGCAGATATATTAGACTATGCAGTGGTGCCTACGCTCTAGAGATAATGAATCTCTACCACTTGTAAAAATAACTGATTAAATCCAATATTTCTGAGTAGTTCTATATGAGGAGAGCCGAACTTGACTATTACAACCAATAAGAAGTTTCACATACCTACTTACCCTATTTTTCAACTAAGTTCTTGCCAATATTGATTTGAGTCATTCTATGCAGTTGGTGTAAAATGGATATTTACCAAACTTTAAAACATTTTTTTTTTTTTAATGTAATAAAAGTGGCAAACAAGCGTGCAGTTCACATTGATGTTAAGTGATGACTGCAGCCTATAGACACCCACACAATGACCAGAGGTCAAAATGCAAATGCGCTGCCACTCCTGAGGCATTAGATGTTATGCCTCTGTGCCGGAAATTACAGAGCCGTACATTACCATCTGACCGAAACACGATAGTGCTGAACACTACCATTTAACGGCAAATATATTAGGTAATGTGGTGGTGCCTACGCCCGCGAGCTCCGTCACTGGAGCTCTACCACCAGTAAAAACATTATTCATTGTTTGTTTCCTTACAGCGGTACATTGTTATAAAATGCATTTAAATACTAGATACGACACCGTCTTTGGTTGCATTAAGTTAAGGGACAGAACGGCCACTAGAGGCAGAATGTGAAAGATGAAAGTGAAAGTGGGGGTAAACTGTTCATCCAGTTCCTGCTCCATTTTCTACAATTCTTCTTGAAATTAATAACGCGAAAAAAATTCTCAGCCAGTGAGTCCACTGTACCATTTGTCTCAGAATGGTAGAATTAAGTGTTATGGTGTTCTGGTGCGACTACGTAATTTTCGCCAGAGAGGCATCATAACTAATGCCTTAGGAGTGGCAACACATCTACATGAAAAAAAAAAGAAAATATATATGCCAATTTCATAACAAAGTAAACAAATATGTTTCACTTCTTCATTAGGTACATTTTTTATATTAAAAACGGCTCTTATAAATATCGTAAGCTTCTAGAACTGACATCGCACTTGATTGTAAGGTCTTATACGATTGCACTACTTCTGGACTTAGATATTCAAACATTTCTCAATGATTGGAATTTTTACTGGTACTACAATTGGGAAGAGGCAAATTTGGAAGAAATTTTTATCTTCACATTTAATGACTCAACACGACTGAGTTGGACTCATTATCACAGCAAGCGTCTAGGAATTGAGTTCGAGAATACTATCACTTATCTTGAAATAAAGTGCAGTGTCGTATCTAGAATGAAAATTTTATATCAGTGGCTGGTACAGTTCGACTATACTTAGTATCAAAATGTCATCAATATAACTGATTGTACTTGGCTGTGGGCCAGAACAGTTCCTACATGTTTAGCCTTTACAGAATGTTCTACAAAGATTGTTACTAGTAATTCCGTGGGCCTGCACCAACATTGAAATATGCTGTTACGGCCCTGTAATTTCCGGCACAGAGGCATAACACCTTAGGCCTAAGGAGTGGTAACGCATATGAATTTTGACCTTGGTCTTTGTGTAGGTGTCTATAGGCTGCAGTCATCACTTAACATCAATGTGAGCTGTATGATACTTTACGACTCCCATTACTTTAAAAAATGCTGGATTTGGATTCACTTGAAACTGATTTTTTTTATGTAATGTAAGTGGCAAACAAGCATTTAGTTCGCATGATGACCGACACGATGATGACAAAGACCGAGGTCAAAATGCAAATGCGTTACCACTCCTGAGGCCTAAGGTGTTATGCCTCTGTGCCGGAAATTACAGGGCCGTACATTACCACCTGACCGGAAAACGATAGTGCTGAACACTGCCATTTAGCGGCAAGTAAATTGGGTAATGCGGTGGTGCCTATGCCCGTGAGATCCGTCACTGGAGCTCTACCATTGTTGAACAGTTTCATCGAGAAATATTGCATATCGAGCTTACGATAGAAACAATCGGCTAGTTTCGACTTTGTACAGCATTGTCTCCACACTGCCTACGTTTGACTGATAGTCCGTTATATTCTGGTCAAAACGATCAAAATGGTCGACAAACGTCAAAGGGTCGTGGGTTCGATCCCCGCATCGGGAGAAATATTTTAACAGCCTACAGAAATTTCTTTCGGGTGTGAGTGTTCGTGCAACGGCACCCACGAAACAAGCATACACCAAAAAAAAAAAGTTTTTTGTCCAAAAAATCATATAACAAAGTTCTATGTTAAGATTGTATTTAAAAGAGAACTCAAATCCATAAACACTGTTAAACAAATAAAAAATCTAAATCAACATTCATTAGAATAAAAATACATCGCCAGGCTTTTGTATGTAGATGAAAAAGATATGAAATTTTCTCTGAAGCACAAAAAATATCTAAACCCAAGGGCTTTCTGAATTGAGCCTGTATGGATGGGAAAACAATGATATTTCTGTATGTTCGCCTGGAAAATATTCTGTTTAAGTATGAAATGTATCATACAGTGGGTTCTGTATAATAATAATAAATAATAATGGCAACCCATTATACGTCCAACTGCTGGGCACGAGTTTCTTCCCTTTTTGCGGGGAGGCCTGGAGCTTACTCCACCACGCTGCTCCAATGCGGATTGGTGGAGGTGGGTGGGTTAGTTTCCAACCCGCTGTCGGATGTTTTCAAACCGCCCATAAGGCCTCCTACAAGGTTTGACGACTGCCTATTTATCGATAGCAACCGGGACCGACGGGTTAACGTGCCCTCTGAAGCACGGAAACGCGCATTAATTTTGCCACTGGCGGTCACCCATCACACTACCCGACCGCGCCCGTAGTGCTTAACCGAGTAGATCGCTTACGATCTACACCAGCCGCCGGGCCATGCGCGCTTTTTGGGTTCTGAATGTCGTCACCATATTATCAGCCGAAAAATGTTTACTGCTGGACCAAAGTCTCCCCATGGGGAAGATATACCATAATCGCCACGCTTGGCATGCGAATTGGCGATCGTATTAAATTTAGCAATCTTGAAATTCTGGCGATAATAATTATTAAAAGATATTAGAGATAACGGTATTAAATCCTTTATCTCTGGTTCTATTGGGATTTTTCCATTTTTTGGAAGTTTCCCAGTACCTCAAAGTTTGGTAATGTGCCCGGAGATGTCAATAAGCTCGCCACCTATTACATGAGCCAAAGCGTAACCGGCGAATTGATTGCGGCATGTATAATTGCATTTACTTCTGCCTATCCCTTCGAGGATTACAGGCGTGCAGTTACGTTTCTCTTTTTTATATATTACAAATTAATACACGCGACTTCATCCGTAAACATTCGTAACAAAAATGAAAGACTTCCTACATACTTTCATCCCTTCCTTAATATTATTATATTTCAAGGATGGATTTCTATTGTCTTTCCACGGTTTTGAACTACCTTAATTTTAAATTACAATAAAAACAGTAGAGCCATTTGGGTGTAAAAGCGAAACATATAGGCAAACAGCAAACATACTTATTTGCATATTATTTATAATATTTGTAAGGATAGGGATATTGCTTGTATAAATCTGTGTTAACCCTTTTGGTTGAACCACGCTCTAAATCTAAAGTTTTTCTGAGATAGGTCTTTGAAATAATTGTCTTTCCCTTCTAATAACACAATAAAATAACCTTATTTTTATGTTATGCACGTGACCAATAAGCATGCAGTTCACATTGATGTTAAGTGATGACTGCAGCTTATTGTATATAGACCACACAAAGACCAGTGGTCAAAATGCAGATGCGTCACCAACCCTGAGACCTTAGTTATTATGGCTCTGATAATTACTACGGGACCATACATTGCTATATAACCGGAACATGATAGTGCTGAACACTACCATTTAGCGGCAGATAAATTAGATAATGTGGTGGTACCTACGCCCTCGAGCTCCTACATTGGAACTCTACCACCAGGAAAAAGGACTTTTGACAACCTTTGCAAAAGGATTCCTAAAATTCACGAGTATCTTCATCAGAATTTTACATCAGGTTAACTACCATTTAGTGTTAACTATTGCCGCTAAATGGTAGTGTTCGGCACTATCGTGTTCCGTTCAGGTGGTAAATGTACGGTCCTGTAATTTCTTTAGGGCTCAGAATTGGTAACGCATCTGCATTTTGAAGTCTGTTCTTTGTCTGGTGTTTATAAGCTGCAGTCATCACTTAAAATCAACGTGAACTGCATGGTTGTTTGCCACCTTCATTACAAAAAAAAATAACCTTTGCAAAAGGATCCCTAAAATTCACGTGTACCCCTTCATCAGAATTTTATGTCACGTTCAATTTCCTCCAAGACTCATATGACCGGGATCCATTGTGGAATCTGAGAACTGAATAAACAAATATCTCACCCTTCGTCGATATTAGAATTGCTTTTGGTCTATATTTCAAATTAGATTGAAATAGTTCAAATTCATGTTATGTTTAGATTTTTTGCTTATGTCTAACTTTGTGATAGAAAATGAGCGAGTGTTTCAATTCAAATTCAAATAATATATTGCATCACGTGTGATTTTAGGATGTTACAAATATTAATATCGTGTACAGCACATGCACCTTGTAAGGGCATAGCAAAAATAAATTTTAAAATCTAATTTAAATCTAATTAAACATGCTCATATTATTATTAATGCTTACCCCGTTAGGGACCTGGCGTGAAGATACATACATATTATTATTAATTGTATGATTATTTATGAATAACTTATAATCTACTATAATATTATCTACATTATTTTTATAAATCTAAGTACAAATATAATTCTAATTCATTTTATGTCTGGTATTTTTTATTAGGTGGAAATAGTGGAGATGATATATTTTTTTTTGTTTCCTGAAGTGGCAAACAAGCTTACTAGTTATAGATAGGTACATATTGCGTGCTGTGCTAATAAAAAAAATCCAAAGAAAAGAAATGAAAAACTCAACTGTGTAAAACTAAAATGAATGGAATAAAACAATACCAATAATCCAACTGGCATTAAACAAATTTTAGAATTTATAATAGTAATACACGACCGGATAGATAGACGGACAATATAGACGGACGGATAGATAGATTCGGTTCCCCGACCAAAACCCCCGACAGCATCGGACTTGATTAACGGCCAAATAATTAAACGTTACTAAAGTGGGACTTAAAAGTCTTTTATCTCTATAATACACATGTAAATGACAGAGATAGCTGATATTTGAGGGTTGCTTAAAATTAAGTGATGGTTGAGGTTTGCGTATTCTATTCGACAAGAGTAAGTAATAACACCCCGCATTAGGTGGGTCCGATGACGTCATTATGTCAAACTTACACAAACCTACGTTTATAAGAAGTGGTTAATGAAAAGGTTTTTCAAAAACCATTTTATTAGGTATACGTATATGTAAAAAATGTTGTTTTGGTTGATTTACCGTGTATACATACATAGAGGTATGTCAGGACCGGGATATCTGGCGCTCTTCACTCTCTGCCTACCTATAATTATGTTAATTCTATTCAATTGAAAAACAAAGACTCAATTTAATGAAGACTGATTTTAATGAAATTTGGTACAGAGATAGAGCTGACTTTGACAAAGAACAAAGGCTTAGAAGAACTTAGTTATTTATAAAACGACATCCACGCGGGCGAAGCCGAGGGCAACAGCTAGTTTTTAATAAAGCCATACAAAGTTTATGTTGAAAAATCGAGCAAGTTTTACTCTAGTAGCGTATATAACGAGGTTCTTCAAGCGAAGCCTATTCAAGCTTACAAGTGATTATCAACCAAAAAAAACTGGTTGCCTGTAAAGTCGGTTTTACGGGCGAAGATTTTACGTGACAACGTCTTTTTCTCGGTAGAAAGGCATTCGCCGGTCCGGCAGGCCTCTCTCTCGTTTGGTGACTCATCGTTACGTTACCGGGCGTTACACTTTTTCATGAGTGACTCCGAGCCGCAACCTAATTTAAGACGTTGTCACGTCGAAAAATTTCAAAAGATTTACGGAAATGTAAAAAAGTAACCTTACTTACACGTGCCTGACGCGCATTTTGTTAGTTCTTATTCACATAGCTTCCTACTATATATTTATATTCGTGTCCCATATTGTCTCACTCTGCCCATCGTCGTCGGCCTGCATCGAAACTCCATCTGTAGCCCATATTTTTGCATTGTCGGAACCCGTAACATAGAGAAATATAGGGTCAAAACAAAATAAAGCAAAGGGTGAGATGGGAACTACTAAACCGATTTAAAAGAAACTTACACCATTAGAAACTCTAGATATTCCATGAGTGAAATAGGTTGCATTGCACTCATTACATCCGTGCGAAACCGGGGCGAGCCACTAGTGCAGTTATTCCCAAAGTGGTCTATATCGACCCCTGGTGGTCTATGACAACCTGAAAGGGAACTGCGTCAGCGAAAAAAAAATTTGGGGGTCCATGAAATGAAAATGGGGGTCCACGATAATGAATCTCAACACATACACTGATAGTACCAATTTACTTATATCATACCAGTGATTCCCAAAGTGGTCCATAGGAGACTCGATGGGTCAACGTAGGCGTGAATAAAAATTGGAAATATGGGAATGTCATATAAATGTAGCAAGGACGGGGGTCCACAGAAACCAGAAAAAATTGTAAAGGGTCTACAAGAAATAATAGATTGGGAACCTCTGCACTAGTGTCATAATAAAGCACATGCGTAAGTATTTACGTAAGCGATGGTAAACATTACACCTCTCCGTCATTCTCCGTCATTCCAAGCCCATCATTAATATAACCGGTATTAATTTGTATCCATGTTTTTGCTCTAATCTCTGACGATTTGTTCCCTTAATCCGGCGTCGGTTTACTAATACGCCGGTTTTTTAAATGTTATTTTTTCTTATGCAGGAAAGAGCATGAAAGTAAGTTGAACGCGGTCGAGATGAGATCTTTGCGCAAGATCTGCGGTGTATCACTCACCGATCGCGTTCGTAATGAAGATGTAATAAAGAGACTTTGTGTGAATGATAGTATCGGTGTAAATTGAAAAAAGGCGTGCTCCGATGGTTGGGGCATATAGAAAGAATGTCGAATGAGCGAATGACTAAACAGATATACAATGCGAATGTGGATGGTTGCAGAGGCCCAGGAAGACCAAGACTGACTTACCATGACCGAATAGGTCGAGTTCTGTGTGATGGTGGGGTCAAAAGTCTTAGGAATCGGCGTGCATGTATGAAGAGAATGATGAAGGTAGACGAGGCACGAGAGGTTTGTCAGAACCGGGTTATCTGGCGCTCTAAACTCTCTGCCTACCCCGTTAGGGACCTGGCGTGAAGATACATACATACATACATATTTTTTCTTAATTTTTAGAAGGATCTAGAGTTGGCCGTCACTTCAGGAGTTCTTCTCCAGGAGGATACTCTTTTAAACCGTCAAGATACGATAGGCTGGCGGCAAATGATCAATTTAAATCAATTGTCATATTATTCTCGCCAGCTGACGGTTTAATATTGTTAAAAAGAGAAATACAAGGCTTTTAATTTTTATGATATTAAATTTTTTATATTGTTTTTTTTTAAACAATTTGATCCCTATCCGAAGTAAAATTTCACTTGTATTCAGTTCAGTTTCAGTTTATCTTTAATTTTTAAAGTAACATCATTACATCATTCACAAAGCAGAACATCCAAATAGAGCCGTCTTGCTAATAAACCGACGCCGGATTAAGGGAACAAATGGTCAGAGATTAGGGCAAAAACATGGGTACAATTAATACCGGTTATATTAATGATGGGCTCGGAATGACGGAGAATGAGGGAGAGATGTAATGTTTATCATTGCTTACGTTCAAGTAGAAGATTGAGATTAACGTAATAATGTTTAAAATTACTCAGGATTACAATTTATTAACATACCCGCTAAAAGGTGTCTACGTATATAACTATGATACAGCAAAATATTACCTACTTAGTACTTAATTAATTATACAAAGTATAATTAACTAGCGGCCCGCCCCGGCTTCGCGCAGTGCAATGTTGCCTACCCTCTCCTATTCGTCTTAGCGTGATGATTATACATAGATATAGCCTAAGGTCTTCCTCGATATGTTTTATAGTTTAGGCAGCGTACGCAAAATAAGTAACTTTTCTGGTTGATTTTTTACACCTTGTGTCTGAAAAACCCAAATATCTTACGGAATCCTATTTTTTCCAAAATAAAATATAGCCTAGGTTACCGGTGGGCGCGATCGCGTGATTAAAACGCGAAATTGGGCGTTCGAGGTGATCAAGAGCTGAAAGTGGGACGATTTGGATAGGGGTCAGACTCTGGCTGACTTCATGGAGAAGGAGAGCCTCTTCATGATGAACTCTTTCTTCAAGAAGCGGGAGTGCCGGAAGTGGACCTGGATCAGTCCTGATGGTGCGACTAAAAATGAGATAGACTTCATTATGTCCACAAGGCGGCATATATTCAGTGATGTCTCTGTGATCAATTCGGTAAAAACCGGGAGTGATCACCGAATGGTAAGAGGCACACTGAATATAAAAGTCAAGATCGAAAGATCCCGACTAATGAAGTCTACGCTCCGCCCAGCACCTGCCCAAATCCAAAACCCCGAGAGCTTTCAACTCGAGTTACAAAATCGCTTTGAATGCCTGAGTGAGTGCGTAGATGTGGACGATTACAATAACAGGTTCGTGGAAACTGTCCGCACGGCGGGTTCTAGGTTTTTCAAGACCCGCCATACGAATAAAACCAAAAATATCTTCAGCACAACTCTCAAGCTCATGGAGGAGAGGCGCGGTATGGTTTTGAAGTCCTCTGAAGATGCTTTAGTGTACAGACGGCTCAACAGACAGATCTCGAAGTCATTGACTCGCGACCTTCGGCACTTTAATACTGATAGTATTAAAGCTGTCATAGAGCGGCACAAGGGCTCTAAAGTGTTCGCCAAAGATCTGTCCTTAGGGCAAAGCCGTCTCACTAAGCTGAAGACAGAGGACAACAGAATCGTATCGTCGAAACCTGAGCTTGCAGAAGAGATCGAACGGTTTTACGGAAGCACGACCACCTGTTAACAGTCCGGCAGCAGATCCTAGAGCCGGACTGACCCGACACTACACCGAAGATATCCCGGACGTCAGTCTAGACGAGATTAGTACGGCTCTCAAACAGCTTAAAAACAACAGGGCGCCGGGTGATGACGGAATCACTGCTGAACTCCTGAAAGCGGGCGGAAGGCCAGTATTAGAAGCTCTTCAGTTGATGTTCAATTCCGTCATATCCGAGGGCAAAACTCCACAGGCGTGGCACAGAAGTGTGGTGGTACTGTACTTTAAGAAGGGCGACAATACCCTTCTTAAAAACTATAGGCCCATCGCACTTCTAAGTCACGTCTATAAGCTGTTTTCAAGAGTGATTACGAACCGTCTATCTCGCAGACTCGACGACTTCCAGCGCCATATATGCCGGTCCTTACAAACCTCTCGTGCCTCGTCTACCTTCATCATTCTCTTCATACATGCACGCCGATTCCTAAGACTTATGACCCCAACATCAGACAGAACATGACCTATTTGGTCATGGTAGGTCAGTCTTGATCTACCTGGGTCTCTGCAAAATTAATGTGTGCTATTAATAATTGTGCTCTGGTGTGATGGTAATGTATGAGCTCCGTATTTTCTATTACAAAAGCAAAACAATTCAAGCGTCAGGTACCGCGACGCATTTGTTTTGATCCCTTGTTTTGTGAAGATATCTCTATATATCAGCTGCTATCTATCTGCACAGTAACAAAAAACATTGAGATAATTTTTAAAATAATTTTAATCATACGCTTAACCTAGCAGCGTCTGAAATTGAGGACAACGTGAATGAATCCCGTTTCAATTATCCTAACAGTTATCATCTATTCAAATTTAACTCAACAATCATACACATAGGTGTATGTCAATATGAGATATAATTGTTCTATACGAGTGAAGATCAAACAGAATATTGTTGAGTCAAATAACAGGAGCTTGTGAAAATATTTTCGAGGATGTGTGTTATTAATTTTGTTTGTGTAACGCGAAATGGTTTCCAATTATTATAATGTTATTATTTATTGTATTGTTTGAGTTTGCAGCCAAAGTAAGTACGATAGGTCACTTTAATAGAAGTTATAGGTACTCGCATGTGTTATTACGAAAAATCCAATAATAAAAAACCGGTCAAGTGTATGTCGCGCCACGAAAAGGGCTCGATGGTTTTGGTTTGAATAATGTAATAATAAAAATAAATAAACATTTTCTATGGAGTTGAAATAAAACTAGTTTTCGGATTTATCTCACGTATATTAAACTAAAATTATTATTTAAAATCGAAACCGACGTATAGTCGCTTTTCAGCTTTCGTGGTCTCGGGCAAACTGAGGTGGCATTGGTCTGACAGCAGTTTGAAAAATTATTATGTGCAGCTACCTCCATCTATTTCGCAAACGTCTTGCGTAGCGTTCAGGTTTGACACAAAAGTTACTAATTGTATCTTTAGGTCTTACAGACTGTTGCGGTTGGGCTTTTATTATACTGAGTATTGGATCCCATGTTGGTGACAATCGGCAACCATCTTCTCTATTGAAATTTGGATGTTTTTTAATCTCAATAGCCTCGCGCACCATTCTTGGAATTGGTCTGTGTTCTGTAGCGAGTATTCGAGTTTCGTCAAACCGAATATAATGAGTTGGTTTGCTCCACGGTGTTTGACATCAGCAATATTATGTTCTTTAATTCTGGTAGAAGCCGCTCTCTTTGTTTGGCCTATATAAGAGAGTCCACAATCACAATCAAGTTTGTAAATAGCGGATTTTTGTAAGGGAATGATAATGCTACTTTAAATGAGTCTTAAAAACTGGTGTATTTTCTTGTGTGGTTTAAAAACCGTTTTTAAAGATGTTTTTTTTTAATATGTTTGCTATTTTGTTTGTAACAACCCCTTAACATACCGGCCGGTTGTCGTTCAATTGTAGGTGGCTTCATACGGCTTCTGTGACGAGCAGGCGGTGCCCGGAACTTATTGTTATGCAGCACCTGGCGTAGATGCTCATATTATACTTACTTACTACTCGTATTTAATTTTTGTTTCTATACATCTGTTTATTTTAAGAATTAACTACTTCAATGCATTACTTCCTCATTATAGGTGTGAGGTTAAGTATCAGAAATTATTTGAATTTAGTAACAACGCTAAGGAAAACAAAGGGCTTTTAGAAGCCGTAACCTTTCATCAAACCTTAATCTTAATGAAACAGACATTATTTTAAGAAAGTCAAATAGATTTCATCTTTATACAGGTTTGAGGATCAATGATGAAGTCTGAGCCTTTGTTACTGTATCTTTCATTTTCTTTATTCCTATATCTTTATGATTCTAAACTTATAATAACTGTATAATATTTTCACTTTAATAATTTGAGCTAAATTTGATGTATATCTGTTGATGAATATAATTGTGATATAATTATTATTATTTCTAATTTTGTTATTCATGCAATTTTATTACGATTTTAGTCATCAACATGCCAGTTATGTTTTGTAAGCCTCGTAGTTGTGAGTTGGACCATTCAGACTGCCTCGTTAGACCTGTAACACGTCAAGCTGTCGTTCCTGCACCCGATCTCTCACCTTTCGTGTCGGATTGCCATAATCCCACAATGCTAGAGCTGTAAGTGAGGATATTATTATGGACTACCCAACGATTGACCTATTTTGAGTGGCAGAGAGAAAGAAACACAGAGAGAGAGAGATAGAGAACCGACGGTCGTCGGACATAAAAATTTTCAAATGGCGACCGTGTAGCGGGCGTCAAAGCGTACGCCACCCACCAGATGCAGATGACCTGGTGAAGGAAACATAGCAATTATGAGGATGGCTCAGGAGTGTTATATATCCTTTGCTTGCTTGCATTCGTACATGCATGTAAATACCGCTGTTTATCCCTTCTGAAATTACATTTTTAATTTGCGATCTAATTAAATAAATTACTAATCACTCTCAAAAGCCTAGTGATAGCAGGCCACTACTACTACGCTGGGTTCGCTTCCCGGGTAGACGATATTTGAGATAATGGTGTACACCGGTGTCCTTTACCTTTTTATGTTATGAAAGTGGCAAACAAGCTTACAGTTCACATTGATGTTAAGTGATGACTGCAGCCTATAGACACTTTCACAAAGATCAGAGGTCAAAATGCAGATGCGTTACCACTTCTGAGGCCTAAGGTTTTATACCTCTGTGCCGGCAATTACAGGGCCGTACATTACCACCTGACCGGAACACGATAGTGCTGAACACTACCATTTAGCGGCAAGTATATTATATACTGCCGAACTCCGTCACTGGAGTTCTACCACCAGTAAAAAGTCTTATCTCTGGTTCTACTGGGTTTTTTCCATTTTCCGGAAGTTTCCCGATACCTCAACGTTTGGTGATGTGCCCGGAGATGTCAATAGACTCGTCACCACCATCGTCGTTACATGGGCTAAAACTTAAGCGGTAATCATGGGTGTTTGCATGTATGCTTGAATGCATGCATTTCCTTTTGGGGATTAAAGAAAAAAGAAAAGAAAGAAAAGAAAACATTTATTTGGACAGCACAGAGACATGACGATACAAATTGCCAGACGATTGGTACACAGGTACAATTAAACAAAAAGCAAAAACAATAACAATTAAAAATGAAAAAAAAAAAAAAAGAGATTAAGTCTCACGGCTGGTCCAAATGGGAGCCCAGATCAGCTTCATGTCAAGTCGATCACATCAATCGACTTGACGCTGATTTTCATCTGGGACCCTGGTGTTTCACGGATGTCAAGCAGATCAGATTACAGGCGTGAGATTACGTATGTCTCTCACATGTAAAACATAGCAAATAGTACCTTCATTAATTATCATACAACCCAAGAAAGCAATTCCATTTCCTTTAAATTCACCAATAGAACACCGATAATGGAATTCAGCAGTCAATACGTTACTTCAGGCACAGGAGTTCAGTAAAATAGATTTAAAAGTGTTTGCGCCTCTTAAATTGAATGCTTTGAATAATCTCTGACGTTTATTGAAATATGAAAAGTGATTTCTGGTTCTATAGAATCTTTAATGTAAACTCGTTGAGTTACACTATATTTCTTATTTTATTACAAATAGAAACATTTTTTATGCAAAATGATAAATCAATTTAACAAGACATCTGCAGGTAACTACAAAACCACTATACATCTGATTCCGTTGACAATTATATAACTATGTATAAAGTGCTCAACAAGAAATAATGCACATCGAGTCTATGAAAGTGACAATCGACTAGTTTCGACTTCATAGAGCATTATTTCTTCTGCACAATGCCTACGTAAGCACTGACAGTCCGGTATTGGTCAAAACTTGATCAAAATGGTCGATAACCGCCAAATTGGTAAGGTGCAAAAGACATAACACTCTACAGATCAAAAAAAAAATTAAATATTGAATTATCACGCAGATTAGTCAACAAACAGCCTAGTTTTTTTTTTTTACTTTTAATTTCAAATTTTATTTGCATAAACACAATATGGGCTTCTTCAAAAATGGCGTCAAAAGAGTCCTTCAGGGCTGGCAGCGCGTTGGCAACTCCCCTGGTGTTGCAAATGTTCATAGGCGACGGTGACCACTTTCCATCAGGTGGCCCGTTTGCTTGTCTGTCAATCTTCAGACATAAAAAAAAAAAAAAAAACGTTACATTACATGGCATGGCATTTTAAATACATTGTTTTTGATTTTTTTTTTTCAAAACAAATATGTATAAAGCCTCCACCCTCTGTCGACTGACGATGCGTGCCTCCTCCACCGAAGCCCTTGAATCCCAGGGCACCCAACGCCAACCTGCATGACAGGCCAGAAGAAGCCGCAGCAGAGGGGGTCAGTCCCGGTGCTGCTTACGCGCCGCGCGCTTCCCGCGCGCGACGGTCAACTGATAGAGCCTAGTTTTTCAAAGTATAAAACACCAAATCAAAATTAGTTTACCAAATCCATATTTTAGGAGAACAACAAACTTTCATCAAATATCCGCCAAACGGCGTATCCATACTAAGTTGTTTACTCAAATAATTAATAGAGTATTTATCAAGTCTACGTCCTGAACGAAGATTAATCGATGGTCCAGCGATCCATCTTGCAGGCTAATTTATCGGAAAAAAACTCTCATCCTGTAACCTTGTGAAATTGTAAGAGTATGTGTGTGTGTATGTTTATGTGAACGTGTAAATTAATTGTAGATAAGAGCGTATTTTTGTAGTTAATTAGTTATAACACAAATTTGAAGTGTTTTGTCGTTTAGTTTATTACTTTTAATGAATATGTAGCGTCCACTACATTAAGGCGCCAACTAGTGGAACACAGACGAAACCACACACAGTACTTGTCTAGCACGATAGATGGCGTGCATTCGAATGACATCGCACATGCGAAGATTTCTCAAGAGTTGGCATATATACAACTTCCCAACGTCAATCGCTGGGCCGCGGCCCGCCAGGCCCTATCACCTCGCCTGGTCGGAGGATCCTCCCTTTTCACCGGAGGAACACTTCCACCCGTTCCTCCACAAATATGTTGAAAATAAAATGGTTTCATGACCATGATTTTACTGGTGGTAGAGTCGCAGTGTACGAGCTCTAGGGCGTAGGCAACACCGCATTACCTAATCTCGACAACAACTCAAGGTACTGTTCGACACCATCGGGTTCCGATTAGATGGTAATGTTTTGCCCCGTAATAGGTAAAGATCCCACTGCCGAATCAATTCGCTCATCCAGGTATGCTGCAAACCTAATTTTTACGCATATTTATAATCTAGAGAAAATGTTTTTACTGGTGGTAGAGCTCCAGTGACGGAGCTCGCGGGCGTAGGCACCACCGCATTACCTAATATACTTGCCGCTAAATGATAGTGGTCAGCACTATCGTGTACCGGTCAGGTGGTAATGTACGGCTCTGTAATTTCCGGCACAGAGGCATAACACTTAATGCCTCAGGAGTGGCAGCGCATCTGCATTTTGACCTCTAATCATTGTGTGGGTGTCTATAGGCTGCAGTCATCACTTAACATCAATGTGAACTACACGCTTGTTTGCCACTTATGTTACATAAAAAAAATAAATGTATTTACTAGGCTGCGTATCAAAATTTGGCCGCAAATCTTTTTTTTAAATTATTTTATCTTTAACAGCCAGCCATCTCTTATTTGCCGCCGATAAGTTTTTCTCTTGTTCGAGTAGGTATATCACAATAATGAGAAAAAAAATTGCTTTATTTTGATATTATATAAATAATACATGTACCTACGTCATGGCCGTAAAGAGGTATCGGGGCGGAACGAAAACATCAACGTATGGGCGGCCAAGTGCGCAACGGCAGCCGTGATTTTTCAGAGTCTATACATATTGCCGTGAAGTGGATTATATTTTATTGAAAAAACAAATCAGATAAAAAAATTCTTAAAAAAAATATATAAATAATACTTGCGGCCATTTTTTGTTAGGCAACCTAGTGGATATATATTCTCTAGATTATAAATATGCGTAAAAATTAGGTTTTCAGCACATCTGGATGAACGAAATTATTCTGCAGGGATCATTTAATTTCAGATGAAAATCACATCATTCGATCTCAGATTAAAATAAAAAAAATAAGTGAAATAAAATCAAACTTCCTCAACAAGTCTTACCAAACCAATGATCTTATCCGTGGAAGTGAAATGTAATAGAAGTAATTTACTTCCAACGTTGATTAATGAAAGCGTCACGTAGACATATGTATGTAATTTCCCTCCCGTCGTATTCGCCGAAGATAATTAAGGCAGTTGCAAATTGACTCAAGAAATGTCACGCTGACATAGGCGTGATTCGGCGAGTCTTGGAAGAATGCGCCTTGTAACATTTTTTTTTATGTAATGAAAGTGGCAAACAAGCATGCAGTTCACATTGATGTTAAGTGATGACTGCAGCCTATAGACACCCACACAATGACCAGAGGTAAAAATGCAGATGCGCTGCCACTGCTGAGGCATTAGGTGTTATGCCTCTATGCCGGAAATTACAGAGCCGTACATTACCACCTGACCGGTACACGATAGTGCTGACCACTATCATTTAGCGGCAAGTATATTAGGTAATGCGGTGGTGCCTACGCTCGCGAGCTCCGTCACTGGAGCTCTACCACCAGTGAACATTATTAATTATGGTGTTTCCAAATCAGTAATATGAAATTATTGAAATATAGCCCTTGTTTTGTAACTACAAAAAACGTTACTCCACACCTAATCCCCGAAGAGGGAGGCAGAGGTAAATGCATGCATTCAATCATACATGCAAACCTACGATTCGCCAATTACGTTTTGGCACATGTAACAGGTGGTGAGCCTAATGACATCTCCGGGCACATTACCAAATTTCGAGGTACTGGGAAACTTCCGGAAAATGGCAAAATCCCAATAGAACCAGAAATAAAGGATTTTACACCGTTATCTCTAATATCCCCCGACCCGTGAATCGAACCGGGGAAACCAGTGTAGTAGTAGTGGCCTGTTACCAATAGGCTACTGAGGCAGTTCAAGAAAGTGCCCGTGTTTGTCACGTTTTCAAAGCGTAAAAGAAAAAAAAACCTTCTTTCTTGATTAGCAACGACAGGCTACGATGAGGTATGGATTATCATAGCCTTGGCCAAATAAAAATAAGCAGATGTTTCAATTTATCTAAGACACCAAATAATCAATAATAATAACTGCCTCAGTAGCGTAGTTGTAGAAGGCCACTACTACTGCGCTGGGGGTCCCGATTCCCAGGTCGGGGACTATCAGAGATAATGGTTTAAAAAAAATCCTTTATGTCTGGTTCTATTGGGATTTTTACATTTTCAGGAAAATTCCCAGTACCTCGGAGTTTGGTAATGTGCCCGGAGATGGCAACAGGTTCGCCACCTGTTACATGGGCCAAAACGTAACCGGCGAGTCGTGGGTGTTTGCATGTATGCTTGAATGCATGCATTAACCTCTGCCTATCCCTTCGGGGATTAGATGCGTGAAGTTACGTTACCAAATAATTACACGTGCTGGCGTCCATGAATTACAAGAGATATAGTATGTTCTGAGGTTTAGGCGAGCTACACTCATTGAAATAAAACTAGTTTTTGGATTTATCTTTTAATAATCATTTTAGTTCAATGTACGCAAGATAAGTCCGAAAACTAGTTTTATTTCAATTACGTGACATATTTAAAGGCGTATGGGAGGGGGAGGGGGGTTAGTTTGAAAGAAAATAATTTCATTCCAACATCGACGTTATACATCACTACTGATTGTCAAACTACCATACTTGTTTTATACCAAGTCGCTCAATTTAGTCTGATTTAACGGTACAGTCCTTTGTTTTTAGTTTCTTATTAATAACGAGTCTTAACTAGTCTAAAATAAAAGCACGAAGCAAATTATTTTTTTGTTCTTACAATAAAAATACGACGACGACGTTACATTAATAACCCACATTTTGAAAAATCGCATGTGAGATTGGGGGATGTGGAAGGGGGCTTAATAAAATCTCACGACATCTTTCCAGGGCATAAGATTTTAAAATATATAGCTCACGCAATATTATGGATGCCCCCTAAGTGAAACGAACGAAGTAACACGAACGATTATCTTACTACATGCAATGTTCCCATAGAGCAACACGGGCCACCGGCCACGGTGGACTGGAGGGGAGTATCGTTACCAACGCAAAACAGTCTGTTTTTTTTATTTTTTTATGTTATAAAAGTGGCAAACAAGCGTGCAGTTCACATTGATGTTAAGTGATGACTGCAGCCTATAGACACCCACACAATGACCAGAGGTCAAAATGCAAATGCGCTGCCACTCCTGAGGCATTAGGTGTTATGCCTCTGTGCCGGAAATTACAGAGCCGTACATTACCACCTGACCGGAACACGATAGTGCTGAACACTACCATTTAACGGCAAGTATATTAGGTAATGCGGTGGTGCCTACGCCCGCGAGCTCCGTCACTGGAGCTCTACCACCATTAAGTCTGTAATGTTTTTGCGGGGGGAAATGCGTGTGACGCACATCATCATCATCATTTCAGCCAAAATACGTCCACTGCTGAACAAAGGCCTCCCCCAAAGAATGCCATAACGAACGGTCCTGGGCCGCCCTCATCCAGCGATTGCCCGCGACCTTCACCAGGTCGTCGGTCCATCTTGTGGGAGGCCTGCCTACGCTTCGCTTTCCAGTACGCAGTCGCCACTCGAGAACTGCTCTGCCCCAACGGCCGTCAGTTCGTCGAGCTATGTGCCCTGCCCACTGCCACTTGAGTCTCGCTATTCGGTGAGCTATGTCGGTAACTTTGGTTCTCATTGGTGACACACATGCAGACTACAAAAATCGTCTATTACTATGAAACTCACACCTTCATTTTAACAAAATACAGAAACAATTTCACGCACTCATTTACACATCTAGGCGACAGGTATAGGCCCATTTGGGCTTGTACTTCGACAGAGGGGAAAGCCTGCATATGGCTACTCCCCTCCGGTGTTGCTCTATGAAATGTTCCTGATAAAAAAAATGCACACAATTTTTAAAATATTCTAATACTAGCTGACCCGGCAAACTTCGTATTGCCTCACAATGAAATAATGTGTCAATGGTTTGATATTGTATAGGAAAATGAAACTAAATGTAGAGATTCCCGTGGGAATAAGTGATTTTCCCGCAGTAAAAAGTAGCCTAAATGTTGGCCAGTTGGTTAGTATCTATACACCACAAAAAGTTTCTTTCGAATCCGTCCAGTATCTTTGGAGATTAGCCTGGACAAAGGGACAAACAGACAGACAAAAAATTTAAAAATCATTGAAAAGTGTTGTAATACTATTTTAACATCGCTCACAATTGGTTTTTCTTAAATATATACAATGTACAGACACGCGGGTTTTACTGTTTTATTATATGTATATAGATTATAACTATGTAACTTTACCAGGGTTAAGCTAAACTGGAATAACAAGATTGTATAGCGAAACGCGAAATGAGAAACCATTTCCATCACTTTTTCTCATAAGTCGCAAATGAGCATCATTTACAGGGCGATGAATATGAGAGCCCTATTTCGGGGTTACTTTAGCGGTTCACCATCGTGTTTAGGGTTCCGTACCCGAAAAGGTTAATACATAAGGCTCCCGTGACGGAGCTTGTGGGCGTAGGCACAACTGCATTAAGTACAATAACCAATATTTCGAAATTGTAGCAATCAGTAGTCTCAACTAAATCAGAAATGTATACAAAATGATTTTCATGTTCGCAAAACTCACATTAATTACTCCCTTTCGCTTTGATTTTGTTGAAATGAATTAAAAACACGCTTTCGAGAAAATGCGCCATCTTTTGGGATAAGTTTCTTAGCTGATGCGAATGTTTAACCTTAACAACGAATCATAAGGTAAAAACAAAAGATCGTCAAAACATCGATATAAAATAATTATTATGATTTTTTATTTATTATATAAATATACTAATATACTGCCTCAGTAGCGTAGTGGTAGCAGGCCACTACTATTACGCTGGAGGTCCTGGGTTCGATTCCCGGGTCGGGGGATATTATAGATAACGGTTTAAAATCCTTTATCTCTGCTTCTATTGGGATTTTTCCATTTTCTGGAAGTTTCCCAGTACCCCGGAGTTTGGTAATGTGCCCGGAGATGGCAACAGGTTCGCCACCTGTTACATGGGCCAAAACGTAACCGGCGAGTCGTGGGTGTTTGCATGTATGATTGAATGCATGCATTTACCTCTGCCTACCCCTTCGGGGATTACAGGCGTGAAGTTAATTTTGACATCTAACTGACTTTATGATTTTTTATGTGAATTTTTATGTAAACAGTATTGTAATTTTAATTTGAATATGGGTGGAAATAACCTGAATTAAATGAATTTTATTTTATTTTATTCTTAATACACTTGCCACTAAATGGTAGTGTTCAGCACTATCGTATTCCGGTCAGGTGGTACGTACGGCCCTGTAATTTCCGACAAAGAAGCCTAAGGTAGGCCTCAGGAGTGATAACGCATCTGTTATTTGACCTTGGTCGTTGTGTCGGTGTATAGTGTGTCGGTGATTCTGTAGTGGGATCCTAACATATTACATGCGTTCATAAGCACACATACTTTTAATTTTAATTGAAATATTGTCGCTAGATGAAGGCATAAAACTTCTTCATCATAATGTAACCATATATTATTAGAGTTGAAAACCAGCGTCAGGCTCCGGCCTGACACAAGGCTGAATTCGAACCTTTTTGGTACAGGCGAGAGACACAGTTTATTAGGGTGTGTTATGGGTAGTTTTAAGTCTCATGTATCTCTTGTATGTCCTGTATATTTTTATTATTTTCCATGTATTAATTCAGTGTCTTTTTAAATTTAATGAATGTCTGTATGTACTGTGTTTTCAATCTGTGCAAATAAATTCTTTTCAATTTCAATCTCAAGTGCTATTCTACTGAAAATAATCTATCAAAAACATAAATTTTTAATTCTCTTGGAAGCAACCCGATATCCTAAAGACTGTCTCCCACTTGACGATTTCTTATTAAGCTAGTATAATGTATATATTTATCATGCCGTTATTTTGTGGAGAGAAGCGAAGGGCCGTGAACTTCGTCAGGGGAGAGATCAACTTGCTTCACTGGCTCCTGTTTAATAAGCGTAAGAAATAAGTTGCTTACAAACATCAATCAAAAGTTAATTACATTTAACAAAATAAGCATTTACCAAACTGAGGTTTGGTAAATGCTTATTTTTACCCAAAAACATTTACCAAAAGTCAGGAGCTCGTGGGCGTAGGTACCACCGCACTACCTAATATACTGGTTGTTAAATGGTAATGTTCAGCACTGTCGTGTTCCGGTCAGGTGGTAATGTACGGCTCTGTAATTTCTGGCACAGGGGCATACCACCTTAGGCCTCAGGATCAGGAGTGGTAACGCATCTCCATTTTGACCTTGGTCTTTGTGTCGGTGTCTATAGGCTACAGTCATCACTTAATATCAATGTGAACTGCATGCTTGTTTCCCACTTCCATTGAAGTTGCGTTGACATTGCAAAAACTACGCTCAATCATAAACTCAAGACAAACACGGACATCTCAAAAATCATTTCATGAACAGTGGATGTAAACACAACTTCGGAATGACGCTCATTACTTTGAAAGGCACGTAACACCGCATCATCAGCCGTGAGCCCATTGTGCACTGTGAGAAATTTGTAAAGCGTGCTTACGTTAAGTTATTTACCGTGGATGGTTAAATGTGAACACAGAATTACATAGTACAAGATTAGATTTCGGGGATTGAACTCGGGGAGGTCTAGCAGTTATAACCTTAACGCAAGAGCAAAAAAAAAGTTGTTTTATATTATTTCGCATTAACACATGCTTGTGAAATATATTTAATTTTTAAAGAAAAATGGAAAGAAAAATTTGACTTCAGGCGAGACTCGAACTCGCGGCCTACTGGGAATCTAGTCCAGCCGCTCTTCCAATTGAGCTACTGAAGTCCTACCCGATTTGTCAAATCTTTCCTTCACATTTTATTGCATTGCTTTATGGTAGCAGCAGCGCCATCTATTATAAATGTATTATTTTTTTACTGGTGGTAGAGCTCCAGTGACGGCGCTCGCTGGCGTAGGCACCACCGCATTACCTAATATACTTGCCGCTAAATGGTATGGTTCAGCACTATCGTGTTCCGGTCAAGTGGTAATGTATGGCCGTGTAATTTCCGGCGCAGAGGCATAACACCTTAGGCCTCAGGAGTGGTAACGCATCTGCATTTTGATCTTGGTCCTTCTGTGGGTGTCTATAGGCTGCAGTCATCACTTAACATCGATGTGAACTGCAAGCTTGTTTACCACTTCCATTACATAAAAAATATAAAATATAAAGTCGAAAATGTCGAAAGCAAACTTTTCATGTTGATTTGATAGCATAAGTTTCACCCCACAAAGAAATAACTTAAAAAGACGTTGTCCTAAAGAGAATTTATTTCCAAGCTAATATAAATATGATGACGATAAAATAATTCAACTATTACATCAAAACTTTAGCGTCGGCATACTTAAAGCGGACGGCAAAATAATTCACACGAAATGGGAAAATACTGGAAAGTTCAAAAAGAAATTTGTCGGGACTACAGTTTGATATGCCTAGACTAAGCTGTAGATAAGTAGTAAGCCGTGTAAGGCTTACTACTTGTCTACAGCTGAGTACTTGTCACTTTCATAATAAGTACATTTTGACGTGACAACCTCTTAAATTAGGTTGCGGCTCGGAGTCACTCATGAAAAAGTGTAACGCCCGGTAACGTAACGATGAGTCACCGAACGAGAGAGTGGCCTGCCGGACCGGCGAATGCCTTTCTACTGAGAAAAAGACGTTGTCACGTAAAGTCTTCGCCCGTAAAACCGACTTTACAGGCAACCAGTTTTTTATGTAATGGAGGTGGCAAACAAGAATTCAGTTCACATTGATGATAAGTGATGACTGCAGCCTAGACGTGTGTCTAGACACAAAGACCAGAGGTCAAAATGTAGATGCGTAGCTAAACCTGAGACCTAAGTTGTTATGTCTCGCTGATAGTTAGGTATTACAGGACCATACATTATCATTTTACTGGAACACTGGTTTTCACTAGTGGTAGAGCTCCAGTGACGGAGCTTGCGGGCGTAGGCACCACCGCATTACCTAATATACTTGCCGCTAAAAATGGTAGTGTTCTGCACTATCGTGTTCCGGTGAGGTGGTAATGTGCGGCCCTGTATCTTCCGTCAAAGCGACATAACACCTTAGGTCTCAGGAGTGGTAACGCATCTGCATTTTGACATTGGTCTTTTTGTGGGTGTCTATGGCTGCAGTCATCACTCAACATCAATGTGAACTGCATGCTTGCTTGCCACTTCCATAACATAAAAAAAACACTATAGCATTGTCCACTAACATTTGGCGGAAGATAGATTAGATAAGTAATGCGGTGGTGTATACGCCCTCAAGCTCCTACACTGTAACTGTAGCACCAGTGAAAAACTTACGTTTTCTTTTTACGTCATAACAGTGACAAACAAGCATACAACTCGCATTGATGGTGATTACACTTGCCTACAAACATCTGCATAAAATCAGAGTTTTTTATGAAGACGCGTTTTCCCTTCCTGTGACCTCTATGTTGTGATATTTCTTTGCCAAGAATAACAGCGCTATTCATTACCACCTGAACGGAACACGGTAGCATTGAGTACTACTATTTAATGTGAAGTTGATTAAATAATGCTGTGGTACCTACCTACCTGTCCCCAAGCAGCGAAAACATGACCCTGAAGCTCTACCACCAGAAAAAGTAAATTACTGATTTATATTACTTGATTTATATTAAGTTACAACTTACAGTTTAAGAGAGGACAGCGGTCCCATTTCATAAGCAACCAGGACACTGGTACCAGAACTTACCGAAGATTTTTTCATTTGCCTTGATGACTTTCGACTGTCAACTGTTCTAACAGCTGCTGCAATTGTTAAGTGTCAAGTTTTGTTTCTACTAACTAAGGCTTCGTATAATATTTGTCCGATTACTGTTGTGACCGACAAGTGAGTGGTCTCATAGAAACTTGCTCCTCTAAAGATTTGTATCCAGCAATTGATGACAAGAAATTAGCTCGTGTAAACAAGGCACTAATCTAAATCGAATACGGTAATCTCTTTTATTCTAGAATCCCGTTGTAGAATTATTTCCTTCATCTAGCGGCCATGTTTTGATAAGCAACATAGTGGATGTATATTCTTTATATCGTATATATGCGTAAAAATTAGGTGTACAGCATATCTCGATGAACGAAATAATTTTGCAGCGGAATTCTAACCTGTTGAAGCTTCAAAGATGCGCTCGTAGTTAAAGAGTAATTGCTGTGTACTTTTGTGAAGTTATGAGAAATATGTCTCATTGTGAAGCGGTGATGCAAGGTACACAGTTTTCACCATGAAAATTTACGATGTTTTCGCCGTACATAGGCACGTATGTCAGTATTGTATAAATCACTGTGCTTGCTATTTCATGTGTAAGCTTGTAAGCCGTGCGGTTGAGTAAACTTGGGTACTAGAGGCTGTAACGGAACCCACTCTCTCAAATAGGGGACTCTTCAGATAAAGGATATTTTCGAAGTCAAATCTAAATCAACAAGAATAAAATATTGGCCAAGTGATGTCTAAAGGGACCCTACAAGTTGTTAAATGGTAGAAACCTTAAGTTCTTTAATAGAGGTAAGAATAAAGTTAGAAATGCGATAAAATTATTAAATATAACCCCAAAGAGTAAATTACTGAATACACAATATGATATTGGGGGGGAAAGTTAAGGAGCCCCAAACCATCGCCCCTTAGTGTGAGTACCAAACCAAGAATCTGTACTCTCCAGACGAGCTTGGAGTATATTTGGTAGATGAGCGTATAAATAACGCTTAGATAATTACCATACAATGATGGTCACATTTATAATCAAACTGTTGTAAATCAACAGATATAAAGGCAAAGCCTCAAATTGTAGATGATGTATAAAGACAAAGTCTTAATAAGCTGACAAAGTCAGTAAGTTGTAGTAGACTGTTGTAAACAACAGATTATATGGCATAAGCCTCAAATTGCAGGTATTGTGTAAGACATAGTCTTAAGCTGACAAAGTCAGTATGTGGTAGTAGACTGTTGTATACAACAGATAAAGTGGCATAAGCCTCAAATTGCAGGTATCGTGTAAGACATAGTCTTAATAAGCTGACAAAGTCAGTAGATTATATTTCAATATTAATATAGGCCATTAACAGGCAATCAGGTAAAATATACTCATTTGAGTATTCCAATGATGAAGTTGATATGTATATTATCAATCGTCGCAGACACCGTTAGGCGCAGTAATTGTTGCAGTAGTAGTTCATGATCATAATATGGCGTAGCCATTAAGTTGTTATACCGTAAACATAGTTTATTCATTCTGACATAGTCAGTAAATAAATATTTCAGGCAATGTCCTGTAATTATGGTTTAACCATATATGAGTATTATCTCATTGTATATTGTCAGTATCTGACATCGCAAATAAATGCAATATTGTAGTTTCCATAAGGTAGGTGCATAACACACAATAAATGTAGCGGTTCCATGACCGATCATCGCAACAAGGCGGATAATGATCTGTTGATCATATTATAATATTAATATGTGTTGTGTTTGTTCTGAAGTAACACCTCTTCATCCAGATGGATATTATCTCCAACGTTAATGGAATCGACCTATAAAGTAATGTATAAGTCAAAGCAAAACCAGACCCAAGGTACACCACAGGTGAAATTACAGCACCACAAAATAACATTTGCTAGGGGCTCTGCCCATTATCGCAAGAACAGGTAGTGTGTAATTCACAGCGCACAGGTACTAGCAAGCCAGACAACGTCGATGAAGATAGGCCGACCCACAACTGCTGATACCCACAGACTAGACCAAAGGTACACTAGGCGGAGACCGCGGAGACTACAAGACTACAAAAATAATATTTGCTAGGGCTCTGCCCATTATCGCAAGAACAGGTAGTGAGTAGCTCCAGTATACAGGCCAGCTGTCAGTAAATATGTTTTAAATATTCCAAACTGAACGTCGAAAGTATATGTACAGAACATACAGAACAGTATAAAGTATCAACAATACAGGTGTGATATTTATAGTGATTACCTGTATTGTGTATATATAATGTTTATGGATTTATACATAAACCATGCATTTTGCACACTGCCTTTAGGCAAAACCTTATTAGGTTTCCAGATTCAAATGAGTTTTATAGATGTCTATAAGTAGCAGATTATTATAAAATATGTTTAGTGTTGGTTGTTCTGAAGTAGGTACTACTACGTCCAGATGATAGTAAAGAAGAGTGTAGGTGTGGAATCGACCCATAGTACCCAAGTTAATGGTGTAGGCCGACCCACATAAGTTGCTAGCGCACTAGACCAAGATACACCCCAGGGAGTATACATCACCACAGTGTTTTTCAGGCTTGGCCCTACTTGTTTTTTATGTGATAAGTAACTCCAGTGCACTGGCGTAGCCGCGGGACAACGTTGAGTGTCTTTCAGTCCTGGACGTCAGAAGTGATGTATGTAGCGAAGGAACGAGTCCAACGCCCCAACAAACCAGGTGTGTAATGCGTGTATTGTGTTAATAATGATAATGATAAGTTCATTATAATCCAGAGTCAATAATCGATAATATCGTTGTAGATATCATTATTCAATAATGACAACCAAAACGTCCATACTTATTTACAGCCAATAATTAGTAAATGTTTATAGACCAAAGTCAGTATATGATAAAACATCGGTATAAATTAACTAACAATGTCTATAAGCTAGATGAATTCTCATTACTTACTCGCAGTAACAAAGTATGTATATAAACAAACACCAAAATGTTCAAATTGATTTAAATAATGTATGTTGAACATTGATGCGATAATATTTCAATAAAGTATTAATTATCTCAGCTTCATTGTCAATAAAATAATATTCATCTTATATGAATGCAATACAGCACTAACTGTGTAGTATTAATATAATCTACACGTTCCTTATTGTTATATGATCAATAACTCCAGCTATGCAACAACCACCTTGCTTTGTGATGCTATTTATCAGATTATAATAATACACATAAGGAATAAGTCAATTAAGACAAACTATTTAAAATAATATAATTACTCCAAGCTTATGGGAAAATAGAAATTAAAAACCAATCGGTTAAGTATGTACCTACCTAAAATGACTAACAAACATAGCGTGGGAACACTAAAGTAATAAAGGAGAATTTTATTACTTTTCAAACTAAAGACGATGACCAGATGTTTGGACTTCCGCCTTTGTAGTGCGAAACCCATAATCGTTAAAAACAATAAGCCGAACATTACACAATGGGTTCCTATTGTTTAACTCGAAAGTTAAAGCCATTTAGTTGCGCGAAATACACCAATGGACCACGTGTTGAACTGTTCATGTTGAAGACAATAGATAATCCATTGTTTTTATTTAAGGTTATTATGTCCAGTTCTCTTTTATGGTCGACACATTTGCTAGCCATGCCTACCCCTAAACACTTGAGACAATATGCGTGGGAATTCTAGAGAGTTCCAAATATCTTTCTCACACTCGACCTCTTGAAGATTGTAAATTAACGAATGTGTCAAGTGTAGAATCAAACCGCAATAAACTTGTCAATTCCTGTACCCTAGCATAAATCACATCTAATAATGACCCATATGTGTTTTTGTATTTATGTAATATCCTAACTTTCACGTAGTAATTAACGAGAGAGAGATATGGCGCCTAATGTGTTATGTATGTATGTAAATGTATTTATTAATTAGATTATTAAACCGCCTAATTAAACCTATTGCAGTACGAAACGTAAGGTTTTCCTTAATAAAATACGTATCGATCATTATTATGCAAACGCCTACCTTAATACATAACGACAATAGAAATACACACATGCACAAGTAATTAGCATTTAACGATACACATTTGAAAATGCAAGTTAGCCTAACCCATACCTTGATATACATTATTTGAAGATGCTGGAAAGGAATTTGATTAGTCCCTATTTAATTACTACATTACAGGTTCCATGTGCATCCAAACATATATTCTCATTGTTTAGTACTTTTGATAATTTTATTATTGGTCCAGGAAATTGAATCCTGCATCATCAATACCTTTACTCACAACAACTAGGTAAACTATCCTGATAAAATAACGTTCACTGACCATTTACTTATGTACGAACATCGAAGTTCGTTTAGCTGTAACCCTTTACATACATATAAAGTACTCCTCATTAGCACTAATATTAACTGAATCGAACAGTTAACTCCAGTATAAATATAATTGTACATTCTTGAAATTATATACATAGAGTATGACTTTTAGTAGATAATTATTAAATTACCTACTACTCTATCGAAATCTACATACACCTATTTATTTGACAATTTACCAATATTATTACTAATGTAACTGAATCGAATAGTTTACTTAGTAAGTATTTCCTTAGATGTATTGTATATAATATTTTTATTAATTTGTCATTTTTAATATTATTACAAATACGACTGATTAGATAGTAACACTCTAATTGACCAGGGAATTGAACCCGTAGTAAATAGTAATACCTTAAATCACACATTGTAAATATTTAATGACCAGGAAAAGATCATTTTGACTGACAATGTTTTATCAATCTGTGAACTCCTAGATTCGTAACCTCATGAAAGTAATAATTTCACTTCCATTAAATGATAAATAATAATAATCATCATCATAATCATTTCAGCTGAGAGACGTCAGTGTTAGACACACTCTAAATAAATAATTCTCCACTTTAATTACGTTATTCACTAATTATAATTATTAGGCAATAATCAAATATGTGAACTACTTTAAATAATTAAATAGTGATTGAAAACCGAAATAATATGTAGGTATTTCAGATTATCAAATCAAATATCAAAACATCATCATCAACATATATTCTATGACCTACATTATTAAACTGAGAGTATGAAGTGCCAAATATCTCAGTTCTTAGTTTATGTCTGTAGTATGATGCTATTGAAACATAATTACCTGCCTTTTATACTAACGTTATGAAACAATTATTATTTCTCTGTAGTGTAACGCTATTGAGTCACTATTATTTACCTATAGTTTATTCAGTTTGTCTGTAACACAATTTTATCAGAGAATATTATTATCTACCTACAATATAATGCTGTTGAAGCAATATCATCTGCCTTCAACCTAATAGTATCAATATTCTGTTATCTGCCTGTAGTGTAATGCTATCAAAATATATTCTCCTGTTATCTAACATTATAACAACACTAAAACATGACTGTAATTTAACGTCTATCTGCCTGTAGTGTAGCACCATAAAACACTAATCTCCACCTATAATTTAATATATTCGGAACACTGTAATGAATACAGAAAATAATCTAAATTCAGACAAATTATTGAATATTAACTCACGGATAGTCGACGGCTCCCCGCTCTGCTGGTTGATGATAATGCGCTTACGCATTACGTGGTGAAGATAACTCGATCGCTAATTTATACCTATTTATTTCTATACACAAATGCCTATTCTAATAATTAAATTCCTGAAGATTCCTAACTTAAAATAATAGTAATCTACGATACGTTTCAATTAAGAGCGCTTTATACTGCGTGTAATTATGACTAAAACTGGTACAACGTATTATAATGCCTACTTCTCCTTTTCCTAATCTGAAAATATAATTTTCTAGTAACAGACCTCTGGTTTCCCTATTGCATTTATACTACCTATGAATTCCTATCAGGTTTTGTTTAATTTAAGTAAATGAATCTACTTTCTGTTCGCAAAACTAAATAAAGCTAATTTATATTGTAAGATTATATGAAGTACTTCATTTTGTATAAACACATCCTAAAAATCTCTCAATAAAAGAATAACCAGATAAGTAAATAAACATAAAATAGGTAACCCTCAGTGAATTTAGTATAAAGTTATCGTTATTAACTAATGAGTTAAAATATTATATGAAATTAGTGTAACCTATTTTATATTTAAAATAAAAATCACTCACCAAACGCTCCCGCTACCACTACCTACTTCGCACCAACCGTCCTAATCGTCGCCCCTGGCCCTCTAACTACAACTGTCTCCCCTCTCCCGTCAACAACCCCTTATATATCGATCCTTTTTTCTGAATTTGGGATACGGTGGGGATGTGGCTATGCTCGCATTTTTTATGAGCGTCCTATGGTTCTCAACATACCTTACCAATAGTGTATCTCAACTATTTAGTTATGATACCTATAAAACATAGGTATATATTCATATAGAAATATGCAAAAAAAAATATCTATCGTGCTTTGATTAAATTCTATGTGACGGCATATGGATGTCGTTACAATTCACCCCCCAAAATTTTCGAAGATTTAACGTAGAAAATTTTCTCATAGGGAATAGAAATGAAGCCACACCAATGCGAATATACTAATAAGGTAACTTAACGTCTCCATAACGTGATATGCTAGATACTTAAGGTAATATAAAATGTGTATTTTCTTATTCTCTATATCTTAAAATTTTTATCATCGGTTTATCATCTTATTGGAATTTAAAAGAACCTGAAATTACCAAATCTAGAAAACTATTTCATCATCGTTTAGTCGAATCAGCAACTATGTGCCTAACTAGTAAATAACGAGTTTGTTACTAAAGGCATAATACAAGTACCAAGAGACTTATATATACTTTCACAAACAACAAATTCATGTTTGTTTGCAATATGGTAATGTTACCCATATCCTCGTTCGCGATTACGAACAAAAGTTACCCTAATCATAATGTAAAATGAAGTCTTAATAACATCAATTAATCGTTAAATAGTAATAATTATTATTATTCACATAATCATATGATGTCCAACTTCGATATCAGTAGTAAAACTGTTCTAAGACACAATCAGAAAATAGAATACATAATGTAGGTGCGAAGACCTCTTAGATAATTTGGTATTCCTTAAAATACTTCCGCTCTCTATTTACAATTCGACAGACCCAGTATGAATATACTTATACGTAAAATATTCAAATAGGAACATTTCTCAGAAATTTTAATTATTCATTTATCTAACTGGAATTGTTGTCGATGAGATAATAACTGAATTGGAAAAGATATTTCAATAAGTTCCAATTACAAAGTATAAATCTATAATCTAACGAGAATTGGTATATTATTATATGAGACTATAACTGTTAAGACCATATTCCAATAGGAGTGTCGCATTAAAATTATCCCTTTCCTAACTGAAAATGATATCGACGATAACTGAATAGGCTATTTGCCAATAGGGGTGACGCATTTAAATTATCTATTCCCTATCCAACTAGGAGTGAAACTAGAACCACATCATTCCAATATGAATGTCCTATTTTAAGTTATTCTTAATCAAATTAGAAAATATAACAATAAGATTCTGAAAATGTTTCTGAAATATTAGAATAGTAGTTTTATATTTGAATTATTCCTATTCTAACTGGAAGTGGTAACAGTGAAATTATAACTAAAAGACAAAATTCCAATAGAATTGTCATATTTAAGTTATTTCTAAATCGAACTAGAATTGAATTCTATAAGATTACATACCTATAACGTTTTGTCATAGTTTCAACGTTTTTTCTCATTTGAACTTTTAGAGACTAATAATAATGTTTATTGCAAATTGACAAAATTAAATAAATACTGTCTAAACTAAGTGTGCACTAATTATTGAATCACTTTCAAATTATTTTTGAAAGAAGATGGTTAATTTTGAGCGTACAAAATCGTCTCTGGCTAACCCATTACACAGTACCTACATTTTGTAATGTAGTAAACAATAGTCAATCTAACCCAACTTTTACCTAAACTAATATACTTCAATTACTGTCAAAAAATGCTGTAATTTTAAATAACATATCATAATATAGTCATTTGGAAAATGACGTAACCTACACAATGCTAACACTGAGTTCAGGAATGCATGGAAAGTATCATTCTCCTTTGAATTGAAAAGAGTCATCTGAGGTTTTTTTTTTTCTGCTAGTAAATAACAATGAAAGCTTGTTTTTATTTCTTTCTTCTCATCGTTATCGGTTTATAAAACGTCAATTATTATTTATTTTCATTCTGAAAGACAGGAGTGTACGGCCAATTTATCAGTCCAGCTCCATGTGATTGTTAAAGTCTTTCAAAATCAGATATCACAATGATAATGTTTATTAATGTTAAATATCAAATTTTGTTTATCGTTAATTGTATTTCATTCTAAAATTACTCTTAAGGATTTTCATTTCGAAAGAACTGAACTATTTTTTTTTTTTTTATATTATTTCAGCGTTTTCTGTCAGTGAATTACATTTAAAGCCTCTTTTATTTCCCTGGTTTCATAGTTATCATTTGTTCCTAATTAAGAAAATAAAACATTCCACTTATTACATAAGTGATTATTGTTCAGTTTCAATCTCATAAGCATTCTTAATTACATACACATTTTTTAATTTGTGAATCGTGTATATGTGTAGATACTTATCGTTGTAAACTATAGATAGTTTGTTTTACACGAGATGTATTTTATCTTATTTCCTTAGGAGAACAAACAGTTTTATAACTAGATTAGTACAAGTAATTGTTAATTATTATTACACCATTTATGTGTTCTCACAAATAGGTAAGTAAAATTTGTTTGTTGAATCGATCGGCAAGTAGGTAGACACATTATAAAAGCACTAGCACTTAATTGATTATGATAATACATGCCTTACATGTATTATTAGTACTCATATGTATAAAAGTGCATATTTTATATCTCATATGCACCCCCCATTGTCTTAGCGTCTTGTAGACACCTTCTCACCCCCCAATGTCTTAATGTTTTGCACACCCCCCAATGTACTAGTGTATTGCAAACTCCTTGCATGAGTAATTATAAAGTAATAAACTAAATCTCAACTCCTTCTTAACCTCTATTCCATTTCACGGCAACAAATTGTAGGCATTACTGCCTACTGTAAATATTTAAAACAATAATATAATAGTCGTGTAGTTCTTGTTGTTTAGACTTATATTTATATAATTTAAATTTATATCCTGGTCACGGCACCAAATTGTAACGGAACCCACTCTCTCAAATAGGGGACTCTTCAGATAAAGGATATTTTCGAAGTCAAATCTAAATCAACAAGAATAAAATATTGGCCAAGTGATGTCTAAAGGGACCCTACAAGTTGTTAAATGGTAGAAACCTTAAGTTCTTTAATAGAGGTAAGAATAAAGTTAGAAATGCGATAAAATTATTAAATATAACCCCAAAGAGTAAATTACTGAATACACAATATGATATTGGGGGGGAAAGTTAAGGAGCCCCAAACCATCGCCCCTTAGTGTGAGTACCAAACCAAGAATCTGTACTCTCCAGACGAGCTTGGAGTATATTTGGTAGATGAGCGTATAAATAACGCTTAGATAATTACCATACAATGATGGTCACATTTATAATCAAACTGTTGTAAATCAACAGATATAAAGGCAAAGCCTCAAATTGTAGATGATGTATAAAGACAAAGTCTTAATAAGCTGACAAAGTCAGTAAGTTGTAGTAGACTGTTGTAAACAACAGATTATATGGCATAAGCCTCAAATTGCAGGTATTGTGTAAGACATAGTCTTAAGCTGACAAAGTCAGTATGTGGTAGTAGACTGTTGTATACAACAGATAAAGTGGCATAAGCCTCAAATTGCAGGTATCGTGTAAGACATAGTCTTAATAAGCTGACAAAGTCAGTAGATTATATTTCAATATTAATATAGGCCATTAACAGGCAATCAGGTAAAATATACTCATTTGAGTATTCCAATGATGAAGTTGATATGTATATTATCAATCGTCGCAGACACCGTTAGGCGCAGTAATTGTTGCAGTAGTAGTTCATGATCATAATATGGCGTAGCCATTAAGTTGTTATACCGTAAACATAGTTTATTCATTCTGACATAGTCAGTAAATAAATATTTCAGGCAATGTCCTGTAATTATGGTTTAACCATATATGAGTATTATCTCATTGTATATTGTCAGTATCTGACATCGCAAATAAATGCAATATTGTAGTTTCCATAAGGTAGGTGCATAACACACAATAAATGTAGCGGTTCCATGACCGATCATCGCAACAAGGCGGATAATGATCTGTTGATCATATTATAATATTAATATGTGTTGTGTTTGTTCTGAAGTAACACCTCTTCATCCAGATGGATATTATCTCCAACGTTAATGGAATCGACCTATAAAGTAATGTATAAGTCAAAGCAAAACCAGACCCAAGGTACACCACAGGTGAAATTACAGCACCACAAAATAACATTTGCTAGGGGCTCTGCCCATTATCGCAAGAACAGGTAGTGTGTAATTCACAGCGCACAGGTACTAGCAAGCCAGACAACGTCGATGAAGATAGGCCGACCCACAACTGCTGATACCCACAGACTAGACCAAAGGTACACTAGGCGGAGACCGCGGAGACTACAAGACTACAAAAATAATATTTGCTAGGGCTCTGCCCATTATCGCAAGAACAGGTAGTGAGTAGCTCCAGTATACAGGCCAGCTGTCAGTAAATATGTTTTAAATATTCCAAACTGAACGTCGAAAGTATATGTACAGAACATACAGAACAGTATAAAGTATCAACAATACAGGTGTGATATTTATAGTGATTACCTGTATTGTGTATATATAATGTTTATGGATTTATACATAAACCATGCATTTTGCACACTGCCTTTAGGCAAAACCTTATTAGGTTTCCAGATTCAAATGAGTTTTATAGATGTCTATAAGTAGCAGATTATTATAAAATATGTTTAGTGTTGGTTGTTCTGAAGTAGGTACTACTACGTCCAGATGATAGTAAAGAAGAGTGTAGGTGTGGAATCGACCCATAGTACCCAAGTTAATGGTGTAGGCCGACCCACATAAGTTGCTAGCGCACTAGACCAAGATACACCCCAGGGAGTATACATCACCACAGTGTTTTTCAGGCTTGGCCCTACTTGTTTTTTATGTGATAAGTAACTCCAGTGCACTGGCGTAGCCGCGGGACAACGTTGAGTGTCTTTCAGTCCTGGACGTCAGAAGTGATGTATGTAGCGAAGGAACGAGTCCAACGCCCCAACAAACCAGGTGTGTAATGCGTGTATTGTGTTAATAATGATAATGATAAGTTCATTATAATCCAGAGTCAATAATCGATAATATCGTTGTAGATATCATTATTCAATAATGACAACCAAAACGTCCATACTTATTTACAGCCAATAATTAGTAAATGTTTATAGACCAAAGTCAGTATATGATAAAACATCGGTATAAATTAACTAACAATGTCTATAAGCTAGATGAATTCTCATTACTTACTCGCAGTAACAAAGTATGTATATAAACAAACACCAAAATGTTCAAATTGATTTAAATAATGTATGTTGAACATTGATGCGATAATATTTCAATAAAGTATTAATTATCTCAGCTTCATTGTCAATAAAATAATATTCATCTTATATGAATGCAATACAGCACTAACTGTGTAGTATTAATATAATCTACACGTTCCTTATTGTTATATGATCAATAACTCCAGCTATGCAACAACCACCTTGCTTTGTGATGCTATTTATCAGATTATAATAATACACATAAGGAATAAGTCAATTAAGACAAACTATTTAAAATAATATAATTACTCCAAGCTTATGGGAAAATAGAAATTAAAAACCAATCGGTTAAGTATGTACCTACCTAAAATGACTAACAAACATAGCGTGGGAACACTAAAGTAATAAAGGAGAATTTTATTACTTTTCAAACTAAAGACGATGACCAGATGTTTGGACTTCCGCCTTTGTAGTGCGAAACCCATAATCGTTAAAAACAATAAGCCGAACATTACACAATGGGTTCCTATTGTTTAACTCGAAAGTTAAAGCCATTTAGTTGCGCGAAATACACCAATGGACCACGTGTTGAACTGTTCATGTTGAAGACAATAGATAATCCATTGTTTTTATTTAAGGTTATTATGTCCAGTTCTCTTTTATGGTCGACACATTTGCTAGCCATGCCTACCCCTAAACACTTGAGACAATATGCGTGGGAATTCTAGAGAGTTCCAAATATCTTTCTCACACTCGACCTCTTGAAGATTGTAAATTAACGAATGTGTCAAGTGTAGAATCAAACCGCAATAAACTTGTCAATTCCTGTACCCTAGCATAAATCACATCTAATAATGACCCATATGTGTTTTTGTATTTATGTAATATCCTAACTTTCACGTAGTAATTAACGAGAGAGAGATATGGCGCCTAATGTGTTATGTATGTATGTAAATGTATTTATTAATTAGATTATTAAACCGCCTAATTAAACCTATTGCAGTACGAAACGTAAGGTTTTCCTTAATAAAATACGTATCGATCATTATTATGCAAACGCCTACCTTAATACATAACGACAATAGAAATACACACATGCACAAGTAATTAGCATTTAACGATACACATTTGAAAATGCAAGTTAGCCTAACCCATACCTTGATATACATTATTTGAAGATGCTGGAAAGGAATTTGATTAGTCCCTATTTAATTACTACATTACAGGTTCCATGTGCATCCAAACATATATTCTCATTGTTTAGTACTTTTGATAATTTTATTATTGGTCCAGGAAATTGAATCCTGCATCATCAATACCTTTACTCACAACAACTAGGTAAACTATCCTGATAAAATAACGTTCACTGACCATTTACTTATGTACGAACATCGAAGTTCGTTTAGCTGTAACCCTTTACATACATATAAAGTACTCCTCATTAGCACTAATATTAACTGAATCGAACAGTTAACTCCAGTATAAATATAATTGTACATTCTTGAAATTATATACATAGAGTATGACTTTTAGTAGATAATTATTAAATTACCTACTACTCTATCGAAATCTACATACACCTATTTATTTGACAATTTACCAATATTATTACTAATGTAACTGAATCGAATAGTTTACTTAGTAAGTATTTCCTTAGATGTATTGTATATAATATTTTTATTAATTTGTCATTTTTAATATTATTACAAATACGACTGATTAGATAGTAACACTCTAATTGACCAGGGAATTGAACCCGTAGTAAATAGTAATACCTTAAATCACACATTGTAAATATTTAATGACCAGGAAAAGATCATTTTGACTGACAATGTTTTATCAATCTGTGAACTCCTAGATTCGTAACCTCATGAAAGTAATAATTTCACTTCCATTAAATGATAAATAATAATAATCATCATCATAATCATTTCAGCTGAGAGACGTCAGTGTTAGACACACTCTAAATAAATAATTCTCCACTTTAATTACGTTATTCACTAATTATAATTATTAGGCAATAATCAAATATGTGAACTACTTTAAATAATTAAATAGTGATTGAAAACCGAAATAATATGTAGGTATTTCAGATTATCAAATCAAATATCAAAACATCATCATCAACATATATTCTATGACCTACATTATTAAACTGAGAGTATGAAGTGCCAAATATCTCAGTTCTTAGTTTATGTCTGTAGTATGATGCTATTGAAACATAATTACCTGCCTTTTATACTAACGTTATGAAACAATTATTATTTCTCTGTAGTGTAACGCTATTGAGTCACTATTATTTACCTATAGTTTATTCAGTTTGTCTGTAACACAATTTTATCAGAGAATATTATTATCTACCTACAATATAATGCTGTTGAAGCAATATCATCTGCCTTCAACCTAATAGTATCAATATTCTGTTATCTGCCTGTAGTGTAATGCTATCAAAATATATTCTCCTGTTATCTAACATTATAACAACACTAAAACATGACTGTAATTTAACGTCTATCTGCCTGTAGTGTAGCACCATAAAACACTAATCTCCACCTATAATTTAATATATTCGGAACACTGTAATGAATACAGAAAATAATCTAAATTCAGACAAATTATTGAATATTAACTCACGGATAGTCGACGGCTCCCCGCTCTGCTGGTTGATGATAATGCGCTTACGCATTACGTGGTGAAGATAACTCGATCGCTAATTTATACCTATTTATTTCTATACACAAATGCCTATTCTAATAATTAAATTCCTGAAGATTCCTAACTTAAAATAATAGTAATCTACGATACGTTTCAATTAAGAGCGCTTTATACTGCGTGTAATTATGACTAAAACTGGTACAACGTATTATAATGCCTACTTCTCCTTTTCCTAATCTGAAAATATAATTTTCTAGTAACAGACCTCTGGTTTCCCTATTGCATTTATACTACCTATGAATTCCTATCAGGTTTTGTTTAATTTAAGTAAATGAATCTACTTTCTGTTCGCAAAACTAAATAAAGCTAATTTATATTGTAAGATTATATGAAGTACTTCATTTTGTATAAACACATCCTAAAAATCTCTCAATAAAAGAATAACCAGATAAGTAAATAAACATAAAATAGGTAACCCTCAGTGAATTTAGTATAAAGTTATCGTTATTAACTAATGAGTTAAAATATTATATGAAATTAGTGTAACCTATTTTATATTTAAAATAAAAATCACTCACCAAACGCTCCCGCTACCACTACCTACTTCGCACCAACCGTCCTAATCGTCGCCCCTGGCCCTCTAACTACAACTGTCTCCCCTCTCCCGTCAACAACCCCTTATATATCGATCCTTTTTTCTGAATTTGGGATACGGTGGGGATGTGGCTATGCTCGCATTTTTTATGAGCGTCCTATGGTTCTCAACATACCTTACCAATAGTGTATCTCAACTATTTAGTTATGATACCTATAAAACATAGGTATATATTCATATAGAAATATGCAAAAAAAAATATCTATCGTGCTTTGATTAAATTCTATGTGACGGCATATGGATGTCGTTACAATTCACCCCCCAAAATTTTCGAAGATTTAACGTAGAAAATTTTCTCATAGGGAATAGAAATGAAGCCACACCAATGCGAATATACTAATAAGGTAACTTAACGTCTCCATAACGTGATATGCTAGATACTTAAGGTAATATAAAATGTGTATTTTCTTATTCTCTATATCTTAAAATTTTTATCATCGGTTTATCATCTTATTGGAATTTAAAAGAACCTGAAATTACCAAATCTAGAAAACTATTTCATCATCGTTTAGTCGAATCAGCAACTATGTGCCTAACTAGTAAATAACGAGTTTGTTACTAAAGGCATAATACAAGTACCAAGAGACTTATATATACTTTCACAAACAACAAATTCATGTTTGTTTGCAATATGGTAATGTTACCCATATCCTCGTTCGCGATTACGAACAAAAGTTACCCTAATCATAATGTAAAATGAAGTCTTAATAACATCAATTAATCGTTAAATAGTAATAATTATTATTATTCACATAATCATATGATGTCCAACTTCGATATCAGTAGTAAAACTGTTCTAAGACACAATCAGAAAATAGAATACATAATGTAGGTGCGAAGACCTCTTAGATAATTTGGTATTCCTTAAAATACTTCCGCTCTCTATTTACAATTCGACAGACCCAGTATGAATATACTTATACGTAAAATATTCAAATAGGAACATTTCTCAGAAATTTTAATTATTCATTTATCTAACTGGAATTGTTGTCGATGAGATAATAACTGAATTGGAAAAGATATTTCAATAAGTTCCAATTACAAAGTATAAATCTATAATCTAACGAGAATTGGTATATTATTATATGAGACTATAACTGTTAAGACCATATTCCAATAGGAGTGTCGCATTAAAATTATCCCTTTCCTAACTGAAAATGATATCGACGATAACTGAATAGGCTATTTGCCAATAGGGGTGACGCATTTAAATTATCTATTCCCTATCCAACTAGGAGTGAAACTAGAACCACATCATTCCAATATGAATGTCCTATTTTAAGTTATTCTTAATCAAATTAGAAAATATAACAATAAGATTCTGAAAATGTTTCTGAAATATTAGAATAGTAGTTTTATATTTGAATTATTCCTATTCTAACTGGAAGTGGTAACAGTGAAATTATAACTAAAAGACAAAATTCCAATAGAATTGTCATATTTAAGTTATTTCTAAATCGAACTAGAATTGAATTCTATAAGATTACATACCTATAACGTTTTGTCATAGTTTCAACGTTTTTTCTCATTTGAACTTTTAGAGACTAATAATAATGTTTATTGCAAATTGACAAAATTAAATAAATACTGTCTAAACTAAGTGTGCACTAATTATTGAATCACTTTCAAATTATTTTTGAAAGAAGATGGTTAATTTTGAGCGTACAAAATCGTCTCTGGCTAACCCATTACACAGTACCTACATTTTGTAATGTAGTAAACAATAGTCAATCTAACCCAACTTTTACCTAAACTAATATACTTCAATTACTGTCAAAAAATGCTGTAATTTTAAATAACATATCATAATATAGTCATTTGGAAAATGACGTAACCTACACAATGCTAACACTGAGTTCAGGAATGCATGGAAAGTATCATTCTCCTTTGAATTGAAAAGAGTCATCTGAGGTTTTTTTTTTTCTGCTAGTAAATAACAATGAAAGCTTGTTTTTATTTCTTTCTTCTCATCGTTATCGGTTTATAAAACGTCAATTATTATTTATTTTCATTCTGAAAGACAGGAGTGTACGGCCAATTTATCAGTCCAGCTCCATGTGATTGTTAAAGTCTTTCAAAATCAGATATCACAATGATAATGTTTATTAATGTTAAATATCAAATATTGTTTATCGTTAATTGTATTTCATTCTAAAATTACTCTTAAGGATTTTCATTTCGAAAGAACTGAACTATTTTTTTTTTTTTTATATTATTTCAGCGTTTTCTGTCAGTGAATTACATTTAAAGCCTCTTTTATTTCCCTGGTTTCATAGTTATCATTTGTTCCTAATTAAGAAAATAAAACATTCCACTTATTACATAAGTGATTATTGTTCAGTTTCAATCTCATAAGCATTCTTAATTACATACACATTTTTTAATTTGTGAATCGTGTATATGTGTAGATACTTATCGTTGTAAACTATAGATAGTTTGTTTTACACGAGATGTATTTTATCTTATTTCCTTAGGAGAACAAACAGTTTTATAACTAGATTAGTACAAGTAATTGTTAATTATTATTACACCATTTATGTGTTCTCACAAATAGGTAAGTAAAATTTGTTTGTTGAATCGATCGGCAAGTAGGTAGACACATTATAAAAGCACTAGCACTTAATTGATTATGATAATACATGCCTTACATGTATTATTAGTACTCATATGTATAAAAGTGCATATTTTATATCTCATATGCACCCCCCATTGTCTTAGCGTCTTGTAGACACCTTCTCACCCCCCAATGTCTTAATGTTTTGCACACCCCCCAATGTACTAGTGTATTGCAAACTCCTTGCATGAGTAATTATAAAGTAATAAACTAAATCTCAACTCCTTCTTAACCTCTATTCCATTTCACGGCAACAAATTGTAGGCATTACTGCCTACTGTAAATATTTAAAACAATAATATAATAGTCGTGTAGTTCTTGTTGTTTAGACTTATATTTATATAATTTAAATTTATATCCTGGTCACGGCACCAAATTGTAACGGAACCCACTCTCTCAAATAGGGGACTCTTCAGATAAAGGATATTTTCGAAGTCAAATCTAAATCAACAAGAATAAAATATTGGCCAAGTGATGTCTAAAGGGACCCTACAAGTTGTTAAATGGTAGAAACCTTAAGTTCTTTAATAGAGGTAAGAATAAAGTTAGAAATGCGATAAAATTATTAAATATAACCCCAAAGAGTAAATTACTGAATACACAATATGATATTGGGGGGGAAAGTTAAGGAGCCCCAAACCATCGCCCCTTAGTGTGAGTACCAAACCAAGAATCTGTACTCTCCAGACGAGCTTGGAGTATATTTGGTAGATGAGCGTATAAATAACGCTTAGATAATTACCATACAATGATGGTCACATTTATAATCAAACTGTTGTAAATCAACAGATATAAAGGCAAAGCCTCAAATTGTAGATGATGTATAAAGACAAAGTCTTAATAAGCTGACAAAGTCAGTAAGTTGTAGTAGACTGTTGTAAACAACAGATTATATGGCATAAGCCTCAAATTGCAGGTATTGTGTAAGACATAGTCTTAAGCTGACAAAGTCAGTATGTGGTAGTAGACTGTTGTATACAACAGATAAAGTGGCATAAGCCTCAAATTGCAGGTATCGTGTAAGACATAGTCTTAATAAGCTGACAAAGTCAGTAGATTATATTTCAATATTAATATAGGCCATTAACAGGCAATCAGGTAAAATATACTCATTTGAGTATTCCAATGATGAAGTTGATATGTATATTATCAATCGTCGCAGACACCGTTAGGCGCAGTAATTGTTGCAGTAGTAGTTCATGATCATAATATGGCGTAGCCATTAAGTTGTTATACCGTAAACATAGTTTATTCATTCTGACATAGTCAGTAAATAAATATTTCAGGCAATGTCCTGTAATTATGGTTTAACCATATATGAGTATTATCTCATTGTATATTGTCAGTATCTGACATCGCAAATAAATGCAATATTGTAGTTTCCATAAGGTAGGTGCATAACACACAATAAATGTAGCGGTTCCATGACCGATCATCGCAACAAGGCGGATAATGATCTGTTGATCATATTATAATATTAATATGTGTTGTGTTTGTTCTGAAGTAACACCTCTTCATCCAGATGGATATTATCTCCAACGTTAATGGAATCGACCTATAAAGTAATGTATAAGTCAAAGCAAAACCAGACCCAAGGTACACCACAGGTGAAATTACAGCACCACAAAATAACATTTGCTAGGGGCTCTGCCCATTATCGCAAGAACAGGTAGTGTGTAATTCACAGCGCACAGGTACTAGCAAGCCAGACAACGTCGATGAAGATAGGCCGACCCACAACTGCTGATACCCACAGACTAGACCAAAGGTACACTAGGCGGAGACCGCGGAGACTACAAGACTACAAAAATAATATTTGCTAGGGCTCTGCCCATTATCGCAAGAACAGGTAGTGAGTAGCTCCAGTATACAGGCCAGCTGTCAGTAAATATGTTTTAAATATTCCAAACTGAACGTCGAAAGTATATGTACAGAACATACAGAACAGTATAAAGTATCAACAATACAGGTGTGATATTTATAGTGATTACCTGTATTGTGTATATATAATGTTTATGGATTTATACATAAACCATGCATTTTGCACACTGCCTTTAGGCAAAACCTTATTAGGTTTCCAGATTCAAATGAGTTTTATAGATGTCTATAAGTAGCAGATTATTATAAAATATGTTTAGTGTTGGTTGTTCTGAAGTAGGTACTACTACGTCCAGATGATAGTAAAGAAGAGTGTAGGTGTGGAATCGACCCATAGTACCCAAGTTAATGGTGTAGGCCGACCCACATAAGTTGCTAGCGCACTAGACCAAGATACACCCCAGGGAGTATACATCACCACAGTGTTTTTCAGGCTTGGCCCTACTTGTTTTTTATGTGATAAGTAACTCCAGTGCACTGGCGTAGCCGCGGGACAACGTTGAGTGTCTTTCAGTCCTGGACGTCAGAAGTGATGTATGTAGCGAAGGAACGAGTCCAACGCCCCAACAAACCAGGTGTGTAATGCGTGTATTGTGTTAATAATGATAATGATAAGTTCATTATAATCCAGAGTCAATAATCGATAATATCGTTGTAGATATCATTATTCAATAATGACAACCAAAACGTCCATACTTATTTACAGCCAATAATTAGTAAATGTTTATAGACCAAAGTCAGTATATGATAAAACATCGGTATAAATTAACTAACAATGTCTATAAGCTAGATGAATTCTCATTACTTACTCGCAGTAACAAAGTATGTATATAAACAAACACCAAAATGTTCAAATTGATTTAAATAATGTATGTTGAACATTGATGCGATAATATTTCAATAAAGTATTAATTATCTCAGCTTCATTGTCAATAAAATAATATTCATCTTATATGAATGCAATACAGCACTAACTGTGTAGTATTAATATAATCTACACGTTCCTTATTGTTATATGATCAATAACTCCAGCTATGCAACAACCACCTTGCTTTGTGATGCTATTTATCAGATTATAATAATACACATAAGGAATAAGTCAATTAAGACAAACTATTTAAAATAATATAATTACTCCAAGCTTATGGGAAAATAGAAATTAAAAACCAATCGGTTAAGTATGTACCTACCTAAAATGACTAACAAACATAGCGTGGGAACACTAAAGTAATAAAGGAGAATTTTATTACTTTTCAAACTAAAGACGATGACCAGATGTTTGGACTTCCGCCTTTGTAGTGCGAAACCCATAATCGTTAAAAACAATAAGCCGAACATTACACAATGGGTTCCTATTGTTTAACTCGAAAGTTAAAGCCATTTAGTTGCGCGAAATACACCAATGGACCACGTGTTGAACTGTTCATGTTGAAGACAATAGATAATCCATTGTTTTTATTTAAGGTTATTATGTCCAGTTCTCTTTTATGGTCGACACATTTGCTAGCCATGCCTACCCCTAAACACTTGAGACAATATGCGTGGGAATTCTAGAGAGTTCCAAATATCTTTCTCACACTCGACCTCTTGAAGATTGTAAATTAACGAATGTGTCAAGTGTAGAATCAAACCGCAATAAACTTGTCAATTCCTGTACCCTAGCATAAATCACATCTAATAATGACCCATATGTGTTTTTGTATTTATGTAATATCCTAACTTTCACGTAGTAATTAACGAGAGAGAGATATGGCGCCTAATGTGTTATGTATGTATGTAAATGTATTTATTAATTAGATTATTAAACCGCCTAATTAAACCTATTGCAGTACGAAACGTAAGGTTTTCCTTAATAAAATACGTATCGATCATTATTATGCAAACGCCTACCTTAATACATAACGACAATAGAAATACACACATGCACAAGTAATTAGCATTTAACGATACACATTTGAAAATGCAAGTTAGCCTAACCCATACCTTGATATACATTATTTGAAGATGCTGGAAAGGAATTTGATTAGTCCCTATTTAATTACTACATTACAGGTTCCATGTGCATCCAAACATATATTCTCATTGTTTAGTACTTTTGATAATTTTATTATTGGTCCAGGAAATTGAATCCTGCATCATCAATACCTTTACTCACAACAACTAGGTAAACTATCCTGATAAAATAACGTTCACTGACCATTTACTTATGTACGAACATCGAAGTTCGTTTAGCTGTAACCCTTTACATACATATAAAGTACTCCTCATTAGCACTAATATTAACTGAATCGAACAGTTAACTCCAGTATAAATATAATTGTACATTCTTGAAATTATATACATAGAGTATGACTTTTAGTAGATAATTATTAAATTACCTACTACTCTATCGAAATCTACATACACCTATTTATTTGACAATTTACCAATATTATTACTAATGTAACTGAATCGAATAGTTTACTTAGTAAGTATTTCCTTAGATGTATTGTATATAATATTTTTATTAATTTGTCATTTTTAATATTATTACAAATACGACTGATTAGATAGTAACACTCTAATTGACCAGGGAATTGAACCCGTAGTAAATAGTAATACCTTAAATCACACATTGTAAATATTTAATGACCAGGAAAAGATCATTTTGACTGACAATGTTTTATCAATCTGTGAACTCCTAGATTCGTAACCTCATGAAAGTAATAATTTCACTTCCATTAAATGATAAATAATAATAATCATCATCATAATCATTTCAGCTGAGAGACGTCAGTGTTAGACACACTCTAAATAAATAATTCTCCACTTTAATTACGTTATTCACTAATTATAATTATTAGGCAATAATCAAATATGTGAACTACTTTAAATAATTAAATAGTGATTGAAAACCGAAATAATATGTAGGTATTTCAGATTATCAAATCAAATATCAAAACATCATCATCAACATATATTCTATGACCTACATTATTAAACTGAGAGTATGAAGTGCCAAATATCTCAGTTCTTAGTTTATGTCTGTAGTATGATGCTATTGAAACATAATTACCTGCCTTTTATACTAACGTTATGAAACAATTATTATTTCTCTGTAGTGTAACGCTATTGAGTCACTATTATTTACCTATAGTTTATTCAGTTTGTCTGTAACACAATTTTATCAGAGAATATTATTATCTACCTACAATATAATGCTGTTGAAGCAATATCATCTGCCTTCAACCTAATAGTATCAATATTCTGTTATCTGCCTGTAGTGTAATGCTATCAAAATATATTCTCCTGTTATCTAACATTATAACAACACTAAAACATGACTGTAATTTAACGTCTATCTGCCTGTAGTGTAGCACCATAAAACACTAATCTCCACCTATAATTTAATATATTCGGAACACTGTAATGAATACAGAAAATAATCTAAATTCAGACAAATTATTGAATATTAACTCACGGATAGTCGACGGCTCCCCGCTCTGCTGGTTGATGATAATGCGCTTACGCATTACGTGGTGAAGATAACTCGATCGCTAATTTATACCTATTTATTTCTATACACAAATGCCTATTCTAATAATTAAATTCCTGAAGATTCCTAACTTAAAATAATAGTAATCTACGATACGTTTCAATTAAGAGCGCTTTATACTGCGTGTAATTATGACTAAAACTGGTACAACGTATTATAATGCCTACTTCTCCTTTTCCTAATCTGAAAATATAATTTTCTAGTAACAGACCTCTGGTTTCCCTATTGCATTTATACTACCTATGAATTCCTATCAGGTTTTGTTTAATTTAAGTAAATGAATCTACTTTCTGTTCGCAAAACTAAATAAAGCTAATTTATATTGTAAGATTATATGAAGTACTTCATTTTGTATAAACACATCCTAAAAATCTCTCAATAAAAGAATAACCAGATAAGTAAATAAACATAAAATAGGTAACCCTCAGTGAATTTAGTATAAAGTTATCGTTATTAACTAATGAGTTAAAATATTATATGAAATTAGTGTAACCTATTTTATATTTAAAATAAAAATCACTCACCAAACGCTCCCGCTACCACTACCTACTTCGCACCAACCGTCCTAATCGTCGCCCCTGGCCCTCTAACTACAACTGTCTCCCCTCTCCCGTCAACAACCCCTTATATATCGATCCTTTTTTCTGAATTTGGGATACGGTGGGGATGTGGCTATGCTCGCATTTTTTATGAGCGTCCTATGGTTCTCAACATACCTTACCAATAGTGTATCTCAACTATTTAGTTATGATACCTATAAAACATAGGTATATATTCATATAGAAATATGCAAAAAAAAATATCTATCGTGCTTTGATTAAATTCTATGTGACGGCATATGGATGTCGTTACAATTCACCCCCCAAAATTTTCGAAGATTTAACGTAGAAAATTTTCTCATAGGGAATAGAAATGAAGCCACACCAATGCGAATATACTAATAAGGTAACTTAACGTCTCCATAACGTGATATGCTAGATACTTAAGGTAATATAAAATGTGTATTTTCTTATTCTCTATATCTTAAAATTTTTATCATCGGTTTATCATCTTATTGGAATTTAAAAGAACCTGAAATTACCAAATCTAGAAAACTATTTCATCATCGTTTAGTCGAATCAGCAACTATGTGCCTAACTAGTAAATAACGAGTTTGTTACTAAAGGCATAATACAAGTACCAAGAGACTTATATATACTTTCACAAACAACAAATTCATGTTTGTTTGCAATATGGTAATGTTACCCATATCCTCGTTCGCGATTACGAACAAAAGTTACCCTAATCATAATGTAAAATGAAGTCTTAATAACATCAATTAATCGTTAAATAGTAATAATTATTATTATTCACATAATCATATGATGTCCAACTTCGATATCAGTAGTAAAACTGTTCTAAGACACAATCAGAAAATAGAATACATAATGTAGGTGCGAAGACCTCTTAGATAATTTGGTATTCCTTAAAATACTTCCGCTCTCTATTTACAATTCGACAGACCCAGTATGAATATACTTATACGTAAAATATTCAAATAGGAACATTTCTCAGAAATTTTAATTATTCATTTATCTAACTGGAATTGTTGTCGATGAGATAATAACTGAATTGGAAAAGATATTTCAATAAGTTCCAATTACAAAGTATAAATCTATAATCTAACGAGAATTGGTATATTATTATATGAGACTATAACTGTTAAGACCATATTCCAATAGGAGTGTCGCATTAAAATTATCCCTTTCCTAACTGAAAATGATATCGACGATAACTGAATAGGCTATTTGCCAATAGGGGTGACGCATTTAAATTATCTATTCCCTATCCAACTAGGAGTGAAACTAGAACCACATCATTCCAATATGAATGTCCTATTTTAAGTTATTCTTAATCAAATTAGAAAATATAACAATAAGATTCTGAAAATGTTTCTGAAATATTAGAATAGTAGTTTTATATTTGAATTATTCCTATTCTAACTGGAAGTGGTAACAGTGAAATTATAACTAAAAGACAAAATTCCAATAGAATTGTCATATTTAAGTTATTTCTAAATCGAACTAGAATTGAATTCTATAAGATTACATACCTATAACGTTTTGTCATAGTTTCAACGTTTTTTCTCATTTGAACTTTTAGAGACTAATAATAATGTTTATTGCAAATTGACAAAATTAAATAAATACTGTCTAAACTAAGTGTGCACTAATTATTGAATCACTTTCAAATTATTTTTGAAAGAAGATGGTTAATTTTGAGCGTACAAAATCGTCTCTGGCTAACCCATTACACAGTACCTACATTTTGTAATGTAGTAAACAATAGTCAATCTAACCCAACTTTTACCTAAACTAATATACTTCAATTACTGTCAAAAAATGCTGTAATTTTAAATAACATATCATAATATAGTCATTTGGAAAATGACGTAACCTACACAATGCTAACACTGAGTTCAGGAATGCATGGAAAGTATCATTCTCCTTTGAATTGAAAAGAGTCATCTGAGGTTTTTTTTTTTCTGCTAGTAAATAACAATGAAAGCTTGTTTTTATTTCTTTCTTCTCATCGTTATCGGTTTATAAAACGTCAATTATTATTTATTTTCATTCTGAAAGACAGGAGTGTACGGCCAATTTATCAGTCCAGCTCCATGTGATTGTTAAAGTCTTTCAAAATCAGATATCACAATGATAATGTTTATTAATGTTAAATATCAAATTTTGTTTATCGTTAATTGTATTTCATTCTAAAATTACTCTTAAGGATTTTCATTTCGAAAGAACTGAACTATTTTTTTTTTTTTTATATTATTTCAGCGTTTTCTGTCAGTGAATTACATTTAAAGCCTCTTTTATTTCCCTGGTTTCATAGTTATCATTTGTTCCTAATTAAGAAAATAAAACATTCCACTTATTACATAAGTGATTATTGTTCAGTTTCAATCTCATAAGCATTCTTAATTACATACACATTTTTTAATTTGTGAATCGTGTATATGTGTAGATACTTATCGTTGTAAACTATAGATAGTTTGTTTTACACGAGATGTATTTTATCTTATTTCCTTAGGAGAACAAACAGTTTTATAACTAGATTAGTACAAGTAATTGTTAATTATTATTACACCATTTATGTGTTCTCACAAATAGGTAAGTAAAATTTGTTTGTTGAATCGATCGGCAAGTAGGTAGACACATTATAAAAGCACTAGCACTTAATTGATTATGATAATACATGCCTTACATGTATTATTAGTACTCATATGTATAAAAGTGCATATTTTATATCTCATATGCACCCCCCATTGTCTTAGCGTCTTGTAGACACCTTCTCACCCCCCAATGTCTTAATGTTTTGCACACCCCCCAATGTACTAGTGTATTGCAAACTCCTTGCATGAGTAATTATAAAGTAATAAACTAAATCTCAACTCCTTCTTAACCTCTATTCCATTTCACGGCAACAAATTGTAGGCATTACTGCCTACTGTAAATATTTAAAACAATAATATAATAGTCGTGTAGTTCTTGTTGTTTAGACTTATATTTATATAATTTAAATTTATATCCTGGTCACGGCACCAAATTGTAACGGAACCCACTCTCTCAAATAGGGGACTCTTCAGATAAAGGATATTTTCGAAGTCAAATCTAAATCAACAAGAATAAAATATTGGCCAAGTGATGTCTAAAGGGACCCTACAAGTTGTTAAATGGTAGAAACCTTAAGTTCTTTAATAGAGGTAAGAATAAAGTTAGAAATGCGATAAAATTATTAAATATAACCCCAAAGAGTAAATTACTGAATACACAATATGATATTGGGGGGGAAAGTTAAGGAGCCCCAAACCATCGCCCCTTAGTGTGAGTACCAAACCAAGAATCTGTACTCTCCAGACGAGCTTGGAGTATATTTGGTAGATGAGCGTATAAATAACGCTTAGATAATTACCATACAATGATGGTCACATTTATAATCAAACTGTTGTAAATCAACAGATATAAAGGCAAAGCCTCAAATTGTAGATGATGTATAAAGACAAAGTCTTAATAAGCTGACAAAGTCAGTAAGTTGTAGTAGACTGTTGTAAACAACAGATTATATGGCATAAGCCTCAAATTGCAGGTATTGTGTAAGACATAGTCTTAAGCTGACAAAGTCAGTATGTGGTAGTAGACTGTTGTATACAACAGATAAAGTGGCATAAGCCTCAAATTGCAGGTATCGTGTAAGACATAGTCTTAATAAGCTGACAAAGTCAGTAGATTATATTTCAATATTAATATAGGCCATTAACAGGCAATCAGGTAAAATATACTCATTTGAGTATTCCAATGATGAAGTTGATATGTATATTATCAATCGTCGCAGACACCGTTAGGCGCAGTAATTGTTGCAGTAGTAGTTCATGATCATAATATGGCGTAGCCATTAAGTTGTTATACCGTAAACATAGTTTATTCATTCTGACATAGTCAGTAAATAAATATTTCAGGCAATGTCCTGTAATTATGGTTTAACCATATATGAGTATTATCTCATTGTATATTGTCAGTATCTGACATCGCAAATAAATGCAATATTGTAGTTTCCATAAGGTAGGTGCATAACACACAATAAATGTAGCGGTTCCATGACCGATCATCGCAACAAGGCGGATAATGATCTGTTGATCATATTATAATATTAATATGTGTTGTGTTTGTTCTGAAGTAACACCTCTTCATCCAGATGGATATTATCTCCAACGTTAATGGAATCGACCTATAAAGTAATGTATAAGTCAAAGCAAAACCAGACCCAAGGTACACCACAGGTGAAATTACAGCACCACAAAATAACATTTGCTAGGGGCTCTGCCCATTATCGCAAGAACAGGTAGTGTGTAATTCACAGCGCACAGGTACTAGCAAGCCAGACAACGTCGATGAAGATAGGCCGACCCACAACTGCTGATACCCACAGACTAGACCAAAGGTACACTAGGCGGAGACCGCGGAGACTACAAGACTACAAAAATAATATTTGCTAGGGCTCTGCCCATTATCGCAAGAACAGGTAGTGAGTAGCTCCAGTATACAGGCCAGCTGTCAGTAAATATGTTTTAAATATTCCAAACTGAACGTCGAAAGTATATGTACAGAACATACAGAACAGTATAAAGTATCAACAATACAGGTGTGATATTTATAGTGATTACCTGTATTGTGTATATATAATGTTTATGGATTTATACATAAACCATGCATTTTGCACACTGCCTTTAGGCAAAACCTTATTAGGTTTCCAGATTCAAATGAGTTTTATAGATGTCTATAAGTAGCAGATTATTATAAAATATGTTTAGTGTTGGTTGTTCTGAAGTAGGTACTACTACGTCCAGATGATAGTAAAGAAGAGTGTAGGTGTGGAATCGACCCATAGTACCCAAGTTAATGGTGTAGGCCGACCCACATAAGTTGCTAGCGCACTAGACCAAGATACACCCCAGGGAGTATACATCACCACAGTGTTTTTCAGGCTTGGCCCTACTTGTTTTTTATGTGATAAGTAACTCCAGTGCACTGGCGTAGCCGCGGGACAACGTTGAGTGTCTTTCAGTCCTGGACGTCAGAAGTGATGTATGTAGCGAAGGAACGAGTCCAACGCCCCAACAAACCAGGTGTGTAATGCGTGTATTGTGTTAATAATGATAATGATAAGTTCATTATAATCCAGAGTCAATAATCGATAATATCGTTGTAGATATCATTATTCAATAATGACAACCAAAACGTCCATACTTATTTACAGCCAATAATTAGTAAATGTTTATAGACCAAAGTCAGTATATGATAAAACATCGGTATAAATTAACTAACAATGTCTATAAGCTAGATGAATTCTCATTACTTACTCGCAGTAACAAAGTATGTATATAAACAAACACCAAAATGTTCAAATTGATTTAAATAATGTATGTTGAACATTGATGCGATAATATTTCAATAAAGTATTAATTATCTCAGCTTCATTGTCAATAAAATAATATTCATCTTATATGAATGCAATACAGCACTAACTGTGTAGTATTAATATAATCTACACGTTCCTTATTGTTATATGATCAATAACTCCAGCTATGCAACAACCACCTTGCTTTGTGATGCTATTTATCAGATTATAATAATACACATAAGGAATAAGTCAATTAAGACAAACTATTTAAAATAATATAATTACTCCAAGCTTATGGGAAAATAGAAATTAAAAACCAATCGGTTAAGTATGTACCTACCTAAAATGACTAACAAACATAGCGTGGGAACACTAAAGTAATAAAGGAGAATTTTATTACTTTTCAAACTAAAGACGATGACCAGATGTTTGGACTTCCGCCTTTGTAGTGCGAAACCCATAATCGTTAAAAACAATAAGCCGAACATTACACAATGGGTTCCTATTGTTTAACTCGAAAGTTAAAGCCATTTAGTTGCGCGAAATACACCAATGGACCACGTGTTGAACTGTTCATGTTGAAGACAATAGATAATCCATTGTTTTTATTTAAGGTTATTATGTCCAGTTCTCTTTTATGGTCGACACATTTGCTAGCCATGCCTACCCCTAAACACTTGAGACAATATGCGTGGGAATTCTAGAGAGTTCCAAATATCTTTCTCACACTCGACCTCTTGAAGATTGTAAATTAACGAATGTGTCAAGTGTAGAATCAAACCGCAATAAACTTGTCAATTCCTGTACCCTAGCATAAATCACATCTAATAATGACCCATATGTGTTTTTGTATTTATGTAATATCCTAACTTTCACGTAGTAATTAACGAGAGAGAGATATGGCGCCTAATGTGTTATGTATGTATGTAAATGTATTTATTAATTAGATTATTAAACCGCCTAATTAAACCTATTGCAGTACGAAACGTAAGGTTTTCCTTAATAAAATACGTATCGATCATTATTATGCAAACGCCTACCTTAATACATAACGACAATAGAAATACACACATGCACAAGTAATTAGCATTTAACGATACACATTTGAAAATGCAAGTTAGCCTAACCCATACCTTGATATACATTATTTGAAGATGCTGGAAAGGAATTTGATTAGTCCCTATTTAATTACTACATTACAGGTTCCATGTGCATCCAAACATATATTCTCATTGTTTAGTACTTTTGATAATTTTATTATTGGTCCAGGAAATTGAATCCTGCATCATCAATACCTTTACTCACAACAACTAGGTAAACTATCCTGATAAAATAACGTTCACTGACCATTTACTTATGTACGAACATCGAAGTTCGTTTAGCTGTAACCCTTTACATACATATAAAGTACTCCTCATTAGCACTAATATTAACTGAATCGAACAGTTAACTCCAGTATAAATATAATTGTACATTCTTGAAATTATATACATAGAGTATGACTTTTAGTAGATAATTATTAAATTACCTACTACTCTATCGAAATCTACATACACCTATTTATTTGACAATTTACCAATATTATTACTAATGTAACTGAATCGAATAGTTTACTTAGTAAGTATTTCCTTAGATGTATTGTATATAATATTTTTATTAATTTGTCATTTTTAATATTATTACAAATACGACTGATTAGATAGTAACACTCTAATTGACCAGGGAATTGAACCCGTAGTAAATAGTAATACCTTAAATCACACATTGTAAATATTTAATGACCAGGAAAAGATCATTTTGACTGACAATGTTTTATCAATCTGTGAACTCCTAGATTCGTAACCTCATGAAAGTAATAATTTCACTTCCATTAAATGATAAATAATAATAATCATCATCATAATCATTTCAGCTGAGAGACGTCAGTGTTAGACACACTCTAAATAAATAATTCTCCACTTTAATTACGTTATTCACTAATTATAATTATTAGGCAATAATCAAATATGTGAACTACTTTAAATAATTAAATAGTGATTGAAAACCGAAATAATATGTAGGTATTTCAGATTATCAAATCAAATATCAAAACATCATCATCAACATATATTCTATGACCTACATTATTAAACTGAGAGTATGAAGTGCCAAATATCTCAGTTCTTAGTTTATGTCTGTAGTATGATGCTATTGAAACATAATTACCTGCCTTTTATACTAACGTTATGAAACAATTATTATTTCTCTGTAGTGTAACGCTATTGAGTCACTATTATTTACCTATAGTTTATTCAGTTTGTCTGTAACACAATTTTATCAGAGAATATTATTATCTACCTACAATATAATGCTGTTGAAGCAATATCATCTGCCTTCAACCTAATAGTATCAATATTCTGTTATCTGCCTGTAGTGTAATGCTATCAAAATATATTCTCCTGTTATCTAACATTATAACAACACTAAAACATGACTGTAATTTAACGTCTATCTGCCTGTAGTGTAGCACCATAAAACACTAATCTCCACCTATAATTTAATATATTCGGAACACTGTAATGAATACAGAAAATAATCTAAATTCAGACAAATTATTGAATATTAACTCACGGATAGTCGACGGCTCCCCGCTCTGCTGGTTGATGATAATGCGCTTACGCATTACGTGGTGAAGATAACTCGATCGCTAATTTATACCTATTTATTTCTATACACAAATGCCTATTCTAATAATTAAATTCCTGAAGATTCCTAACTTAAAATAATAGTAATCTACGATACGTTTCAATTAAGAGCGCTTTATACTGCGTGTAATTATGACTAAAACTGGTACAACGTATTATAATGCCTACTTCTCCTTTTCCTAATCTGAAAATATAATTTTCTAGTAACAGACCTCTGGTTTCCCTATTGCATTTATACTACCTATGAATTCCTATCAGGTTTTGTTTAATTTAAGTAAATGAATCTACTTTCTGTTCGCAAAACTAAATAAAGCTAATTTATATTGTAAGATTATATGAAGTACTTCATTTTGTATAAACACATCCTAAAAATCTCTCAATAAAAGAATAACCAGATAAGTAAATAAACATAAAATAGGTAACCCTCAGTGAATTTAGTATAAAGTTATCGTTATTAACTAATGAGTTAAAATATTATATGAAATTAGTGTAACCTATTTTATATTTAAAATAAAAATCACTCACCAAACGCTCCCGCTACCACTACCTACTTCGCACCAACCGTCCTAATCGTCGCCCCTGGCCCTCTAACTACAACTGTCTCCCCTCTCCCGTCAACAACCCCTTATATATCGATCCTTTTTTCTGAATTTGGGATACGGTGGGGATGTGGCTATGCTCGCATTTTTTATGAGCGTCCTATGGTTCTCAACATACCTTACCAATAGTGTATCTCAACTATTTAGTTATGATACCTATAAAACATAGGTATATATTCATATAGAAATATGCAAAAAAAAATATCTATCGTGCTTTGATTAAATTCTATGTGACGGCATATGGATGTCGTTACAAGGCCTAACCGATCGCAAATATTGAGATTCGATGTGTGAATCCAAATAGCTCTTAGTAGAATACACAGTTGTCGTTTTCTTTTCAGCTAGTCGTATACTGGTAAACAAAAGCCTTCCCAGTGTTTTCCATAATAGCGTGGTGCGTTTTTAGGTGAGTAAACGAGATTTATTCCCGTTGTCCCCGTGCGCCGTGTCCCCGTTACGGGGACAACAGAAAAGGAATTTATAGACTTTCCGCTGTCCCCGTGACGGGGATACGGTACACCGGGACAACGGTACTTTAATAAAATAATTAAAATTACTTCCCGATGTCCCCATTATGTGTAACGCTCTGTTGGAATAGTTTGAAATGAAATGAAAATGAAAAATGAAATTATTTTTCGCTAGACTGAAGACACTAACAGAAGAATTATCCTCTGATAACGGTCGGGAGTCGTTACATCCCAACATTGTAGTTTATAATAATAATAACGGCAACCCTTGATACGTCCTACTGCTGGGCACGAGTCTCTCCCCTTCTTGGGAGGAGGACTGGAGCTTACTCCACCACGCTGCTCCAATGTGGGTTGGCGGAGATGAGGGTTAGTGGCCAACCCGTTGTCGGATGTTTTCAAACCGCCCATAAGGCCTCCGACAAGGTTTAACGACTGCTATGTATCGATAGCAACCGGAATCGACGGCTTAACGTGCCCTTCGAAGCACGGAAACACGCATTTTAATTCGCCACTAGCGGTTACCCATCACACCTGACCGCGCCCGTATCGCTTAACCGAGTAGATCGCTTCCGATCTACACCAGCCATGGCCATGCGTGCTTCACGCTTGTAGTTTATATTCAATTATTAGGTTCGCCCGTATCAGGTCCTGATTTATCCTCTTCATAATAATAACGAAACAAACGTTCGAATCAAACCAAAAATGAATGACTAAATTCAAAACAAAACCAATCTCGAACAATGACAAACAAATCCACATTCACGGTAATACAAAATGTGGCACAATATGAGGCGCAGGTGGCAGTGTGTTCCACGAACATTCTGGACGAATGAACTCTGTGGCGTTGAGAATCGTTGAGATACGTCGATAATAGGGACTCGATAGATCTTGCAACGAAACTCAGAAAATTTAAAGTCAACACGCACGTTTATTTAGTCATTGACGTTGGGACATAGAGCAACACTGGAGGGGAGTAGCCATATGCAAGCTTCCCCTCTGTCAAAGTACAAGCCCAAATGTGCTTATACCTGTCGCCTAGATGTTTAAATATCTGCGTGAAATTGTTTCTGTATTTTTTTAAAGTCAAGGTGTGAGTTTCGTAGTTATAGACGTTTTTTGTAGTGTGCGTGTGTGTCGCACGCATATCCCCCCGCAAAAAATGACAGACTGTTTTGCATCGGTATTAAACGCTATGGCTACTTCCCTCCAGTCAGCCGCGGCCGGTGACCCGTGTTGCTCTATGACGGTGGGATGACAGTCAGTCAACCGAATATTGGCCGTCAAACCATTCCAATAGGTAGTGAAAACCACGCAGGATGAGCAGCAGCGTCCCGCGATAAAATTACCACCACTGCGATTGCCAATCCGCCTGCCAAGCGTGGCTATTATGGCATATTCTCCCCTAATGACGCAAGACACTGTTGTGGGCGTATTGCTTTTTGGGTGGCTTGGTCCAGTGGACGTAATTCGGCTGAAGTGATGATAAACGTTTATGTAAATCACCTAGCTTAGCAGCCGATTAGCGGGTGGCTTAACACTTTAATTTAATTTTGCGCTGCCATAACTTTGATGCTCATGAGGTCTCAGATTTGATATTTATGTCAAGTGTGATATTTATGTTAGTGCTCAACAGTGCGGTTTTCGCGTTCGTTCCTGCCCAGGACGTGTAAATTGTGGAACGAACTTCCCTCTGAGGTGTTCCCTAGGTGCTACAATATGGGGTTCTTCAAAAATGGCGTCAAAAGAGTCCTTCAGGGCTGGCAGCGCGTTGGCAACTCCCCTGGTGTTGCAAATGTTCATAGGCGACGGTGACCACTTTCCATCAGGTGGCCCGTTTGCTTGTCTGTCAATTTTCAGACATAAAAAAAAAATGTCAAGAAATAATACTACTATTTTTTAGAATATTTCCAATGTCTCCTTTGGAGGCAGGTAAAGTGAAACAGACTCGCCAGCTATTAATAGGACAACACATAACTGTTAAATCGGTTGAATTATGCATTTTTACTAGTGGTAGAGGTCCAGTGACAGAACTCACGGGCTTAGGCATTACCACTCATCTACTTGCCGCTAAATTCAGTTTATCATCATTCATTTACACACAAAAACACTGAGGCTGAGGATGAGACTGTATACATGCCATTTATTTATGACCGTAATCATGTTTTTATAAAATAAAATATACATCATTAAAATATACATTGTTTATCAAATAAAAAAATGGGAAAAACCATATACCCAATTATGAAATCGCGTAAAATTTTGGTAGGTAAATCAACATCATCCAATAAATTATTTCACTCCGCTTTTACGAACAAATGTGTTCAATCCTCACGAAAAACTGAGCAATAGTTCGACCCGATGAATCGTGTAGAGTTCGCATAAAGCTAATTGAATGCAAATACAGCGGGTGCACGCTAGCCATCGGCGAGTTTCTGGAAACAATCATCTATTGTATGATACATTCGATTATGATGAACGAGGCAATAAAATGTCTGAGTTGTCATTATCTCTCAGAAATTGACAAACTTAATTGGGCACAGAGTGAGCACAAACTTTTTAATAAATGTGTTTTTTACACACAAATACACGGAAATGGTCGTAAATTCACATAATTTTATACTTATCACGTTATCTGCGTCCACAGCTCTCTCTATATCTATTAAGAATCAATTTCTATATTCTTAAAATAAACACATTTTTACGCACCAGGATGAAACACTTTTACCTACTGTAGTCATGTTGTTTACTAAAAGATATAAATTGTTAATAAAACAAAAAATAGTATAAATCCATATCATTTTGTTTCAAATTAGATGAACCGTTCAGCCAATAAATTATTTCACCCCACTTTTACGAATAAATGTGTTCAATCCCCACGACAACCCGGTTGCAATATTTCCACCCAATGAATTGTTTGGAGTTCGCATAAAGGTAATTGAAGGCAAATACAGCGGGAGCATGCTAGCCGCCGGCGAGTTTCTGGGAACAATCATCTGTTGTATGGTTCGATCATCATGAAGGAGCCAATATTGTAAAGATGAATGTTTTTCAGAAATTTGCATACATATCCTGAGAAGGCGTAGGTATGTATAATCAGTAATGTACACTTCCATAAAGACACCGAGGCTGTTGTAGTGGACGCAATTGTGCCTATCAAGTTATAAATTTCCATCGCTCTTCTTATAACTTAAAAGAATTAATTTCTTTTTTAATACTCACCACAACGATACTACATTAATTCAACTGTAGTCATGTTTTTAACCGAGTTCAAAATGGAGGAGGTTCTCAATTCAGCCGGTATATATTTTACCTATCACGTTATTGGCGTACACCGCTCTCTTTGAATCAGTTTATATATTCTTAAAGTAAACACATATTTTACGCACCAGTATGAAAAACTATTGATCTACTGTAGTCATGTTGCTTACCAAAAATATAAATTGTTAATAAAATAAAAAATAATAAAAATCAGCAATCATTCAGCCCATAAATGATTTCATCCCTACGACAAACTCGTTGCAATATTTCCACCCAATGAATCGTTTGTAGTTCGCATAAAGCTAATTGAATACAAATACGGCGGGCACACGCTAGCCTCCGGCGAGTTTCTGGGAACGATCATCTGTTGCATGATGCATCGATTATCATTCACGATCTCTTATTGTTGGGTTCAACGGTTTTCAGGCAAACCTACCTCCCAAATATGTGTCCAGATTTATGTGAATCAGACATCAACGGCACAACGCAGCTTCTCCAGAGTATCGATGTAAAAATCAAAAAAGGCATACTCCGATGATGCTATGTACTTTGTCTGTAGAAAATCAGCACGACTGGCAGAGAACGCTTCAAGTGTAAACTCCGCCATTTGTTCCAATATGCTTTATTGTTGCAATAAAAATTTATGAATAAAATTTTATCTATCTCGCTAGAATCAAAGAAATGCCTCAATACCTATAATACCCATAGCAAAAAAAATTGATAGTTTTTATAGTTCCACTAGCAGTGCCCGCGACTTTGCCCGCGTGAGAATTTATGATTGTTCAGTATCTACCCGGACGAAGTCGTGGGCGTAGCTAGTATAACAGTAGTAAGTTACTCCTTATTACATCAGCTATCTGCCAGTAAAAGTCCCGTCAAAATCGGTCCAGCTGTTCCCAAGATTAGCCCCGCCAAACAGACAGACAGACAAAAATGATAAAATATGTTATTTTAGTATATGTATTTATGTATGTATCTTCACGCCAGGTCCCTAACGGGGTAGGCAGAGAGTGTAGATGTATATGTACCGTGTATATATGCATTTAGTAAAAAGCGGTTATTTTTATATTACAAACAGACATTCCAATTTTATTTATTTGTATAGATGTATAGATAGGTTACATAATATCAGCGGTGCATAGTAAGTTTCATGAACCAAACCACTTAACACATACAGTTTTTTTTTTTTTTTGTTTTTATATATTTTTCAGTTGTACATAAGATAGCGTTAATGCATATTTCGTCAATTTCATGTGTGTCGCAACTAGAACTTTTGCTAAGTTATGGAATAACTTGTATTAAAAGCGCTAGTCCCAACCCTTGATACAAGACACATATTGTTGCAATTATACAGACATACAATGGCGAGTGTAGACTGCGGCGATCTATGGTTTGTAAACAAAGAAAAATATGTAAAAAAATAAAAAATAAAAAGTTTATTTAATAACTTGGAGTACAGCAAAATATAATTGCAATTTTCGCTTACCGAAAACGAGCGTACACGATTTCGCTTTCCTCTTGCCTCGTACATTACAATGGAGACTGGTTACGACCATTTCTAACCGGCTAAATCTAGACTCGTGCGTGACGTGAATACGAGCCTGAATCGGATTTCAGCAGTTGTCGAATATCTCATGTTGTTGGAGTTTTTGCTATACACTACATAAATGTTTTTGTAGGGTTCCGTAAGCAAGGAACCCTTATAGTATCGCCATGTCCGTCTATCTGTCTGTCCGTCCGTGGTTTAGCGCAAAAACTATTAGTACTAGAGACTTGATAATTGGCACAAGTACACATCTTTATTTCTTCATTTATTACACTTATCTTGTCTTTACAAGTTTGCGAGTAATAGTCAATCAGATGTATTTTACTCGAAAATTTCGAATAACTCCATGGAAGATACATATTTATTTTTTTCATTACATCTTTTATTCTGTACCTACGGAAATTTACACTACGCGTGGCGCGACACGCAATTGATCGGTTTTATATGTAATGCATCAATGTGAACGACATGCTTAGTATGTATGTATGTATCTTCACGCCAGGTCCCTAACGGGGTAGGCAGAGAGTGTAGAGCGCCAGACATCCCGGTTCTGACAAACCTCTCGTGCCTCGTCTACCTTCATCATTCTCTTCATACATGCACGCCGATTCCTAAGACTTTTGACCCCACCATCAGACAGAACTCGACCTATTTGGTCATAGTAGGTCAGCCTTGGTCTTCCTGGGCCTCTGCAACCATCCACATTCGCATTGTATATCTGTTTAGTCATTCGCTCATTCGACATTCTTTCTATATGCCCGAACCATCGGAGCATGCCTTTTTTCATTTTTACACCGATACTATCATTCACACAAAGTCTCTTTCTTACATCTTCATTTCTAACGCGATCGGTGAGTGATACACCGCAGATCTTGCGCAAAGATCTCATCTCGACCGCGTTCAACTTACTTTCATGCTCTTCCCTGCATACCTAGCTCTCGCTTCCATATAAAAGCGTTGGAGTAAGTACAGCATTATGTACGGCTAGTCGAGCCCGCTGGCTGAGATGTTTAGATTCTAGCAGCTTACCCAACGCTCCATTCACGCAATTCCCAGCAAGCACTCTTCTTTCTATGTCAGTGGTGTACCTACCATCCTTGCTAAAAGCACATCCAAGATATACAATTTCATAAACCTGTTCTAACACTGCATCATCTACTACTACCCTTGCATGCTTAGTGATGATGTTAAGCGATGACTGCAGCCTATAGACCAGAGCCCGAAATGCAGATGCGTTGCCACAACTGAGACCTTAGTTGTTATGTCTCTGTGATAGTTATTACGGAGATATACAACACAATCTTACCGGAACATGATGGTGCTGAACACTACCATTTGGCTGCAGATAGATTAGAACTTGAACAATTTTACTGGTGGTAGGGCTCCAGTGACGGAGCTCGCGGGCTTAGGCACCACCGCATTACCTAATATACTTGCCGCTAAATGGTAGTGTTCAGCACTATCGTGTTCCGGTCAGGTGGTAATGTACGGCCCTGTAATTTCTGGCACAGAGGCATAACACCTTAGGCCTCAGGAGTGGCAACGCATCTGCATTTTGACCTTGGTCTTTGTGTGGGTGTCTATAGGCTGCAGTCATCACTTAACATCAATGTGAACTGCATGCTTGTTTGCCACTTCCATGACATAAAAAAAAAAAAAAACAGATTTTTTATCTTGTATAAAAAAATACGCTTATCCTTACAGCCCCACATTAAGTATTATATAAACTTATTTCGTAGATGCCGTTGTACACACACAACATACACAAACACCCAGACCCGAAACAAATATCTGTAGCCCATACATATATTTGTCCCGGTGCGGAGATCGAACCCGCAAACCATCCAATCAAACGGTCGTCTCACACTGCTGGACTAACCGGGTCGTCGAGTCGTTAATCAGTTTGAAAATAGGTTGTACACTATTATCTACCTTACAAAGTTTATGCAAATATCACCCAGGCAGCTTGCCTAAAATATGACTATATGTATGACATGAAAAGCCTGGTACATCATTTAACCCACCCACAAATCCAGATCGATATTTGACAGATCTATTAATCAGATAATTTGGTTATGTAATTGACTTATAGCCTGATTAATTTACTCATTACTCGTGTACATAAATCAACTGATTCATTTGAGTGAAATTGATTAAAGCCATATAATGGCTACATGTCATGTACGCAAGTCCAGTGCTCAACAATAAATTTTGCACATCGAGCCTAGGAAGGAGACTTCGGCTTATTTCGGATCTGTAGAGCGTTATCTCTTTCGCACCGTACTTATTTGACGTTTGTCGACCATTTTGATCAAGATTTGACCAGGAGTTTTGTTTGATATAGGCTTATTACAGTGCCCGTGTAAATTGAAATAGAATAACAGTGCGAAAACACGGCCTATCAGGTTGCCTCCAAAACTTAATTGTAAATGTTCTGGTAAAGTAGCTATCGCTTTACTTGAATTACTGACTGTGACTCTGACTGACTGACTGATAAATTGACAGACTGACCCTTGCTTATTACGAATATGAAATATCGTTTTACTTGATACTGGCAATATGCGTAATAGCGATGCCATAAGAATAAAAAAAAAGTTTTGATTGATACCGGGCTATCTGTGCTTACGTAGGCAGTGTGCAACACAGATAACGCTCTACGAAGTCGAAACGAGCCGATCATCTCTTTCGCAGGCTCGATGTGCAATATTAATTGTTGAGTACTGCACTAACGTGACCATTTTTGCTGTCACTCAAAAGGGGACAATGTCTAAATTACTCTTTAAGGAACCAGAGGGGAGAGCTCAGCATTGGTAAACCTCTCCCGGTTTACTAATTCCCAGCTGTACCTTTATAAAGCTTTAATTATTTTTAGAGATCATCTTAATATACCTTCATATTCATCTGTGGATCTGTATGAGACTGAATTCTTCCTTAACTGCTAAAACGATTTTGATGACAAGTTTTTTTTTTTAAGTGGCAAAAAGCATGCAGTTCACATTGATATTAAGTGATGACTGCAGCCTATAGACACCCATACAAAGACCAAGGTCAGAATGCAGATGCGCTACCACTCCTGAGGCCGAAGGTGTTATGCCTCTATGCCGGAAATTACAGGGCCGTACATTACCACCTGACCGGAACACGATAGTGCTGAACACTACCACTTAGCGGCAAGTATATTAGGTAATGCGATGGTGCTTACGACCGCGAGCTCCGTCACTGGAGCTCTACCACCAGTAAAAATCATTACGTTGTGTGTTTGTCTACCTTTACTACTTCAAACCTGTGAACGGGCCGCGTACCCAAGCTAGCGAGTGTGCACACCGTAAAATTCGTTAAGTACTTCAAAAAAAGTAAGAACTGGCGGCCCTAGGATCGTATTCTATAATGTCGTAGACGGCAATGAAAAATATATACGGCTGCCATTTGCTTGTACTTGTACATTGCTAGAAAGCGTTACACATAGGTGTAAAGCGTAACCGTTGCATCAATAGTCTCTGTACAATTATGCCATTTTGTTTAAATACTTCCAATAATATTATAATAATATATAACTCATTTTCTTCAAAATGTTTTTACGACCTTTGAGCCTAGAGGTATCGATAAATTAATTAACATGAATTTGATGATTGTATAATAACTGCCTCGGTGGCCTAGTGGTAGCAGGCCACTACTACTACGCTGAGGTCCTGGGTTCGATTCCCGGGTAGGGGGTTATCAGAGATAATGGTGAAAAAGCCTTTGTCTCTGGTTCTATTGGGATTTTTCCATTTTCTGGAAATTTCCCAGTACCTCAAAGTTTGGTAATGTGCCCGGAGATGTCAACAGGCGAATCGTGGGTGTTTGCATGTATGCTTGAATGCATGCATTTACCTCTGCCTACCCCTTCGGGGATTACAGGCGTGAAGTTACGTTTTTTACGTTATAATAACAAAACAGACGGATGAGTGCAGCCAAAAACAAAGCATTGTATCTTGAAAGATAGTTGATGTTAAACAAGACAGACAATTATATGCAACATTATATTTTCTCATTTCACCAGACTCATTTCAAAACGAGACTGCTAAAAGACCAAATCTGGGAATATCTAGTCTGAGTCTTTATTGGTAAAGCGCAATACACACTGAGCCCGCCGGGGCGCCGACACAACCCACCAACTCATTGTAATGGAAGTGGCAAGCAAGCATGCAGTTCAAATTGATGTTAAGTGATGACTGCAGCCTATAGACACCCACATAAAGACCAAGGTCAAAATGCAGATGCGTTACCACTCCTGAGGCCTAAGGTGTTATGCCTCTGTGGCGGAAATTACAGGCCCGTACATTACCACCTGACCGGAACACGATAGTGCTGAACACTACCATCACCAAGTATATTAGGTAATGCGGTGGTGCTTACGCTCGCGAGCTCCGTCACTGGAGCTCTACCCCCAGAAGAAAACATCTACACAACAAATAGTGTTGGCAACCTTCACCCGCGCGTGTTGCCCGTCGACATTTGGCGGCTTGCGGACGTACTCTCAGTTGCCCGGCGACACTCGAGCGTAGTGACAAGTAAGTTCCTCATCTCAAGCCGCCAACAAACTTTTCCGATTTGCATTGAGAAAATCCGCCAACTAACCCGCCGACAAAAAGTTGCCGACATAGGTCGGCGGCGAGGCTGGCTCAGTGTGTATTGCGCTTTAAGGTCGTTCGCCTCGTACCAAGAAAACTTGGTTATTAACGTAATCATCTTAAAATATCAGTGTCGATGTCAAGACTGCACTTTGGCACTAAGTGAATTACAGGTGACGTGCTGACCCCTACTATTGGCTATCAAACATCGAAGGTTCAAGAAGTTTTACATTATTATTATTTAATAAGTGAAATGACCAACGAATGTAAGCACTCAATTTTGACATGAAATTTAAAGGTCAAATTCTCGAGTTGTTAAACAAATATGTAATTTAAAATTGAAATGGCCAACAAGTGTACGTAAAAACTCAATTCTGATACGAAATTTAAAGATTAAATCTCGAGTTTTGAACAAGTGTTAAAAATCACTATGCCTCAATTTTTGTTCATCAAGCAGACTGCATTTCTTGTTTGTAACATCTCACGGTAAAAGTCGGTAATCGGTGAAAGTCGGTAATCCGACTTTTAGATGTGTAGTAGTGTGTGTAATATGTAGTATATAATAAATAATAATAATGGCAACCCATTATACGTCCCACTGCTGGGCAAGAGTCTCTCCCCTTTTTTTGGGGGGGGGGGGCTGGAGCTTACTCCACCACGCTGCTCCAATGCGGATTGATGGAGGTGGGTGGGTTAGTGGCCAACCCACTGTCGGATGTTTTCAAACCGCCCATAAGGCCTCGGACAAGGTTTAACGACTGCTATCCATCGATAGCAACCGGGACCGACGGCTTAACGTGCTCTCCGAAGCACGGAAACGCGCATTTTAATTTGCCACTAGCGGTCACCCATCACACTACCCGACCGCGCCCATAGTGCTTAACCGAGCAGATCGCTTACGATCTACACCAGCCGCTGGGCCATGCGCGCTTTAATATGTAGTAATAATATTAAATATTCGTCCATGAATTAAATTTTTTTTTTTTTTTTTCTTTTTTTTATGTTATGGAAGTGGCAAACAAGCATGCAGTTCACATTGATGTTAAGTGATGACTGCAGCCTATAGACACCCACACAAAGACCAAGGTCAAAATGCAGATGCGTTGCCACTCCTGAGGCCTAAGGTGTTATGCCTCTGTGCCGGAAATTACAGGGCCGTACATTACCACCTGACCGGAACACGATAGTGCTGAACACTACCATTTAGCGGGAAGTATATTAGGTAATGCGGTGGTGCCTACGCCCGCGAGCTCCGTCACTGGAGCTCTACAACCAGTAAAAAATAAAATATTTGAAATATGTGTAATCGCTACAACTGCCGGCGCATTCTTGCGGAAACCCACTACTTCCGACGCCGTGCTCGCCTTAGGCACTAGACACCTAGTTCATGCAAGAAGAATCTGTAAATATATAGCTCGCGAAAATTGCGAATTCTTCACAGCAACAGCTTCACTGCGATACTGAAAAACTTCAACACAACAAAAATTGCTCTATCATTTGCTCAAGTTTGAAAAAAATCAAATTACAACTAGAACACTTTTTTTTTTAAGAAAAATGGAAAGAAAAATTTGATTTCAGGCGAGATTCGAACTCGCGGCCACTGGGAATCTTGTCCAGCCGCTCTTCCAACTGAGCTACCGAAGTCCTGCCCGATTTGTCAAATCCTTCGTTCACATTTATTGCATTGCCTTACGATGGCAGAAGCGCCATCTATTGCTACATAATGCTAGTAAGGCAATCGATATAAGAAACATTGCAGTTAATTAAATGCATGCATTAACAATGCATGCATGTGTTAATGCGAAATAATATAAAACAATAACTAGAATACAACTCGCCTTCATACTCAATTATTTCTCACGATACCTTAGTAGCGGTTATGCACCGTGAGACGCAAAGATTATCCTAGTTCATGTAATTATTGCAGGTTAGCCCGAGGGTTCAAATGTCGAACATCTTTGGGATCCATTAGGGTATAAGACGAGGTATACTTTCGAAGCTTGGAAAACAGGTTTTTAGAGGAACCTTTTAGTAAGATTTATTTAAAAACTGCGAAAAGTTAAAGCTAATCAGCAAAAGAAGCAAATTTAAAAATTAATTAAATAAAATATGCTTACACTCATAGCCCCTCACAGAGTATAAGCCTATGTCATGGGTACCGTTGTTCACATTCAACACATACACACCAGACCCGAAGCTCCAGTGATGGAGCTCGAGGGTGTAGGCCACCACTGCATTACCTAATCTATCTGGCGCCAAATGGTGGTGTTCAGTACTATCGTGTTCCGGTTAGATTGTAATGTATGGCCCCGTAATAACTATCACAGAGGCAAAAGATCTTAGTCCTCAGGGGTGGCAACAGATCTGCACTTTGACCTCTGGTTATTCTGTAGATGTCTATAGGCTGCAGTCGTCACTAAACATCAATGTAAACTGCATGCTTGTTTGCCACTTGCATTACATTAAAAAACCGGACAAGTGCGAGTCGAACTCGCACTTGTCCGGTTTTTTAATGTAATGCAAGTGGCAAACAAAAAAAAGTTGTAAATTGGCTGTGACAGACGGACAGACAGACAAACAGACAGACGCACGAGTGCTCCTATAAGGGTTCCTATTTTCTTTTTAAGGTACGGAACCCTAAAAAACAAACAATGGCCGTCAATCCATTGTAATGGGGTGGTAGTGCAACAACGCAAGATGGCCAGCAGCATCCTGTGATAAAACCACCGCCACTGTGATCGCCAATCCGCATGCCAAGCTTGGCGATAATGGCACATCCCCCTTTTTAAGGAGGCTTTGTTCCAGCAGTAAATGTCTTTCAGCTGAAATGATGATAATGATTATTCAACCCAGAAAACGTAACATCACGCCTGTAATCCCCGAAGGGGTAGGCAGAGGTGAATGCATGCATTTAAGCATACATGCAAACACCCACGATTCGCCGGTTACGTTTTTGGCCCATATAACAGGTGGCGAGCCTGTTGACATCTCCGGGCAAATTTCCAAAAACTGGAAAATACCAATAGAACCAGAAATAAAGGACTTAACAAAATTATCTCTGATAATCCCCTACCCGAGAATCGAACCCAGGACCTCAGCGTAGTAGTAGTGACCAATTCAACCCAGGCTTTGAGTTATCTCAATATTAATCGAAAATAATCTATTTCTACTTCTTTACTCAATAGGAGTTCTTCTCAGTATTGACTGCCCTTCGAATTCTGCCAAATGAATAACCTTTATTATGACGACCAAATTAATTCTTTCTCAGTTTCTTTTGAAATGGGGAAATGGAGGAATTTGTAAATAATTGATGCTTTCCATAGTATACAAAATTGTTCAGTGTCTTTTTTTTTAATTTATTATGTGTTTTTGATTATTATTAGTGGTTATTCACTCTAGGTTAGTTTAAAAAAAATGACGGTGTAAAAGTGCTCTCCAGGAGCCTAATTATATGAAATAAATGAATAAACTGAATAAAAACTGAATAACCTTCATTAATATCATCAATCTTTGTTTCTTGTGACATTATCAGGAAACAATAATGAAACCTATTCCACAGATATAGATTGCAGACAAATATGTTGTCGGCAAGCTATTCATCTTGCCTTAATCTTACTCGGCTTTGATTATGGATCATTAGGGTTTCTTGATAGAAAAAACAAGTACAAATATTTTACCTTTTACGACACTATCAACAAAACTGATAAACTGTAAATAGACATGCTCCGATGGTTCGGGCATGTAGAAAGAATATCGAATTAGCGATTGACTAAACAGATATGTAATCGAATTGTTGCAGAGGCCCAGGAAGACCAAGACTGACCTGCCATGACCAAAAAGGTCGAGTATAGGTGAAGGTGGATCAATAGTCCTAGAGATCGGCATGCATGTATGAAGAGAATGATGATGAATGAAAAAAAAAGAAGAAGCACGGCAGGTATATCAGAATCGGGATCTAATCTCTGTTCAATTAGTAAGGAACTTAGAAGATACACATACATCTCTTATGCCAATGTGATGGCCTTGCTGGTAAGCGTATGAAGATCCTCGGGGTGGCATATCCTACACCAGGAGATTATAAGGCACTGAACATTAGGGATACCATCAAATACATCTTATAGGGACCGTAGATGACAGCAGGATCACAATATGGTCTTGGGGTTGAACAGAAAAACTCCCAATGGGTCGAAGTGTCCCATTGTAACAGCTGGCCCTTCAACAAGATAAGATAAGATGGTTAATTTAATGTCTTCCTGGGTATCATTAGTGTTGTCACCATAACGATCTTCTCTACAATTATAATAAAAAAAATTTCCGATAGAAATTTAAAGATTTATATAAGTTAAAACCATTTTACAACTTCACTGAAAGTAAACTTTATGTGGTTGCATCGTAAACTTTATCTTAATGGACTCCGACTCTATCAACTCTATGCAAAGACGGTAGAATTTCGTGCAAGTTTGTATTTCAATGAAAATGTCGGAATATTTAAGCAAAAACTCGAATATGCATATCTGTTCTGTCTTTAGCTAAATTCAAATATATTAACAAATATTATTAATATAATATAATTATTATTAATCCAATATTATAATTACAATAATTTTACAAATATGTATTGTATGAAACAATAAACAAAAACAAAAACTAAATATTTCAGTTTCCAAATCGCATTTTTTTATGTAAGGAAGGTGGTAATTAAGCTTGTAGCTCATATTAATGTTTAGTCATGACTGCAGCCTATAGACATCTACACAAAAACCAGAGGTCAAAATGCGGATGCGTAACCACCCCTGACCATTACCGTAACCGGAACACGATAGTACTGAACACTACCATTTGGTGGCAGATACATTAGGTAATGCGACGGTGCCTACGCCCCCGAGCTCCCGCACTGCAACTCTACCATCAGTATAAATTAGGTAAATTTTAAACAAGTAAAGTTAAAAACCAAAACACGGTTCGTAGAACACCTACGATTTCAAGCATGCATTTCGCATAGTTTCGGACAAAAATCATGCAAGTTTCGCTCGCTACCCCTACCAATAGCAAAAGTTGTATTTAAAACCGTTCTAGTAGTGTAATCACTGTGATGCAATATTAATAAGCACAGCAATGCTTGCCTCCTCTACAATTACTTAATCTTTGATCTTGTCGACCAAGTACAGCGAGTATCCGCTAGATTGCTTCTATTTTGACAAATATTTGATGAGCTCCGTTTTGCCAAGGTCATTCAGGCTACTTAACCCCTTAAGTAGCTGTTACAGGGATGGACGGACTTACAGGCACAAATCTATAAGGGTTCCATTTTTTTTTACAAATTATCTACTGAACCCCAAGGAGTCATAGTTGCTCTATGTCATAATCTCATACTAATGACCACCTCAAGTTGAATTCGTTAGCTTGTATGATGATAGCCATAGTCGTTAGCAGAGGCATTATGACATAATGAGGGTTAGTGCTGACGTCATAATAGTTAACAGTTTTATCTGAGTGTTATGCCTGTACTGTGATAATGTATACTTAGGTTAGATTTTCTACTCAATGTAAAATAATACATCGTATTTTTTTATTATTTTGCTCATAAAAATGTAAAAGTGTTTACAGTGTTCACTTGTATGTGAAGTGCTTCCATACTCCAAGAACTCGGCATCAAGCAGCGTTTGTCATCCATTGTTCTATCTCGCATGTTCACTTTCTTTGGACACATATCTCGACGCGACGGTCAGTCCATTGAACGCTTGGTGGTGCAAGTTCGAGTGGAGGGAACCAGGCCACGCAGCAGATCACCAAGTCAAAGCAGCAGTGGCAGGTCAACTGCACGAGTGTTCGAGAAAGGCAACAGTAAGAGACCAGTGGCGACGCATAGTGAAGCAAGTCACAACAACGTGACGACCACGACCACTCTGAAAAGAGTGTTACGACTAAGAAGAAGAAATGTGAAAGAAAATATGAAGAATGAAAGGGAATTGCCAACGGACATTTTTTTTTTTTTTTATGTAATGGAAGTGGTAAACAAGCATGTAGTTCACATTGATGTTAAGTGATGACTGCAGCCTATAGACACCCACACAAAGACCAAGGTCAAAATGCAGATGCGTTACCACTCCTGAGGCCTAAGGTCTTATGCCTCTGTGCCGGAAATTACAGGGCCGTACATTACCACCTGACCGGAACACGATAGTGTTGAACACTACCATTTAGCGGCAAGTATATTAGGTAATGCGGTGGTGCCTACGCCCGCGAGCTCCGTCACTGGAGCTCTACCACCAGTAAAATAGTATATATACACCAGTATATTAGAGCCACTGACTTCAAATTTACCATTGGTCTTTTTATCAATCTATAATTATAAAAATAAGTCGGATTTTCCTTCCTGACGCTATAACTCCAGAACGCATGAACCGATTTCCACGGTTTTGCATTCGTTTGAAATGTCTCGGGCTCCGTGAGGTTTATAGTAAAGAAAATTCAGGAAAAATTTCAACGTGGGCGAAGCCGCGGGCAACAGCTAGTGTATTATAAAATTTTAACGGAGCACTGCGGACTAATCCGGCCGACTCGCCGGACTCGCACATGGCCACTTAAAAAATATTTTAGTGTTTTATTTTATTTTTTGCTTAAGAAACCCTTTCATTGTATTAGTTAAGGAAAAAAAAATAACTTAGGGCGTTAAATTGTCTTCCGATTTTTTCAATTTGTTATATTCACTCGCATGTGTTATGACAAAAAATAAAAATACGATTATAACGTGTCATGATATTGTTATATTTAACACCTTTTTTATTTTGTCACTACAACTGTTCCATTATAAAAAATAAGGTTATTATTTGAAAAATATCTAGAAAAACATGGAAAAGCACCGGCATAAATAAAATATAATCTTCCTAGGTCCAAACTTTGTCTCTGCTAACGTAGCATAAACATAAAAATATGGGTGTCACTTCCATAGACTGAGCGACCCTCGAGGGTTACACAATATGTATGCTAATCCGACCTTCGCATACCGCTTGTAAGTATTTACTCAAATTGTGAATATTTTGACTTGCAAAACAAATTAATTCTGTTTTTGAGGTTCAATCATAAACCTTTAGATGTAATATTAATAATTTCAGTTCAATATTAAAACAAAACCGATTTTTTAAACCTAATAGTTAGAAAGTAATTGACATTGCTGCGAAAGAAAACAAATGTAGTGGAAACAATTCAATTTTACTGTGTATTGTTTTATAGAAGTATTTTATTTGTTTTTTAAATTATGAAAAAGTGTTTACTAATGAAAGGTTCATAAAAATTATTAGGCATTATCTTCGATAACAGCTCTATTGCATTATAAAAGTCAGGTCAGTTATTTGAAAAATCGGTGGAAAAACGTGAAGAAATACCGGCGTACTAAATATTTAAAAAATAATCTTCCTAAGTCCAAGCTTTGCTTCTGCTAATGGTAACTTTATGGAGGTGTCATAGGTTTGGTGACACTCGAGGGTGACACAATATTATTATGTATGCTAATCTGACCTGCGCAATACGCTTGTGTAAGTATTTGCTCAAATTGTTGAATATTTTGACTTGCGGTATAAAAAAAAACTGTGATAGGTTTTACACATGTTTTACACTAAAGTCAAGTAACTAAGGAAAAAACGTAAATTCACTCCTGTAATCCCCGCAGGTAGGCAGAGGTAAATGCATGCATTCAAACATACATGCAAACACCCACGATTCGCCGGTTACATTTTGGCCCATGTAACAGGTGGATAGCCTATTGACATCTCCGGGCACATAACCAAACTACGAGGTACGGAGAAACTTAGAGAAAATGGAAAAACCCCCAATAGAACCACAGATAAAGGACTTAGTTTTACATCATTATCTCTGATAGACCCGGATACCGGGGCATCGAACCCAGTACCCCAGCGTAGTAGTAGTGGCTTGCTACCACAAGCGTGGTGGTAGAGCTCCAGAAACGGAGCTCGCATTACCTAATATACTTGCCGCTAAATTGTAGCGTTCAGCACTATCGTATTCCGGTCAGGTGGTGATGTACGACCCTGTAATTTCCGGCACAGAGGCACCTTAGACCTCAGGAGTGGTAACGCATCTGTATCTTGACCTTGGACTTTGTGTGGGTGTCTATAGGCTGCAGTCATCACTTAACATCAATGTAATCTGCATGATTGTTTGCCACTTCCATTGTTTAAATAAAAATATCTAGGCTACTACGGCAGTAACTAAGGAACTGAATTGAAAGAAAAATTAAATCGAGATAGGATGGTATAGAATTTGGGAAATAGTGAGTTGCAGAGAGAGGGAGTAAATGCATATCAGCTGATTCAATAATGCTTTTCAAGCAATTGGATCGTGTGTCATTTTTCAAGAGGCAAGTATTAAAATCACCCATGATAATAGAATGATCGTAGAGAGGAGTGAAATCTTCTAGAATACTCTCAAAAGATGAAAAATAAATTACTGTAAGGGAAGGGCTATCATAAACGCCAAGAAGCATTTTCGTACTAGAAAAAAGGACTTCAACAAAAAGATGTTCTGCACCTTCATCTGATTGCGCAGACCTATGTACAATGGAGAAGGGGATGTGCGATCGGAGATATATTGCAACGCCTCCTCCTCCACGTCCAATGCGATCATTACGAATCAAATGAAAGCCAGGAAGGGAATACGAAACAGAGGGGTGGCATGGCTTAAGCCAAGATTCTGAAACTAAGATAGCATGAATATTTTTATTCTCAAATGATGCTAACTTATCCGGATAATGAGCAGCAAACTCTGAGCATTAATGTGAACAGCATTGAAATTCTTAGGTAGATTTGAGAAATTTGAATTAAGATTTTCGTAGAGAGATGGAAGGCTTTCAAAACTGTCACTAATCGAACCTTCAGATGAGGAAAGGGAACAATAGTTGTCATCGGCACTACTTATATCGGACATATTAAAATATATAACTAAAAATATAAATATACTTACCTATACAATTACAAACAAGTATTATAATAATATATAACAATAATATTAATAAGCTATTCCACCCACCAGCTGTCTGAGGAGATGTTAGGAAATAAACACTATAATAATGGCAACACAATACAAAAGCACAGACAATAGACGGTGGCGATGACATTTGACATTTCAACATTTGACGTAACATACATTGACATATTGACAACAGATGACTGCAGATGACAGTAAACAAATCAAAGAAGTTTTGAGTGAAAATAAATTAAATAGTGTGAATTTAGTTTACCTACATAAACGAAGAAAGAAAAATTAAATCAGAAGAAGGTACAATTAAATCAGAAGGAGGTACATATACACACAACAAATTATACCGAGTACGCAGTACGAATGGAAGAAACATTACGTTACTGTTGTTGCTTCTTGCGTTTTGATCGTTGGGCAGCCAAATTGTTGTCTGAAGTCGACGGTTGTGGTTTTAATGACGCTTGTCGTCCACTGGCCCCCAACACTGACGCGGCAGCGATATTGTAGAGCTCAGCCAGAGTCTCAACTCGGTGTCGTGATCCATCGGGTGTCAATACATGGATCCATCCGTCCCTTGTTCAACATTTGCTGACTCCGAATTGTTGCCGTGCTTTCAGAAACGTATCATGTCGAGTCTTTGTCAGAAACTCAGACTGTGTAATACCATTACCTTTGAAGCCCGTTTTAGCGAACCAAACTTTGTTTCGCACTGCAACATCTCTAAATTTAAGCAGGATTGGCCGTAGCTTCCTCTCATCAGTTCTTCCAAAACGCTGACACCGACTGATACATAAAGTTGAGAAGTCAGGAACGTTTAGCTTCTCCGCAACTAATTCTTGGATGACATCAGGCAGATCTTCAGACTTGTTTTCAGCCACACCATGCAACAGCAGCATCTTCCGTCGGCTTCTCATTTTTTGGCGATCAACTTCTCTCGCCAAGAACTCAACCTGTTGCTGCAGAGTGGTGACCGCTGACATGATAAAGCTCCGGAAAAAGTTGAAGTCTGAGGCTAGCGACGTTAGAAATGGAGAATCTGGAGCATTTTGTAAGGTTTGCTGGAACTCATCCATTCTTGCATTAAACAACTGAGTCATGGCTGTTAAAGTTGTTTTAATGGTATCCATTGGCAAAGTGTTGTGCTCAAAAGTCAGTTATAGTGAAACAGAAGTTAAGGATCACAAGTGCTAGTGGGTAGAGATAGCTACTTTATAAATTTAAGCATTAATTAAGTCACAAAATGCAATATAACTTATTTATTTGGATATTAAAATACGGAAATCAAATTAAGCTGTTTACACATACAACTACCCCCTATGAACTGAGGTATGTTATGATTAATAGAATAGTATGAATAATACTCCACAAAACTTACCCATAAAATAATTAGAAAGCTCAACAACATTTCAAATCAAATTTAATTCACTCAAACCAAGCCAATAATTGTCACAGCTCCACTCATACAATTTGACGACCACTTAAAGTCTTCAAACCTGCGTTCCACCGATTGCAGAATTAGTTGCGAATACAATCGTCACTAAATATCTACGACTTTGGAAACGATCGAGTAACATTAGAGTGAAGCCAGGGGACTTACCAAATGTTTTCGCACCTAAGTGAACGCTAGCTGGTTTTGAAATTTAAGAATAAAAACCGGTCAAGTGCGTGTCGGGCCACGCGTAGTGCAGGGTTCCGTAATTCTTAGGTTTGATTTATGTAATAAAAAATATATATTATTTCTATGAAGTTGAAAAATTTAGTGTAGTACATTTGGTCGACTATTACTCGCAAACTTGTAAAGCCAATTTAGGTGTGATAGTTTTCCTTTTAATTTCGTTATATGTAGTTACTATGGCCGTAACGTTTGAATTTCTAACAACAACCTTTAGTTGCTAGAGGGGGGGACACTTGACTCTAATGAAAAGTGTCACTTAAAGCTTAATAAGTCATGAACAGTTAACTAAATCGAAAAATGATGTTAGCCCACCCGTAACATTTTTAAAAGATCTATCCAACGATGCACTATATAGAAAACTAAAAAATAACAAAAATTGACCGCGCGTTACATGTAGGGAAGGTACCCTAAATAATTAATCATGTTTTTATTGCAATCATCACTTAACATCAATGTGAACTGCATGCTTGTTTACCACTTCCATGACATTAAAAAAATATATCCAAATTGAATTCCATTTTTGTGACCGCTCATACAATTTTACAAGCATTTTAAAGTCTTTAAACCTGTGTTTTGCCGATTGAACATCCAATAGTCACTAAATAGTAGATATTTAGTGACTATTGGATGTTCAATCGGCAAAACACAGGTTTAAAGACTTTAAAATGCTTGTAAAATTGTATGAGCGGTCACAAAAATGGAATTCAATTTGGATATATTTTTTTAATGTCATGGAAGTGGTAAACAAGCATGCAGTTCACATTGATGTTAAGTGATGATTGCAATAAAAACATGATTAATTATTTAGGGTACCTTCCCTACTTGACTTGGAAAATGGTCTAGTCACATTAGAGTGGTGCAGCTGAAGCCGAGGGACTTGCTAAATCTGCTCGCAGCTGAACAAGCCGGTACTAAATCCAGAGGATTTGATAAATCGTCACATACATGATTGCTTAGAACATGGACTGGTGTGTTTAATGTCTGCAATATGTAGGCTTGTACAATGCCTTTGTCTATTTGATCGCTTGCCAATTGGTTTACAATCAATAGTGTTGTTGTATATGATGGTTTATTATCGTAGGTCAGCCACTAAGCTAATAGATTTCTATGATACGTGGATTTTTACGATATTGATATTACGTAGATAAAACAAACAAACAATCAAACAAAAATATATTTATTTTACTTAAAGAAGATAAAAAAAAACTAAACTAATTGATAAGGATGTTTAAACTATTATCAACTTTACAACTCTACTAGTTGGGGTTTTTGGCGGGAACCTTGAAAGAGGCGTATGGTGCTCTTATTTTATTTCATTTTCTTGGTGTATTTTTAAGTTATTTTGAAGAAAGTTGGTGGCATTTTGTTTGATATAGGTTTATTACAGTGCCCGTGTATAGTGAAATAGAATAACAGTGCAAAAATATTTCGGGATAAACGGTATCTTTTAATCTAAGTCAGCTAATACCCTATCTGTATAACAAATTTCATCAAAATCCGTTCAGTAGTTTCGGCATGATTGACGGACAAACATCCAAACATCAAAACAAAGAAACTTTCGTATTTATAATATTAGTGTGAAGTGTGATAATCTAGTATAGTCAACAAGCTGAAAAATACGGAGATGATGATTATAAAAATATGTGTGATGGCTCAATAATCTGAAATGATGTCGAAACAATGTCAGTTTTTAATCATAAATATAAAATAACTAGTTTACCCTGCGTGCGTTGCTACGCCACCAACTAATAAACGACAGTGGTGCCATTTATTGAATTTGCTAACTCAGAAATCTTGTGTCTCATGTATAACAACTTTGCTAAAGGTCATCATATGATCAAATGCGTAGTTTACAATTCTATAAAGGACATACAGACAAACATTCATTTTTATACATATATAAAGATGAAAAGGGTGCTTGGAATTTGTCATTGATTTGATTTTTTACTGATTTTCGATAAGTGGAGAGTTCCTTGACTGTACTAAAACCTTTACATTTTCCAAACTGTCAAAAATTTTAATCAATAACCTACTTCTGTTTCATATAAGACTCAAAAAAACAAATTGCTGTAAAACACTAGGCAGACTGATATCTATAAGAAAATAACACGTCTTTGTAGATTAGTAAGGATCAGTGTCCGTACCATGACAATAACTATTTTCAACCTAAACTGGATCGCTATTAGCTTTGTCTCGTTTCGTCTTACACGCTCTCGTAAAAGACAAACGAAACAAAATTCTGACATTGCCTATATTGAGCCCGTAAAATAGTAGTTCTGCGGTCTAGATGTCTTTAAGCTTTTGTCGTCTCTCTATATGAACTGCATGCTTATTTGTTACCATCAATACGTAAAAACAACTTCTTTGAAATGTTTCAGGCCTATCTTTTAGAGCAACGCCTATTCCGAGAGCCTTAATCAATACACATAGGCTTATATGACTATTCACTTTATCCTACATAATAATGGCAATCCATTAAACGTCCCACTGCTGGCCACGAGTCTCTCCCTTTTTTGAGGGGAGGCCTGGAGCTTACTCCACCACGCTGCTCCAATGCGGATTGGTGGAGGTGGGTGGGTTAGTGGCCAACCCGCTGTCGGATGTTTTCAAATCGCTCATAAGGCCTCCGACAAGGTTTAACGACTGCTATCCATCGATAGCAACCGGGACCGACGGCTTAACGTGCCCTCCGAAGCACGGAAACGCGCATTTAATTTGCCACTAGCGGTCACCCATCAAACTACCCGACCGCGCCTGTATTGCTTAACCGAGTAGATCGCTTACGATCTACACCAGCCGCTGGGCTATTCGCGCTTCATCCTACATACTCGTAATACATAGTAACCGTCTTATTCTCGGGAGTATAGTAAACCTAAATCTATTCAGCCTGGATCCAGTGCGTCCCTAATAGTTCATGTAAGTTCATGCAGTCATAACCATTCGACTACCCCTTGGAATGGCGCGTTAGATTTTATGGTCACGTTTGGGGGTCGTGAATAAATTTGCATCGCCCGAAGATTATTGTGTTTTGGTTCAGTATTGTACCCTTGGTGGTGGATGTATTGGAAATTACTGTGGAGGTTTCTGTACAAGATTTCCTTGTGTAAAATCTAATGGAAATATTTTTTAAAATAATTTACTGTTTATGATATATTGAAAGCAATACGGCTGGATTAAAATGACACCTTACATATTTGATACAAGTCCAAATGAGCCAGATAGAAAGCTATTCGCGTAAAACTGGTGATGTTATGTTCACTAGCAGTAATTGCGTAAAAGTAATATCCATTGTCATATATTTTATTATTTAGATTTTCTTGTATGTATGTATCTTCACGCCAGGTCCATAACGGGGTAGGCAGAGAGTGTAAAGCAGATATCCCGGTCCTGACACACCTCCCGTGCCTAATCTACCTTCATCGTTCTCTTCATCCGACACCCTGGTCCATTACCGTGACGCTAGCGATCCAAAATCTCCCAGTGAGTAGTGAGCAGTACCTACGTCATGCTGTTTGAATTCTAGAGTCCGCTTATTTCTGGATGTGGAGAAGAGAGGTACTAGAAAGCGAAGAGCGGTATATGGATTAACCGCTTGATCATGTCTACAAAGGGTTGACCTAGAACTCCTCAGCTTTGGAATAAATAGAGGATGCCAAGGCAGATGTAAATGGCCCGATGTCAAAACATCCAGATGATCTTGATATTCCTAAGAGTTACAACATAATTTTTACAATATCCCAACTTCCCCACTAATATTATAATAACTCTGTCTGTCTGTCTGTTACATTTCCACGTCCAAACGACTGAACAGATTTCAATGAAATTTGGTACAGAGATAGAGCTGACTTTGAAAAAGAACATAGGCTACTTAGCTATTTTATAAAACAATATCCATGCGAGCGTAGCCGTGGGCAGCAGCTTGTAATACATAATTTAACAAACCACGCCGGTGCTTACTTAAAAACTACTTAAAAACTTGGAAAATATCCCACTGCAGAATCATTTCGTTCATCCAGATATGCTGCAAACCTAATTTTTACGCAACTTTATAATCTAAAGAAAATATATCCACTAGGTTGCCTAGCAAAATTTGGCCGCAAGTATTTTTAATTAAATTGTTTTATCTTTAACAGACAGTCTTATTTGCGGCCGATTTAATTTGGCTTCCGTATACCATAACAATGAGAAAAAAAAAAATTTAATTTTATATATAAATAATACATGTACGTGATGGACGTAAAAAGTGATCGGGGCGGAACGAAAATACGTAGGGACGGCCAAGTGCGCAACGGCAGACGTAATTTTTCAGAGTCTTTATACATGTCTTTATACAGTTTACATACATGAGATGGACAATATTTAATTGAAAAAGCAAATAAAAAAAACTCTTTCCAAAAAAGAAATGTAAAAAAATACTTGCGGCCATTTTTTGATAGGCAACCTAGTGGATATATGTTCTCTAGATTATAAGTATGCGTAAAAAATAGGTTTGCAGCATAATATAGATGAACGAAATGATTCTGCAGAGGGATCCTAACCTATTAGTAGCTAGAATTTCACCAGCACTACATGTACTTATAGTTATTCGTAGATTCAATGTATTTATAACAGTGGATTTTTAGGCCAGGTTCTTCGCATAAAAACACGAATAATAAACGTTTATTTAAGCCAGTGTGTATTTTTTGACACGGTGGTAGACGCAGCAAACGCAACGTTATATTTGCTTAAAAAACTGGGCAGAAATAGCAAAAATGGCTTTATTTTTATGCCATGTATACCTCTGTTCGATAAATGTTGGCATACGTTTGGTAATAAATTATTCGAAAAATGTCAGTAAAATTGTGAATGACTAATGAATGTGATTGGTGGTAAAGTTTCCGTGTAGAAGCCCGAGGGCGTAGGTACCACCGTATTACCTAATTTATCTGCCGCCAAATGAGTGTTCAGCACTATCGTGTTCCGGTTAATGTAAGGCCTCGTACTGACTATCACAGAGATATAACAATGAAGGTCTCAGGGGTGGCATTTGCATTTTGACCTCTGGTCTTTGTGTACATGCCCATAGGCTTCAGTGATCACTTAACATCAATGTGAACAGCATGCTTGTTTGCCACCTTCATTACATCAGAAAAAAGGGAATTATGGGAACTTCTGTCCACCTCAGGAACATTTTTTTTTGTAATAAAAGTGGCAAACAAGCGTGCAGTTCACATTGATGTTAAATTACTATAGCCATATTTAAGCTAATTTAATAATATAATTTTATTTATCCTTCTACGTAACGACTTTATTCTGGTCTAAAACTTTTCTCATTCCATTGTTTAGGCATAGCTCGTTTTAAAACAATTTCCAAGATGGCCGCTCGGATGGCAGGCGGACGACAGTGGTCGAATTGAATTTTGCCTCGCGTTTGGCTTCATTCAATTTTATATGGTCCAGTTAGTTCAATATTTTACGTTTTAAGATACTTTTCAAGAAAATATAATCTAGTTAAACTATTTCAAGTTTTGCCTAATTGTTACTTTTTAGGGTTCCGTACCTTAAAAGGAAAAAAGGAACCCTTATAGGATCACTCGTGCGTCTGTCTGTCTGTCTGTCTGTCCGTCTGTCCGTCTGTCACAGCCTATTTGCTCCGAAACTACTAGACCGATAGAGTTGAAATTTGATGAATATATGTAAATTGGTGACCCAAAGATGAACACGTCAAGTAAAATAATTCATTTTAAACCGGGAGGAGTTTTAGCTTGTCTCCAGTAGGTTTTTTTTAATTCACTTTCGGGGGTGAATAAGAAAATAAAAAAAAAATCGTAAACTGTGTCGTGTGACATATCAAATGAAAGAAGTTGTTGTCCGCATCTCAGATATATATTTTTTATAATTTTTGCATAAACAAATATGAAGTTATTTAAGAAAAACGATGAAAATTGACCATCCCCCCCCCCTATCTCTGAAACTAGGGGAGACCTAGGAGAGTTGTGACAAAGACGATTTCTCCCTACCTATAACCGTTAGCGAGCTGGCTTCAATGCTAGTTTGCGACTTGAGAGATGCGCTACTTGACTTAGTACTTGCTGGCGTCGTACGAGAAGCGGTTATCAAATTATGACATTTGCTTGAAAAAATATGCGAAAAGTAAGTTTTTCTTTAAAAATTTGATCAAATTATATCATGCCTTATTACATGTTGGTTGTTGTGTTATATTTTCTTAAATGTTGTGGTTATTCAAGACTCAAAATGTTGCATCAATATTTTGTATTTGTATCGTGTCTAGAAAATACGAATTATTATTTTGACCAAGTCATCATTTTGAGCATCTAGGCGAGTTGCGACAGCCTGTCACAACTCTCCTATCTGACTTCATTTTTCGCAACGTGGTGTGTTGCATGCTAAATGGCTACGTTCTTGGTTTCAGAATGCTGAATAAATATACAAGAACGACTGATGAGGAATGAATGATGGAATTTGAAGAGGTTACGTAACGATACGAAAAAATGTCCAAGAGATGTCGCGTCCTCTTCAAATAGTCTTTTATATATTCCTCTCATAAATGTTATAACCCATTTATAAAGCCTTGCCTACTGAGTTTACTTGATAAGAGTGTTTCTTCTAAATATACCATTTATGAGAGGAATATATAAGTGACTATTTGAAAACATCAGATCGTATGAGCAGTGGGTCCAATGCGTAGAATACAAAGACTGATCACATGTAGATTGTACCTACTGGAGACAAGTTGCAATACGTTTGCCATAATTGTTTATGAGATTAAATGGAGATTTTTGACGGATAGTAATGTAATTTAAATATTTTTTTTTTTTTTTTTTTTTTTTTTTCTGGCCGCATCCTTTCACAACACTTGTTTTGTATCCAACTCTTACACCGTCTCGGCAATAAAGCTCTGGAACGCACTTCCCGTGGCTATCAGAAAATCTACTTGTAAATTCACCTTCAAGCGGAAAATTAGAGAACACTATTTGAATTTACTTTCTTAGAAGTCACAAGTTTGGCATTCATCGTTGGATTTTCCTTAAAATATTTGATTTGAATTGTATGTATGTGTCTGTATATATATATATATATATATATATATATATGTATGTATATAAAATCTATATTATATATACCATATGTATAGTTGCTCTATATATGTAATTTGTATTATATATCTATTTATTAATATAATGTTTTGACCAAATCATTTTCCACTTATAATTTCTAAATTTAGACCCGTTTTGCACCTACATCGTCGCTCTCTTCATAACCCAAAGGTTGACTGGGAGATAATGCCTAGAGGCATTAAGTCCGCCTTTATGTACACCATCTTCGTGCATAAAAAGAGTAAATAAATATATAAATAAATAATTTACCTCAAAATGGTGGCATATAATTAGACACTTATAAGATATTATTTCTTATTACGAGTGTTATGTTTTTTTTTGTATTTAATGTACTAAAAGATGATTATCAGTACTTTTTTGTAAATGAAATTGTTTATTTTATTTGTATTATCCATAATGGTCCTTTTATATAATTTAACAGTCTAAATAAAAAGCTGTCACAACTTATCTCGGTCCCTGTCACAACGTACCTCGGTGATAGGAGAGTTGTGACAGAGGGAGTTGTCTTTGTTTTTGTTGATTTTCTCAGAAACTATGATACTTCAATTAAATTTGTTGATTATTTTGCAACAAGAAAAAATGGTGCTACATTAATTAATATAGATCATAACTGTAAAACGTTTCTTGAGCGAGATATGGCCATTAAAGTAAAAATTGTCACAACTATCCTTGGTCTCCCCTACTGAACTTGAAATTTTGAAAAAAATGTGGAAAATAGTTCTTTGCCTATAGATTACTGGAAAACCTATAAGAAGTTTGAGTATTCAAATTAAATCGAAAATTCTTAAAGATTATGTACGGAACCCTCACCACGCGAGTCAAACTCGCACTTGTCCGGTTTTTTATCAGTATAATAAAGTATAACATTAATTAAATTAAATATACAATGATTATAATTGTTTTATATTATTTCGCATTAACACATGCTTGTGAAATATATTTTATTTAAAGAAAAATGGAAAGAAAAATTTGACTACAGGCGAGACTCGAACTCGCGGCCTACTGGGAATCTAGTCCAGCCGCTCTTCCAGTTGAGCTACTGAAGTCCTGCCCGATTTGTCAAATCTTTCCTTCACATTTATTGCATTGCTTTATGGTTCCATTTTTCTTTCAATAAAATATATTTCACAAGCATGTGTTAATTCGAAATAATATAAAACAATTATTATGGGTAAAAGCGACTTCTTTACGATATTCAATAAACTGCAAAGTCTATTATATCGGTTGCCTAACTAGCATAGTTGGCAATAGATGGCGCTACTGCTACTATAAAGCAATGCAATAAATGTGATGGAAAGATTTGACAAATCGGGCAGGACTTCAGTAGCTCAATTGGAAGAGCGGCTGGACTGGAGTAGGCCGCGAGTTCGAGTCTCGCCTGAAGTCAAATTTTTCTTTCCATTTTTCTTTAAATAAAATACAATGATTATGTTGACATTGACGTGAACTGAAACGGTCCGTAGGGCGTTCAGGTGGGACTTAGCAATATCAGTCTAATTTTAATTGCAACCCAAAGTACGAGTACCTATGCGAGCGCGCGCACGCATGCATGCACACGCACAGACGAGCACACACAGAGACTTGTCTACAAAAGCTGTATTAAAATGTTTGATGAATCTTGTCGTATACCTATATGGATATTTCTATAGACAGAAACAATTGTTTAAATGTCAGTTTTGCTTCATTGAACTAGTCCTGCCAGCAGCCATGGACGAGAAATCCGTACGTCACCCGATAGCTTCCAGTTGGAAACCAGCGTCAGCAAATGTCATTCTGGATGACATTCGCTAAACTGGAGTAAGTACTGGAGGCTAGTTGGTGCAGCCGTGAGAGTTTCCGTAGGTGGGTTTTACGTAGGCTATACGTAGGTTATACGTAAAACCCACATACGGAAACTCTCACGGCTGCACTTGTCGTGCCTTGCCACTTGTCGTGTCCAGGGTGTCTCGAAAGAAAACAAATGAATTAAGACAGACAACATTTAATAAGTTACGGTCGTAGGTCACAGGGCCCGTTTGGTAAGGTAAGATCGTGGAGTAGGCTGGTACTCCCCTTTTCTAGTTTTCCTGGAGTAGCAGGTAGTTGCAGGTAAGTAGCCGCGAACTGTGACCTGGTTTTACGTAGGTTATACGTAAAACCTACCTACGGAAACTCTCACGGCTGCACCAACTAGCCTCCAGTACTTACTCCAGTTCAGCGAATGTCATCCGCGTATTATTTTGTGTTATCAACAAGCTTTGTTTTTTAATTTTATTTAGATAGGTATCTACTTACATTTTTTAAAATTTTAATTATTGTTTTTTTTTTTACATTAATATTTAAATTCTTAATTTGATGTAAGTTAAAATGTACTTACGTGGCAAATAAACGGCTTGTTGGACCACGACCGGTTTTTGTGGCAAACTCCGACGAGGCTTTTATCCCGTATTGCACGTCATTCGGCAGAGATCATGATGATAATAGAAAGCCACATAAAATAGGAGCAAATACGTGTTACTTCATAAAATAAAACTTTACATTATGGGGAACTCTTCAATCGCCAATACAACTCCCAATTGGCCTGTATTTTGTATTCCTAAAACATGAACACTGATCGACTCACTCAAACATATCAGTAATACTGCTACCCTACATTTTCCACATCCAAACCCACGAATTGAATTGTGTACTCTTTTAAACCAATTTCTAAGATGGCGGCTTAAATTGAATCAAACCTCGCGTTCACCTTGATTTAGTTTTGTATGGTCCAGTAAATTCATTGTTTGAAAGATACAATTCCTCCAAGCTCAATTCAACATGAGACTGCCGATATTGTTGCTTCGGAGAGATAAAAAGATTTTGAGAACTCAAACGCTTGTGTTAACTGATATATTTGCCACCAAATACTACTTAAAGCTCCGTTGATGATTACACATTTGTTTTTTTATGTAATCAAGGCAAACACGCATGCAGTTTACATTGATGTTAAATGATGACTGCAGCCTTTAGACACCCACACAAAGACCAGAGGTCAAAATGCAGATGCGTTACCACTTCTGAGGCCTAAGGTGTTATGTCTCTGTGCTGGTAATTGCAGGACCGTACATTACCACCTAACTAAAACACGATAGTGCTGAACACTGTCATTAAGCGGCAAGTATATTAGGTAATGCTGTGGTGCCTACGCCCGCGAGCTCCATCACTGGAGCTCTACCACCAGTAAAATGAAGGGATAATATTTTAGGAATGGTACCGGATTTGCTATAAATATCTGATTGAAATGTTGAATATCAGTGAAAGTCCTCGGAAATCATAATTTTTTTTTATTGAAATAAAACTAGTTTTCGGATCTATCTCGCGTATCTTAAACTAAAATGATTATTTAAAATCGAACCCGACGTTTTGGTCGCTTTTCAGCTTCCGTGGTCTCGGGCAGAATGAGGTGGTATTTGTCTGACAGTAGTTTGAAAAATTATAATGTGCAGCTACCTCCATCTATTTCGCAAACGTCTTACGTAGCGTTCAGGATTAAACACAAAAGTAACTAATTGTATCTTGAGGTCTTACAGACTGTTGCGGTTGGGCTTATAATCTACTAAGTATTGGATCCTATGTTGGTGACAATCGCCAACCGCCAATAGCCTCGCGAAACATTCTTGGAATTGGTCTATGTTAGCGTAGCGAGTATTCGAGTTTGGTCAAACCGAATATAATGAGTTGGTTTCTTCCGTTATGTGATCACAGACTGCAGACCTCCCTGCTCTACGGTGTTTGACATCAGCAATATGTTCTTTAATTCAGGTGGAAACCGCTCCATTTGCTTGGCCTATATAAGAAAGTCCACAATCACAATCGAGTTTGTAAATACCGGAATTTTGTAAGGGAATGCTAGTGCTACTTTTAATGGGTTTTAAAAACTGGTGTATTTTCTTGTCAGGTTTAAAAACTGTTTTTAAAGATCATTTTCTTAATATGTTTGCTATTTTGTCTGTAACCCCCTTAACATATGGTAGTATGGCCGGTTGTCGTTCAACTGTAGGTGGTTTCACACGGTTTCTGTGATGAGGAAGCGGTGCCTGGAGCTTGTTGTTATGCAGCACCAGGCGTAGATGCTGCAGCTCCCCTTTGATGTGAGTCTCGTCACAAATACCGCGTGCTCTCTGAAATAAAGATAGTTTTTTTTTTATGTAATGGTAGTGGCAACCAAACATAGCCTATAGACACTAACACAAAGACCAAGGTCAAAATGCAGATGTGTTACCACTCCTGAGGCCTAAGATGTTATGCCTCTGTGCCGGAAATTTACCACCTAACCGGAACACGATAGTGCTGAACACTACCATTTAGCGGCAAGTACATAAGGTAATGCGTTGGTGCCTACGCCCGCGAGCTCCTTCACTGGAGCTCTACCACCATTAAAAAATGAATGATATGAAAGGGAATGAATGATATAAAAGAAAAGAAAAAAATAAAAGAAAATGATATACAAGCTTGCAGTTCACATAGATGTAAAATTATGACTGCAGCTGTATACGAGTATATCTACACAAAAACAAGAGATCAAAATGCAGACGTATTGCCAGCTGACTTAGATTATAGGATACTTCTCATCCCGAAAATATGTTCCTGTGGGGTGCCATGGGATTGTTTGATGAGTTTCCACAGGTTACGCGAAAAGCGACCTACGCGCGGAGCCGCGGTGAACAGCAAGCTCAATAATCTAAACTTAATACTCGTATTATAAAGAGGTAATTTTTTTTTGTTGTTTTGTTTGTTTGTATTGAATAGGCTCAATAACTACTGGACCGATTTTAAAAATTCTTTCACTATTCGAAAGCTACATTATCCACGGGTAACATAGTCTATATTTTATTTTGGAAAAAATAGGCTTCCGTAAGATATTTGGGTTTTTCAGACACAAGGTGTAAAAAATCAACCAGAAAAGTTACTTATTTTGCGTACGCTGCCTAAACCATAAAAGATATCGAGGAACACCTTTTACAGTTTATTTCACTATTTGAAAGCTACACTATCCTCGGGTAACATAGGCTATATTTTATTTTGGAAAAAATAGGCTTCCGTAAGATATTTGGGTTTTTCAGACACAAGGTGTAAAAATTCAATTAGAAAAGTTACTCATTTGGCGTACGCTGCCTAAACTATAGAAGGTATCGAGGAAGGCTTTAGGCTATAATCATCACGCTAAGACGAATAGGAGAGGGTAGGTAACATTGCACCCGCGCGAAGCAGGGGGGCCGCTAGTATATTTATAAAACGACATCCATTCGGGTGAAGCCGCGGGCAAGTTAGTAGGTTAATATTATGCACAAAAAACAGGGAAACAAACAGGGAAAACACGGATCACCCCCACCGCTAAGCAATATAATGTAAGACAAAAAACGACCACCTTTTGTATCGTTCCAAAAATAATATTGTTTCTTTGAGACTTTCTTATTATAAACTCCGGAGATTATTAACATTGTTGCGTGATGTAAGAAAGACACAGTTTAAAGAACTGTACGATAAAATTTCATGAAAAAAGGCAGTCTACTTGAAATTTGTTTTAGCTTTCTTTGTGCTGTAGTTAAACACCGCCTTGAGAACGATTCTAATCTACTGAGATCGTGATAACAATAATAGTTAAGGTTTTCTTGGCTAGGAAGTTTTTGTTTTAAAACAACGACCGGTGATGGTTTTTTGTGAGTGACAGCTATGTTGTTTAGTATGTACCTTCGGGTTTTGTCCTAAAACGATATTGCCGAATGTATGCATTACGAACTGGTAGGTAAAGCTCCAGTGACGGAGCTTGCGGGCGTAGGCACCACCGCATTACCTAATATACTTGCCGCTAAATGGTAGTGTTCAGCACTATTGTGTTCCGATCAGGTGGTAATGTACGGCTCTGTTATTTCCGGCACAGAGGCATAACACCTTAGGCCACAAGAGTGGTAACGCATCTGCATTCTGACCTTGGTCTTTGTGTGGGTGTCTATAAGCTGCAGTCGTCACTTAACATCAATGTGATCTGCATGCTTGTTTTTCACGTACATACCATAATAAATTTTTTTTTGCCCGTTTTTCTGGGTGCAATATCTCTTCAAGGAACGTAAAGCCGCCAGCGGCTAGACACAATTGAAAATCAATTGTCATATTTTTCTCTTAACATGACGGGTTAAAAAAAAATTTTAAAATTAATACGCTTACACTTTTTACACTAAATATAAACCAGTGTCGTGGGTGCCGTTGTACACATACAACACACACACAAACACCCAGACCCGAAACAAATATCTGTAGGCCATACAAATGTTTGTCCCGGTGCGGGGGGATCAAACCCGCGACCTTTCGAATCAAACGGTCGTCTCACACCGCTGGACTAATCACCCAGTTGGGTGCTGGGTGCAAGGCATCTCCCATATCTATACAAATAAATAAAATTGGAGTGTCTGTTTGTAATATAAAAATAACCGCTTTTTACTAAAATATGTTTACACGGTACATATACCAAAACAACATTTTTTACCATTTTTGTCTGTCTGCCTGACTGTCTGTTTGGCGGGGCTAATTTTGACAGGACTTTCACTGGCAGATATCTGATGTAATAAGGAGTAACTTAAGCTACTTTTATTTTAGCTGCGCCCACGACTTCGTCCGGGTACTGAACAATCATATATCCCCACGCGGGCGAAGTCGCAGGCTCAGCTAGTCTTAAAATAAAGACGCTAAAATTAAAAAATAACATCTTTGACTATCCGACTACTATAAATAAAAGATATAAGTTCCAGAATAAAGTACCATTTATGAAGTAGGAAACTATTTTCTTCAATTCAAACTTTTTAATTAAGTCTTACTTAAAGTCTTAAGTAGAGATATACCTAATTATCGTGCCAAAGAACGCCAGTATGTTCCCATTTCAAAGAAAACGAAATATCAAAAGTCATGAAATTATAATTTGCAAACATAATTATAATTGAAGTCTGATAAAATGAACAACAAGCTAATTACCATTTTCCCTTGATATTGCTATCTCTTTGTGCAATGTTGAATCTAATTTGGATATGGAATGAGGGTGGCAAACAGATATCCAGTTCACATAAATGCTAACTGCCTCAGTAGCCTAGTGGTAGCAGGCCACTACTACTACGCTGGGATCCTGGGTTCGATTCCCGGGTCGGGGATTATCATATAGATAACGGTGTAAAATCCCTGGTTCTATTGGGACTTTTCCATTTTATGTACCTCGAATTTTGGTAATGTACCCAGAGGTGTCTATAAGCTTGCCACCTGTTATATGAGCCAAAACGTAACTGACAAATGGTGTTTGTATTTTTTTTTGTAGTTCGTTTAGATACGTGGGTTTTTGTAGGCGGCCTGTCTCGAGACGGGACTAGTCTATTTCACAATCGGCGAGCGCAGAAGGCGCTCCAGCCTAAATAAAAGTTAGCGCGTTAGTTAAGTTGTATGATTGAATGCATGCATTTACCTCTGCCTACCCCTTCGGAGATTACAGGCGTGAATTTACGTTTACATAAATGGAAATATTTATCCATCCAATTTGGTATGAAGGTATGCGCTTACAAAAATTTCAACTTCAACAAAAGCAGTACTTACTTAAAGCACTGCTTCAAAACTTTTAAACAGAGTTGAATGCGGTTTACATAAACGTATTTAATTTAGACTAGCATTGCCCACGACTTTATTCGCGATTTAAAAAAAAATTATTGTTTAGTATCTACGCAGATGAAGCCGTGGACACAGCTAGTAAATAAAATGAAGAGTTTTCTACTGGTGGTAGAGCTTCAGTGATAGAGCTTGCGGGCGTAACCACTGCATTACCTAATTTCTTCTTCTGCTTCTTTATCGTTTATCGTGGTCCGGTCAGGTGGTAATGTACGGCCCTGTAATTGCCGGCACAGAGGCATAATACCTTATTCCTCAGGAGCGGTAACGCATCTACATTTTGACCTTGGTCTTTGTTTGTCTATAGGCTGCAGTCATCACTTAACATTAATATGAACTGCATGCTTATTTGCCACTTCCATTACATAAGAAAAACTGGTTGCCTGTAAAGTCGGTTTTACGGGCGAAGATTTTACGTGACAACGTCTTTTTCTCGGTAGAAAGGCACTCGCCGGTCCGGCAGGCCTCTCTCTCGTTCGGTGACTCATCGTTACGTTACCGGGCGTTACACTTTTTCATGAGTGACTCCGAGCCGCAACCTAATTTAAGACGTTGTCACGTCAAAAAACTTCTACGCAAACGAAGTCACGGACACTGCTAGTTGACTATCATTATCGTTGCTATCAGATATAGCAGTAATTGGCTTGTTGGTTTTGTATGAGTGTAGTTAAACGAGGAAACAGGAAGGAATATTTGTATTATAAATTGTTTGTTGATGTAATGGAAGCAATTGTACAAATATTTTGTTTGTGGATTTAGTCAAATATAATGCTACATTTTTATTTCATTTTAATGCAAAGCTCATTTTTAATGTTTATAGATAAGATTAAACTACATATTGTTTATTTACATAGGTTAAGTATTAAGCGCCGAACGGTTTTCGATACCTACGAGCCTTTACGTCAATTCTAAAATCTATACATCTATACAAATAAATAAAATTGGAATGTCTGTTTGTAATATTAGAATAACTACTTTTTACTAAATGCAGGGTGGTTTCAGAACTGGAAGAGGATGTATGGATCAAGTTTTCTCCCTCCGCAACATCGTAGAGAAGCATCTGGCTGTGAGCCAGAAGGTTTTCTGCGGTTTTGTGGATTTGGAGAAAGCGTTTGATAGGGTATTACGAAATGAGCTGTGGGACATTTTGCCAGAGTATGGTATTGATGGCAGTCTGCTCCGTGCAATACAGTCCACGTATGTAGGCTGTCAAGCATGTGTGCGGGTAGATGGTAACATGTCACCCTGGTTTGATGTTAACATCGGTGTCAGACAGGGTTGCGTGCTTTCGTCTAGGCTGTTTATCATACACAACACAACAAATGCCTCCAGAGGGTGAAGTTGATGGATGTGGGAGTGCGTATGGGTGACTTAGTGGTGAACTGTCTGCTTTACGCAGATGATGCGGTAATTGTTAGCTCTACACCATCTGGGCTACACCATCAGCACTAGCAACAGTCATGAAAGAGGATTGTATGGAGAAAGGCTTACAATTGAATGTGGATAAAACTGAAGTATTAGTATTTGAAAGAGATGAGCAGAGAACAAATGCAAGGGTAGTAGTAGATGTTGCAGTGTTAGAACAGGTGGATGAAATTGTATGTATTGGATGTGCTTTTAGCAAGGATGGTAGGTACACCACTGACATAGAAAGAAGAGTGCTTGCTAGAAATTGCGTGAATGGAGCGTTGGGTAAGCTGCTAGAATCTAAACACCTCAGCCAGTGGGCGCGACTAGCCGTACATAATGCTGTACTTACTCCAACGCTTTTATATGGAAGCAAGAGCTGGGTATGCAGGGAAGAGCATGAAAGTAAGTTGAACGCGGTCGAGATGAGATCATTGCGCATGATCTGCGGTGTATCACTCACCGATCGCGTTCGTAATGAAGATGTAAGAAAGAGGCTTTGTGTAAATGATAGCATCGGTGTGAAAATGAAAAAAAGGCATGTTCCGATGGTTCGGGCATATAGAAAGAATGTCAAATGAGCGAATAACTAAACAGATATACAATGCGAATGTGGATGGTTGCAGAGGCCCAAGAAGACCAGGACTGACCTACCATGACCAAATAGGTCGAGTTCTGTCTGATGGTGGGGTCAAAGGTCTTAGGAATCGGCGTACATGTATGAAGAGAATGATGAAAGTAGACGAGGCACGAGAGGTTTGTCAGAACCGGGATATCTGGCGCTCTACACTCTCTGCCTACACCGTTAGGGACCTGGCGTGATGATACATACAATATTAAATGCAAATGAATATATTTATATATATACCAAAACAACATTTTTTATAATTTTTATCTGTCTGTTTGTCTGTTTGGCGGGGCTAATCTTGGGAAGGGTTGGACCGATTTTGATGGGACTTTCACTGGTAGATAGCGGATGTAATAAGGAGTGAATGAGACAAGTCGTGGGCGCAGCCAGTATAAAAGTGGCCTTAGTTACTCCTTATTATATAAGCTATCTGCCAGTGAAAGTCCCTTCGAAATCGGTCTAGCCATTCCCAAGATTAGCCCGAACAAACAGACAGGCAGACAAAAATTAAAAAAAAATGTTTTGGTATATGTGCCGTGTATACACACATAATGCATTTAGTAAAAAGTGGTTATTTTTATATTACAAACAGACACTCTAACTTTATTTATTTGTATAGATAAAATTATGCCTTTCATTAAACAAAAGTCTGGTAATACTACTTTAAATCTGAATGAGAAACACGAATGTAATAGTTTATTAGTCGAATGTAATCCCACAAACCGAATCGCACCGTAAATCCCGGATTAGTTGGAAAGATTTCAAAATCCCGAACTAGTTTTTAGAACACCGATAATCGGATTCGGTTGGGGAGGAACCACAAATTCCTTGAAATCTGGAAATTGCTTCTGATTATATTCACTTCCCGTTGGTTTTCAATTCTGATAAGGAAACACGATGTTATCATACTGAAATTATAGAGATTTATTTCAAACTCCAGTGACGGAGCTCGTGGGCGTATGTACCACCGCATTACCTAATTTACTTGCCTCTAAATTATATTATTCAGCATTATCGTGTTGCGGTCAGGTGGTGATGTACGTCCCTGTAATTTCCGGCACAGAGACATAATACCTTAGGCCTTAGAAGTGGTAACGTATCTGCATTTTGACCTTGGTCTTCGTGGGAGTGTCTATAGGCTGCAGTCATCACTTAATATCAATGTAAACTCCACGCTTTTTTACTTCTTCCATTACATAATTTTCCATTAAATAATCATCATGTCCCGCTTGACATTTTGGGAATTTGACATTCTGGACTGAAACGAAAAAAATCTCATTGTAAAATTATTTGTCTTGTTTGTATGAGATTAAGGAAATTAAATCTTTAAACCTACAACATATTACGTAGATTAAAGTATACTTTTTTTTTACGTAATGGAAGTGGTAAACAAGCGTGCAGTTCACATTGATGTTAAGTGATGACTGCAGCCTATAGACACCCACACAAAGACAAAGGTCAAAATTCGGATGCGTTACCACTCCTGAGGCCTAAGGTGTTATGCCTCTGTGCCGGAAATTACAGGGCCGTACATTACCACCTGACCGGAACACGATAGTGCTGATCACTACCATTTAGCAGCAAGTATATTAGGTAATGCGGTGGTGCCTACGCCCGCGAGCTCCGTCACTGAAGCTCTACCACCAGTATATACTTGTTATTACATCTATTTAGTGGTTATTTTCGTTACAATATCCCATTAAAAATATATATAAAACCGGAACTTCGCGACTGTAATCCCCAAAGCGGTTGGCACGATTTGCCTTTCACGTATCGGCCCATGTTACAGGTAGCGAGCCTGTTGACATCATCGGGCATATCACCAAACTCCGAAGGGAAATTTTCAGAAAATGGATCCCAATAGAACCAGAGATAAAGGCTTTTACACTGTTATCTTTGATAGCCTCCGGACATATCAAACCCAAGACTCCAGCGTAGTAATAGTGGCCTGCTACCACTAGGCTACTCAGGCAGTTAAAACATATCATCGTAATTAATTATTATAGTCGCATCCGCAATCAATTCAAATTTTACGCTATGTCATTGTGGATTGATGCGAACTTTATTCGTAAACGATTATATAAAAAAGGACCGGCCAAGTGCGAGTCAGATACGCTTTCATAGAGTTTCGCAGAATTGAGAAATCTCTGTTTCAACATCACCTTAGTTTTTTTAAACTAAGGTGATGTTGAACCAACGCTATCAACACCATTAACGCTACCAACGCCACAAACGCCAACAACGCGACCAACGCCATTAACGTCACCAACGCCACAAAAGGCACCAGCGCCATTACCACCACTCCCGTGATAACTGTCATATGGTCCCCAAAATGTAAGAGGATGTAATTTTGGTCATGTGTTCGTCTTACGCATTTTCGATCAGGGTCATGTTACGCGAATGTAACATTTGTTACCTATCACAGAAAGTGCAAGGAACTGCTGCAGAAGTTTCACTTCCAATAAGGCTCTGACACACAGACAGACACACTTTTTTATGTAATGGAAGTGGAAAACAAGCATACAGTTCACATTAATGTAAAGTGATGACTGCTGCCTTTAGACACCCACACAAAGACCAAAGTCAAAATGCAGATGCGTTACTACTCCTGAGGCCTAAGGTCTTATGCCTCTGTGCCGGAAATTATACGGCCGTACATTACCACCTGACCGGAACACGATAGTGCTGAACACTTTAGCGGCAAGTATATTAGGAAATGCGGTGGTGCCTACGCCCGCGAGCTCCGTCACTGGAGCTCTACCACCAATTTCAGTGAAACATGGAACCCTAAAAATAAAACAAAAATGTGTGAAAGTAATTCATCACTTTTATCAGCCATATATTTTGAAAAAATGTGACCTGTTAAACCTAACGCCTATAGATATCAGAGATGCGACATATAAATGCTAAAAAAGCTGGATAGAGGCCAAATACAAAGGTACAGTTACAGAAAAAATGCCACGAATTTTACGAAGGTAGATATTCGGGGCAATAAACAATGACGCGTAGCCTTTAAAGAGTATACAGGATATTCCAAAAATTCTGAAACCAAAATATAGTTGCTGTATCGTTTATAAAAGAGCGAAAATAAAAATGCAAATAAAATACTATATTGGTGGTAGAGTTCCAAGTGTAGGAGCTCAAGGGAGTAGGCACCACCGCATTACCTAACCTACCGCTAAATGGTAGAGCTTAGTACTATCGTATTCCGGTTAGATGGAAATGTATGGCCCCATAATAACCATCATAGAAACGTAACAATTTGGATCTCAGGGGTTGATGCATCTGCATTTTGACCTCTGGTTTTATGTAGATGTCTGTAGGCTACAGTCATCACTTAACATCCATGTCAACTTCAAGCTTGTTTGCCCCCTTGATTTCAAAAAAAGGTTAGCAAGCTTTACAAGTTTTCGTATAATATACTTGACTGAAGATTACTAATTACATAATTACTAAGAGATTACTTTAAAAAAAACGGAACCCCACATTGTCCGTTTTGCCGATTGGCCAGACACGAGACACAGACACGCGCTCTGCCGGTGTTTTTTATCGGTTAGTTTGGTAGATATCTATTTTAAGATTTCAAGGCCATAGACCACCGCGATACATAAGGTACTTCCTGCGTAGTTATTGTGTGTGTAGGCCTTATTATTGGCCTGCACAGAAGAATAACAGCTTAAGTCTTATCGGTGACAACGTATCTATAATGAAACCTGTAGTTTTTCGTTTTCTATAATAGACCAAAATACGCGAAAAAGGTATATGAAAAAAAACAGTTTTTTTAAAACGTGTAACATACATTTTTCTTAACATTCTGGCATAAGCCTCGTCAAATTCTGCGAAATTTTGATAAACGTACAATGTTTTGTAAGAATCCATCACCTTTTGTTGAGCAAACAAAAACGGAAATACACTCCGTAATTAAAGGAAAAGTTATAGTTTTAATGATTGATAAGCAAATAAGACATGCTACATTCATATTAAGGGGAGAAAGTTAGTCGTCTTTTTTCAACATACAACTTTAAAGAATTCTCCAATTATTCCTTTTCTGTTACAAGCTTTAAATAGCGAGTAGAATCTGCAGAAATAGCGCAATTCTGCTAAATTTCATCACCCTGCGTATCTGCGTCAAGATAAAGTTCAATGTTAAATTGGTTTCCAATGTTGATGAAATAAATTCTGAATGTAATAAAATGCTTCATTGTTTTAAAATTATTTAATTCAATTAACATTTAAATTTCATAATCTAATAACCTTTCATTGGTAGTCGAAAAAATCTTATATGTTAATTATCTTACATGATTAGTCAAATCATTATCAAAGAAATTGCAACCAAGTCATGACAGTTAAATATTCTACATACCTATAAATACAATTATGCATTTTTTAACAGTAAACCGTTATCACTCAGGTAATTAGACCCAGTGATGCTTTTTGCTTTATCACTAGCTAAGAAAACCACTAGATCCCCAATCTCTTGTGGTTCTGCCACTCTATTTAACGCTGTAGCTTTTTGTAAGTTCTCCCATGATAAGGAGCTACCTTCTAATATATTGGAATAAACAGGACCAGGAGACACCGCATTCACCCTTACACCATGCGGTGCCAGCTCCAAAGCTACTCCTCTTGTGAAGTGATTAAGTGCCGCCTTCGATGTAGTATAACTCAACACACCACTACTAGGTCCTCTTAGGAATGATCCGACACTAGATATGTTGATGATATTCCCCTTTGTTTTGATTAAATGCGGCGCCGCTAAGCTGGTTAAATTGACGATGGCTCGGAGATTCACTTTCATGATTTCGTCGTACGCTGGCAATATGTTGCCATCAAGGATGGTGCCGTGTCTGCTTATTCCAGCGTTGTTCACTAGGACGTCGATTCGATTATATTTGTCGATGGTTTTTTGGATGATGGAGGCGGCGTCAGCATCGTCGCCGACATCGGCGAGTATGAGAAATGGTTCGGGTCCGGCGGCGGCGCAGCGTTTGGCAACATTTTGAAGCTTGGTTTCATTCCGTGCAACCATTACGACATTTGCTCCCTCTTTTGCAAACTGCTCCGCAATCCCAGCGCCGATGCCAGAGCTCGCGCCGGTCACTACTACCACTTTGCCTTTTAAACTCATCGTGCGATCTGTTGCGCGGTCGAATGATGACTGACGGAAGTGGTATAGATGTCTCGATAAAAATTGTTAACATGTGCGCGTGAGGCAAACGATGCCGAGGACGGCGACGCGGGAGTTGCTACGTAAGCGGCTACGTGCGTGCTTCTCGCTAGGGATGGGTATTAAAAGTTTAATTTCGACACTGGTTACTTATTGGTGATTGATACCTATTGCGATTCAAATGTTATAAATTAAGGGTTATCTCTCATTCTAACCAATGTTAGAATGCGGCACTTAGTAAAATTTAATGTCATGCCTGAAATCCCGTTCAGGGGGAGGCAGAGGTAAATGTATGTATTCAAGCAGACGTGCAATCAGCCACGATTCACCATTTCGTCAAATGTAACAGGTGGCCTATTGACATCTTCAGACACATTACTAAACACCGCGACTCGGGCAACTTCCAGAAAATGGGATAAGATTTCTGACCCGGGGTTGGAATCCACGAGGATGGATCCCAGTGTATCAGTTTTCATTGTTTTTTTTACAAATTGTTGTGCAAAAAATAAATAAATAAATATTTAACTGCCTTGGTAGCTTAGTGGTAGCAGACCACCACTACTACGCTGAGGTCCTGGGTTCGATTCCCGGGTAGGGGTTATCAGAGATAATGGTGTAAAGTTCTTTATCTCTGGTTCTCCCGGGATATTTCCATTTTCTAGAAATTTCCCAGTACCTCGAAGTTTGGTAATGTGCCCGGAGATATCAACAGGCTCGCCACCTGTCACATGGGCCAAAAACGTAACCGGCGAATCATGGGTGTTTGCATGTACGCTTGAATGCATGAATTTACCTCTGCCCACCCTTCGGAGATTACAGGCGTGAATTAACGATTTAATTTAATTATTCTAGCAGGTGCTGCCCTCACAACGGCGAACGTACTATTTTTTATGGATGAGGCAATTCAAACGTACATATACGACTACAATATTTTATCCTATAAACATGCAAAATATTAGTATGACAAATAGCGAACAACTCTAACCTTTATCATATAACATATTTTTTATTACATTCAATCATTGCGCATATTTTTGAAAACCCGGTTAGTCCAGCGGTGTGCAACCATCGTTTGATTCGAAGGGTCGCGGGTTCGATCCCCGCACCGGGACAAATATTTGTATGGCCTACAGATATTTGTTTCGGGTCTGGGTGTTTTTGTATGTGTTGTATGTGTACAACGGCACCCACGACATAGGTTTATACCTACTGTGGGGCTGTGAGTGTAAGCGTTTTTTATTTATTTATTTTATTATTTATCAATTAACTAATGATATTAATATAATGTAAGATGCTCGTGTACAAAAATACATTAATGTTTATCACCTATCATACAATGATAATAATATACAGAAAAATACCAATTCATGATGAATCAGTACAGCTTGAAGCAAAATAAGTTTAGTATAGATCAGCATGAGATATGCTTTATTTATTCAAGAGACCCATCAAAAGTTTTAGATCATTCTCGTAAATATTGTTAAGATGTTTCATGAAATAAGTAGATTACAGCGGTAAAAACGAGTAGATTATATAAAGTACATGAAGTACATTAAAATAAAACATGGTTTTTGTAACAAAGGTGTCAAACAAGCATGCAGTTTACATGGATGTTAAGTGATCACTACAGCCTACAGTCATTTACACAAAGATAAAGGTCAAAATGCAGATGCGTTGCTAACCTTGAGAGGGTTATAACGATGCCAAACAATATAACGCCTCTTCAAATTCTGCTATATTTTATTAAACATATACCGTTAAGCTCAGTTTAGCAGATTCCTTATATTCATCAAATTGTAGTTTCAATAATTTGATAAGCAAAACAGGGAGATAAATGGGATTCATAATTATGCTCCTTAAGGGTAAAAAGAAATAGCTTACATAAACGCATTCTGTAGTCTTTCCAATTCTGCTAAAGCAGCAGAATCCTAATAAATGTGGTAAACTTGCGGGTAAGTCGCTGTTCAAGATGAAGTTCAAGGTTAAACTGGTTTGTAATGATGGTAAACTAAATCCTGAATGTAAAAAACATCTGGTTGCTTTTAACAGGTTTTATTTATTGAAATTTTTGATTTCATAACTAATCTAATATTTTATTTGTAGTTTCGGTGTAATCTTAAATATTACATTATTAATCAAATCATTATCATAGAAATTGGTGATGACATCATGACATAGTTAAAATATTGTACTAACACGTGACAATTATTAATGTTTTAATAAAGAACCGTTATCACTAACGTAATTTGATCCCGTGATTCCTTTTGCTTTATCACTAGCCAAGAAAACCACTAAATCCGCAATTTCTTGTGGCTCTGCAACTCTATTTAACGCTGTAGTTTTTTGTAAGTGTTCCCATGTTATGGGACCAGCACCTTCCAATATATCGGAATAAACCGGACCAGGAGACACCGCGTTTGCCCTCACACCATGCGGTGCCAGCTCCAAAGCTACTCCTCTCGTGAAGTGATTAAGTGCCGCCTTCGATACAGCATAACTCAAAATACCACTACTCGGTCCTCTTAACATTGATGCAATACTAGATATATTGATGATGCTGCCTTTTGTTTTGATTAGATGCGGCGCCGCTAAGCTGGTTAAATGGACGATGGCTCGGAGATTTACCTTCATAATTTCGTCGTACGCTTGCAATATTTTTCCATCGAGGATGGTGGCGTATCTGCCTATTCCAGCATTGTTGATTAAGACGTCGAGTCGATTGTACTTATCGATAGTTTTTTTGATGATGGAGGCGGCGGCGGCGTCGTCGCTGACGTCGGCGAGTATGAGGAATGGTTCGGGTCCGGCGGCGGCGCAGCGTTTGGCGACATTTTGAAGCTTGGTCTCATTCCGTGCAACCATTACGACACTTGCTCCCTCTTTTGCGAACTGCTCCGCAATTCCTGCGCCGATGCCAGAGCTTGCGCCGGTCACTACTACCACTTTGCCTTTTAAACTCATCGTGCGTTCTGTTGCGCGGTCAATTGATTACTGGCGGAAGTAATGGATGTGTCGATAAAAATTATTTCGCATGTAAGCGTGAGACAGACTATAGCGAAGACGGCAGGCCAGAGGCCGGCGCGGAAGTTGCTACGTAACCAGCTGCGTGCGTGCTTTTTGCTAGGGGTGGGTATTAAATGTTAATTTGGATAGGTACTTGTTATTTATTGGTGCTTGATACCTATTGTCATTGATGGATTACCTCTCATTCTATCCAATGTTAGAATGATCCTCGGTAAAAGGAAAGGCACCTAGTAAAACTTAATTTTGCTACTTGTTGTTACATATATTTCTCTTCTTACTTGTTTTGTTACATTGATACAAATAAATGTTCTTTCTTCTTCTTCTTCTTTAATTTCATACTTGTGATCCCGTTCAAGCAGACAAGCAATCAGCCACGGTTCACCATTTTGTCACATGTAACAGATAGACTTTTAACATCTTCAGGCACAATACCAAACTCAGAGGCCCTGGGAAACTTCCAGAAAATGGTATAAGTTCAACGCCTCTCCGCCCCGGATATGGAATCCAGAATCAAATGCAACGTTGCATTTGACGACTCGATAAGTCCAGCGGTGTGAGATGACCGTTTCATTTGAAGGGTTGCGTGTTTGCGTGTTTGCGTGGGTTGCGTGTTGTATGGCCTACTGATATTTATTTCGGGTCTGGGTGTTTGTGTATATGTTGTACGTGGACAACGGCACCCACGACACAGGTGTAAGCTAGTGTGGGGCTTTTGAGCGTAAGTGTTTTTTTTTCATTGTTTTTTTACAAATCAATATTTTTGTGCAATAAATAATTCTAGCAGACGCTGCCCTAGGTCATATATATTCTTATCATGACCGTTATCTCATCAGCGATTTGGGTGTACCTACCAAGTCCCTCGTTATCGGGCGAGCAGTTCTTATCAACTCAAATAATGTGATAAGACCCGTCTCTAGTCCATTACTTCAATCGCGTAATAGCTTTAACCTTGGCATTGGCGCGTCTGTACCCAAAGGGTAAAAACTGGTTAAGTCCATATCAGGCAACGTACGATATAGGGATCCGTATATCAGTATATTCTATAAGCTGATGAGCTGTAATAATTTTAAATAGCTAGGGCTAGGCGTCCGGATAAAGAAGAACATATATAGGCCTTTTGATTGCATGTCCGGTCTAAATATACGGTGTCCGGCTTTTGTTAGGCTGTTTACCTACATTTTTTAAACGAGCGAGCGCCGAGCCCTTTTTCCACTTCTATCGTGGGTGTTTGGTTTATTTAGTTAAATGTCTCGATAACTTGATGATCTCTCCGGCTATTAAGTTAAGCGATCTCACAACCTTAGACTCTGCAAAGGATTAGCCTGCTACCACTTAGATTATTGAGGCAGTTTATACAACAAATATTATTCGCTTACATACCTCACGTACTCAAACTGAAGCATGTATAAACTATTCGAACAATACCCTAGAAATGTGTGATCCATTAATTCGCACAATGCCATAATTGTTGTTCCCAATTCCATTCGATAGATTATCATACTAACAGGCAATGTTGCACAGTTTGAGGCAATGTTTCACAGTTAGGAGCAATGTTTCAAGTTTGTCAACTGAAATCTTGAACACAGTTGAATTGAGCGTTAACTTATTCAAAGTTTGATTCTGTTAAGTAATTTGAAACACGTGAATAACTGTGGCTGTTATTTCCATGCCAGATTGTCTATGGCAAGTAACACTAAATTAAAATTTTTATGACTTCACCACCGCTTGTATCGTATTAACAACGAACACGGTGCCGTGTATGCCATTCAATGATGTTCGCATGTATGCTTGTATGCATGCATTTACCTCTGTCAAACCCTTCGGCTATTACAGGCGTGAAGTTACGTATACGTACCGTACGTATACCGGTTTGATTTTGAATCCAGTGTTACACATGATTTGAAATATTGGTAAACTTTACAATTAGAGTTCAAAAGCAAAATTACACTATTTGATTTTTTTTCTTTGATTAAATCATTCTACATAAAATACTATGTGTGATTTAATCTTTACTACTGTAATATACTGATTTTATGGAATATCTTATCAACGCTTATGACAAAGTTCTAAAATTTTTGATGTGCCTCTTTTGTAAACAAAAACATCTTACTAGGTACGCACATAATACGAGTAACTGTAAGGTAACATACATAACTAGGTATAATGATAAACAGCAAAAGTGAAGTTCAAGGTTAAACCAGTTTGAAATGTTGATGAACTTAATTCTGAATGTAAAATAATACTAGCCACGTGTTTCAAAAGGTTTTAATTAAAATAAGTATTTATTTTAATGGGAATTACGGTGTAGTCTTCTATGTATTATGAATGATCAAGTCACTTACATAGAAAAAACAGGAAAAAACATGACGTAATTAAAAACATCCTACTTACACGTAATATTATGAACGTTTTAATAGCATGCCGTTATCACTCACGAAATTTGACCCAGTGATACTTTTAGCTTTATCACTAGCCAAAAAAGCCACCAGGTCCGCAATTTCTTGTGGTTCAGCCACTCTATTTAACGCTGTAAGTTTTTCAAAGTCCGTCCATTTTATAGGGCTCGATGCATTTTCTAATATGTCCGAATAAACAGGGCCAGGACACACTACGTTTACTCTTACACCATGCGGAGCCAGCTCCAAAGCTACCCCTCTCGTGAAGTGATTAAGTGCTGCTTTAGTTGTAGTATAACTCAATAAGCCACCACCTGGTCCTCTTAGCAGTGATCCAGCACTGGATATATTGATGATGTTGCCTTTTGTTTTGATTAGATGCGGCGCCGCTAAGCTGGTTAAATGGATGACGGCTCGGAGATTTACTTTCACAGTTTCATCATACACTTGGAGTAGGTTTCCACCGAGGATGGTGCCGAATCTGCCTATTCCAGCGTTGTTGACTAAGACGTCGATTCGATTGTATTTGTCGATAGTTTTTTGGATTATGGAGGCGGCGGCCGCGTCGTCGGCGACATCGGCTAGTATGAGGAATGGTTCGGGTCCGGCGGCGGTGCAGCGTTTGGCGACATTTTGAAGCTTGGTTTCATTCCGTGCAACCATTACGACATTTGCTCCCTCTTTTGCGAAATGCTCTGCGATACCAGCGCCGATGCCAGAGCTCGCGCCGGTCACTACTACCACTTTGTCTTTAAAACTCATCGTGCGTTCTGTTGCGCGGTCGATTGATGACTAAAGGACACGACGCGTAGATAAAAATAGTTTTTTCATTCAACTATATACGCGCGTACGGGCGAGCACGGGGTCAGTGGCGCGGGAGTTGCTACGTAAACGAATGCGTGCTCGCCTCTGGCCTATAGGCGAGTTATAATAAAAACATTGTTGACTCTGTTACTCTTACAAAAAAATAGTAGAGCTTAGTACCTTTTGCGAATGGCGTGTTAAGAGCTACAGTTTATATCTGGTTCTAACCGTTCTATGATATTTTGTTGAAAAGAGAGGCGCCTAGTATTTACTAGGTACCTACCTGCTTATTAGGTGTACAAACTTATAAATCGATGACAGGTAAATTCCGGTTACTTTTTTCTTGTATGAGTCGGTTTAGTAATGTAGCTGAGGCACGGGAGGTGTGTGACAACCGGGTTATCTGGCGCTTTACACTCTCTGCCTACCCCGCTGGTACCTGGCGTGAAGATACATACCTGTTTTATTGTTGGTTTGTTCTTGGTTGAGCCTTTTTTCCAAGATCATAGATACCTAATTACTCCTTTTATTTATACAAAGGCAGATTTTATGCACAGGAAGGAACAATTGTATCTACTCCTGCTCACATGAAACTGCGGTAATTGTCCTAGCTTCTAAATTAATAAAATGATCAAAAGGGAATCAATAGATGTATTAAAATGTTCCAATTTGGCATCTTGTGAAATAAAAGAATCATTTCTCTTTTTGGAAATATTCATGACTTACTGGAAAAAGAAACCTAGTAACCACTAGTCCACGATTGGAAAATACTTCAACCATCAGAATGTTTTACAAATTCTAAAAATTACATTTTACAGTCGTTTTATTTTGGACTTATGGTAAGGTAAGTATAGGTGAGTCAAGGAGACATTGTTCTTGATAAGACGAATATACTTATAATTCGCTGCGTAACTATTCATAGATAAATCAATTCAAATAATGTGGTTAGGAACACAGTTTGAGTCGATAAGAATTGTCCGCTGTTGTGTACTATTATATTTACATTGCGTAATAAGATTGATCTTGGCCGTAGCGAGGCGTATATTTTTATTCTTTGGACTAGGTTAACAAATAGTTCAATAGATCAAGAAAAAAACAATATTTAAGAATCTTCCCCTTCACGTAAAATGGAATTGCAAATTTTTATTCACCCGTATCCAATATCGCGTAAGGAATTGTTGGATAGATACAAAAAGTCCAGAGGGTCTCGTGCGCACGCACTAGACACTCTAGACTTATATAGACTGATATAATAACAGCCACAGTTATTCACGTGTTTCAAGTTACATAACAGAATCAAACTTTGAATAAGTTAACGCTCAATTCAACTGTGTTCAAGATTTCAGTTGACAAACTTGAAACATTGCCCCTAACTGTGAAACATTGCCTCAAACTGTGCAACATTGCCTGTTAGTATGATAATCTATCGAATGGTATTGGGAACAAAAATTATGGCATTGTGCGAATTAATGGATCTACGACACGTTTCTAGGGTATTGTTGGAATAGTTTATACATGTTTCAGTTTGAGTAGGGGTTACGTGAGGTAAGTAGGGGAACAGTAGTCAATGTGGTAGCAGGCTATTACTTTGCTGAGCTTAGGGTTAACTTATTAACCGGACAGATCATCAAGTTATCCGAACATTTGCGTACACTCACTATAGAAGTGTACACAGTAAAATGTAAACAGCCTAACAAAAGCCGGACACCTTTTATATTGACCATTCAACTTTGCGAGTTATTTTCGATCAACTTATAAAATGTACTTGAAAAAACGGAACATTGCGCGTTTCGCGACACACACTTGGGCATTTGCCATAACAAGGCGTTGTTTTCATTTAGCTATAGAACCCTTAAAAATCCGATAACTGTTGCCCAACTTATGGCCTTATTATACGGTACTGTATTCAGGGTCTGATAGCAAGGGTCAGGGTAGGGTAATAACATTTAGGGAGTTCGGGTCCCTAATAAGGCCGACCGGAGCGGCTCGGTCAGCCTAACGCCCTAACTATACACATTACAAATATGGACAGTATGGAAACTACGTACAAAACGATACACTCACAGTAACAGGCGCATCGACGCTCGAGTAGCGAGTGACTCGAAGTTGCAGCACCGCGAGAACCGCTTAGGGGCCTCTTTGATGCCCATGTTTGTGTGATTATGCCGTTTCAACGTTTTGTACGTAGTTTCCATACTGTTAATATTTGACTGAGTTAGGGCCTTGTCGACCGGATAGTATAATAAGCGGCAACCCGGTGCGAGGCCACGCCCACCCTTTCTGCCGGACCCTGAATACCGTGTCGTGTAATAAGGCCATTAGCTACAAAAGCCATCTACTTGTGAGGGATATATAACCAATACTAAAATGTATTTTTATATGAAATAACTAGGTATTATTTGTGATAATCAACTCATTACTTAAATGTTCTAAAATTAATTGTATTATGTAGATATTGTGGCACATATCCAATTCTGAACCAACTTGTTAATCCTCTTACATGTTCAATTATTCAAACTATCTAATTCCCTAGAAACGTGTCTAATGATTCATTAATTTATGCAGAATTGTTCCCAATTGGGCACAAATGCGATAGATTATCACGGTTATGTGCAATATTTTAGGTATGTCATTCGAAATCTTGAGTTTTTAATGTTATGGACGTGGCAAACAAGCATGCAGTTCACATTGATATTAAATGATGACTGCAGCCTATAGAGACGCACACAAAGACCAAGGTCAAAATGCAGATGCATTACCACTCCTGAGGCTTAAGGCGTTATGCCTCTGCGCCGAAAATTACAGGGCCGTACATTACCATCCTGACCTGACATTATGCATCCTTTTTAAAAATAGAACGGATCTCATTAGACAGCTGGATTTTGTAATTAAGTAAGATAAATAAAAACAGATACGACCACAATAAGGAGCAATTAACAAAACAAAGGTACATTTTCCTTAGAATTATGTTTAACTATTTAAGGAAGGATACTTCGTAAATATTTGTGTTTTCATTATCTAAGTAGACAGGTCACATTCTAGGCAAAGATTTGTTCAGAGAAAAATAATAGATACAAAAGAAATAACAGACGAATGACTAAACAGATATACAATGCGAATGTGGATGGTTGCAGAGAGGATCTATAAGCAATTAACAAAACAAAAGTCCGATTTTATTAGAATTATCCCAAACTATTTAAGAATGGATACTTTGTAAATATTTGTGTTTTCATTACCTAAGTAGACAGATCTCATTCTAGGAAAAGATTTGATCAGAGAAAAACAATAGGTACGAAGTGAAATACAGACTAATAACTTAACAGACATACAATGAGAATGTTGATGGTTGCAGAGGATGCAGAGAGATGGACAGTCATATGAATTGAAAATAAACTGTTAGGTATTACATGTAACTCGTATATCCTCTCGTTGGGTTCTGTTGAAAACCAGCGTCAGGTACCTTTTAAATGAAGTTACCTGACATTTGCTGAACAGGACACCTTTTTGACGCAGCCGTGTGGTACATATTACAAATAGATTTGTACTTAATAATTTTAGAAACTGTGTTTTTTGTTTGAAACGGTTTATGTCCATTTTAAGTATGTGTCTTGTTGTTATGTGTTCTTTCCTTTCCTATTCTTTCTTTCCTGTATTTAAGTTCTGTCAAAAGTGTAAAAACTTTCATTTCTCTTCTCATGTAGTGTATTAAATCTTCTGCCTATTGAAAGATACTGAATGAATATGTCCACACTAGTAGTTTTATAACTCCACAAATTAAATGTGTTCCAAGCGTACCCTTTCTCACTCACACCAATATTCTTCACAGATATCTTTTTCCTTAACCAGACGTTATATTTGCTAATCTATAAATCGTATAATCTGTAAGTGCCAGAAATATCCGTCATTATTCCATCCTCGTTCTGTGGCAATATTTCTTCAGATTCGATTCATTTCGGAATCCAATTACAACCTAGATTTCCCTCTGGACTGTGGCTTATTAAGTTTCATTTATTTCATTTTAATTCGAAATGCGGTTTCCAATTTTTCCGAGATTAACTTTATTTATATTTTGTTGCAAATTTTCAATTTTTGTTTTGAAACGACGTTAATTGCGTTCGTTTTGTATTTGATTGATTGCAATTTATTGCATTGAATATTAATAATTGATTTTCAATGACAGTTACTTTAATGAATATGCTCCAAAGAAGGGAGTGGCCCCATGTCCACGGCGCGGCACCGTGTTTAATTTGCTTTACTGTTCGGTTTTTACACCAAAACACTGGACAATTTGGCATTTTTATCGGTTTTTTCTCACTTAGTTTGCGCTCGGCGGGCGAATGCACAATGAATGGATGAATTGGGTGATGCATGACTCGTGAGCGGGAACGGCCACCTGACCGCCCGCGAGTCTAAACGAACGCTCAGCGGCCGGTGCGTATTAGCAATCTAACTCCTCATATATCTTTGGCTGCAAAATAGTTCAGTTTTTATCTTGATATGGACCGTGAAAGTCGTATTATTTTGCTTCTGATACTAAGACGACGAATGAAGAAAATACAGAATCACCGTACACAGCGCCGCGCCACCACACGGCAGCCAACACCGCACCGTAGACATGGAAGAGAATATGTAATAATACTACGTATAGAATGGACACTTTGAGGTCCCGCCCGATTTTTCCGCCTCGCCCAACCTCCTCCCCTCTTATGGGCGACCGTTGGTATTTTCTACGTTTTACGCACACAGGTGCACGTGTAGCACACGTCACTGATTGATGTCTGTGTAATAGAGACCAAATTAAGCGATTGTATGGAACTTTGGCGGAGTGTCCACGGTGTGGACCCATGTCCACACCGTAAACTAGTTTGTACTATGCGATTTGTTATTATTAAAGTACTTAATTATTTTATTTTTGTTTAGTTGAACTTGTTTTATCTACTTATATAATAAATATATAATAATATAATAGTATGTAATATTTATTTGTACTTAAATATAGGTTCTAGTAATCTAGTAAGCATTTATTATATCGACTTTTAGGACTGATACCCGTGTCCCACCGAGTAGTTTCCTGTTGAAAACCAGCGTCGGTCTCCGGTTAATGATGAACTGGGAACTATTTGGTGTACCCTTACTTATTTTAACAAGGTACTTTTTTTAATACGAGAATTTTTTTGTTAACCCTTTTTTTAAGTATATTTTTTTTGTTAAGTTCTTATATTTTAAATGTTTTTTATTTATTTTTTTATACAGTAGGGGAGCGAGGGGCTAGTTGTAACAGGGGTAAGTAGTAACAGTGATTTTTCACTAGGAATGTAAACTTTATCAACGTATTTTTTTGATTCAATATGGTCGTTATAACCCCCCGCATCACGTCATCAAATTCAGTGCAACAACAACAACACAACTTGACTACAACTTGCCCCCGTATTGTATTTTTTTTTAAATGTAGTAGTGTATATTGTTATATAATATATTGTCGTGTTATTTATAATGTAATTCGTATTATAATATACGTTAATGAATAAAAAAATAAAATTAAATTAATTAATTTATTCTTGTTACAACATGCCTCAGTAGCTGTTACAACTAACCCCAAGCACGGCGTAAATTGTAACACTTTCCATTTTTCACAAAAATCAAAGTTCTGAAAGATTTATTTATAAATTTGATATTTTTTCATTTAGACCTTATAGAAAAATGATTAGAGTATCGATCAAAATGTAGTCTTGGTCTTAGTGTGGTTGCCTATTGACTGCAGTCATGCATGCTTGCTTGTTTGCCACTTTAATTACATTAAAAAACGAATGAGACTGACATATTATACGCTCAGCGATCAAAACGTCTTCCAAAAATAAAGAAAAAAAAAATCTACGCGGACGAAGTCGTGTGCGCAGCTAGTCATGTCTAAGCATTTTTTTCGAGCACACAAAGTAAGTCCTCCAACAAAATGTGAACTAAGAAGTTGACTTAAAAGTTTACTAAGAATGCATTATACGGAAGAAAGTTGGTAGACGCTATTTAATTCAGCTCCTACAATAGACTTTGTAAACAAACGGGAAGCTTCGCTACTTGCCTTTATTTAGAGATACCCTTTAAGTTGGGTACCAGTTTTTTCTCATTGATCACTTTGGACTTGGAAAAAAAGCAATGAACAACAAAAGGACAAATAGAATTACGTTTATTTTCCATAGAGGAACACCGGAGGGGAGTAGCCATATGCAGGCTTTCCCCTCTGTCAAAGTACAAGCCCAAATGGGCCTATACCTGTCGTCTAGATGTTAAAATGTGTGCGTGAAATTGTTTCTGTATTTCGTTGAAGTAAGGTGTGAGTTTCGTAGTAATAGACGATTTTTGTAGTGTGCGTGTGTGTAGCACCGCATTTCCCCCCGCAATACTAACTGTTTTGTATTGACCGGTGGGCCGCGTTGTTCTATGTTTTCTACATCCCACTTCCTACTGATATTATAAATACGAAAGTTTGTGAGTATGGATGGATGGATGTTTGATACTCTTTCATTACAAAACTACTCTATGGATTTTAATGAATAATATATATCTCTATAGTAATATAGGTTTTACCTATATTACTAGAGTTTCATTCAATTTAAATTGGAATAAAATATAGGCTGCAATTTGTATTTTTTTTTTATGTAATGGAAGTGGCAAACAAGCATGCAGTTCACATTGATGTTAAGTGACTGCAGCCCATAGAAACTTACACAAAGACCAAGGTCAAAATGCGTTGACACTCCTGAGGCCTAAGGTGTTAAGCATCTGTGCAGGAAATTACAGGGCCGTACATTACCACTTGACCGGAACACGATAGTGCTGAACAGTACCATTTAGCGGCAAGTATATTAGGTAATTCCGTGGTGCCTACGCCCATGAGTTCCGTCACTGGAGCTCTACCACCAGTGAAAAAATAGTGCAAAAAGTGTAATTCTTAAAAGTAAAAAATTGTGTTAGTAAATATTATGTTTATAATAGGTTGGGGAAAAAGTCTTTTCGCATTATAGTATGTATGAACTTGTAATAGAATCTCTTTGGCTGTAGTATTTGTATCTGGTTTTGGCATCATTGAAAGTTAAAATTTTAAAGAACATAGTTCCAAATTCAAATTAGGCATTGTGTGATTTTCATTTGTGTTTCGTACTGTCAAGATGAGTGAATCTAATGAAGAAATTCGATACATTTTAAAATTTTACTACAAAAAAGGTAAAAATACAACGCAAGCCGCGAAAATAATTTGCGATATTTATGGACCTAGTGCAGTGTCTGTGAGAGTAGCACAAATTTGGTTTAAGCGTTTTCAATCCGGAAATTTTGATGTCAAAAATGCACCCCGCTCTGGTCGCCCTATTACGGATAAAATGGATGCGATTTTTGAAAAAGTGGAGCAAGATCGACATATCAGTAGTTACGACGTAGCTGAAAAACTGAGAATTGATCACAAAACAGTTTTTTGTGATCGCATTTGAAAAAAGCTGGGGTTTTTTTTTTAATGTAATAAAAGTGGCAAACAAGCGTGCAGTTCACATTGATGTTAAGTGATGACTGCAGCCTATAGACACCCACACAATGACCAGAGTTCAAAATGTAAATGCGCTGCCACTCCTGAGGCATGGGTACAAAAAAAAGCTCGATATTTGGGTACCTCACGAGCTCACTGAAAGAAACTTAATGAACCGTGTACTCATATGTGATTCTTTATTACGACGTAATGAAACCGAATCATTTTTGAAGAAGCTGATAACTGGTGATGAAAAGTGGATCACGTACGACAAGAACGTGCGAAAAAGGTCGTGGTCAAAGGCCGGTCAGGCTTCACAGACTGTGCCGAAACCCGGGTTAACTCGCAATAAGGTGATGTTGTGTGTGTGGTGCAAGGGCATTATTCATTATGAGCTATTTCCACCAGGCAGGACTATCGATTTTGAACTCTTCTGCAAACAACTGATCAGATTAAAGCAAGAAGTTGAGAGAAAGCGGCCGGCATTGATCAACAGAAGGGGTGTGGTGTTTCATCATGATAACGCTAGACCTCACACATCTAAAGCCACTCAGCAAAAATTAAGAGAGTTTGGCTGGGAGGTGTTAATGCATCCGCCGTATAGTCCTGACCTTGCACCTTCAGATTTCCACCTGTTTCGGTCTCTTCAGAATTCTTTATGCAATGTTAGGTTAACCTCACGAGAGGACTGACAAATCCACTTGTCGCGGTATTTTGATGAGAAGTCCCAAAATTTTTATAGCAATGGGATCATGTCCCTACCTACAAGATGGCAAAAGGTTATCGAACAAAATGGTACATACATACTTTAGTTAAATTTAAATAAACTACATTAAAATTTGTATTGAATTATCTTAAAAAATGCGAAGAAATTTTTTCCCCAACCTATTAGTGTAATATTCGTAACCAACGACGCTCTATGTGGATAAAACTTTTCGAACAAGGTTTTCCATAGAAAAAATATCTGTTGCTTCTATTTTATATGAAGCCTTCAATGGACGAATTTGGCGACCACTCGAACTTGACCGTTGAAAATGTTGGATGGTATTTGAATTAAAACTCATTTTTCTGACTACGCTTACTGTAAATAAAGTATGTCATAAACTAAAGAGTAATAAGATATGTAAATAACTGAGTAGATAGTAGTGTTTAATTTTTAAGTTAGCCTCCGGCAAGACCACAAGCAAGAAGATTATTGAAAAGTTAACAACGCGTGCATTATATCGAACAAAGAACTTTTGAAGACGCAAGTTCATGGAGCTCCTACAATAGACTTTGTAAACAAACGGGAAACTTCGCTACTTGCGTTTATTTACAGATTCCCTTTATGTTGGGTACTGGACTTTGTATATATTGATCACTTTTGAACACGAAAATGCTATTAGCTTCAATATGAAGCGCGTGGGTGCTATCTTATAATGAATCATGCTTAAGTTTTACCACTTGACTCGTGGTAGAGCTTCAGTGATAGAGCTTGAGGGCATAGGTACCAGCGCATTACCTAATATACTTGCCGCTAAATGGTAGTGTTCAGCACTATCGTGTTCCGTACAGGTGGTACGGCCCTGTAATTTCCGGCACAGAGGCATAACACTTTAGGCCTCAGGAGTGGCGACGCATCTGCATTTTTACCTCGGGTCATTGTGTCGGTGTCTATAGGCTGTAGGCATCACTTAACATCAATGTGAACTACATGCTTGTTTGCCACTTCCATTACATAAAAAAAAATATTATTACTGTACCTAGTATTTTCGGAACCAGAACGTCAAACATTTCAACACGTATGTTATACTGGAACGTCTGTCATTTCAGTCTCATAATATCACATAGTAATATGTTGTATAATAATATACCATCCTCCTCAGAGTAACCGCATATGAGAACATAATATTATAGCATTGTTCTCCGTAAGTACTACATTTGACTTGTTCGTATGGCGCAGCTTGTAAATCTTCGTTTGCAGCTTTTTATGAAGTCATAAGTTTGCATTTGTTTATTCAACAGAGAATTATAGAATTTGAAATTGAAATAGCGGTAGTTGGTGACAAATGCTTTGATATAAGCGAGGAAAGTTTTAATATATTTTAGTGTTTTATCGTAATATTTATTGGATCGTTTCGTTTGTCGTAAAGGCGCGTACAGACGACCTTTATCATATTTGTGGCAAGGTAATGCAATGCATATCGAAATGCGCATGGCCCCGCGGCTGGTGTAGATCATAAACGATCTACTCGGTTAAGCACTACGGGCACGGTCGGGTAGTGTGATGGATGACCGCTAGTGGCAAATTAAATGCGCGTTTCCGTGCTTCGGAAACGCGCATTTAAGCCGTCGGTCCCGGTTGCGATAGACAGATAGCAGTCGTTAAACCTTGTCGGAGGCCTTGTGGGGGGTTTGAAAACATCCGACAGCGGGTTGGCCACTAATCCACCCACCTCCACCAATCCGCATCGGAGTACCGTGGTGGAGTAAGCTCCAGACCTCCCCTCAAAAAAGGGAGAGACTCGTGTCCAGCAGTGGGACGTATAATAGGTTGCCATTATTATTTAATGTATATCGAGGAGTCCATCGCTTGGCGTGCGCCGTGGATTCCACAACAAAATACTCTTACATTCATAATACCACACTAACAGAACCCTTAAAAAAAACCCTCAGTAGCCTAATGGTAGAAGGCTACTGCTGGAGTCCTGGGTTCGATTCCTGGCTCGGGGGTTCGATTCTTGGCAATTTATTTAATCTTTTATGCACAAACAATATACATAAGGCGGACTTAACGCCACTAGGCATTTTCTACCAGTCAACCTTTGGGTAGTTAAGTAAACAACGAAAGTAGGTGCAGCATTGGTACAAATATTTGAAAATAATGGCCCTGTAATTTCAGGCACAGAGGCCATAACACCTTAGGCCTCAGGAGTGGCAGCGCATCTGCATTTTGACCTCTGGTCATTGTGTGGGTGTCTATAGGCTGCAGTCATCACTTAACATCAATGTGAACTGCATGCTTGTTTGCCACTTTTATTACATTAAAAAAAAAAAAAAAAAAATGGTAAAAAAAAACAAATACATTCTTAAAAACAAAATAATGAATGCACATAAACCTACATATGTACATATCTGGTAGATAATGCCTTAGTTGCGTCAAGTCCGCCTTATGTACAGTTCCTTCTTTTGTGCATTAAAGTTACATAAATAAATATCTAAACATTATAAATATATAAGCTTAAGGCTAAAAAGATTATATTAAGAATATCTCAATTAATGTCAGACTTGCGATGTCAGCTTCTAATTTATCAAATTAAAAAAACGTTCCCGAATTTTCCGCTTAAATGAGTACTTACAGGTTGATTTCCTGATAGTCACAGGAAGCGAATTCCAAGGTTTTATTGCCGAAACAATGTAGGACTCAGAAAAAAAGCAAGTATTATGACGAGGGATATGTAGGGTAAGATTTTCCAAAGAACGTAGGTTGAGATTATGTGAGTTGCCCAGAATTTGAATATGACAGTTAAGATAATTAGGAGAACATGGATCATTAAGAACATTGAAAAATGCAGAAAGTATCCTGACGGATCTTCTCTGACGGATGGGAAGCCATCTTAGCTTAGAGCGATAGAAAGAAATGTGATCGAATTTGCGCACACCAAAAATGAAACGGATGCAATTCTTGAGAAGGCGATCCAATTTGTTCAGATGTACCTGAGATATGTCGGGATAGCAAACGCCTGCATAGTCAATAACGGGCAGAACAAGGGCTTGAATCAGGAGCTTTTTTTGTTGAGGATGGCAAAAAGTTTTTAAACCTATATAAAGACCGCAGCGAAGACGTGACAATTTTGTTAACATTGCTAATTTGGTTAACCCAACTCATAGTAGAATCCAGGTAAAGCCCTAAATCTTTAACAAATGTCGAGAAGGGAATACATGATTCATTGTAAAAAACCGACGGTAGTGCGCAAGTGTCAATTTTATTAATGTAGTATCTACTGCCCAAGATTATAGCTTGACACTTTGAGGTGTTAACCGTTATTCCAAATTCCTGGCACCATTGAGATTGATTTTTGAAACAGAAAGCGCTAAATTATTTAAGTCCGATTGGGCATAAAGTTGCAAATCATCTGCATACAGATAGTAAGAACAGTTGAGTCTAATGGTAAGTGAATTTATAAATAAAGAAAATAACAAGGGAGAGAGTATAGCGCCCTGTGGTACACCAGTGCATAAATCACACCAATCGGAAAGTTCCCGATCAACGCGAACAGCTTGCTGGCGACCACGAAGATAAGATGAAAGCCAATCCTGAACTATTGATGAGGCCCCAATTTGCCGAAGGATGGCAACTATAACGTCATGGTCAACGGTGTTAAGGGCATTGGAAAAATCAATAAGTGTTAATACCGTCAACTGAGAGTTTTCCATTCCAGTTCTCATGTCTTCAGTGACTTTAAGTAAAGCTATAGTAGTGCTTTGGCTTGGTCGAAACCAGACTGGTACTGTGACACTAGGTTGTGAGCAAAAATATGTTGCGCAAGCTGTTTGTGCACAACGGCTTCAAGAACCTTTGATAGAAATGGTAAAATGGATATAGGATGAAAGTAGTTAACTAAACAGGGGCTAGAAATTTTAGGTAATGGAGTGACATAGGCTTTACGCCATATTAAAGGAAAAGACTCTGTTTGTAGAGAATGATTGATAATATGGGTGAGAAAAGGGAGTATACAATCTAAAACAGAAATATCATCGTTCTACTTATGTCATCACAGCCTTTGATTTAATAGGAGCCATTATCTTTCTGACCTCATCTATAGTAACAGGAGAAAAAGAGGAAGAATACGGTACCGGCAAGGAAGCAATTTTATGAAGTGTTTTCGATTTTATTTGCTGGTCAAGAACTGACGCAGTCGCAAAATGCTGATTGAGATGGTTTAGGGATATATATGAAGGCATATTGCCAAGTTGTGATTTAGATAAACCAAGAGATTTTAAGAACTTCCATAAATTCATTGTCATAAATAATATTTATATGTATTCTTTTATATTTAGAAATAATATTTATTGTGCATGTATTTATACAATAACATATTTATTTATCTATATTTATACTGTAGCATAACAGTGTATGTAACTACTTTATTTATTTTTGTTATAGTTATGCCCCTATATATTAATTTAATTGTATTTATATAAATTACCTAGAAGCATTACACATTTAATCTACTTAAATCGATTTTCCTCACTACCAATCATTGCACCCCTTCGACTGCTCTATTTGGCCCTAAGGTTGACTGGGAGAAAATACCACTCGGTATTAAGTCCGCCTTATGTACATCATTAATGTGCAAAACGCTTAAAGAAATAAATAAATAAATCAGCCGGAGAACAATCCAAAACATTTTGATAGAAATAGTGGCGTTTGGCAGCTCTTACCATCTGATTGCAGCGATTGCGAGTTTCTTTATATAAAATCCAGTTAACTTCGCTGCGGTCTTTACGAAATTTCCGGAAGGCCCTATCTCTAGGAGACATGGCCATACGTACCCCCCTAGTGATCCAGGGCGCAGGCGGCCGCTTAACACGAACAGCCCGCATTGGGGCATGAGCATCAAATAATTTTAACATATTTTCATAAAAACTGCAACTTTATCATCAATGGAAGTTTTTTGTTCTATCACGGACCAATCCAGGATGCGAGCATCTAAATTAAGCTTGTCATTATCTATTTTACTTAAGGATCTTACGAAAATTGTAGCAGGTTGAGCTTTAGGGCTTTTAATTTTATATGTCAGGTAGATAAGGTCGTGCCTGGAAAGACCGGGTGCGACAATCTGGCTGTGGTTACAAACTCGATCGACAGATGAAGTCAGCATCAGGTCAAGCCATGAGTCGTCAGAACCCAAATTATGATGTGTGGGATTAAGTGGTAACAAAGTAAGCCCTATCGACTCAAGGATTGATCCGAGCTTATTGGATCTGGAGTTTACCCTCAACATATCAGTGTTCCACGGCGGATTCAAACGTGGAAAAGTAATCAATACTGGGCGGGCAATAAAATACTCCAAGAACAGCTTTAGCCCCGCGAACAGAAATCTCAACGAACAAGTACTCAGCATCACTAATTCCACCAGCGGCTGATGAAGAAAGGATTTGATAGGCAATGTTGCTACGTAGATACATAGCAACACCCCCGGCTCTTTTGCCCGTTCGATCGTGGCGGATAAGGACAAAGTTAGGTAAACTGAAGACAGTGAAAGAAAACTCGGACTTGAGCCAACTTTCTGAAATCAAAATAGCATGTGTGAAGGATCACTAAAGATATCCAAAAGTTCACTGTGATGCTGCGGTATACTTTGTGCATTGACATGACACAGGTTAAGAAAATTGGGAAATCGGTTAAATTCCTGATTTAATTTGTAACTTAATGGAGCAGAATCATCTGCATCCAAAGAGGAAAAAGATACGGAAGAGCTACAAGCTGAGTAAAATGATTCATCATCCGATATTTATATATTACGACATTATTATTATACTATATTATATACAATTTAAAAAACTATTATATATATATATATCGGCAGGAGGGCTTTCTTCTTCAGAAGTAGGATATCTAGGTAGTTTTGTGGGCGTGTCTTTTCCATAAGCCGATTGATTTAATAGGTTTAATAGGTTGGGGAAAAAGTCTTTTCGCATTATAGTATGTATGAACTTGTAATAAAATCTCTTTGGCTGTAGTATTTGTATCTGGTTGGTTTTGGTATCATTGAAAGTTAAAATTTTAAAGAACATAATTCCAAATTCAAATTAGGCAAATGTGTGATTTTCGTTTGTTTTTCGTACTGTCAAGATGAGTGAATCTAATGAAGAAATTCGATACATTTTAAAATTTTACTACAAAAAAGGTAAAAATGCAACGCAAGCCGCGAAAAAAATTTGCGGTGTTTATGGACCTAGTGCAGTGTCTGTGAGAGTAGCACAAATTTGGTTTAAGCGTTTTCAATCCGGAAATTTTGATGTCAAATATGCACCTCGCTCTGGTCGCCCTATTACGGATAAAATGGATGCCATTTTTGAAAAAGTGGAGCACGATCAACATATAAGTAGTTACGACGTAGCTGACGAACTGAGAATTGATCACAAAACAGTTTTGGCGCATTTGAAAAAAGCTGGGTACAAAAAAAAGCTCGATATTTGGGTACCTCACGAGCTCACTGAAAGAAACCTAATGAACCGTGTACTCATTTGTGATTCTTTATTACGACGTTATGAAACCGAATCATTTTTGAAGAAGTTGATAACTGGTGATGAAAAGTGGATCACGTACGACAAGAACGTGCGAAAAAGGTCGTGGTCAAAGGCCGGTCAGGCTTCACAGACTGTGGCGAAACCCGGGTTAACTCGCAATAAGGTGATGTTGTGTGTGTGGTGGAATTGGAAGGGCATTATTCATTATGAGCTGTTACCACCAGGCAGGACTATCGATTCTGAACTCTACTGCGAACAACTGATGAGATTATAGCAAGAAGTTGAGAGAAAACGGCCGGAATTGATCAACAGAAGGGGTGTGGTGTTTCATCATGATAACGCTAGACCTCACACATCTGTAGACACTCAGCAAAAATTAGGAGAGTTTGGCTGGGACGTGTTAATGCATCCGCCGTATAGTCCTGACCTTGCACCTTCAGATTTCCACCTGTTTCGGTCTCTTCAGAATTCTTTATGCAATGTTAGGTTAACATCACGAGAGGACTGCCAAATCCACTTGTCGCGGTATTTTGATGAGAAGTCCCAAATTTTTTATAGCAATGGGATCATGTTGCAAGATGGCAAAAGGTGCAAGCATGCAAGCATTTCCCTCTGCCTACCCTTTTGGGGATTATAGGCGTGAAGTTTCATACGTAGAACCCTAAAAAACCTGATTACTATGTATGCTCATTATTCACGGTACATTTACCCCCCGTACGATTTGTTTGCGTCATTCAGACAGTTGAACTATTTGTTTTGCTCAGTGTATAACGGTTCCATGAAAAATACTCCATTCCCAAATTAGGTAATGCGATTTGAAAAAGTACAGAGATTTGTGTAGGTATGTGAGCTTGTAGGGTTACGTAGCCGAATAGCCAGCAAAAAATGGAAACCTTATAGATTAATCATATCTGACTGTCTGTTTATTTGTCCGTCCGTATGTCACAGTAATTTTTTTTAGAATGGACTTGTGTTGACGTCTATCACCGTCTGCCCTCTAAAAATCCCTTGGTGTTCCGACTCGTCCCCCATTAGTGGCGGGGTCGCGGGAACATGCGTGACCTCACCGGTCCTTTCGGCTCCAGTAGTCCTCCTCGGAGCCTTTCGGCTCCAACCAACACTAGCAGCCAGCCCGGGACCTCTCCATTCGGGCGACGGACATCCCCTTGTCCGACGCTCGAAGGTCCCAGCCCCGACCCCTCACAATACCAGGAGTCCTGAGACCCTCGGGTGGAGGGGTCTAGGGACACACAGTTCGGCCCCGGGGGAGCGGGAGTATCAGGGTCGAACTGACTCTCAACCTTCAGATTCGATTCCTGTCCGTAGTAAATTTTATGTTTCCATTAATATTTAATTTCTTTACTCACTCGCATGTGTTATTGCGAAAAAAAAAACGACAATTGGTTTTATTTTACTACACCCGCTATTGCGAAAAAGAATTAGCTAACAGGAACTCTAAAACAGTACGTCAATAATTTATACAAAATTCGAAACGCAAGAGAAGTCACGGTCAAAGCTAGTCCGAAACAAATGAAGGTAATTTTCACCTGCCTCGTTAGAAACAAAAAAAGTGAGCACACGTCGCTATCGGCCATCCAGCAATATATATGCTAATGTTCACAGCACATTTATTTGTCGCGCAATTTGTTCGCATCATTTAGGCAGTTAAACGGGGTGTTTTTCACGAAGACCATTAGCTTTCCGCGGGGAAATAGAAGCATTTTTATGTAATAAGTTGTGTTGTTACGTGAAGTTATGTATTATAATAACTTGACCTTCAGTTAGGACATTTAGGGACAGAACTCAAGGGCTGGATGGTAGTATTTAGCACTATTGCATTCCAATCAGTTGGTAATGTACCGCTATGTAATTTTCATCATAGAGGCTCAGCAACTTTGACCACAGAACTGGCAATATATACATTGAAATCTTCTTTTCTCTTCGTTTTATGTATTACATAAAACGAAGAGAAAAGAAGATTTCAATTGTCAAACTCCAAGGTACGTTATGACCTACCTTGAAGTTTCGAGGAGTATTTACTGTAATGTATGTTTATAGACTTACCGTCTATAAACATTTACAGAAAAGAAGATTTCAATGTATATATTGCCAGTTCTGTGGTCGTCTCGTCAACCCTTATTCGTAAACGTACATCAGATACGTTTTAGCTATAGAATGCTTTGTCTTTGTCAAATGTGCAGGATAGAATAAGACAAAGGAGAGATTAGCAACACTTTAGCTAAAATACGTTTATGAATAAGGGGGTTAGTTCATAGGCGTGCACTTCAGTGATAATTTAAGTGAATACTTTTGTGTCAACTGCATGCCTGTTTGCCACTTCATGACAATAAAAACACTGTAATGATACCTAATGACACAGATATAAAACAAAATCAAAGGAATAGCAATGCGTCTGCATTTTGACATCTGGTTTTTGTATGTCTGGTTGTTGTGTGTCTATCGTAATATAAGTTTATGAACCTGAATACCGATCACCTAAATAATGCTAAAAAACCCAAGGAGGTGTAAACGAAAAATTTAAAATTCATAGTCGCAGACTGGCGAAGGTTACCAATATAAATGCAAATATCACACGTTTATTTGATGAAGGGTTTTTAAGAGCTTTTGTTTTGCGACCGCTGTTAACCTGTTTTGGGGTTTGTTGACCTTTACGACTTTTTCAAAGTTTTTCTCGAAGGGGTCATCAAGACCTTTACAAGGATTTTATGTCATAAAGTGGCAAAAAAGTAGACTTCTCTCCTAGAGAAAGAGAATCAGTCAGTCAACCGAACAATGGCGGTTAAACCATTCCAATTGGGCGGTAGTAAGAGCACAACGCGCATGGCCCCGTGGCTGGTGTAGATTGTATGCGATCTACTCGGTTAAACGATACAGGCGCGGTCGGGTGTGTGATGGGTGACCGCTAGTGGCAAATTAAAATTCGCGACTGACTGACTAATCATCATGCCACCCTCCGCGCGTGATGTGCAACAGAGGGAGGGGATGGTTCGGGGATCGAGGATTCCTCACTCCCCGGGCCTATTTGCCACGGAAACGCCGGGGGCATGAACCTTGTAGGGATGCCGGTACACAGGGGAAACTAGCTGTGATTTTTTTGTTTTTTTTTTACTCCTTCAGCTATTCCTCAACGCTTACAAATGGTTCTGCTCTAAAATGCGCGTTTCCGTGCTTTGGAGGACACGTTAAGCCGTCGGTCCCGGTTGCTATCAACAGATAGCAGTCATCATCTTGTCGAAGGCCTTATGGGCGGTTTGAAAACATCCGACACCCACCTCCACCAATCCGCATTGGAGCAGCGTGGTGGAGTAAGCTGCATGCCTCCTCCTAAGAAGGGGAGAGACTCGTGCCCAGCAGTGGGACGTATCAATGGTTGTTATTATTATAAGATCATAACGCAAGATGGACAGCAGCATCTTGTGTAGAAAAGTCATAGCGCAATTTGTGAATCTGGTTCACAAAGACCAGTATAGATAATATTATTTAATTATATCTATCAATATGAAATGCATACCTTTTTCTATGTTATGGAAGTGGCAAACATTATGGAAGTGGCAAACAGGTGGTAATGTACGACCCTACGACCCTGTAAATTCCGGCCCAGAGGTCCAACACCTTAGGCCTCAGGAGTGGTAACGCAGTTCACATTGATGTTAAGTGATGACTTCAGCCTATAGACACTCACAAAAAGACCAAGGTCAAAATGCAGATGCGTTACTACCCTGAGGCCTACGGTGTTATGCCTCTATGCCGGAAATCACAGAGCCGTACATTACCACCTGACCGGAACACGATAGTGCTGAACACTACCATTTACTACCGAGTATATTAAAACCTACTTGCTCATTTCCTATAAAAACTAGGTAATTAAGTAGAAGTACCTAAGAAAGAACGTTTGCGTCGAGCTACTTACTACTAACCACATTTTAAGCTCATACTCGTTGAGAGCAAGATATAATTCACTTTGGAAAAGATGGGAACTTGGATAATATTATTTGCTAAGAACCTCCATTAAGGCTTTAAGATTAAGCTAGGTTGCAGTCTGGCGTATGTAACGTTGACTTAATTGTAATTGAATAAATAAGAGTTAAGAAGCGCGCATGGCCCATCGGCTGGTGTAGATCGTAAGCGATCTGCTCGGTTAAGCACTACGGGCGCGGTCGGGTAGTGTGATGGGTGACCGCTAGTGGCAAAAGAAAATGAAAAATGAAAAAGAAAAAAAAAGAAAAGAAGACGGCTTAACGTGCTTTCCGTGCTTCGGAGGGCACGTTAAGCCGTCGGTCCCGGTTGCTATCGATGGATAGCAGTCGTTAAACCTTGTCGGAGGCCTAATGGGCGGTTTAAAAACATCCGACAGCGGGTTGGCCACTAACCCACACCCACCTCCACCAATCCGCATTGGAGCAGCGTGGTGGAGTAAGCTCCAGGCCTCCCCCCAAAAAGGGGAGAGACTCGTGCCCAGCAGTGGGACGTATAATGGTTTGCCATTATTATTATTTATTATTATAAATAAGAGTTCCATTACGACACAGCGCTGCTTTTACAGTGTTGACGAAGCTCGCGGGCGTAGGCACCACCGCATTACTTAATATACTTGCCGCTAAATGGTAGTGTTCAGCGCTATCGTGTTCCGGTCAGGTGGTAATGTACGGCCCTGTAATTTCCAGCACAGAGGCATAACACCTTAGGCCTCGGGAGTGGTAACGGATCTGCATTTTGACCTTGGTCGTTGTGTGGATGTCTATAGGCTGTAGTCATCACTTACTATCAATGTGAACTGCATGAATCATTATTTAATCTATCTGTATAATCATTCTGATTATAATAATAAGGCAAAGAATCAATATGTTCACAGTATTAAACTATTACAAACTTTGATTTTAAATTGGGACATGTTTCCAATTAAAGTGTAAACAAAATATTCTGCAGTTCCCAGATCAAACAGCCCTCTGCAGTTCTTAAATCAAATTAAATCTAAGGAAGCGATAAACACGAGCAATGTTCATTTGGCAAGAGATGTGGCGACTCGGCAAAAACACCGAGCTCTACGTTTGCTAATTGAAATGTTTTATCGTGTGGAAGCTTTTAATTGCTCGTATCTTCTATTTTGTTTGTTTTTCTCTTTTGTAGAAGAAAACACGACTTATTCTTGCTATGAGCTGTGATTTTTCCTTTCATAATGTTCAAAGATTTGTGATATGATTTTTCGTGTGACGGATGTTTTATAAGTAAAATATTACAGCTCATAAACATCAGCAAAGTAATTAGAAAGCTCTATGTCAGAAATAACGAGACTGTATTTTGCCACTGAATTGGAATATAAAAACGCTAAATACCACCATTCAGTGGCAGATAAATTAAATTAAATTTATGAAATAACAATGCATTTTATCTCGTGTCGAATATTAGGTTAAGACAAATAATTAATATATTCTCAACATAAACATAATTAATTATCTACTAACCTTTTTAAATACTCGTTTTCGTTGCTAAGTATAAAATAAAGATTCTGCAGTTCCCAGATTAAACAACCTTCCCATTATCTGCAGTTCTTCAATCAAATTAAATCTAAGGAAGCGATAAACACGAGATGCCCATTTGGCATGAAGTGTGGTGACTCAGCAAAAACACCGAGCTCTACGTTTGCTAATTGAAATATTTTATCGTGTGGAAGCTTCTAATTGCTCGTATCTTATTTGTTTGTTTTTCGTTTGGTTTGAAATTGAGTTTTGTTCTCGTGATGAGTGGTCGTATTTTCCTTTCATAATATTGTTTTTAATTAAACGTGAATTAAACCTACATTGTGAAATTTTAGTGGCAATTTGCCCAAAAATATGATTTTACCTTGGCAGTATGATGATCTATCTCTATACTGTAGAATTTTAGTTGTAATTTTCCCACAATAAAATGATTTGCCTTGGTAGTATCATCCATCATCATCATTATATTATTATCAGCGTAAAGATGTCCAATGCTGGACCAAAGCCTCCCCAAAAAAGGGATTAACCAATTTACTGGTGGTAGAGCTCTAATGACGGAGCTCGCGGGTGTAGCCACTGCATTACCTGATATACTTGCCGCTAAATGGTAGTGTTTAGCATTATCGTGTTCCGGTCAGGTGGTAATGTACGGCCCTGTAATTTCCGACACAGAGGCATAACATCTGTGCCCGCAGGAGAAGTAACGCCTGCATTTTGACCATGTGGGTGTCTATAAGCTGCAGTCGGAGTTTTGGCGGGAACCTTGAAAGAGGCGTGTGGTGCTCTTATTTATTTTTTTTTTGGTTTATTTTGGAGTTATACTTAATAAAGTTGATGGCATTTTGTTTGATATAATATAGGTTCATTGCAGTGCCCGTGTATAGTGAAATAGAATAACAGTGCGAAAACACGGCTTTTCAGGTTCCCTCAAAAACTTCATTATGAATGTTCTGGTGAAGTTGCCATCGCTTTACTCGAATTACTGACTGTGACTTTGACTGACTGACTGATAATTGACCGACTGACTCTTACTTTTACGCTGCTTAAGACGAATACGAAATATCGTTGAACTTGACACTGGCAATAAGTGTAATAGCAATGTCATCATATAAAAAAAAAATGTATTTATGCAGTATTTCTTTTTTTCTTTAACTCAAGTAACACATTTTGAGCGTGGTGACCGATAAGAAAACTTTTTTTTTCTTTTATTATATATGTATCTTCACGCCAGGTCCCTAACGGGGTAGGCAGAGAGTGTAGAGCGCCAGACATCCCGGTTCAGACAAACCTCTCGTGCCTCGTCTACCTTCATCATTCTCTTCATACATGCACGCCGATTCCTAAGACTTTTGACCCCACCATCAGACAGAATTCGACCTATTTGGTCATGGTAGGTCAGCCTTGGTCTTCATACATATAAACAGCTGCTTATGTATTCGTCCGATTTCGGAGCAGCTCGTCTCGATTAGTGCGAGCTTCGTAGAGTCGTACAATACGTCTAGTTGCACGCACACAAACACCGTGTCGAAGACTGCCGAAAAGAAACGACGTTAGACAATGCACGGCCTTCAAGCCACACCTCCGTGCCCGTCGGAGTGGGGAGCGTGAGGTTTTTTTTCGTTACGGAATTTCTGGATTCGGTCCCCGCGCTCAAGGCCCTCGATAGAAGCTATGCAATAGCATAAAAACATTATAGTGCTGATGAACTCTACTATTTAGCTGCAAGTAGATTAGGTAATGCGGCGGAGCCTATGCCCGTAAGCTCCATCACTAGAGCTCTACCACCAGTTCAAGTTATTTCAGCTAATAACATTTTTGTCATAGGTACACACTTTTTACATACTCCTTATCAACAACATACATACAATATTTTTCGTTCTTCATAATTAGGTAGGTATCTTATTTCAGTTTGTCTGAATACAGATAATCTTTACAAAAAGGATCTTAACAAAATATTCAGCTAATTACACTTGAAATTTACTAGATAAAATTAACCATTATAAATTCACCAGACATTGGCCGATCCCATTCAAACCGTTAGCAAAATAGAAGTCTCGTCCAATGCCAGACGGTATTTAAAATAAAAATGTCGGGTGCCCTTTAGAAATACCCTTGACCCTTAGAATTTACTCGATTCAGTAGCCAGCTAACGGTTCAACCTAATTGGTGATTTCCATTAATTGCCTTAAGCAGAATAATTCTTGAATGAGGTGAATTGAGAGAGACCTCTGTTCAGGACCTACATTTTAGTTGAGTTGAAATTTTATCTACGTAACTTCACGCCTGTAATCCCCGAAGGGGTAGGCAGAGGTAAATGCATGCATTTAAGTATACATGCAAATACCCTCGATTCGCCGGTTCTGTTTTGGGCCATGTAACAGGTGGCGAGCCTGTTGACATCTCCGGGCACGTTACCAAACTTTGAGGTACTAGGAAACTTCCAGAAAATTGAAAAAGCCCAATGGAACCAGAGATAAAGGACTTTACACCATTATCTCTGATAACCCCCTATCCGGGAATCAAACCCAGGACCTCAGCGTAGTAGTAGTGGCCTGCTACCACTAGGCCACCGACGCAATTTAATCATTTTTTATAATTTAAAGCATGAATATCGTCTATAGACATCTTTCTATGAACAACGTACCTAAAAGCAGATGACCCGGAGCACTCCTAAGGCTTAAGTTGTTTTACCTCTGTGACAGAAATGACCTAATATATCTGCCGTCAAATGGTAGTATTCAGCACTATAGTGTTCCGTTTCCGTCTCACTTAGTGATGACAACGCGTCTGCATTTTGACCTCTGGTTTGGCGGGCTTATGTAGTTGCTAATATTGAAGGGTCTTGCGTGTTCATTTCGTTGAGGATGGATTGAAATGATAGATTATAGATATTTTTTAAAAGAGCCGACTGAGTTTTTTCCGGCATGTTTTTCTCAGATCATATTGGCCTTTGGAACTTTGCCGGTGAATGACAAAGAATGACTCTTTTTCTTTTCTTTTTACTCTTTGTTATAAGTTTGTAAAGGGGAAAAGAGACATTCTACTGATATACTTTTTACATTAGTTTATGACATTTAGTTTTATCTTAGTGATATTCTTGACTTTACATATATTTTTTATCTTGTTTGACATGTATATCAATTGTTATTCGCTTTAATTTATTTTGTTTGTTTTTGACCCTAAATGAATAAATGAGTTTCTGATTCTGATTCTGATTCTGATTCATGTTGGGGATCACCATATAATACGGAAGTTACACAGTTAGGTTTTTGCGGTTACTTTAGGCGAGTTGAGGTGCGTATGCGCGGCTCTAAGGTTATGGGACAACTGACGACGCAACACTAAGCTAAACTTGCGGCGCCGTCCGGATGTTTATATTATAACGCTTAATAATATTACATCAACCCCCTTCTTAAAAAAGAAAACAATACAAATATAAATAACAATAACAAAACAATTTTTCTTTTCTTTTTTTTCTTTAATATTTTTCTTTTTTTTATTTAATTTCTAATACAAACAGTGAATATCAAGGTAAAACCTTAAGACTACAAAGGTATCTAAAACGAGTCACGAAGGCACACATTGTTTACAAGAGTCGCATCATATTGCTGATGAAGCTCCCACTCAAGTTCAGCTTAAGTGCGTAAGTGCGCCCCATGGAATGTGGGCTCAGCAATATGATGACTCTGTTCTAAAAATAAAATATTCCACTGATCAAAAAAAGTAATAATGTGACGCTACATCTCGTATTTATGTAAATATCTACAGGCTTCAGTCATCACTTAAAATCTATGTGAACTCTATGTCTATGTTTGTTCCCCACCTTTACTACACAAAACAGAATTGCAGGCCCAACAGATAACAGGAATACAATTAACGGGTGATAGAGCTCCAGAGACGGAGCTCGCGGGCGTAGGCAGCACCGCATTACCTAATATACTTGCCGCTAAATGGTAGTGTTCAGCAGTATCGTGTTCCGGTCAGGTGGTAATGTACGGCCCTGTCATTTCCGGTACAGAGGCATAACACCTTAGGCTTCAGGAGTGGTAACGCATCTGCATTTTGACCTTGGTCGTTGTGTAAATGTCTATGAGCTGCAGTCATCACTTAATATCAATGTGAACTGCATGCTTGTTTGCCACTTCCATAACATATAATACACATATATATATATATATATATATATATATATATATATATATATATATAATATACTTCCATTGGAAGGTAGACAAATGCCGTATTGAGCTCTATCACCTGTTAAAAATAGATACAAAGCAGTAATCTGTTTCATGACATATTAATTTACCTATGCTATACCGACACATCCTCGTTTTGTTTCTCGAATAGTAACGAGAAAAATCCTTTTTTGTCGCGAAAATCTTTTCTTGCTCATATTTACGACTCGAAGTTTACGAGGAGGTCTATTTTGTGAGTTGTGTGGTGTTTGTCTAGAGAATAAAGCGATTTAATTGTTTATTTTCTTTTTACCTAGACTACAATAACTTGGATTTCGAGACAGTGGTCATTTACTCTAAACTCAATAAAAAAGTGAAATACGCTTACACTCACAACCCCACATTAGGTATGAACCTGTGTCGTGGGTGCCAACAAACACGCAAACCCGAAATAAATATCTGAAGGTCATACAAATATTTGTCTCAGTGGAGGATCGAACCCGCCACTCTTCGAATCAAACATCATGTCGTCATGTCACACCACTGAATTAACCTGGTGCTCGACCAATAAAAACAAAACGGTTTTAAAATAACAAATGTACCTTTAATATACATAATATACACCGTACACTAGTTTTAACTATTGTGACGTTTTATAATGTGGAATCAACTGTAATAAATACGATTTTATTAACTTAGCAATTACGCTTTTAACAATCAAATCACGCCAATTATGTTGAAAACTACGTATGTAATATAATGTATACATAAATGGTAAAAGAATAAATTGAAGAAAGGGCAGATAAAATCGCAATAATGGAAGAAAAACAGGGAAACGACAAATCGTATTTCTTAAATTTGTGAAACAGTAGAAAACATTGATGAAAATTTGCACTCTTTTATACATTGAATTGAATTATGTGTTATCAAAACACATCGACCGATGGAGTTTTCCTGGTGGTAAAGCTCTGGTAACAGAGCTCGCGAGCGTAGGGACCACCGCATTACCTCTATCTGCCGCCAAATGGAAGTGTGCTCTGGTAATAATAATATCGTGTATACTACCTTGAAACTTGTGCAAAATTTCAAGTCTCTAGTACCAATAGCTTTGCTGTATACCTCGGACGGACAGACAGACAGATAGACAGACGGACATGGTGAAACTATAAGGGTTCCTTGTTTACTACTGAACCCTAAAAAGCAGTGAAAAAAGATATATACGTCGCAAGCCAATCGCTCGGGTCGATCGTGTCTCTATATCATTTGTTCCCTGCTCCCCCTTGCACGCTCGGTTCAGGCGGAACGTGACAATTTTTCGTGTATGTAGCTGGCTTTCATCGATTTATAAGACGTTATCACATCAAAAAATTAAAGAACTTATTCACCCGGCGGTAGAGCTCCAGTGACGGAGCTCGCGGGCGTAGGCACCACCGCATTACCTAAGATACTCGTACTTGCCGCTAAACGATAGTGTTCAGCACCATCGTGTTTCGGTCAGGTGGTAATGTACGGAAACGTATTTTCCGGCACAGAGGCATAACACCTTGGGCCTCCGGAGTGGTAACGCATCTGTACTTTGACCTATGCGAGGGTCTATAGGCTGCAGTCATCACTTAACATCAATGTGAACTGCATGCTAGTTTGCCACTTCCATAACATTAAAAAACCCAATATCCGCTCATGCTTATGACTTGCACCTATAGTTACGTCACGTCAGTCATAAGGATCGGGGGTCCGCATAAAATGTGCATTAGTCTAACAAATAAACGCTCTTAGCTAGAGATTTCTGAGAGTTGGCCCGTACGCAATAAAACTGTACTCTTCTCCATTTTGTTGTATGTATGTATTTGATCTTTGTCTTGTATAAATAACTAGAAAAAAAACAATTGTTTTTTACTGCCAGAGTGTCAGTTCCGTAGCGCGAGGGCGTAGGTATTTTCCACCAAATGGTAGCGGTAGTAATCAAGACAAGCAACTTGATAACAATTTGTGGATTCCAAAATACTCAATTTGAATTTGTAGTTTAAAAATTATCTAATTTTTTTGTATGTAATGGAAGTGGCAAACAAGCATACAGTTTACATTGATCTTAAGTGATGACTGCAGCCTATTCCCATTTGGCGAAAGATAGAGGTAATGCGGTGGTGCCTACGCTCGCGAGCTCTGTCACCAGAGCTCTACCACCAGGAAAACTCCATCAACCGATGTGTTTTGATAATACATAATTCAATGCTTCCACTCCTGAGGCCAAAAGTATTATGCCTCTGTGCCGGAAATTACAGGGCCATAAGTTATTTAATCAATATTTGTTCCAGTGCGGAGATCGAACCCGCGACCCTTCGAAACAAACAGTCGTCTCACACCGCTGGACTAACCGGCATCAAATATTTTTTATAACGGACAAATGTTCCAGAATATCAACGAAAGTCTGTTATTCATTTAAAATTTACCATCTGCTAAATTAATATGAACATTGTATTTGTAAAATTAACTTGCTAATAAAATTGAAATAATATTCACGACGAATTTAATCTTAATTGTATAAACGAAGCAATTAAATAAATATCAAATGAAATTCTGGATGGATAAAATTATTTGTATTGAACGAAACCGTTAATCATAATGCGATCGTAAACGAAGAATATTATGTTTCTAATTATTTTAAAGTAGCATTTATTTGGGCTGTGCTACAGTCACTCCAGAGGTGCCAAGTAGACTACGATACATCGAGGTGCTCAGGAGCTTGTATGAAAACGCCACCATGTCGGTCCGGCTTCAGGATCAGAACTCGAAACCTATCCAACTGCAGCGAGGTGTGAGACTGGGAGATATTATATCTCCGAAACTGTTCACCGCTGCATTGGAAGACGTCTTCAAGCTTCTGAACTGGAAAGGACTCGGCATCAACGTTAAGGGCGAGTACATCTCCCACCTCCGATTTGCAGATGATATCGTTGTCATGGCTGAGACCCTAGAAGACCTTAGCACAATGCTCAATGACCTCAGTAGGGCCTCCCAACGAGTGGGCCTTAAAATGAACATGAACAAGACGAAGCTCATGTCAAATGTCCATGTTACACCCACTCCTGTTATGGTCGAGGGTACTACACTCGAAGTTGTTGACGATTACGTATACCTGGGAAAAACTGTCCAGTTAGGTCGGTCCAACTTCGAGAAAGAGGTACCGCTTCGAGCTTCGGCGGCCTTCGAGATACCGCTCTCGAGCTTATGACTTCATATTTAAACAATAGAAATATGTGTGTTGATCTAAATGGAACAAGATCTCCCGGGACTTCAATGGATATGGGGTCCCACAGGGCTCTATTTTAGGGCCATTTCGTTTCTTAGTCTATATTAATGACTTACCCTACATTGTCAATGACGGCCAAGAGATGGTATTGTTTGCTGACGATACTTCTTTAGTGTTCAAAATTAAAAGACAGGAGGTAGATTTTGACGGTGTAAGCAATACTCTCTCTAATATAGTACATTGGTTTAGCGCTAACAACCTTTCGTTAAATAGCAGTAAGACAAAATGTATTAAATTTACTACTCCTAACGTAAAAAAGGTTGAAACCAATGTTAAGATAAATGAGGAAGTATTGGAGATCGTAGAGTCCACGGTATTTCTTGGCATTACCGTGGATGCTAAATTGCAAAGGGGTCCCCATATTGCCAAATTAGCTAATAGACTTAGCTCGGCAGCGTTTGCTGTGAAAAGGATTAGACTATTAACAGACGTCGAGACGGCTCGCCTTGTTTATTTTAGTTATTTTCATAGTATAATGTCCTATGGCATTTTCCTATGGGGAAATTCCGCCGACGTCAACACTATTTGACGTAACCCGTAGATCGCCCGGACAGCTCTCTTTTGCGGTACACGCAAAAGAGAGCTGTCCGGGCGATCTACGGGTTGAGTCCGAGGGTATCTCTTAGAGATAAATTTAAAGAAATACATATTCTGACTGTAGCTTCGCAATTCATTTATGAAAATGTATTATATGTCCGTAAAAACATTAATGAGTTTCCTACAATAGGTAACAATCACAGTATAAATACTATTAACAAATACAAATTGTCCGTGCATGCAACGCGGCTGAATAGGGTCAGTAATTCTTTCAGAGATCAATGTATACGGTTCTTTAATCAAATCCCCAAAAACGTTCAAAGTCTATCGATCAATAAATTTAAGAAAGTAATGAAAGAACGTTTATATATTATAAAGGTAATTACTATAAGACCTGTGATTATCTTAATGATAGTACATCTTGGGATTATAGCGATCGCTGCCAGGCTATTTCATGATACTGTTATTTCGTGTATTCTGTAATTAGTATTGTTAAGGGTTGAATAATGTGAATACCCTGGCTGTAAATTAATTCCATCTTTTATTTTGCCGTATGCATATCCGGAGCAGTCATGCATGCTTAAATGTCTTTCCCTCGGCGGCGTCGTGTGGCAGGTTGCTCACTTCCCTCTAAAATGGTCGAGGAGGGCAATGGCTGTCACATGCGTCATACTCGTGAACGGGTGCTGTTGGTGGGAACTGGTCTGTTCTGGTTTACAGGAGCTACATCACATTTAGTAGATAGCAGTTTATTTGCATCTATGCTATGGACGTTCACATTATTTGATTTTTCACGATACTTTGTACTAGATTTAAGCTCTCATTTAAAAGAGCTCTTACTGAGTTTGTTGGGTAGCGGAGTTCTTCTCAGTAGTGACTGCACTTGGAACTCTGCTAAGTGAATAACTTTGATCTTGACGAATAAGTTTTTCTTTTTCTTCATTTATCATCATTGAAGGAATTGAAAAATTTTGTGATTATTATGTTTTAACAAAGTAGTTTAAATTCTAATTTTTAATTTACTATTGATATATGATATTGCTTTACTTTATGTAATGGTTATTCACTCTAGGTATTTTATATTTCTTGACGTTTTGAAAGTATCTGTAAAGATCTATTCGAAATAAAAATATTTTCTATTCTATTTCTATTTCTAGGTCAATCGCCGAATCCAACTCGGTTGGGCAGCGTTTGAGAAGCTTCGATACATCTTCTCATCCGACTTACCGCAGTGTCTCAAGAAAAAGGTTTTTGATCAATGTGTGTTGCCAGAGATGACTTATGGGACAGAAACGTGGTCGCTCACTATGGGCCTCATAAGAAGGCTCAAGGTCACTCAGAGAGCAATGGAGAGGGCTATGCTTGGAGTTTCTCTGCGAGATCGAATCAGAAATGAAGAGATCCGCATGAGAACTAAAGTTACCGACATAGCTCACCGAATAGCGAGACTCAAGTGGCAGTGGGCAGGGCACATAGCTCGAAGAACTGACGGCCGCTAGGGCAGAGCAGTTCTTGAGTGGCGACCGCGTACCGGAAAACGAAGCGTAGGTAGGCCCCCCACAATATGGACCGACGACCTGGTGAAGGTCGCGGGCAATCGCTGGATGAGGGCGGCCCAGGACCGTTCGTTGTGGCACTCTTTGGGGGAGTCTATTGGCTGAAATGATGATGATGATATTTTGTAAATCTCTTATTGTATTTTGATTGTCTTCTTTAGTTAAATTATATACCAGGAAAACGGGCTGTAACTTAAGCTGTAGATTTAGGTCCGGTTGCACGATAATGTTTGTTAAAGTTACCGTTATTGTCAAATTTTATAATAACAGTTACTGCAGAATGCGTTGCACCAGCGTATTTCGACATTATTAAAGTGACCAGAGAGCGCGCATGGCTCCGCGACTGGTGTAGATTGGAGGTGATCTACTTGATAAGGCGATACGGACGCGGTCGGGTGTGTGATGGGTAACCGCTAGTGGCATATAAAGGCGCGCTTCCTTGCTTTGGAGGGCACGTTAAGCCGTCGGTCCAAGTTGCTATCGATAGATAGCAGTCGTTAAAACCTTGTCGTGGGCCTTAAGGGCGGTTTGAAAACATCCAACAGCGGGTTGGCCAAAAACCCTTATCTCCACCAACCCGCATTGAAGCAAGCTCCACGCCTCCTCTCGAGAAGGGGAGAGACTCGTGCCCAGAAGTGGGATGTATCAAGGATTGCCATTATTATTATATTATTACAAAGTTAACATGGTTGATCCATATAATTTGACAGACAGTTTTGAGGTTAACTTTAACATTAACCGCCACAGGTTGGCCGGTTACGGTCAAAGTTAAATTTATGACGTCACTTAACAATTTTCAAATGGTGAAATATTTTAACTTAACCGGTACTTTAATAAGTTTGTTAAAGTTCAAGTATGATGATGTAACTCAGCCTTAATAAAATTTCAACCAGGGATTATAATCTCAAACATTTTAATTGAGGCGAAATAAACAACAGAATTGCCATTATCGAGACGAAGACGGCTCTTTGGGCTTAAGTAGAGTTAACAAAGATTATTAATTAAGAAAACAAAATTGTGTATTTTATGAAAAAATTCGTATTTTTGGTGATTATTTCAATTTCATATGGATGAAATTGAAATAAAAGTATAGACTTAGTAGTATAAAGTATAGACTTTATACTATAATATTATAAAGAGGTATCTAAAGTTTGTAACTTTGTTTCTTTGTAGGGGCTAATCTTCGGAAATACTGAACAGATCATGAAAATTATTTCTTAATGAGAAAGCTACATTATTCAGGAGTGCTATAGGCTAATTTCATTATGAAAGTAATAATGAAATATAGAAGCGAGTACTGCGTATACAGAAAAGAGCATTAAAGTAAATTAAACGCGATCGAGATGAGATCTTTGCGCAAGATCTGCGGTGTATCGCTCACCGATCGCGTTCGTAATGAAGATGTAAGAAAGAGACTTGTGTGAATGATAGTATATATAAAAATGAAAAAAGGCATGCTCCGATGGTTCGGGCATATAGAAAGAATATCGAATGAGCGAATGACTAAACAGATATACAATGCAAATGGGGATGGTTGCAGAGGCCCAGGAAGACCAACACTGACCTACCATGATCAAATACGTCGAGTGCTGTCTGATGGTGGGTTCAAAAGTCTTAGGAATCGGCGTGCATGTATGAAGAGAATGATGAAGGTAGACGAGGCACGGGAGGTGTGTCAGGACCGGGATATCTGGCGCTCCACACTCTTTGCCTACTTAGGGACCTGGCGTGAAGATACATATATATATAAAGTAGTAATGTAGGTTACATTGCACCCGCGCGAAGCCGGGGTCTACCGCTAGTACGTAATAAATAGGATGCCGTTATCAACATCAGCTTACACTTACAAAAAAAGTATTATTTTACTAATATTTAAATCTTATAATGTTCTTGAACATTAGATAATGTAAGTTAGATAAGGTAAGAAGATGAGAATACTCTTTATTATTTTATAAAATGCTTTTGAGTTATGGAACCCTAAAAACTAAACCGGCAAGAGTATTTACATTCTTAAAATCAACAGTAAGACATAGAGTATTCATTACTTGGATAACTTGCGAAATCAAATCCTTCCAGACATTTCTAAGGCTCACTAAATAAATAAAGACCAATTTACATTCACGCAGCAAATGGATCCCGTTTGGGCTTTTAGTAAAATAAACGTGCGTACTGTGCGGTCTAGTCACGTGTGGTGTAGCTTAGGAGGTGAAGACATGATATTAGTTTAGTCAAATTGTGAGGCTTTTTGAGCTAACGGATGTGGACCATCGTTTTTATTTACAGCTTAACAAACCTGCGATTTGACGTAGAGCAATTATTATATCGAGCATCTTACATAATATGTCTGAATCCGCAGACAATCTGTTGAATGGCCTCAGTTCAGAAAATTAATGCTTGTGTCAGCTAGGTCTAATCGACACTTAGGACTTAGAAAATGGATGCTCAATGTTACTACCTGCTCCTATTTATCTTAGCGTGATGTTATATAGCCTAACGCGTTCCTCAATTATAGGGTTATAATAACACTAACATTGAAATAATTTTTCAAAACAGACCAGTAGTTCCTGAGAGTAGCGCGTTCAAGTAAACAAACAAATAAACGAACATACCTACTCTTCAGGTTTAAAATATTAGTACAGATACCACTTATTAAATTGCATATACATAGCATTTATTACAATATTTTCCAGCTTATCCAGCAAATACAGTATTCTACGCAACCTAATTACAGTGCGAACGAGTTAATTTTTTATGTTGTAATAGTATCAAACACGCATGTAGTTCACATTGATGGTAAGTGAGTCAGTACTCACTTGACACTTCCCACAGAAATCAATTAAAAGGAGCAAATTTTGCTATATATTTGTATGATGGGCGTTTGAATTAGGAAGCAAAGTGACCAATAATTAATTTATGTTTCCAATGCAAACGTTGCCAGCGCCTGGACTCGTCCGTTAAATAACCAATGACAGACCGTCTAGAACACTTCGATATAACATGTGCGTTAATGTATTAGGTGCTTTATATTAAATTGATTCAATGTATTTACAAAACTGCTTTAGGTACTATTGTAGTACAGTCATTATTTACAGTAGGCATAATATACATAGGTATATATAAAAATCAATGCCACTTTTCGTTGTAATTTTGTAACTCATGAACGATAAAAAAAAAAAGTTATTTATTATTATTTTTGCTAACATCATGTCCTACATTTAATTACGTATTTTCCATCTTTTTCACTCACTATAAGAAAGAAACAGAAACGTACAATATTGTTCAACAGGTAGGTTGTTGCATCTAACATTTATCATTCACGATCAGTCCCAAAATCCTGAACAAACTGAGGCGGCGGAGTTCATTCGCATCCTATTTTCAAAGCCCGAAGAGCCATATAACAAAAACAGACTAAGACCAAAAACTCACCTGTTCCTACAGCTTACGGTGCAGAATTTTAATCAATCCGATAAAACCCAGTAAAATACACCAGAGTCCGGCGCTTTTTTTGGCAACAAAATTGTAAAGACGTGTGCCCATAGTGGGCATTGAATTGATTTATTATTATGGGCCGATTGACGACCCCGTACCTCCGGCAGTGTGAGATGTCCGTTTGATTCTAAGGGTCGCGGGTTCGATCCCCGCACCGGGACAAATATTTGTATGGCCTGCAGATATTTGTTTCGGGTCTGGGTGTTTGTGCATGTGTACAACGGCACCCACGACACAGGTTTATACCTACTGTGGAGCTGTGAGTGTAAATCTATTTTATTTTTATTCAATTCGTCAACAGTATTGATGAGTTCATGGTCACTTCTTCAAGGTCTAAGGTCCCGTGTTTGATCTTCGTATCGTGATATAAATGCTATAGCGATTTTTCTATTAGTAAATATGCCCAGAAAAGCAGATTGTTAACATCTTACTGGTGGTAGAGCTCCAGTGACGGAGCTCGCGGGCGTAGGCACCGCGTTACCTTATTTACTTGCCGCTAAATGGTAGTGTTCAGCACTATCGTGTTCCGGTCAGGTGGTAATGTACGGCCTTGTAATTCCGGCACAGAGGCATAACACCTTAAGCCTCAGGAGTGGTAATGCATCTGCATTTTGACCTTGGTCTTCGTGTAGGTGTCTATAGGTTGCAGTCATCACTTAACATTAATGTGAACTGCACGCTTGTTTGCCACTATAATTACATTTAAAAATCTGTATTACGATCTCCAGTTTTTATGTTCTTTCTTTACATAAAAATACGCTTACACTCACAGCCCTACAGTAGGTATAAACGTGTGTCTTGGGTGCCGTTGTATACAAACAACACATACACAAACACGCAGACCCGAAACAAATATCTGTAGGCCATACAAATATTTGTCCCGATGCGGGGATCGAACCCGCAACCCTTCGAATCAAACGGTCATCTCACACCGCTGGACCAACCGGGTCGTCTCATATACATACATACACAGGACATAGGCACAGAAAATATTTGAAGGCTGCAGTATTCATCTACAATCCATGTCAACTTTATGCATAAAAAACCTGTGAATGGACAGTAAAGTCGGCATGCACCTTATTCAGTTACGTCTGCGGCTTCTCGCCGAAACCGAATACAATTTCAACAGTTTTCTTTATTTTTTCCGCAGCGTTGTATTGTTGGCATTTTTAAGGGGAATTGTTGAGTACAGTGATTGAAGTGGGCAGATGTTTTAGCATGCTAAGAATAACATTTTTACTGGTGTCATCACTACCACAAACCTACGAGTAATATACGGAGCCGTAATTTTCGACTCATTAGATCCCTAATTTAGTATTTAGTTGTCTGTGTGACGATCTAGTTAGTCCAGCGGTGTTAGACGACCGTTTGATTCGAAGGGTCGCGGGTTCGATACCCGCACCGGGACAAATATTTGTATGGCCTATTGATATTTGACTCGGATCTGGGTGTTTGCGTATGTGTTGTGTATGTACAACGATACCTACGATAAAAGTTTAAGGTTTGATACCGAACTCCGCTGCACGCAACAGTGCTGCCGCCGCAATGCTGCTTCAGCACTACTCTGGTCTCCATCAATTCTCTACTAGCGGACCGCCCCGGCTTCGCGCGGTCGCAATGTTACCTACCCTCTCTTATTCATCTTAGCGTGATGTAATATAGCCTAAAGCCTGCCTCGATAAATGGGCTATCTAACACTGAAATAATTTTTCAAATCGGACCAGTTGTTCCTGAGATTAGCGCGTTCAAGCAAACAAACAAACAAACTTTTCAGCTTTATAATATTAGTAAGTATAGATAGTACAGATAAGTTTATATGAGATTACATGCTGAGCTATGTGATAAAATCGCGGCAGCAATGCAGAGGCAGCACTGCAGCGCGGCAGAGTCGTAACACTGCCGTAGTGCTCGAAATCAGCGCGACAGCAGCCTGTTGCGGAGCAATGTCGCCCCAGCTCTGCTGCAGCAGCACGCCGCTTGCAGCGGAGTTTGGAATCACACTTGTGTACCAGTAGGGCTTTGAGTATAAGCGTATTTTTTTTTGTTCTCTACCTTAGTATTAACGTACCATCAATGTGAACAGTGTGCTGTTTTAAAATTTATGTAGAATATAAACATAATTAAGTAATACCGTCAGTATGTTAAAATACAAATTAGTGGAACAAACATAAAATTTGGCATAACTCTTTAGGGGTACAAGAACAAAGAATTTATGCAAATCGATTCCCGAGGCTCTAATTAAAAGTTTGATAATGTCAAAGTTCATACAAAATACGAGTACAAACATTCAATTTCGAAGGATCTTTTGGCTTTAATATTAAAATGTTTTAGTAATTAGTGATTATACGAAGATAATATTTGTGGTGTTCGCTTCTTTGGGTATAACACTATCTCTGCTCAAAGCGTTAATCCAGTTGACATTTTGGAAAGGTCAGGTTGAAGGTGTTGGGACGTGATTATTTTTCGCCTTCTAGTGGAAAATAATTCTTCCATTAGAGCAGGCAGTCCACCGAACGATGACGCTTAAACTATTCCAAAAGGGTGATAATAAAACTAACAATGCGGGTTGGAAGCAGCGTCCCACAAAAATAAAATAACGACCAATGCGATTTTTTTAATGTAATGGAAGTGGCAAACAAGCATGCAGTTCACATTGATGTTAAGTGATGACTGCAGCCTATAGACACCCACATAAAGACCGAGGTCAAAATGCAGATGCGTTACCACTCCTGAGGCCTAAGTTGTTATGCCTCTGTGCCGGAAATTACAGGGCCGTACATAACCACCTGACCGGAACACGATAGTGCTGAACACTACCATTTAGCGGCAAGTATATTAGGTAATGCGGTGGTGCTTACGCCCGTGAGCTCCGTCATTGGAGCTCTACCATCAGTAAAATTGTTAGGGGCACAATCTCTACTCAAATGCGTTGATCTAGCTAAAAGTTCAGACACAATACCATCTAACCGGAACACGATAGTGCTGAACACTATCATTTAGCGGCAGATAGATAGTACTCTCGAGCATCATTGCCTGAACTCGACCACAGTAAAACTCTCGACCGGTCTTGCATCTCGCGCTTAATATCTACACATAGTAATCGTGAATTGCCAAAGATTAAAATAAGTTCCACTTTGAATCTGTTATTCAGTGACAAGAGATAAGAAGCAAAGCTGCGGGCAACTTGTACTTTGAATCGAAACAAGCAAAGTACACAACTCTAAGCGCATTTCCAACCGCTTTAAGATCCGAAACATCTTAATCCTTAAACTTTGGCCTCGAAGTTGTGAACAAAATGTTCGAGAGGGGCCATCAATAATTTATCGACGACTATTTATTCATGTTGTCTCCAAAGTTAGGTGTCTTTCTTTTGAAGTATGACGGAATGCACGGATTTATACCTTTTGAGTATATTACGAACTATGTAGGTTTAATTATATTATTGTGAGTAACATGATATGTTCTTAGGTTTTCGCGTGCTACACATCGAAATAAAACTATTTTTACGGATTTATCTCGCGTAGAGAACACAAACCCATTCCACGAATGGTACGCGAGGCTATTTAAATTAAAAAACACTCAAATTTCAATAGAAAAGATGGATGGCGATTATCAACATCACGGGATCCCATACTTAGCAAAATTAAATCCCAGCCGAGTGTGCAAGACCTCAAGATACCATATGTAATTTTTGTGTTAATCCTGAACGCTACGCAAGGCGTTTACGAAATCGATGGAGGTAGCTACATATAATTTCTTTAAATTTCTGTCAGACAAATGTCACCTGCCCGGGACCACGGAAGCTGAAAAGCGACCGAAACGTCTTAACAAATAAATCCCTAAGCAAAGCACCAAGCAACATGTACTTTGAATCAAAACAAGCAAAGTAGGCGCATTTCCAACCGCTTTAAGATTCAAAACACCTTAATCGTCAACCTTTGGCCTTTAATCTTTATCTTTATTCAATAACGTAAAACAAATATACGGGTAAATCCCTAATCAAAGTGCATAATAAGAAGCAAAACCCCAAGCAACGTGTACTTTGAATCGAAACAAGCAAAGTAAGCTAATTTCCAACCGCTTTGAGATTCGAAACATCTTAATCTTTAACCTTTGGCCTTTAATCATAATCTTGAATCAAAGTGAAAAATAAAAAGAAAAGCCCCAAGCAACATGTACTTTGAATCAAAACAAGCAAAGTAGGCGCATTTCCAACCGCTTTGAGATTCGAAACATCTTAATCTTTAACCTTTGGCCTTTAATCATAATCTTTAATCAAATAAAGGAAAACAAACATAAATCCATAATCAAAGTGAAAAATAAGAAGCAAAGCCCCAAGCAACGTGTACTTTGAATCGAAAAAAGCAAAGAACACAACTCTAAGCGCATTTCCAACCGCTTTAAGATCCAAATCATATTAATCCTTAAACTTTGGCCTCAAAATTCCACAAAATGGACGAAAGTTGCCATCAATATTTAAGCCACGTCTATTTAATTTACGTTGTCTCCAAAGTTGTCTTTCTTTTGAAGGTTTCACAGGAAATCCGTACGTATTTCCTGTGAAACCTTCAAAAGAACCTTACCTTTTCACTTTGTAAGTGATTTTTTGATAGCTTATTGAGTTTATTGACGTTGGTATGATAAAATTTCAGTATCTTATTTTTCTGTTTGAATCCATTTCATAATTCTGGTAATTTCAAGCCTGTAATCCCCAAAGGGGGTAGGCAAAGGTAAATGCATGCATTCTCGTCCATGTAACAGGTGGCGATCCTGATAAAATCTCTGGACATATTACCAAGCTCCGAGGTACTCGTAAACTTCTAGGGAACAAAGAAGCAGCCAATTGTGGCACACGAAGGGTTCCGTCATCGTCAAGATAATCACGCTTGTTTTATTCAAGTTTTTACCTTTATATTAACATAGATCAAAAAACTGCTTAAAAGTTACGTTTGTTGTTTAGGAGCCGCTCTTTAATATTCACTTTACTTTTATTTTATTGTTTATTTTAAAAGGTAGTACCTACACAACAAAATATTGTGTGGAAATTTTAAGCGTCTACCTGCTACCTTTATTTTTATATTGAGCAAAAATACGAAAAAATTACACTTTTATTGTATATTACCCATTTTTTTTTATTTCTAGGATATGTTGTTATAGCGGCAACAAAAGTACATAATTTGTGAAAAGTTCAGCTTTCTAGCTATCACGGTTCATGAGACACAGCGTGGCGACAAACGGACAGACAGACAGCGGAGGATTAGTAATGAGGCAATTTTACTTTTTAGGTACTTTTTAGACGACCCGTTTAGTCCAGCGGTGTGAGATGACCGTTTGATTCGAAGAGTCGCGGGTTCGATCCTCGCACCGGGGACAAATATTTGTATGGCCTACAGATATTTGTTTCGGGTGTTTGTGTATGTGTTGTATGTGTACAATGGCACCCACTACACAAGTTTATACCTACTGTGGAGCTGTGAGTGTTAGCGTATTTAAAAAAAAGTTACGGAGCCCTAAAAACAACAAGTTTCACTCCGGGAGTACCGTTTTTTGTTGCACTTCGATGCAGTACACTCTACGATGTAATACGATTTTTATGTGTTGGAAGTGGTAAACAAGCATGTAGTTCACAATGATGTTAAGTGATGACTGCAGCCTATAGACCCCCACACAAAGATCAAGGTCGAAATGCAGATGCGTTACCACTCCTGAGGCCTAAGGTGTTATGCCTCTGTGCCGGAAATTACAGGACAGTACATTTCCACCTGATCGGAACACGATAGTACTGTACACTACCATTTAGCGGCAAGTATATTAGGTAATGCGGTGGTGCCTACGCTCGCGAGCTCCGTCACTAGAGTTCTACCACCAATAGCAGTGTCCCTTCTGTAGGCGTAATATGTCTTACTGGGTACTATAATAAAAGCGAATAGATATAGGTGAGTACTGATAATCTTCCCCTTCTTGTAGGTAGCCAAACATTAACCGAGGCAGTCCAATTACTGGATAATTTTGGATAACATACCCAAAACAAAAGTTTTAGATGCCTTGTAAAATAGTAAACTCAAAACTAAACATCCTCCAAATTAAGTTGTACATGTCCTCACAAAACACCATTCAGTTGCTTAATACAGGGTTAATAGCGGCCGTGGTTTCTAGGGGCCTTTACTAGCATTTGACCCTAGTTAGGTCACGTGTGGTCGAAGTTGTAAGCTGAAGCTGTTTTTGTTAAGTTACGTAAGAAGCCCTTTTTACTGGTAGACTACTACTAGTCCCAGTTTTAAATATATACTAGCTGACCCGGCAAACTTCGTATTGCCTCACGATGAAATAATGTGTCAAAGCTTTGATAGATACGGACTATTTCTATGGAAAAATGAAATTGTGGTTTTTACTATTTCCCTTCAATTTCTTCAATTTTCTTACCTTTTAAACCTTCCCTGGACTTCCAAAAATCATTCAACACCAAAATTAGCCAAATTGGTATAGCCGTTCTCAAGTTTTAGCGAGACTAACGGACAGTAATTGATTTTTAAATATATATATTTGAAGTTGAAGCTTGCAAAGGAATGCTAGTATTTGTATACGCTTTGACAATTGCATCAACCGGTAAGACTTTTTTTTAAATATGCTCAGCTGTCATTTGCGTGTTGTTATACCATTTTTAACAAATTAACCGCTGCCTTTTTTTTTGTTTTTTTAGTTTGCCATCTTTATTAGATTAAAAAAAAGCAGATAGGTTTTTAGTTAATTATAGATAGACGATCATTCAATATAGTAGACTATATTCGGTTAAGTCTAGGAATGACTGATTCGCGAAATGATTACATAGTCTAGAAATGAACGATTCTTGAAATGTACAATTCTATAAATGACTGATTCTTGAAATGACCGATTCTACAAATGACTGATTCTAATTCGAAGGTGTGATATTTAAAATGTCATATTATTCAACATCGACAACCTAAAACTATTTCCATACAATCAACTACCTATAATAAAAAACTCGCCTAATTTTATTTTATCTATGCTTTTTGTAATTACAATGAAATGAATGTACGGAAATATTTAAAAAAAATCCGCTTCGCTTATAAATTGCACCATTCCCGTTTTAGGTCCAGTTGACACGATCCATCCAAAGGTTAATGCGTGGGGCTACCTCGACTTATTTAATTGGAGGCATCTTTGAATCAATGGTCCATTGTACAATTAAATGTTCGTATGAAAATATTGCATTATATAATAATAATAATGGCAACCCTTTATACGTCCCACTGCTGGGCACCAGTCTCTCCCCTTTTTGGGGGGAGGCCTGGAGCTTACTCCACCACGCTGCTGCAATGCGGATTGATGGAGGTGGGTGGGTTAGTAGGCAACCCGCTGTCGGATATTGTCAAACTGTCCATAAGGCCTCCGACAAGGTTTTAACGACTGCTATCTATCGATAGCAACCGAGACCGACGGCTTAACGTGCCCTCCAAAGCACGGAAACGCGCATTAAATTTGCCACTAGCGGTCAACCATCACACTACCCGACCGCGCCCGTATCGTTTAACCGAGTAGATCACTTACGATCTACACCAGCCGCTGGGCCATTGCATTATTTGGAGATAATATTTTATACATCGAACGTTTTAACGTGTTGACCGACAACCTAGTCAGCGGGTAATCGCTACAAAATGAAGTCCATCCTTTGTAGGCATCCTTGGGAAGGCTATATCCACCATTGCGGATAGATAATACCCTTTTTCAACTGTAGGACGTTAACACGTAAAACGATAAATTTATTAATGACGAATTATGTTAGGAGAACATGGTTATTAAAATAATATAATTATACAAACGAAATTAATTAGAGTGGAAATGCATTAACATCAGCACCAAGCACCAAGCTGCTCCAAAGTGGTGTGTCTATCTATCTTTTATAGGATCCATTTTGGAGAATGTGCGATCGATCTACACAACCGAATATCCTCTTCACCATTTTACAACAGGACAACAAGAAGGACGGCGGTAGGTATATCATCCGTACACAGTTGATGTTCCTAAAATTCGAACTAAACGTTTCACCTCTACGTTTATAATGCGAACAGCCAAGGAATGGAATACCCTGCCGGCTTCTTTGTTTCCGATTAACTACAACCTGGGAATTTTCAAGTCTAGAGTGAATAGGTACCTTCTAGACAAGCGTGCTTCATATTCGGCCACATCTTCACTTTCCATCAGGTGAGATGGTGGTCAAACGTCTTGAATATGAAAGTTAAAAAAAAAATGATGTGTTTGGTTTATATGTAAGTAGAAGATATAATTATATTTCTAGACTGCTGTAGTTCAATTAATATCATTGTGAACCTACAGTCCACTTTGATTGCACTCGCTTGTTTGCCAATTTCAATATTTCAAATGATTAACATACTTATCTATACAAATTCATAAAATTGGGGTGTCTGTTTGTAACATAAAAAGATAAAATTAACTAAATGCAAATGTATGTATACACGGCACATACACCAAAACAACATTTTTTACAATTTTTGTCTGTCTGTCTGTCTGCCTGTCTGTCTATCTGTCTGTTTATTGGGGCTAATCTTGGGTACGGCTGGACCGATTTCGACGGGATTTTCACTGGCAGATAGCTTATGTATTAAGGAGTAACTTAAGTTACTTTTATACTAGCTGCGCCAACGACTTCGTCCGAAAATAGAGAGATACTGAATAATCATACATTCTCACGCGGACGAAGTCGCGGACACAGCTAGTCATAAGTAAGTTTATATTTTTGTGAAGTAATAGACTTGGATATTTAGAAATGATAAGTCGATTATTTTATTTTGTTTCTTCCTTTGCGTAGACAATTAAATACAGCAACGAATAAACTTTCAAACTCCAAAAGTGTCATTGAAGAATCTTCAGAAAAGCCCAATTCTTTGCCTTGAATATCGCCCGGTTTTTCAGGGCAAAAACTGAAGTACTAAGACCCTATTACTTCAACAATTCTTATAACAATAGGTCACAATGCAGGACTATAATATAAGACTTTTCATACGGCATTAACTTAACTTGATAAACTCACAAGCTTAATTTAACACTTAACTTAACAAAATGTTTCATTAATAGTTTCACTTGAAAATTAACCATTTATCCTTAACCCAATATCTTAACCACATCAACACCAAAATTGGGTTCAGTATTTGACTCAAAGATGACTTTCTGTTAGTTTAGGCTCGTTGTACTAATTAATTTTATGAATTAAACTTCGTCGTCAAATATTTGGTAACAGCGGTGTTGATGACTGACGGCTATATTTCTATTTTACCAGCATTTATATAACGAGGTTTGCTTTTAGAAAACACGTTTATTATTTACTAGCTGTGCCCGCGACTTCGTCTACGTGAGAAAAAGTACGATTTTTCAGTATCTACCCATATGAAGTCGTGGGCGCAGCTAGTATAAAAGTAGCGTAAGTTACTCCTTATGACATCTGCCAGTGAAAGTCCCGTCAAAATCGGAGACAGTCAAATTCTATGTATTTGTATGTAGTTATGTATGTATGTATGGTTGTATGGAGATGAAAGTACCTCAAGTTACTCCTTATTACATCAGCCATCTGCCAGTGAAAGTCCCGTCAAAATCGGAGACACTCAAATTCTGTTTATTTGTATGTAGGTATGTATGTATGTATGGTTGTATGGAGATAAAAGTAGCTCAAGTTACTCCTTATTACATCAGCCATCTGCCAGTGAAAGTCCCGTCAAAATCGGAGACACTCAAATTCTTCTTATTTGTATGTAGGTATGTATGTATGTATGGATGTATGGAGATAAAATTAGCCTAAGTAACTCCTTGTTACATCAGCTACCTACCCGTGGAAGTCCCGTCAAAGTCGGATATACTCCAATTCTACTTATTTTTATGTAGGTATGTATGTGTATGGATGTATGGAGATAAAAGTAGCCTAAGTTACTCCTTATCACATCAGCTATCTGCCAGTGAAAGTCCCGTCAAAATCGGTCAAGCCGTTCCCAAGATTATCCCCGCCAACAGACAGACAGACAGACAGACAAAAATTGGAAAAAAATGTTGTTTTGGTATATGTACCGTGTATACATACATATGCGTTTAGTAAAAAGCGGTTATTTTAATGTTACAAAAAGACACTCCTATTTTATTTATTTGTATGTATATAGATTTATAATAGAAGCTACAATACAACATAAGACCTAAAAATTCAGTAAAAATTTAAAGCGTGTACATTATAGCGGTAACAGAAATACATAACTTGTGTAAATGTTTGCTTTCTAGCTATCACTATATATGAGATACAGCCTGGTGACAGACAGACGGATGGACGGACAGACAGACAGACAACGGAGGATTAGTTATCCGTAGGGTCCGTTTTTACCTATTAGGTACCAAACTCCCTAAAAAATAGAATTAAGATACATAATAGCTTAAAAATATTCGATACGATTCTTTACATCGACATTACTTTTTTATTTCTGAACCGATTCACATGAAACAAACACTCAATGTTAAGTGAAACTTACCACAATATATTAGTGAAAACCGCAAATCGAATAAGCCGTTTCTGATATTAGCGTGCACAAACACACAGACAAACAGACATTTTCCGGGATAAAAAGTACCCAGTGTTGTGGTTGTACGCCAAAGGTTAAAGTATAATCATACCAAGTTTCATTGTAATCGGACCGGTAGTTTTTATGTGATGCTTGAACAAACAGACAGACAGACAGACAAAAAAATATCTAATCACATATTTGTGTTCGGTATCGATCTAATAACATTCCCTAGTATTTAGTTTTTCAATATTTTTAATGTACAGAATTTACACTTCAACAGATTTATTATCTACCTCTTAGCAGAACTCAAAACCATTTCCTTAAAAGTGAGTATGGTTCGCATACATTCGATTACTTCACATGAGTAAACAATACTTGAAGATTTTGGATTGTTTCATTTAAAAAATCTTATCATGTTTACGTTTAGCTCACATTAATACACTTTGGTTATGCAATTTATCGCAGTATTATAGATAGATAGATATTGTAATATTTTTTTTTATTATAAGTATAGATGAGAATTATATTAGAAGAGGCAAAGAGGAACACTACTAGGTATCTATTAGTTATTTTTTTTGCCAGTAAGGCTCCAAAAATAGAGCTCAGGACTACGGTTACCACTATGTACTGGTGGTACATAATATATCTCTATACATAAAACCAAATCGAAGTGCAGATGCGTTGCCACCCTGAGACCTCAGTTATTATGTCTCTGTGATGTTATTACGGGGCTATACATTACCATATAACAGGAACACGATAGTACTGAACACTACCATTTGGCGGTAGATAGAGGTAATGCTATGGTGCGTACGCCCGCGAGCTCTGTCACTAGAACTGCCACCAGTAAAGGTTTCATATTCACATGCAATTATTTGCTGTATTTTGTTTACGGAGAAATGTATAGTCCTGTGATTTCTGATACAAAGGCTTCAGTTGTGACAACGCATATATAATTAAGACGTCTTGTTTTGGATTCAGTATTGACCGACAGTCAGAATCAGAATCAGAATCAGAAACTCATTTATTCATTTAGGGTGTTTACAGGCACTTCTTATGACACGTCAAAAACAAACAAAATAAATTAAAGCGAATAACAATTGATATACATGTCAAACAAGATAAAAAATATATGTAAAGTCAAGAATATCACTAAGATAAAACTAAATGTCATAAACTAATGTAAAAGTATATCAGTAGAATGTCTCGTTTCCCCTTTACAGTATTTTACAATATGACATAGCATAAGGAGTAAATGCTAAAAAGCACTCATAAAATGAATCATTAAATTCGCCAACAAAATTACCCGTAGCTCATTAAGCTGATAATAAAGGTACTTCTAGTAAATGATTGACAGTCGACCCCCTATAAAAGTTATAATGATGTTACCACCACAAAAGATTAACCTGTGAAACGTTTAAGCCAAATAAGACCGAAAGAGTGAACTATAAAGTTCAATTTTTGATAGCAAAGAGATGAAATTATATCGAAGAATTAAAAGGAAACGATAATCTCCGGCGATAGAGGCATTTCGAGTGAATTAAGTGTAATGGCATCGATTAGTCATGCTACTTCAACGTCTCTGTCGAATTGTTTGAATGATTAAATTTTATGAGGTATTTTAAAAAGTGGCTAAGGGTTTGTTTGACTTGAAATATATGCGGGAGATCTCAGAGTACTAATACGAGGTGGAGTTTTTTGTCACAAGACAAAGAGCTTTGAATATAACCGTCGCTTTGGAGGGGGAGCTGAGTTATTGTGAGCTTAGGGACTTGAACCCTCGAAAAATCGAAACTGAAGTTTTGTAGAAATTAAATTTTCTGATTTTCTCGCGTATACAACACTCCCAAACTTCATCTTATACCCGACGTTTCGGTCGCATGCCACCTACCGCGACCAATTCTGAATTTAATCCCTACAGTGTATGAAGCTCGCGAAAACCGAAAACGTTATTTCCAAGCAAAACGCAAGTTGATATTGAGGTTGCCTTCACTCTCGGCTTCAGTAAAAGTTAGGAGAGCTATCATCTTGAAGACGAACCGCAGGTCATCTTGAAGTTCACCTAAGGGAATCAGAGTCCCATAATAATATAATAATAATGGCAACCCATTATACGTCCCACTGCTGGGCACGAGTCTCTCCCCTTTTTGGGGGGAGGCCTGGAGCTTACTGCACTGCGCTGCTCCAATGCGAATTGGTGGAGGTGGGTGGGTTAGTGGCCAACCCGCTGTCGGATGTTTTCATACCGCCCATAAGGCCCCCGACAAGGTTTAACGACTGCTATCTATCGACAGCTACCGAGACCGACAGCTTAAAGTGCCCTCCAAAGCACGGAAACGCGCATTTAATTTGCCACTAGCGATCACCCATCACACTACCCGACCGCGCCCGTAGTATTTAACCGAGTAGATTACTTATGATCTACACCAGCCGCTGGGCCATGCGCGCTTCAGAATCCCATGGACGAGTCTAATTTTGAAAAAATGATTAGAGGAGACCAGTATTCGCCGGTTTCCTCTAAAAGTAGACTATAATGAGAGACAGTCGTAAACTATAAGCCAGCGGCATCACAGGGTGCACTGCCGAGGTCATTGGATAGCTGGCAGGATACATTAAACCTAAGAAGCTTTATGAACTAAGCTTTGTAAACCTCTCGTATCAAGTACGTTATTTTAATGGTTTTATTATCTGTACTAAATCTGTATGTCTGTACCATGTATAGATATTAGTACAATTATACCTATTATAAATTTGACATCCGTGGTTCAATCACTCTAAGGGTCCTGTTGAAAACCAGCGTCAGGTACCTTGTATATGAAGGTACCTGACATTTGCTGAACAAGACACCTTTTTGGCAGCCGTGACATATTACGTGTATATTTATGTATTAATTTTAGTTATTGTGTTGTCTTTTCTTTATTATCTACGTTTTATGTCTGTTTTATGTGTCTCGCTGTGTGTCAAAATAAATGTTTCTTTTTTTCTTTTTCCGACTAAGTGATGCTCCAAGGGTCGAAAAAGCCCTCAACAGCATAAGGTCTTTTAGGGATTATAATATTGACTAACCGTCAATGTGATTACAATCTTTTTACTGGTGGTAGAGCTCCAGTGACGGAGCTCGCGGGCGTAGGCAACCCTGCATTACCTAATATACTTGCCGCTAAATGGTAGTGTTCAGCACTATCGTGTTCCGGTCAGGTGGTAATGTACGGTCCTGTAATTTCCGGCACAGAGGCATAACACCTTAGGCCTCAGGAGTGGTAACGCATCTGCATTTTGACCTAGGTCTTTGTGTGGGTGTCTAAAGGCATAACATAAAAAAAAGGTGAACTATAATATAGTCGTAACATACGTCCAGATTTGGTACGGAGCGGAGTCAAGTGCGTGTCAGGCCACGCGCAGTGTAGGGTTCTGTAGTTTCTAGGTATATTAATGTAATAAAAAAAATCAAAATATATATTCTATGGAGTTCTTTAAAATTTTTGAGTAAAATACATCTGGTCGACTATAATATTACTCGCAAACTTGTAAGGCCAACTTAAGTGTGACAGCTTTCCTTTTTTTTTTAATATGTAGCTACTATTATTGCCGTAACGTTTAAATTAATTAACACAACAACCGTTTAGTTCGTACCCTTGACTCTAACGAAAATTTGCAGTTTAAACCTTAATAAGTGACGAACACTAAACTAAATCTAAAAATTACATTAGCACATCCCTAATATTTTTGAAAGACCTATCCAACGATATCCACACTACATAGAAAACGAAAAGGTGGGGGTGGTATCCTAAATAAATGTTTTTTTTTTTCACGTTTTTATTGTACCACTCTGTCGGCGTAAATAAGATGTATACTTGTGCCAAATTTCAAGTCTCTAGTACCAATAGTTTTTGAGCTAAACCGCGGACGGACAGACAGACAGACAGACGGACATAGCGAAACTATAAGGGTTCCTTGTTTACTACGGAACCCTAAAAAACAGTAGCGATTTGTAAATATATTGACGAGCCAGTTGGTCCAGCGACGTGTGATGACCGTTTGAATCTCTTCGGTCCCCGTACGAGTATGAACATTGGTAAGGCCTACAGATATTTGTTTCGGGTCTGTGTGTTTGTATTTAACAACTAAGTACACCCACGATACAGGTATAGGTCGCGCCACGTAAAAAGAACGCTGGAAGAAAGTAGAAGGGATGTGTTCGCGCATCGGTACACTCGCGCACGAAAGTACTAGCCCTATTGGTTTATTTTTGATCTAGCTTTCGCTTGCGGTTTCGTGTATTGGTAGGCAGATTGAAAACGCCGCACCTCATACCACCAAATAGATCGATAAATCGTCTACTGCGCAGCTTGACCGCCAGCGTTCTTTTTACCTGGCGCGACCTATACCTTGTGTGGGTCTGTGAGTGTAAACGTTATTTATTTTTATTTTAACAATGAAAGAAACTACAATAAGTATCAAGTAACTACGATGAGTCAAACAACAAACTCAAACAAAATATACACCATTGAAACTTTGTTTGAACGGATAAATGAACTCAGAACATATTGAATGAACGTTGAATATGCAAATGCAAGTCTGAAAACACTTGCTGCCGCTCTCCGTATATGCACAAATATGAGGTAGTATTATTCACTTCTTGTTTAATAAATTAAAGTTGTAAATACTTTTTCTTAATATTTTTTAAATATTATTTCGCATTAACATATGCTAGTGAAATAATCTACGAGTATAAAACAATTATTAAGGATAAAGGCGACTTCTTTGCGATTTTTAATAAACTGCAATGTTTGTTATAACGGTTGCCTAAACTAGCAAACTAGCATTGTTGACAATAGATGTCGCTACTGCCACCAATAAGGCAATGCAATAAATGTGAAGGAAAGATTTGACAAATCGGGCAGGACTTCGGTAGCTCAATTAGAAGAGCGGCTGGACTAGATTCCAAGTGGCCGCGTGTTCGAGTCTCGCCGGATATCAAAGTTTTCTTTTCATTTATCTGTAAAAACGTAACTTCACGCCTGTAATCCCCGAAGTGGTAGGCAGAGGTAAATGCATGCATTCAAGCATACATGCAAAGACCCAAGATTCGCCGGTTACGTTTTTGACCCATGTAACTGGTGGCGAGCCTGTCGCCATCTCCGGGCACATTACCAAACTCCGAGGTACTGTGAAACTTCTATAAAATGGAAAAATCCCAATAGAACCAGAGATAAAGGATTTTAAACAGTGATCTCTGATAGCCTCCGACCCGGGAATCGAACCCAGTAGTAGTGGCCTGCTACGAATAGGCTACTGAGACAGTTATCTTTAAAAAATACTTCCTACTACTTCTAGACTGGTGGTAGAGCTCCAGTGACGGAGCTCGAGGGCGTAGGCACCACCGCATTACCTAATCTACTTGCCGCTAAATGGTAGTGTTCAGAACTATCATGTTCCGGTCAGACGTTGCTAATCAAGAGCCTTGTGTTACAGATTTTATATGCGAAAGCTCCTTAATGGTGCATAGCTTTAACTATCATATTTGTATGCAGTTATATTTTCATTGTCTGCTTTCCAAAAATAATATAATAAAAATATTAGTGTAAAGTTTCATCCAAATCCGTCTAGGAGTTTTTTCGTGAAAGAGTAACAAACGTCCGTATATTATATTTTATTTAAAGAAATATTTGACTTCAGGCGAGACTCGAACTCGCGGCCTACTGGCATAGTTCGGCAATAGATGGCGCTGCTGCTACCATAAAGCAATGCAATAAATGTGAAGGAAAGATTTGACAAATCGGGCAGGACTTCAGTAGCTCAATTGGAAGAGCGGCTGGACTAGATTCCCAGTAGGCCGCGAGTTCGAGTCTCGCCTGAAGTCAAATTTTTCTTTCCTTTATTCTTTAAATAAAATATATTCCACAAGCATGTGTTAATGCGAAATAATATAAAACAAATAATATAAATTTAGAAGTCATAGGCTGAGATTAATTTTATTAACGTTAAGAAGAATACATCTATAAAATCTATACAAACAAATAAAAATTGTAGTGTCTGTTTGTAATGTAAAAAAATGCAGTTTTTACTTAATGCATTTGTATATACACGGTACATATACCAAAACAACATTTTTCACAACATGTTTTGTCTATTTGTCTGCTTGTTTGTTTGTCCCCGCTAATCTCGGGCACGGCTGGACCGATTTTGACGGGACTTCCACTGACAGATAGCTTATATAATTAGAAGTAACTTAAGCTACTATTATACTAGCTGCGCCCACGACTTCGTCCGAGTATAGAGAGATACTGAACAATCATAAATTCACAACGCGGACGAAGTCGCGGGCACAGCTAGTATTAAATAAAAATAGCAATTCTATATTCTCTGTATGTAAAACGTTTAATATTTTAATTATTTAATTTAATATCACCTTCACGCTACGGTTTAATGAGCTGAAACCTCAGAATCATTAGCTGTGCGAAAAAGGCAGTACTCGTAGTCAGGTCGAGGGTTGTAGGGTGCAAATGAATACTCGACAAATGAGGACAAACACCGAATATTCATATTTTTTTTTTAAATACGTTACTATATAATGGCTTTTCTACTACTAAGTAATCTTATCATACCCTTTTTCAATGAACTACCAATCTTCGTTTTCTACACAACCCTAACGACTACTAGATAATGCGGTCTAGCATTAAATTCGCCTGGTGAAACCTCTTAATTTTGGCTCTTCATTATTTTGTCCCTCTGGATTGAACGCCTAATGGCTGATGTGTATCGCTAGCACTAATTTGATTTGCCGGGCGTCCAAAGAGTTTTTACTTGGCCTAATGAGAATTAGTGCGACCATGACTGGTCGAATACTTAAAGGAAAAAAAGTTTATTTTAAATAATTGAATTAAAATAAACAAATGACGATTTTTTCATTACTCTCTTACCTTATCAACTTTGAACACACGATTTTATAATAATGAAAAATCTGTAAATTTGCACTGAGATTTGTGCTCTTTAATTTGATTCCGAAGCTATCGGACCCTCGGAATAAGCTGGTAGAGATCAATTTATGGTCAAAGAAGACGCCGGCGTCTAGAAGTAAACACCAAACCTGACCACGTGCGTCGTCAAGAACAATAACCAGATCTGCGGTACCTCGGTAAAGTCTTTAATTTGGTGAGTGGCTTGCACATTTGTTATCGGGGTGTTTGATCCGGAGGGATAGGTGATTTGGTGCCGAAGTTTTGGGAGTAATCCAGGATTAATAATCCGCCTTGGCGTGGACTATTTACACGCCCTACCACAGCCTCTTATGCTTTAATTTTGCAATGAAGTTTATACACATAAATATTCTGATACAGTCTTAACAATTTACGAGCGCGACTGTCACTAGTTGTGTTGAAAATTATTGTATGTGTTACTGGTGGTAGAGCTCCAGTGATGGAGCTCGCGAGCGTAGTCACCGCATTACTTAATATCTGTTGCCAAATGGTAGTGTTCACTACTATCGTGTAACGGTGATGTATGGCCCCGTAATGACTATCACAGAGTCATAAGAAACTATGGTCTAAGGGGTGGTAACGCATCTGCATTTTATGAATTCTATTTTGATGCTAAACCGACACTGTAGCCATGTTAATGAAAAATACCCCAGTACTGATGTGTAAGATATTTTACATTTGTGCGTATAATCATAGTCCGTGCTTAACCAAATAGTCCAAAAATAATGGCGCTGAAAACAATACTTATTCGACTATATAGAGCAACACCAAACGGGAGTAGCCATATCCAGGCTTTCCCCTCTATCAAAATACAAGCCCAAATGGGCCTATACCTGTCGCCTAGTTCTTTTAATGTGTGCGTAAAATTGTTTCTGTATTTTGTTAAAGTCAAGGTGTAAGTTTCGTAGTAATAGACGTTTTTTGTAGTTTGCGTGTGTGTCGCACGCATTTCCCTCAGCAAAAAATGACAGATTGTTTTGCATCAGTAATACACGCTATGGCTACTCCCCTCGGGTCCGCCGCGACCGGTGGGCCGCGTTGCTCTATGTTCAACTCAAACAATGTTCAGAATCAATTTTGACGACCCGGTTAGTCCAGCGGTGTGAGATGACCGTCTTCTGATTCGAAGGGTCGTGGGTTCGATCCAAGCACCGGGACAAATATTTGTATGGCCTAAAGATATTTGTGAGTGTAAGGCGTTTTTTTTTTTTTAATTATGCACTTATTTCGTTTAATATTTTTACATAAATGCTATCTTTTCGGCTATAAACAAAAACGCCAAAATGAAAGATACATCCAAGTGGCCATTGCCAAAAATAAAAAAAAAAACACAACATATTGCGTCCACACGACACAATTAATCACTTTTATAAGTGGATAGAATAATATTGTGTCCAATGCCAAGATCGTAGAAAATGATTCCAAAGCATTTTGTACATAAAAGTATGGCTATAGCCGACTTGTTTATTTAATACTGTTTATAATAACAAAAACGCCAAAATGAAAGATACATCCAAGTGGCCATTGCAAAAAATAAAAAAAAAACACAATATATTGCGTCCACACGACACAATTAATCACTTTTATAAGTGGATAGAATAATATTGTGTCCAATGCCAAGATCGTAGAAAATGATTCCAAAGCGTTTTGTACATAAAAGTATAGCTATAGCCAACTTGTTTATTGAATACTGTTTATATTATATTAGCTGAACTATAACTTGGAATGCGTGAAGATTGAATGTGATAAAACATCCTTTATTAAGCAATACAATGACATACAGTGCTGAACAAAAAATATTGCACATCGAGCCTAGGAAGGAGACTTCGGCTTGATTCGGGTCTGTAGAGCGTTATCTCTTTTGCACCGTACAGAGGTACTGTGCGAAAGAGATAACGCTCTACACGACTTGACGTTTGTCATTTGTCGACCATTTTGATCAAGTTTTGCCCAATACCGGACTGTCACTGCTTACGTAGGCAGTGTGCAACGGAGATGACGCTATACGAAGTCAAAATGAGCCGATCGTCTCTTTCGCAGACTCAATGTGCAATATTATTGTTGCATTTACTGTACATCATATTATTAACTAAGACCAACTTTGTCCAAATAGATCAACTATTTGGATTTCAACTTATAAGTTATATAAGACTGATGATTATCTCGCAGATATACTCATATTCAGTATGTTCAAATAAAAACAGTTCTTTTATTTAGACCATGGAATCATGGCCACCCGATTGCGTAAAGTGTTTACGCCGTTAACGGCCACGTGACGCGAGGCACGACCTGTGTACGAATTCAGGTTGCGTCTTTTATAAAACGTATATGATTGAAATCGCTCGTCTTTGGAATTTATTATATCAAAGCAATTAAATTGAATGTTTTGAATTGAATTGCTGATCATTACGCTTGAAGAATTGTTCCTATCTGTTACACTTCCTAATCCCTTTTGATGGACATATCGGAACAAATATGTGTTTCAATGTTTGCAACGAAAAAAACAACAGTGTTAATATAGAAAAAAAAACAGAAAGAAAGAAAAATTTATTTGACAGACAGCGAGACACATAAAACAGACATAAAACGTAGATAACAATAAACGAAGAAAAGACGACACAATTCCTAAAATGATTACATAGGTACACGTAATATGTGTCTCACAGCTGCCAAAAAGGTGTCCTGTTCAGAAAATGTCAGGTAACTTCATATACAAGGTACCTGACGCTGGTTTTCAACATATATTACATAGATATTGATTTTTAAACCGACCTCATAAGTTTCGTTTTCATTTCATTTTCTAGTATAAAGTTAACAATGATGAGTGTGAAGCCACGTCTTCTTCTTTTAGTGCCTCTCCAACTAGTAAAGATTGACTGTAAGTTCGGAAAACTTTAATCTGTCCTTCGCGATACGAAATAGTTCAGCAGCGCTGTTGATGCCGCCGGTCCACTCGCGAAAAATTGCGTAGCCACGACTTTTTTCTTCGGCCTACTGATCTTACCCCATCATTATAAGTTGCAGCAGTTGGTATCTGTCATGTCGCATAATATGACCTAAATAACCAACTTTTCTCTGTTTGATGGTTTGCATGATTTGGCGCTTCTGACCAGCTCGACGGAGAACTTCTTCGTTTGTAACTTTAACCACATATCAGAGGTGAAAATGCAGATGTGCTGCCTGCCCTGAGATCTAATTTGTTATTGTCTTTGTGATAGCTACTCGTATTACGCGACCATACATTACCATCAAACCGGAACACGATAATGCTGAACACTACAATTTGGCATCGGCAGATACCTACATTAGTTAAAGCGATAGTGCTTACACCGTCCATCTCTTGCACTGAAACTCTACCATCACTAACGATTACTCCGTCAACTGTAGATGAATAAAATATTATAGATCAAAATATTAAATCAGAGAATAAACCAAAATGTACTTTAAATGATATAAATTTAATCATAATCAACATTTAACTAGCGTAGGCACCACCGCATTACCTATACCGCATACTTGCAACTTCGTAGTGTTCAGCACTATCGTGTTCCGGTAAGGTGGTAATGTACGGCCCTCTAATTTCCGGCACAGAGGCATAACACCTTAGGTTTGTGTGAGTGTTTATAGGCTGCAGTCATCACTTCACATCAATGTGAAAAGAATGCTTGTTTCCCACTTCCATTACATAAAATAAAAATCATTTAACTTTATTTAGCTAAAACGCGTATTCAAATTGCGAATTTCGTTGATTATAAAATATGCCGTATATTTCCGGGATCCTCCCGACATCAAAAGAAATCAAGGGTACCCGACTGCATGAAGTGCTCGCATCGTTAGCGACACGTCGACGGCGCGGGCACGTGACGAGAAAGCGACCTGTGACTGTGAACCAATTATCAGTTTCATGAAATTTTTAAATTCAATGATTGCCTAATAAATTAACCCTGCACCCTTCACCATTACTAGCATGCAACGAAACTAAGGGCTGGGTTGCAGCTGGTTCGTTGGTTGCGGCAACCTGTCGTGAATTTTTTTACTGCAGAATAAAGAAAATGGAATGGAATGATGGTGGAATTTGTAATAACGATTATTTCAGTCAAGGGTAATAATTAACAGTTGCTATTATCTCACCATCAGAACATATAGCATTGAAGCACGGATGGCCCCGCGGCTGGTGTAGATTGTAATCAATCTACTCGGTTAAGGGATACGAGCGCACTCGGGTGTGTGATGGGTGACCGCTAGTGGCAAAATAAAACGCGCCTTTCTGTGCTTTAGAGGGCACGTAAAGCCGTCGGTCCCGTTTAAGCCTTATTGTTCTGAAAAACATCCGACAGCGAGTTGATCGATAACCCGTATCTCCACCAACCCGCATTGGAGCAGCGTGGTGGAGAAGGCTCCAGGCCTCCTCCCAAAAAGGGGAGGGACTCGCCAAGCAGTGGGACGTTTCAAGGGAATACAATTATTTACCAAATTGCGTTGCAAACATATAGGGTTCATTTTTTTTAACATTTAAATACCTAATAAGTATGTAGCATCTCCCTACCAAGCTCCAGCTATTCATCTAGTCTTGATAGTTTCAAACTGTTTTGAACTGCCTCAGTAGCCTAATGGTAGCAGGCCACTACTACTACGCTGGATGTCCTGGGTCCGATACCCGGGTCGGGTGCTATCAGAGATAAGGGTTTAAAATCCTTATCTCGGGTTCTTTTGGGATTTTTCCATTCTCTGGAAGTTTCCCAGTATCTCGGAGTTTGATAATGTGCCCGGAGACAGGCTCGCCACCTGTTACAAGGGCCAACGTAAAACGTAACCGGCGAATCGTGGGTGTTTGCATGTATGCTTGAATGCATGCATTTACCTCTCCCTACCCCTTTGGAGATTACAGGCATGAAGTTACGTTTGATAGTTTCAAGTAAACTAGCTGTGATATACGGACGGACCAACGGATGAGAGTCAGACACGACGAATCTAAATGGGCTTTTTACTATTCGGCTAACCCTAAAAAGGTCACCGCTTAAAGAATAAAAATATACGGAATACACAGTCATTAAAAGAAGAATAACAGTTAAGAGAAAATTACAAACAAAAAACTCACAATTACGCCGACAAAACAAAAAAAGGGGCAGATAATAACAATAGCACAATATAACACTACTCGTAAGTAACTCGTATGTAGGGATAATGGCCGGCACTTCAACTGAAAGGAAGCAATAACGGGCCACTCGGAAGCCGCCTTTTTGTTTTAACCCTGCATCGGAACTTACACTGCAAGCCAGGGGAAAGGGATGCCGTGATCATTGTCTTATTGCGGCAGTGTCGTGTATTTATTCACTGCAATGGAGAAAATTGAACCAAATGGTAAAGGGTTATGGAACTTTGATGATTATTTCTGTCAGTGTAAAATTGCTCGGCACGTCAAGGCTCATTTTTTTATTTTTAAAATAAACATTAGTTTTGTGCTATTTCCTATTGTGTTTAATTTTATTTTTTTCAATAATAATGTTATTTATTTATTTATTCTTTATTGAATCAATATTGAACACAAGTTAAAACAAAGGGCGGATATAATGCCTAGTGGCATTCTCTACCAGTCATCCCTCATCATGATGAAATATTGTGGTAGATATTTAAACTATAATAATTTTTTTTTGTATCTTCACGCCAGGTCCCTAACAGGGTAGGCAGAGAGTGTAGAGCGCCAGATATCCCGGTTCTGACAAATCTATCGTGCCTCGTCTACTTTCATCATTCTCTTCATACATGCACGCCGATTCCTAAGACTTTTGATCCCACCATCAGACAGAACTCGACCTATTTGGTCATGGTAGGTCAGCCTTGGTCTTCCTGGGCCTCTGCAACCATCCACATTCGCATTGTATATCTGTTTAGTCATTCGCTCATTCGACATTCTTTCTATATGCCCGAACCATCGGAGCATGCCTTTTTTCATTTTTACACCGATACTATCATTCACACAAAGCCTCTTTCTTACATCTTCATTACGAACGCTATCGGTGAGTGATACACCGCAGATCTTGTGCAATGATCTCATCTCGACCGCGTTTTTTTGTTTGCAGTAAACGAAAGAATCTTTCGACATGCTGGATTGACTACAAGAAGGCCTATGACTCCGTGCTACATACATGGCTCGCGAGGATCCTTGAAATATATAAAATAGATCCTTCCATACGGACCCTCTTGCAGACATGTATGTCGCAGTGGAGAACGGTTCTCCTCTGTCCAGCATCTCGAACGGCTCTGGGGGCCGGCGAACCTGTAAAATTCTCTAGGGGTATATTCCAAGGAGACAGCTTGAGCCCATTATGGTTTTGCCTGGCCTTGAGTACATTACTAGAGGCTTCGGGGCTTGGCTATCGGCTACGTAGAAATGGGCAGGCGATATCTCACTTGTTATAGATAAAGATGGTACGGCTGACATATGTCGGGCGTGCCACCGTCCCGGTGAATCTCTCAGACAAATAGTGTCCGGCTGTTCAAGTCTGGCTAATGGTGAATATCTGCATAGACACAACCAAGTAGCCAGGGTCATACACCAGCAACTTGCTTTGAAATATGATCTGGTGGTCGAGGAAGTGCCATACTACAGGTATGTGTATATTACCTAATATACTTGCCGCTAAATGGTAGTGTTCAGCACTATAGTGTTCCGGTCAGGTGGTAATGTACGGCCCTGTAATTTCCGGCACAGAGGCATAACACCTTAGGCCTCAGGAGTGGTAACGCATCTGCATTTTGACCTTGGTCTGTGTGTGGGTGTCTATAGGCTGCAGTCATCACTTAACATCAATGTGAACTGCATGCTTGTTTGCCACTTCCACAACATAAAAAAAAAAAAATGTGCTCAACCCAGTTCTGTGTGTCTCTTCCGAGAATGATCGTATCACACTGTACTGGGATCGATCTATCATCACTGACAGGACCATTGTTGCTAACAAGCCTGATATAGTGCTGATAGATCGAACGGAGCGCCGTGCAGTGATCGTCGACGTCACCATCCCCCATGACGAGAATCTCGTGAAAGCTGAAAAGGATAAGGAATTAAAATATCTGGACCTAGCTCACGAGATTGTCGGCATGTGGCATGTGGATTCGGCGATCATTGTACCGATAGTCGTCTCGGTGAATGGCCTTATCGCCAAGAGCCTCGACCAACACCTTATGAGGCGTTGGGCGGCTGGGTCAAGGGCTTGATGCAGAAGGCAGTGCTACTTGACACGGCACGAATAGTGAGGAGATTCCTCTCTCTGCGTCCCTAACCACCGGTAGCTTGGACCCTGTTCCCGCTGCCGGCGGCAAGCTATTTTTTATTTTTTTATATATATATATATTTGTTTTTGATATTTTTATATGTAAAAAAATATGAAATGAGTTCATAAATAAATTAGTGAAATAATAATAATAAAGCCTTTATTAATTCCATAAATAAGATAGTTTATCAAATTAGATATTTTAAGTCCATGCATATCATAAAATTGCCTACATTGAACCAATAATATATATAACAATTAAAATTATGAGTTATATGAATTGTATTTTGAATTATTGTTAGGTAAATTGTTCTAAATTAAGTGAAAAATAAACATGAATATTAAATATTATAGTGACATTATCCGATTGAATTGAAATTTATATTGAATTGTTATTATTATGTCTCTAGTCAGCATGGGATCCAATTTGAACCTCGGACCTTTGTCAGGCTTGCGTGGGGACATGGAAGGTCCAACACGTAGAGGCTCTTTCGAGAATTTTGATCTACTTTGTAATGGGTTATATTCGGCGGGACCTCTCTCTGGCTGCATCAATAGTTAATACAGACACAGACAGACCCCGCAGAATATAATGGGACTGCGAATGTGGATGGTTGCAGAGGCCCAGGAAGACCAAGGCTGACCTACCATGACCAAATAGGTCGAGTTCTGTCTGATGGTGGGGTCAAAAGTCTTAGGAATCGGCGTGCATGTATGAAGAGAATGATGAAGGTAGACGAGGCACGAGAGGTTTGTCAGAACCGGGATGTATGGTGCTCTACACTCTCTGCCTACCCCGTTAGGGACCTGGCGTGAAGATAATGGGACTATTGTAATTATAAGTGATTCGCCAAACTTTGGGCTATGTGGGTGAACTGGGGGGACTAGCTGGCTATGGAGTGAGATCCGGCACCTGCCTATATTCAACATCTCACATTATCGAATCCTACTTTAGGCAGGTGGTGACTCGCCTCTCCTTGGTGGGCCCCCCAAACAGCCAACCCGATGGTCGACGGGGGACAACACTGTTGAGAGAGGCTGGGGGTGTCGAGAGGTGTGGCCCCGGTTTAACCAGAATCAGAATCAGAAACTCATTTATTCATTTAGGGTGACAGGCACCTCTTATGACACGTCAAAAACAAACAAAATAAATTAAAGCGAATAACAATTGATATACATGTCAAACAAGATAAAAAATATATGTAAAGTCAAGAATATCACTAAGATAAAACTAAATGTAATAACTTAATGTAAAAGTATATCAGTAGAATGTCTCTTTTCCCGTTTACAAACTGATAACAAAGAGTAAAAAGAAAAGAAAAAGAGTCATTCTTTGTCATTCACTGGCAAAGTTCAAAAGGCCAATATGATCTGAGAAAAACTTGCCGGAAAAAACTCAGTCGGCTCTTTTAAAATATGAGCGAGTAATCTCGAGTTCGGAGCGGGCTTCCCCGCTATTATGCCTTTAGACATTTCCACCCCCGAGTGTATGGTTCTTCCAGAAATTTAGACAACAGCCTATTATCTAAATTTCTGCAAATGCCATACCTCTAGCGCCCCACTCTGACCGGCCAATGAAAGCAAGCCAGAGGTGAGAGACCTGATGCTCTGTCCGGCTGTACCTCTGTGTGGCGGACGAGGCGGAGCCCAGTTCTCTCGGAGGAACTCGAGATGATGGTAGGGGGTGGTGTCGCTACTCACCAACAGCTCGCCACAAGCTGCTCTGCCCCCTATTATTATTATTATTATTTTGTATTATTGTACTATTATTATGGACCTCTTATCGAGTGAAGGCCTCCTCCATTTTACTCCATATCTTTCTGTTTTGGGCCTTATTTATCCAGTCTGTTCCGGCCGCTTTGTTTATTTCGTCCATCTATCTTTCTCTTGGTCTACCTCTATTTCTTTTGTTCTGTGGTCCTGACCATGTTACAATTTTCTTGATCCACTTGTTATTTCCCATTCGAGCAACATGGCCTGCTCACTTCCACTTCAATTTTTTGCAGTGTTTTAGAGCATCGATAATATTTGTGCTTTGTCTTATATCTGTATTTATTTTTCTGTCTTTTTTCTTTATGTTCAATATGCTACGTTCCATCGCTCTTTGACATACTTTTAAACTATAACTGAATCATAATAATATAAAAAATATGTACAATTCTTGGTAATGGTAATAATTATCACAGTACTAACAAAATCCCGACAACGGAAATAATTTTTACGATACCATTCCGTTAAGTTGTCAAGAAACATTTGAAATAACAATAAATATAAGTGTGTTAATAAAACATAGCAAGAAATATTTTTCATTATTAATTGTAAATCTGCCAAAAATAAATTATTTGTTTTTAAATTTACCCTTGTACATATTTACAGAGGCAAGGAGAGGTAAACATCTCAACGCTGTTTTAGTTTTATTTCAATGCGATAAAATGTTATTACATTAACTTTTTCCAGTATTACAGCACAAATTACTAAACAAATTATTAAAATATCTTCAAACTCTTTAATTTGGGATTCTCACAACTTTATTATTTGACATATACACAAAATTTCATTTGCAAAACTTTTCTTATTTTTTTTAATTCATAATTTAAAAACGATCTCTAAAAGAATCAAATTTATTTATTGGAAACCAAATTTCAAGTCAATCCACCCACTTTTATCGGAGCAAATGGTTATAATAGACAGACAGACATACGCACGAGTGATCTAATAAGGATTACGTATTTTCCTTTTTAGGTATGAAACCCTATAATTTAAAAACCTACCATTCTTTTGCATATATTTTCACAGTGTAAGCAAGTTATCTAGGACGGGGTCAATATAAAAAAAAATATTACACACAACTTCACCTCATAACTTTGAGACCAAAACCTCGAATATTCTTTAATAAAGGCTGTGCTGTCATGGCCGAAAAATTTACAGAATTTCATAAACAGGACAGCTCAACTATATATGCAACCTTACGTCGGAAGCCATGGGAGTCAGAATTGAACAACTTTACATCAAAATTGCTTGTAATAAATTATGAAGCGACGGATTTTGGTATATATAATGAAGTTTTAAGTAGTTCCTGAAGTCTATTGTACAACGGTCCGCTTTAGAATAAGTATGAAATGAACTTGCTTCCGCGTTTTTTTAGTGGTCATTTTCTCATAATAACATTAAAAAGAAGAAAGATTGTGGCGATAGACGGATGGGTATGACATATTTTGTTTATTTTTTGTTAACTCGTTATTACAGAGCAAGAGACTTATTTTTTTTTAATGGTGGTAGAAGGCTACTTACGGCGTAGGCACCACCGTATCATCTAGTATACTTGCCGCTTAATGGTAGTGTTCAGCACTATCGTGTTCGGGTCAGGTGGTAATGTACGGCCGTGTAATTTCCGGTACAGAGGCATAATACCTTAGGCCTCAGAAGTGGTAACGCATCTGCATTTTGACCTCTGGTCTTTGTGTGGGTGTCTATAGGCTGCAGTCATCACTTAACATCAATATGAACTGCATGCTTGTTTGCCACTTTCATTACATAAAAAGAAGACTAAGCATCAGAAACAGTGAACTTAGGAGCCGTGCATTATAAAAATAGGTAGAGAGTGTACTGATATATATACTTATATATATTCTGGCACATTAACAAAGCCGAGCGTGATAGTGGGCAACTTCCAGAAAATGGAAAAATTATATTATGGCCAGAGATAGAGGATATTAGGATACTAACTTGATATCTGATAGCCAACCCATGGATCAAACCCAAGAACAGTAGTGGCTATCTGCCACTAGAGTACAGATGCAGTTAATTACGATGTGATGTACGCACCACATACATTTATTTAATTCGATTATTTTATCACACACTCATGCACTTAAATACGCCCGCACGCACATATGCACGAATACAGTCATGCATACAAATATCTACGCAGGTGCATTTCATACGTGCAATTTAAAACACTCACCAAAGAAAATAAAATCTATAATAGACGGAACTCCATACAAACGTATTTTCTGCGTGAGAATACCACTGTATCAAAAAAATATACAGTAGTTTACTGTTTTTGAAATTTAACGAAATGTCGTCGTCACTCACACATACACAAATTCATTAGGGTTGTCACACTTTTAGTTTTTATTTGCCTTACCTGTTACACCAACCTGTCAGAAAAAACGTAGGTAATTCATACCGCCAGGCAAAACGAATTTGGTATTTCTTTTGGTTGGTATTATTCTAAGCCAACCGATTTGACTTGATTCATGCCATCTATTTAAATAGAGTTTTGCCAGACTGTCACACACACTTAAGGCCAGTGGCTAATCACAAACAGTTCTGACATAAAACGCGTCGAAAACGATTTTCCTCGCCAAAATATCGGTATCCCTTAAATTAGGTTTATATGTATGTTTATATACTGATTTTGTAGCTAAATTATGTTCAATTTCATTTCTTCCTCCACTCAGAACAACCAATTTTCTCGCAATTGTATTATGTACGAATGAGGAACAGAGGCAGCATACTAATTTTGGTGGCTTATATCGAAAATGTAGTTTTAGATGGCTTATCCTTCGACAATGTAGAATCGACTTTGTGCATTTGTATTTGGTTTTATTTTGCATTGTAGCGTCATGAGCTTAAAGTTTGCAATTAGACATTTTTTTTGTATTGTTAGAACAATTTCATTGAAATTGCTACCGGCTAAAGCAAAAGTTGTTTTTAACTGATTCTTAAATAGGTCCTACTTAAGTCGGGAATTCGCAAGATCAAATTATTTCTATTATTTTTTAATGGATTTTTTTTATGTTATAAAAGTGGCAAACAAGCATGACTGCAGCCTATAGACACCCAAACAACGACCAGAGGTCAAAATGCAGATGCGCTGCCACTCCTGAGGCATAAGTTGTTATGCCTCTGTGCCGGAAATTACAGAGCCATACATTACCACCTGCTGGAACACGATAGTGCTGAACACTACCATTTAGCGGCAAGTATATTAGGTCATGCGGTGGTGCCTACGCCCGCGACCTCCTTCATTGGAGCTCTACCGCCAGTTAAAAATGTCGCTTCGACCTGCGAATCTAACTGGCAACCTCAAGCCAAAAAACAGAAGCCTGATCCTACTGCTGCACAGATGTGATTAAAACCGACCATTAAAACTTGCGTGAGTTTACTCACGGTTTTAATGGTTTAAAATGACATTTGGTTTTATGTCATGGAGTGGCAAACAAGCATTAAAGTTTACGTTCGTTATAAGTAAATACTATAGCCTACATACATCCACTTGAAAACCAGTTTTTTTTTTGTTTGTTTTATGTAATGAAAGTGGTTAACAAGCACGCAGTTCATATTGATGTTAAGTGATGACTGCAGCCTATAGACACCTTCACAAAGACAAAATGCAGATGAGTTACCACTTTTGAGGCCTAAGGTGTTATGACTCTGTGCCGGGAATTACAATACCACCTGACCGGAACACGATAGTGCTGAACACTACCATTAAGCGGCAAGTATATTAGGTAATGCGGTGTGTTCGCGCTTACACTTTGCGTGATTGAACCGGTTGTTCGCACGAGTTGGTGGGAGCATCGGCTTGGTCAATCGCAGCGATGACACTATGACGTAGTGGTGACGCTCTACAATCGCATTGGTTCGCTAGTTTTGTTCCGACCCCTTACCTTCCTCGAATCATGTAATGGAATGAATAGACACTTTTTGATGTTGAACGCAGCAGATCTTTTATTTCGTATTTTTCGCATATAATTAATTATCCCATATCGTAACGACAACCGCGTATCGTCAATTTCACGCAAACACATACACATGTGGACCTTCGGAGCCAAATAATAAGAAACAGCATCTACGGAAAATCTGCACGCAACGTTTACGCAGTTACGAAGCATTCCCGAAATCACGCATCGGGATACTGGGACATCGACTACCTGGAGGCTAAGCGCAAGGATAGAATCTGGATTGGCAGTTCTTCAACCATAACACGCAATCTGGTAGGACCAACCAACCATTTTCCTTTTCCATCACCTCCCGGTTCTCTTTGTGATACGTGTGTTCAACTGATTTCAGTGATAATCGTGCCGTGCAGTTGGTTATTGCTGCTGCTGTTACAAGTGCAGACGTGATTTTCCCAGCACACGATAGTAAAGTTCATCAAATCGTGAGTACCTACCCTTTGTTCACCGACCACCAAAATGTCGACCGAAAGTGCCAAATCACGCGATAAATCTCCTGTTACATTAAGTATCGATTCAAAATTAGGCCAAGAAAAGTCGAAATCTCGCGATAGATCGCCTAATATTGCTTGTGATAATCCGGAGTTACTTCGCAACCTAATTAAAAAACGTGGCATCATAAAAGGCAGATTAACTAAATTCTCTAGCTATATACAACAATTACAAGAAAGTGGTAGTGATATTTCATCTTCTAGAAGTCGTTTTGATTTAAAATTTAGAATTAAAGGTGCAACTAGTTTATTTGATGAATTTAACAATATTCAAAGCGAAATCGAACAAATGGTTTTTGATAGTGATATAGCAGAGCAGTTAACGTATAGAGATCATTTTGAAAACTCTTACTATAATACTATAGCTTCCGCTGAATTTATGCTATCTGATGAGGTCACTGACTGTTCTATTACGGACTGCAACAAATCACAATCGGTGAAGTTGCCTGTTATTTCTATGCCATCCTTTGACGGTGCTTATGAACACTGGCTTGAGTTTAGGGATACCTTTTCATCATTAGTGCACAATTCAAAACGAATAACCAATATTCAAAAGTTCCATTACCTCAAATCAGCATTAAAAGGTAATGCGATGTTGGTTATAGATTCGTTGGAGTTTTCGTCTGATAATTATGCCGTTGCATGGGAGTTATTATTAAACAGGTACAATAACAGTAGACTTCTGGTGCACAAACATGTAAAAGCCTTATTTAATATTAATGCGTTAACCAGAGAATCTCCCGTATGTATTCGCAAATTAATTGACACAGTATTAAAGAATTTACGTGCGTTAAAAATCCTAGGCGAACCCACTGACCAATGGGACACGCTTATTAATTACATAATTGTGTCTAAGTTAGATAAAACCACTGAACGCGAGTGGGAGACTTTTAAGTGTACCTTGTATGCGAGTGATAATAGTTCGAATAAACGAATTATTAAACTTACAGATTTGCTTGCATTCTTAAAAGATAGGGCGGAGATGCTTGAAACTTTACAACTTTCACAAAATAAAGGGCATTCACAATCACATTCATTTGATCACAAAAAACAACATTCATATTCGCATTATACCTCACATTGCAATGTTTCGAGTAATAAACCACACGATCGTCCATCTCGATTCACTAAAACCTGTTTGAAATGCGATGCATCGCATCCACTTTATTCTTGTCAATCCTTTCTTACAAGTGATTTAGAATCAAAAATTAAATTAGTACGCGATCACAAACTATGCGAAAATTGTTTACGATCGGGTCATACACCCACCACTTGTAGGAACGGACCGTGTAGAAAATGTAACCAAAAACACAATACATTACTTCACGACGATAATATTAATCATGCGCTTGCATTTCGTTCTAATGTCGTAGCGGAGACGTCACAATCACACGGCAATGCGGAAGGAGCGCAAGCGAATACTGAGCACGCGTCCTTGACCGCCACTGATACGTCCCTGATTCAGGTAAATAAGGCACACATGCAAAATGATCGCAATAAATCTATAGATATGCACACGGTTATATTATCAACAGCTGTGATCGAGGTACTCGGTTCTAACGGTACCTATCACAAGGCGCGCGCGCTCCTAGACAATGGAAGTCAGCGGTGTTTTATAACTAAATCATTTTCTAATCTTATTAACGCAACATTAATACAGTCCATTCACGAAATTAGAGGTGTAGGAGATTCGGTGCTACAGTGTTCAGAAACTTGTAGCATCGAAATTAGATCGCATATTGATAGTACATTCACTACGCGCATTGAGTGTTTTGTATTATCACAAATAACGTCTACAATTCCAACCTTATGTAATATAAACGCGCAGCTGAATATACCAGCAAACATAAGGTTGGCAGATCCGCATTTTTATGAATCTACAAACATAGACATTTTAATAGGTGCTGATAGGTTTTGGGACCTCTTAGGTGACGGCAAATTTAGACTACCTAGCGGCCCTTATCTACAGAACACCAAACTAGGGTGGATTATTTCTGGCCCTGTTGTGCATTCACAACGAAATGTTACACGCATAAATTGTAACATTAGTAGCACTTTAGACGCGCAGTTGCGTATGTTTTGGGAAATCGAAGAGCCTCCCAAACGTAAAGACCAACTGACAGACTCTGAACGCGCATGTGAGGAGCATTTCCTTCGTACTACTACGCGTGATAGTGAAGGTAGGTTTACTGTCAGTATTCCTTTTAAGGAGACCCCTATCGCATTGGGCGAATCCTATTCTAAAGCTGAACGCCGATTTTTAGCGCTAGAAAAACGGTTACAAGCTGTACCTGAATATAAGCAGATGTACGTAAATTTTATGAGAGAATATGAAAGCTTGGGTCATATGACTCGAGTTAGTAGTTATGAAAACCCATGTTATGTCATGCCGCATCACGGTGTTTACCGTGAACATAGCACTACGACCAAGTTACGCGTAGTTTTTGATGCGAGTGCCCCTTCTTCATCTGGAAGGTCACTTAATGATTTACAGTTAGTCGGCGCACCGATTCAGGGTGATTTACTTTCCATTTTATTAAGGTTTAGGCAACATACATTCGTTGTATGCGCAGACGTTGTCAAAATGTTTAGAAATTGTATGGTAAATAAATCGCAACGTAATTTGCAATTGGTAATATGGCGTGATGATCCCTCGAAACAATTAGGTATTTATCAGTTAAATACGGTTACCTACGGCACCGCATCTGCGCCGTTCTTGAGCGTCAGATGTTTGAAGCAGTTGGGTGTCGAATCTACTAACCCCGAAGTGCAGAGGGTAATCAGGGATGATTTTTACGTTGATGATCTTTTAACAGGCCATGATGATAAATCTACTCTCTTAAAACTATGTGCCGACGTTAAAGACGCATTACTTTCAGGTTGTTTTCCACTTCAAAAGTGGATGTATAATTTTCCATGCAATGATAACAATAATTTGCCTAATCAATTTATAGAATATATATATAATAAATTTAAGCACAAAGACTTTGGGATTATTCTGGGATAATGTCAATGATGAATTTTATTTTAACACGCAATTTAATAATGATAATAAACCAATCACGAAAAGGTTTATACTATCGAATATATCTCAAATCTTCGATCCTCTGGGTTTACTCAGCCCTACGATTATAGTGGCAAAGGTACTGTTGCAGCAGTTATGGCTGCTTAAAATAGATTGGGATGACGTAGTGCCATCTAATGTTGCAAAAACGTGGAACCGGTTTGTTTTTTCATTAAAGAAGCTCAATAGTATTCGGGTTCCCCGCCACATTGTAGGTAGTCAACCTAGTTATATAGAAATGCATATTTTTAGTGACGCATCGCAGACTGCATACGGTGCCTGCGTTTATATACGCACAGTAAATACAGACCAAACAATATCAGTTAGATTACTCATGTCTAAAGCTAAGGTCGCACCGCTGAAGCCTACGAGTATACCGCGACTTGAGCTGTGTGGTGCGTTATTAGGCTGTAAGCTATATGATAAGGTACGTAGTTCGTTGTTTTGCAAATTTAATAATGTAGTTTTTTGGACTGATTCAACTATAGTGCTAGGCTGGTTGAACATGTCACCAAATAAATTGAAAACATTTGTGCAAAATAGAGTTTCAGAAATCCATGACATAACTAAAGGTGTTTTATGGCGTCATGTGAGTACTAAAGAGAATCCCGCAGATCGCCTATCTCATCGTTTCTAACTCACGATTCATCTGATTTATCACTGTTTCCGTTTGATAGATTTTCGCAATATAAACGTATACAGCGCACGGTAGCTTACATGTTACGTTTCATACACAATATTCGCTACAAAATGGAACACCGCACGGGTGTTTTTAGTGTTGATGAGTTACATGAAGCAGAGATGACATTGGTTAGGTGGTCACAATTAGAAAGTTATCCGAATGAATACAAATTATTACTTAATAGTTCAAATGTTAAAAATAATAGCAATTTAATAAAATTAAATGTATTTTTAGACAAAAATAAAATTATACGAGTAGGTGGACGATTAAGAAATTCCAACGAATTTAGCTATGATAAAATGCACCCTATATTGTTATCCGGTAAACATGATTTTACTCTGTTATTGTTCCGACATGAGCATTTACAGCTGCTACACGCAGGAGCTCAGGCATTACTATGCCACTTACGCGAAAAGTGGTGGCCTTTAAGTGGTAGAAATTTAGCTCGGCGAATAGTAAACGCTTGTGTTGTATGTACGCGTATGAAGGGTAAAATTCTTACACCTTATATGGGAAACTTACCCAAAGAAAGGATAACTCCCAGTTTTCCCTTCAACACATGCGGAGTGGATTATTGTGGGCCAGTATTCATTATAAACCGTAAGGGTAGGGGCGCTAAAATTTGTAAGGCATACATTTGCCTATTTGTCTGTTTTGCAACGCGTGCTATACATTTGGAACCAGTCAGTGATCTTACTACAGAGGCATATTATTCAGCGCTGAAAAGGTTTATATCTCGCCGTGGTAAACCGACAGAGATATATTCAGATAATGGACGAAATTTTGTTGGGCTGATGAATGACTTTTCTAATTTTTTGCGCAAATGTAGTCCAAATTTGATTGAATACGCATCTTGTTTACAAATAAAATTTAAATTTATTCCCCCGTACTCTCCGCATTTTGGTGGTCTGTGGGAGGCAGGCATAAAGTCTTGCAAACATCATTTGCGTCGTGTGATGGGAGACGCACGCCTCACGTTCGAGGAATTATATACATTGTTGTCACAAATTGAATCTATCCTAAATTCCCGTCCGCTATCTCCTCTTTCTTCAGATCCCAATGACCTTTGCCCTCTTACCCCTGGTCACCTTTTGGTTGGTCGACCACTTACTGCACCAGCCTGTGAAGACTACAGCGACATATCCGCGCATCGGCTGAACCGGTATCAGAGGACGGAGCAATTACGCCAGCACTTTTGGACACGGTGGTCCAAAGAATACGTGACTGAGTTGCAGATGCGAAAGAAATGGACCAAAGATTCGAAGGAGTTGAAGACAGACTCGCTTGTATTAATAAAGGAGGACAATATTCCACCCCTAAGATGGAGCATGGGGCGAGTGTTAGCTACAATCCCGGGCAAGGATGGTATCGCGAGAGTGGCTGACATAAAAACAGCTTCGGGCGTCGTTCGGCGAAGTTTCGCCAAGATCTGCCCTCTTCTTCAAGAAGATGCATGAAGAGCTATCGAGAAGGTTGAAAGCTACTACTTTCAAGGCCGGCGGCATGTTCGCGCTTACACTTTGCGTGATTGAACCGGTTGTTCGCACGAGTTGGTGGGAGCATCGGCTTGGTCAATCGCAGCGATGACACTATGACGTAGTGGTGACGCTCTACAATCGCATTGGTTCGCTAGTTTTGTTCCGACCCCTTACCTTCCTCGAATCATGTAATGGAATGAATAGACACTTTTTGATGTTGAACGCAGCAGATCTTTTATTTCGTATTTTTCGCATATAATTAATTATCCCATATCGTAACGACAACCGCGTATCGTCAATTTCACGCAAACACATACACACGGTGGTTCCTACACCCGCGAGCTCCATCACTGTAGCTCTAATACCAATCAAAATTTCAATGTAATTGCCACTCCTGAGACCTGCTATGTGAAGGAAACTAAGTAATATGATGATGCCTTTGCCCTCTAGTTCCGACACTGGAGCTCTACCTCCAGTGAGTATATAACCTAAAGAGCTTTCCCACGAATAGATAAAATTGAAGATTTAAAATAAAAACCCTTATCCTATAATAGTATTTCATGTTCGCAATGACATATTTTATGTGAATAAAATATATTTCTTTTCCACGAGTCCTATCAGAAATACCTTACCGTAAGATTGCTTCCAATAAACTCGTTGTTATATCTGATCTTATAGATTTTATAAAGGGTGTGCTCGTATTTTCTCCTTTGTTGAAACAATGAAGTGAAAGAGTCTGTATTGTTTGTTTTCATTGTAGTTGAGAAAAGGGTGAATTCTTCCTTAATAAATATATCCCATAGATAACCTAATGATATCGAGATGGTATAACAAATCCTGTGATATACTTAGATGCCTTTTTTATATATTATGGAAGTGGCAGACAAGCATGCAGTTCACATTGATGTTAAGTGATGGTCATAAACACCAAGGTCACAATGCAGATGCGTTACCACTCCTGACGCCTAAGGTGTTATGCCTCTGTGCCGGAAATCAAAGGGCCGTAAATTATAATCGCGCCTGACTGCAACACGATAGTGCTGAACACTACCATTTAACGGCAAGTATATTAGGTAATGTGGTGGTGCCTACGCCCGCGACCTCCGTCATTGGAGCTCTACCACAAGTAAAAGTTATCAACGACTGAGAATAATCTAACAAGAACTGCAAGAAGATAGCCATATCCATAAGTCTCAACTGGTTCAAAAGGCACACACCCAGGTCTGAGAGCTATTCAAGATGAACCATTGTTTGTACGCTCCCACAATGGGTGATATTAATATCTGGATGTAGTCAAGGATCGGTCAACATTGCGAGGCTTCTTAGCCTTGCTTTTATGAAATTCACTGAGAGAAATTCTCGCAAACTGTTATTGCAAGTAAAGTCTGCTGTATGGTGCCAATGCTAGCGTTAATGCTATCGAAAGTTACAACAAAAAACGACTTTTTTATGTAATCATTATCACCACCATCATTTTAGCTAAAAACCTCCATGGCTAGACAAAAGCCGTTCCCAAAGATGCTCACATGAATGTTGTGTGTGATTAGGAGAGAATGTCAAAGTTGACAGCTCACTAGAGCCACTCAAGACCGGACCAGCACCGCCTCATTTTAGGGCGTCCACTCGTTGTCGACGGGTGATCTACGGGTGAACCACTCGCGGGCAGTGCGTGGTTAAAACGTCACCGAGTCGTCACCATCGGCATCGGTGGTCACCGAGTGATCCACTCGAATTCCGCGCGAAGACCGCGCGCCGCCCGTTTGTCGATACAGTGTTGATGTAATGAGCTCAGCTCCACATAATTTCATATAAGGTATTCTAACCGCTGGTCGGAGCCCGGGTGGCTCTAGTGAGCTATGACCTTAAGTGTGATAGTATCACAGCATTCAGAATCAGTCTATAACTTTTCGACGGTAGATAAAAAATTTGTTAACATTCAGCGACTCAGCATTGACTCCTGGACTGGTCGTGAGTGGTTCTGAAAAGAAGAGGATTGTAAGTGTATGAGGAACTAACTAGTCAATGCAACAATGAAAACCAAGAGATAATCCTCATCAAATCAGCCGAAAGATGTCCCTGACACTGCTTGGCTAAGGCCTCCCCATAAGGATATGCCATAATCGCCACTATTGGCATGCGGAGTGACGATCGCAATGGAGGTAGTTTTATGTATGCTCTTACTACCGCCCCATTGGTATGGTTTGATCGTCATTGTTCACTTGACTGACTGCCGTGGAAAAATTACCTTCCAGTAGCAGAAAATTCTTCGTCTAGTGAGCGGTGTTGTTGTCACACCCGGACGCCAGCATTTTTCTTTTATGTTATGGAAGTGGCAAACAAGCATGCAGTTCACATTGTTTTTAAGTGATGACTGCAGCCTATAGACACCTACACAAAGACCGAGGTCAAAATGCAGATGTGTTACCACTCCTGAGGTCTGAGGTGTTATGCCTCTGTGCTGGAAATTACAGGGTCATATATTACCACCTGACCGGAACACGATAGTGCTGAACACTACCATTTAGCGGCAAGTATATGAGGTAATGTGGTTGTGCCTTCGCCCGCGAGCTCCACCACTGGAGCTCAACCATCAGTAAAACCAGCATTGAAGTTAGATTACCATTTTTATATAACCTATACCGTCCGACCATAAAAACGGAGAGAGCGAAAAACCACCGCTCACACTAAGCACAAGTCATAATTCCTATCGTGGATGTGCAAACTATATTAAAAATTTCGTAGTTCAGCCACGTTGTAAACACAATTCGTATTTCTTTGCTATTTTGCGGCGGAAGGAGCCGACAGTGTAATAATCCTGTACCTACATTTGAATGTAAGGAAAATCCGGTTGAGTACAATAGTATACAATACAACATAGATTAATAAAGCTGATGGTTCTGTGGTTTTTCTTCTACAAGGTTTAATTACTTATAGAAAGCAACTTCACGAATGTAATACCCGAAGGGGTAGGCAGAGGTAAATGCACGTATTCCCATGTAACAGATGGCGAGCCTATTGACATCTCCGGGCACATTACTAAACTTCGACGTAAGTTCTGGGAAATTTCCAGAAAATGGCAAAAATCCCAATAGAACCAGAGACAAAGGACTTTACAACATTATCTCTGATAACCCCCAACCCGGGAATCGAACCCAGGACCTCAGCGCAGTAGTAGTGGCCTGCTACCAGTAGGCTACCGAGGCAGTTAAATTATTACTAGAATGAGTATAATTAAGTTTAGACTGAACTTTAAACGATGCTGATAGCCCCCGACCCGAGAACCAAACCCAGAACCTCAGCGTAGTAGTAGTGGCTTACTACCACTAGGCTACTGAGGCAGTTTTAAGCTGCATTTTGATCTCTGTTTTTTTGTGTAGATGTCTACAAGCTGCAGTCATCAATTAACGTACATGAGCTAAATAATTAATATTATATCGTATTTTGATGATCTAAAAGATGTTTTAAATATTTTTAACATACACAGTACTAAAGTTTTTCAAGAAAATACAATTGATACTGGTGGTAGAGCTCCAGTGACGGAGCTCGCGGGCATAGGCACCTCCGCATTACCTAATATACTTGCACTATCGTGTTCCAGTCAGGTACGGCCCTGTGATTTCCGGCACAGAGGTATAGGCTCAGAAGTGGTAACGCATCTGCATTTTGACCTTGGTCTTTGTGTAGCTGTCTATAGGCTGCAGTCATCACTTAACATCAATGTAAACTGAATGCTTGTTTGCCACTTCCATAATATAAAAAAAAATATTTGAAAATTAGATTTCTCTTTCCCTGTTAAACTTTGTGAAAATACTCGGTCAATTTTTTTTAGCCCTATTAGTTTCGTATAGTGGTAGTGCGACTTACACGTGTTTTTTTTTCGTTTACTGAACCCCAAAAATGAAAATTTAAAACAAAATAACATTCACTGAGTCAGTACAGGCACGACGAAATACAAAACGAAAATGTAATGCTTTCCGTGCACTTTGTTTTCCGATGTCAGCTTTCCGCGTCCAAAACAAAAGGTTCGCTGAAGATACCCTGCGAAACATTTTTATATTTCGGCCATCGAGAGAAGGTAAATGTGAAATCCGTTATTTTAGTATGCGATGACAAATAATATGATTATTTCTGTCTTTTCTTATATAAGTAAGGAGGCAAATAAGCATGCAGTTCACATTGACGACTGTACATCAGCCTATAGACAACCGCAAAAAGACCAGAGGTCAAAATGCAGATGCGTTGCCACTCCTGAGACGTTAGTTGTTATGTCTATCTGATAGTTATTACGAGGCCATAACATAGGAGGAGCTCTACCACCAGTACATTACCACCTAAACGGAACACGATAGTGCTGAACACTACCATTAAGCGGCAGATAGATTATGTAATGCGCTGGTGCCTGCATCCTCTAGCTCCTGGACTAGAACCCTACCACTAGTAGAAGTCTGTATTTTGCAACTTCACAAGAAGTCTTCTTATCGTCAGTCGTAGTAAGACTTATCTGCCAAATGGTAGTATTCAGCACTTTAGATGGTAATGTATGGCCCTATTCGAAACGAAAAAACGAAGCGTAGGCAGGTTCCCCACAAGGTGGACCGACGGCCTGGTGAAGGTCGCGAGCGATCGCTGAATGAGCGCGGCTCAGGAACGTTCGTTGTGGCATTCTTTGGGGGAGGGCTTTGTTCAGCAGTGGACGTCTTTTGGCTGAAATGATGATGATGATGTATGGCCCTGTGATAACTATCACAGAGACATCACAACTTAGGTGTTTTGGAGTGTTTGCGGGAACCTTGAAAGAGGCGTGTGGTGCTCTTATTTTATTTCATTTTCTTGGTGTATTTTTAAGTTATATTGAATAAAGTTGGTGGTATTTTGTTTGATATAGGTTCATTACAGTGTCCGTGTATAGTGAAATAGAATAACAGTACGAAAACACGACATTTCAGGCTGCCTCCAAAACTTCATTGTAAATGTTCTCAGAATCAGAATCAGAATCAGAATCAGAAACTCATTTATTCATTTAGGGTGACAGGCACCTCTTATGACACGTCAAAAACAAACAAAATAAATTAAAGCGAATAACAATTGATATACATGTCAAACAAGATAAAATATATATGTAAAGTCAAGAATATCACTAAGATAAAACTAAATGTCATAAACTAATGTAAAAAGTATATCAGTAAAATGTCTCTTTTCCCCTGTTCTGGTAAAGTAGCCATCGTTTTACTCGAATAACTGACTGTAACTCATGACTGACTGATACTTGATAAGTAATTGACTGACTATATTATAATAAAGTCAGTCAATTATTAACTTCATTATAAAAGTACTACATTGTAAATGTTCTGGTAAAGTAGCCATCGCTTTACTCGAATAACTGACTGTAACTCATGACTGACTGATACTTGATAAGTAATTGACTGACTATATTATAATATAGTCAGTCAATTATTAACTTTTACGCTGCTGAAATAAATACGTATACGAATTATCGTTTTACTTGACACTGGCAATATGCATAGCAATGCCATAATACCAAAAAAAAAACTTAGGTGTTGGGTTGCGACGCATCTTCATTTTATGTCTGGTTTTTGTGTAGATATCTATAAGCTGCAGTTATCTCTTAACATCCAAAAAAAAACAGTATTGTCTATAGTATCTTATAAGGGATGTAGGTATTTTGAAGTAGGTATGATACTATAAAATTGACATTTATTTATAAAGGAGATGTTACGAGCGCGGTTCTGGTTCGTACATGTCCTCAAAAAATGGGTAAATTAAAGAAGAATCCGAAAAAATACAATTAATTTATTAAAGAAGTTTAGAGTTACCACCACATTTAATTCAAACGATTTTATTATTTTCAACCAATTTCAACATGGCGGCGATACAGCCGACGCTTGGGATTAGTATCTATGTAGATAAAACAAAACGAATGCTATCTGTATCTTACTAGTGCATCACATACCTACTAAAAAAAAAACAATGCATTGAATCGATCAATTCAAAGAAGTTCCGATGATTTTTTTAAAATTGAAAATCGATTAGTATAGTATTAACACATAAAATCGATTTTGATAGTATATAGAAAATATTACTTTTCTTCTCCAAGTACTAGGTATATATCAAAAAACAATTTAAAAAATGAAAATGACAAAATGACATCGCCCGCCATATTCGCCATGTTGGATTTGAGTTGCAATTCTAACTGCAAATAATGTTTTGTTACTGTAAACAGAGCTAAATAAGTGAAAATATGCAGTAAAAAACGTTTTTATATTGATTTTGCCTGTTAATGATATTGTGTACAATACATGGCCGGAGGTCCATACATTTTTGCAACATCTCCTTATACAGTAACCCCCTTATTAATAAACGTACAATAGATACGTTTTAGCTATAGAATGCTTTGTCTTTGTCAGTTGCATTGTCAAATGTGCAAGATAGAAAGAGACAAAGGAGGGATTAGCAGCACTTTAGCTAAAATACGCTTATGAATGATGGAGTTAGTTTCTTAATTAAACCACTTTAGTGTTGTAGCTAACTTTTAGATTTAGTAGAAATACTAAATCTAAGAGTTTCAGATTTAGTAGAACTGGATTTCATAATTTGATTTTCCCATTAACATTATGAATCGAATTGAAAACAAGCATACAAATTGTGGTAAGTAGAAACTTGATCCATAAAAACATCTTATTAAATCTCGTAGATAAATAAAGGTTTTACGCTACTTGACTTCACGCTACATCCCTTATAAGCGGTGCAATTAATTATCTGGCAAGCAAGAAGGAACAGGGACGCGGGATATATGTCTCCTGTCACGTTATGGGGTACAGTTTTTAAGCGCAGGTGAAGCCGCGGGGCTTATCTATACATCTATATATTTTATTATATTTACTTTTTTATGTTACAGAAGTGGCCAACAAGCGTGCAGTTCACATTGATGTTAAGTGATGACTGCAGCCCATAGACACCCGCACAAAGACCAAAGTCAAAATGCAGATGCGTCACCACTCCTGATGTAGAAGAACAACCAGCGCTGGTCTTCCGTTAGGACCTTTAAGTTTCGTCATATCGATTAGGACATATTCTCCCTTGGTAGGGGGTTTGTCGATCGCAGTGGCGGTGTTTTCATCGCAGGAATTATAATATATATGTCATTTAATTTTACTGATGGTAGAGCTCCAGTGACGGAGCTCGCGGGCGAAGGTACCACCGCGTTACCTAATATATTTGCCGCTAAATGGTAGCGTTCAGCACTTTCATGTTCCGTTCTGATGGTGTTGTGTAATTTCCGGCACAGAGGCATAACAACTTAGGCCTCAGGAGTGGTAACGCATCTGCATTTTGACCTTGGTCTTTGTGTGGGTGTTTATAGGCTGCAGTCATCACTTAACATCAAAGTAAACTGCACGCTTGTTTGCCATTTCCATTACATAAAAAAGGAAGCTGCCACCCTACGTTATTATCGTATATTTACTACCACCTTAAACCATGTTTTTGCCTCATTCCTTAAAAGATCATGACGAACCTTACCATAACAAGTATGCATCTTCAACCAGAACTAACACATACAGTGCCACAGTAACACGAAGTTGTTTGCAATGTACCATTAAATAGGCTGTGTAATTGAATTACTATGGCGGGTACTCAGCAATTTTCCTCGCGAGATGCGCCGGCAAAGTTTGCGTCGTATTATGCAAATATTATAATTCGGTGTAAAACACGTATGCTTAGTCGAGGGAACAAGGTTGGGATAATATTTGATTATGATGTTAATTATGTACCTAAACATTCAACCCACTTTTTTTGGAGTTTTCTCCTATAGATATGATTTGAGTTAAAAAGTTTTTCCGGTACGTAAATTTTATGAGGTGTATTCAAATGGAAACACGAAAGTTGAGGCGTTACGCGCAATTTCCTCGCGAGCGCTGCGACCGAGCGAGCGTGTTTCACCCATAAAACTCCGTCGCACGACGAGATTCTATAGGTAAACACGTTTATTCGATGTGCGTAAAGAGATCGCTTGTGTCTGGCCTGGTGAAACCATAGAGGAACGCGGCCACCGACCGCAGCGGACCGGAAAGGAGTAGGCATTTGCAGGCTTTCCCCTCTATCAAAGAGCCAAGCCCAAGTGAGCCTATGCCTGTTGCCTAACCACCTTATTCATAAACGTACTTTAGATACGTTTTAACTATAGAATGCTTTGTCTTTGTTAGTTGCATTGTCAAATGTGCAGGAAAGAAAAATACAGAGGAGAGATTAGCAACACCTTAGCTAAAATACGTTATGGGGGTAATTGTTTAAAAGTGCGTGAAATAGTTTATGTATTTTGTTAAAGTCAAGGTGTGAGTTTCGTAGTAATACGATTTTTGTAATGTGTGTGTGTCTCACACGCATTTCCCCCCGCAAAGAATAACAGACTGTTTTGCATCGGTAATAAGGGCTATGGCTACTCCCCTCCGCTTCGCCGCGGCCGGTGCCTGCGTTACTCTATGGTAGTCACCCGGCTGGACACTAACAATCTCTTTACGCACATCAAGTAAACTCCAGTCGTGCGTCGGAGCTGACACACTACGTTTTTTTTGGTATTAGACTGAATACTGATTAATTTGAAAAACTTATTTTAATTAATGTACGGCCCCGTAATTTCCGGCACAGAGGCAAAACACCTTAGGCCTCAGGAGTGGTAACGCATCTGCATTTTGACCTAAGTCTTTGCGTGGGTGTCTATAGGCTGCAGTCATCATTTAACATCAATAACTACATGACCGACGGGTTGTTGTGGGATGCACAGGGTGGTTTCAGAACTGAAAGAGGATGTATGGATCAAGTTTTCTCCCTCCGCAACATCGTAGAGAAGCATCTGGCTGTGAGCCAGAAGGTTTTCTGCGGTTTTGTGGATTTGGAGAAGGCGTTTGATAGGGTATTACGAAAGGAGCTGTGGGACATTTTGCCAGAGTATTGATGGCAGTCTGCTCCGTGCAATACAGTCCACGTATGTGGGCTGTCAAGCATGTGTGCGGGTAGATGGTATCATGTCACCCTGGTTTGATGTTAACATCGGTGTCAAACAGGGTTGCGTGCTTTCGTCTAGGCTGTTTATTATATATCTGGACAAATGCCTCCAGAGGGTGAAGTTGATGGATGTGGGAGTGCGTATGGGTGACTTAGTGGTGAACTGTCTGCTTTACGCAGATGATGCGGTAATTGTTAGCTCTACACCATCTGGGCTACAAGCACTAGTCACAGTCATGAAAGAGGATTGTATGGAGAAAGGCTTACAGTTGAATGTGGATAAAACTAAAGTATTAGTATTTGAAAGAGATGAACAGAGAACAAATGCAAGGGTAGTAGTAGATGATGCAGTGTTAGGACAGGTTGATGAAAATTGTATATCTTGGATGTGCTTTTAACAAGGATGGTAGGTACACCACTGACATAGAAAGAAGAGTGCTTGCTGGGAATTGCGTGAATGGAGCGTTGGGTAAGCTACTAGAATCTAAACATCTCAGCCAGCGGGCTCGACTAGCCGTACATAATGCTGTACTTACTCCAACGCTTTTATATGGAAGCGAGAGCTGGGTATGCAGGAAAGAGCATGAAAGTAAGTTGAACGCGGTAGAGATGAGATCTTTGCGCAAGATCTGCGGTGTATCACTCACCGATCGCGTTCGTAATGAAGATGTAAGAAAGAGACTTTGTGTGAATGATAGTACCGGTGTAAAAATGAAAAAAAGGCATGCTCCGATGGTTCGGTCATATAGAAAGAATGTCGAATGAGCGAATGACTAAACAGATATACAATGCGAATGTGGATGGTTGCAGAGGCCCAGGAAGACCAAGGCTGACCTACCATGACCAAATAGGTCGAATTCTGTCTGATGGTGGGGTCAAAAGTCTTAGGAATCGGCGTGCATGTATGAAGAGAATGATGAAGGTAGACGAGGCACGAGAGGTTTGTCTGAACCGGGATGTCTGGCGCTCTACACTCTCTGCCTACCCCGTTAGGGACCTGGCGTGAAGATACATACATACATACATACAATAATAAACCAAGGCCAGAATCCACATCCATAACATAAAAAAAAACTAAAAATAATTTGCTTCTGATATAATATTGAAAACAAAATTATATCAGAAGCAAATTTTTATCATCCACGGTTTAGTTTATAATGCCTTAGTATGTATCTTCACACAAGGTTCCTAACGGGGTAGGCAGAGAGTGTGGAGCGCCAGATATCCCGGTCCTGACACACCTCCCAGGCCTCATTTACATTCATCGTTCTCTTTTCTAAGACTTTTGACCCCACCACCATGGCACTGACTTCAAAGCTATGAGTAGGTAGGCACGAAGCCCATATTAAAGTAATTTTCTTATTTTAATTAATAGGTAACGTGTTTTTTTCCTTATACGAAATTATCTAATTGAGTTTATTTTTCGCTTTTTAGTGTTTTTTGTCTATTCAGTTTATGTTTGAAGACGGTTTTTGTTTAATAAAAAAAAAATTTTTTAGATTGAAATAGAGACCCAGATACTTTATTTATTAACTAACAGTATTTGTAACTGTTACGCTCGTTGAAATAATGAGCCGTGTATATACGGCTCATTATTTCAACGAGCATATCTAATAGTTTGTACCTACACTAGTTGTGAACAAGTTAGCAACAATATACAAACCTGCATTACGTACTGTTTTCAACTTGCTCGTTGTGGGATCGTGTGCGTGCTACGTCAACGCATTATTTAGTTATATTAAATACTAGAGATGGCAAGCAACATGCAACTTACATGGATGTTAAGTGATGACTGGTGCTTACAGACATCTAAGCAAATATTTGAGGTCAAAATGCAGTTGCCCTGAGATCATAGTTGTTATGTATCTGTGGTAGTTTACCGGGCCATAGAGCAACTCGGCCCACCGGTCGCGGCGGACCGGATGGGAGGTATAGGTCGCGCCACGTAAAAAGAACGCTGGAAGAAAGTAGAAGGGATGTGTTCGCGCATCGGTACACTCGCGCACGAAAGTACTAGCCCTATTGGTTTATTTTTGATCTAGCTTTCGCTTGCGGTTTCGTGTATTGGTAGGCAGATTGAAAACTATATTACATAGAATAACATAAAATGAAATAAAAACACATGACGCGCAGCTTGACCGCCAGCGTTCTTTTTACCTGGCGCGACCTATAGCCATATCGTTTATTACCGATGCATAACAACAGTCTGTCATATTTTGCAGGGCGAAATACGTGTTATATATACGATTTTTGTAGTGTGAGTGTGCACTACAAAAATCGTCTATTACTACGAAACTCACACTTTGACATTAACATAATACATAAACAATTTCAAGTAAACATTTCAATATCTATTTTATTTATAGAAAAATGGAAAGAAAAATTTGACTTCAGGCGAGACTCGAGCTCGCGGCCTACTGGGAATCTAGTCCAGCCGCTCTTCCAATTGAGCTACTGAAGTCCTGCCCGATTTGTCAATAGATGGCGCTGCTGCTACCATAAAGCAATGCAATAAATGTGAAGGAAAGATTTGACAAATCGGGCAGGACTTCAGTAGCTCAATTGGAAGAGCGGCTGGACCAGATTCCCAGTAGGCCGCGAGTTCGAGTCTCGCCTGAAGTCAAATTTTTCTTTCCATTTTTCTTTAAATAAAATATATTTCACAAGCATGTGTTCATGCGAAATAATATAAAACAATTTAAACATCTGGGCGACATACATAGGACCATTGGGACCGTCTTGTACTTTGATAGAGGGGAAAGCCTGCAAGCGGCTACTTCCCTCCGGTCCGCCGCGGCCGGTAGCCCATGTTGCTCTGTGCATTACATCTAGACAAATAAATTAAATTGGAGAGTCTGTTTGTAATATTAAAATAACCGCTTTTTACTAAGTGCATATGTATGTATACACGGTACATATTATTATATCAAAACAACATTTTTTACGATTTTTGTCTGTCTGTCTGTTTGGCGGGGCTAATCTTGGGAACGGCTGGACTGATTTTGATGGGACTGGCAGATAGCTGATGTGACAAGGAGTAACTTAGGCTACTTTTATCTCCATTCATCCATACATAAACACAGACCTACATACAAATAAGTAGAATTGGAGTGTATCCGATTTTGACGGGTCTTTCACTGGCAGATAGCTGATGTAATAAGGAGTAACTTAGGCTACTTTTATTTATTTATTTATTTATTTATTCTTTTATGTATGCACAGAAATTATACATAAGGCGGACTTAACGCCACTAGGCGTTTTCTACCAGTCAACCTTCGGGTAGTGAGGATATCGACGAAGTAGGTGCAGCAAAAACTTTTATACTAGCTATGCTCACGACTTCGTCCGGGTAGATACTGGACAATCATATTTTTTCTCACGTAGACGAAGTCGCGGGCACAGCTAGTTGACTAATAAAAAATGACTGAAATCTGGCATTAAAGTGTTTTTTGTTTTACGACCATTATTTCAGTATTCCAGGATGACTGCATGATCTGGAAGGTCATTTTGGCTGAATCCCTGCACCGTGACTATCCTCCAGATGTTTGATTCAAATGTGAGATATTGCGTGAATATATCAGCTAGAAATAGCCAAGTGAGGCTGTAAATGTAAGCTTAGACCATAGCACACCGCGGACACTCCGCCAAAATTCCTTACAAACGCTCAATTTGGTTTCTATTACACAAGCATCAATCAAAGACGTGTATTTACACGCGCAACTATGTGCGTAGCACGTACAAAATACCAACCGTCGCCCATAAGAGGGGAAGAAGTTGAGTGATGCCGGCAAATCGGGCGGGACGTCGAAGTGTCCATTCTGTACGTAGCATTATTACATATTCTCTGACCATAGTCAAAAATATTTGTTGTTCTTAGTTTGGCTTTTGTAAGCCCACCACTACATTTTACTAGTGTCGCAAAATATTGATCAAAGTAAATAACAGCGTTTCATACAGTGAAACGTTACATTTTATTTACATAGAAGCCGTTATTTATTTCGACCGCTTCCTGTTTTGAAAGAGTATTTATCAAACGACGCTTTTTCACGAATAGCGTTTAGCGAGAAAAACTGAAAACATTCCAAATATAACGCATGCAGATAGCCTTTTAGTCTTTTGTTGGTTTCTTTTAGCGATAAAGCCATGCTTTGCAGTTCTGTTTTTGTAATAGGTTCCGCGAGCGCGCATGGCCCAGCGGCTAGTGTATATCGTAAGCGATCTACTCGATTAAGCATTACGGGTGCGGTCGGGTGTGTGATGGGTGACGGCTAGTGTCAAATTAAAAATGCGCGTTTCCGTGCTTCGGAGGGCAAGTTAAGCCGTCGGTCCCGGTTGCTGTCGATAGATAGCAGTCGTTAAACCTTGTCGGAGTCCTATGGGCGGTTTGAAAATTGCCGATAGCGGGTTGGCCACTAACCCGTATCTCCACCAATCCGCATTGGAGTAGCGTGGTGGAGTAAGCTCCAAGCCTCCCCCCAAAAAGGGGAGAGACTCATGCCTAGCAGTGGGACGTATAATGGGTTTCCAATAATATTATTAGGTATGTTCCAGTTCCTCAATTTTAGTCAGCAATGATAATTTTTACAATTCATCTTATTCTCGTTCCTGGGATTTAGATACCTATATTTTTACAGTATCTCAAATTACAAATTGTAACTTTAAAAAAAACGTAACTTCACGCCTGTAATCCTCGAAGGGTTAGGCAGAGGTAAATGCATGCATTCAAGCATACATGCACACCCACGATCCGCCGGTTACATTTTGGCCCATGTAACAGGTGGCGAGCCTGTTGACTTCTCCGGGCACATTACCAAACTTCGAGGTACTGGGAAATTTCCAGAAAAAGGAAATATCCCAATAGAACCAGAGATAAAGGACTTTACACCGTTATCTCTGACAACCCATACCCGAGAATCGAACCCAGGACCTGAGCGTAGATTCAATTCAATTATTGCATAAATCATGAGATGTTTAGTACAGGTGGTAATAATAATTATCTAAGTACATCATGAAACCCTCTTGGGTATGGCAATATTGTTGACGAGTAATTAAATTATAGGTACATATTTTAAATTGCAAAATTACATAAAACTATTTGAACGTGAAGCAGATTTCATTTCATTTATGTATTATTATCATGTCAATTTAATATTGGAAAACAGTAGTGTTATTATATAATGAACCCAATAAGGCTTTAGTTTTAATAGGTATTTTCAATAAAATATTCAAATTAATTAAAAATGTCATAGATGTTTATCATTATAAAATTCATTAAGATTGTAATAGCATTTGTTGCTAAGAATGGATTTCAATTTATATAAAAATCGATTTGTGTTTTGCTCCTGTTTTAATTCAAATGGTAACTTATTGAATATCCGTATTGCACTGGCATACGGGCTTTTCCTGAATAGGTCGATGCGACTTGGAGGTAATTTTAATCGATTTTTTTTATTTTTCCGTGCCTCATACAATCTGCTAGGTTGTGCATTAACAAATACAGCTGGATTTTTCTTCAAAAATTTACATAGTTCCAGTATGTACATGCTTGTCAGGGTTAAGATTCCTAAATTGGTGAAAGTAGAAGTAGTGGCCTGCTACCACTAGGCTACCGAGGCAGTTAAGTGACAAAACGCGATCCTTATAACCGCTCGCCTGTGGTGTTTGTGCTCTAATGTAAGCTTGTAAGTATAACTCATGAGCGAGTCGTTCAAAAGAATCGCTCAGTACGGATGTGTTAAGTGAACTACTCACATCTATGGGTTTTATTGAGAAGTTTAACTGACGCATCACATCTGACGTAACGTGAACGATGTACGAATGTCGGACCGACGAGGGACTACGCTCGCCTACTTGTCTTGCTCTGTTAGTGACTCTACGACACAGCGATTTTTTGATGGACGATGGACATTACAACTCAATACGCCTATTAAAAAAGAATATTTTTTAGAAATGAATAATTATTCTTTTCATTTTTAAAGTCAGTTCCAACCCTAAAAAAAGGTATGAAGCGAAAATAATTCCAATCAATGTTTTGAGAGCTAGAGTACAGGTTCAGTTTGCAAAGTAAATTTGATTCGCGCGTTCGTCGTTCTTGAGGAGCGATGTAAAAGAACGATTCACCATACTGAATGAGACTCAGTGAGCGATTTCACCGAAGTGATTAACCAAGCCCGAGTCTACTCTAAACATCACCCGTAGGACTGAATTTTTGTCGCATAACAGACGGGATCGGCGCTCAACACATTTGTTTAAAAAAGAAAACGTAATCAGATATTTATTATTCCCACGACTGCCTTTAAAGATTGCATCTTGTTAATATTTTTAATACTGATTGGTTGCAATATATTGCAATGATATGCTATCATATATTTCTTTTGGTATTGGAATGAAAGTCATGCCCTATACTGATTCCGCTGACTAGTTTTAGGAGTGCATTTAATATACGTCGTTTTTCAAATATGACAAAGAACTAACTTTTACACACTACTTCTTACGTGCTTAGTATTAAGAAACTGGCCAACCTTAGGTAGAACAATGGACACTAAAATTTTCCATATCAGAAAAGAACTTAAAGAAAGATAAAGGTCACATTGTTTCTTGTCAAGCCAGCGCGATGTTGCGTGAAATGGGAAAATTCCTGATTCCCAAAATAATGACGCGCTGACATTGATGTATTGACAGGGGATCAACGTGTGCATATCAAATGCACAATTGGGTGTGCTGTTATTTATTGGGTAGGCATTCCTGGGAATTTTATTTATGGGAATTATTACGACACATTGAAAGTGACTTATATTATTCTATTTGACATTTATTGGAGACTAGATGTTTCCCGTGGCGCCACGCTTCCCACTTGGAGTTTTTAAGCTAACTAATGAATTATTCTTAAAACTGATAGCGGCTTATGTAATGTCATATATTTTTTTAATATTACAATCGTTATACAAATTGTTCCAAACTATTAATAAGAAAGCGGCTGGACTGGTTATCCTGAGATCGCAGGTTCGATTCCTGCCCGAAGTCAAATTTTTCATTCCGTTTTTTCTTTAATGTCTAAAGTTCACTCGCATGTTTTATTGCGAAAAATAAATAGTACAATTATCAATAAGACGAAAAATATATTATGTTGAAATAGAGCAGGTTTCTAGACTTAAGGGTTATTGTATCGTCCCCCTGTCTTACGACTTCAAATAACCCTTTAATAACGTGCCATCAATTCTTGCTCCAAATTCATGATCATCTCGTCAAATGTTGCAAGGGCAAGTCGTCTTCGGTTGTGGTACCCTGGCATCTTCCAGTGATTCTTAGCACCTCCTGACTCACCGTTACCATGACTGGTACCGCCATGATCAAGAACAAGGCCGCCAGGGATTAGGGGCCATTGAGTTTGGTTCATCGCAGTGGCGACAATTTTAAACATAAGACGCTGCTGCCTCTCCCGTGTCATAGCTTAACCGATTGTTCCGTTGACTGACTGCGCTAGCGGAAGAATTCTTCTCCACCAGTGGGCATGGATCATCACGTCCTTACTTATTTTTCTACGTTACTTTTAATGTCATACATATAATAATAAATAATAATGGCAACCCATTATACGTCCCACTGCTGGGCACAAGTCTCTACCTTTTTTGGGGGGAGGCCTGGAGCTTACTCCACCACGCTGCTCCAATGCGGATAGGTGGAGGTGGGTGGGTTAGTGGCCAACCCACTGTCGCTGTTTTCAAACCGCCCATAAGGCCTCCGACAAGGTTTAACGACTGCTATCTATCGGTAGCAACCGGAACCGACGGCTTAACGTACCCTCCGAAGCACGGAAACGCGCATTTAATTTTGCCACTAGCGGTCGTAGCACTCGTAGTGCTTAACCGAGCAGATCGCTTCCGATCTACACCAGCCGCTGGGCCATGCGCGCTTCCCATTTCATCATACATATGACCCCGTAATAACTATCGCAGAGACTCAGGGGTAGCAACGCATCTGCATTTTGACCTCTGGTCTTTTTGTGGCTGTCTATAGGCTGCCGTTATCACTCAATGTGAACTGCATGCTTGTTTGCCACGTTTGTACCCAAAAAAAATCCCATATTTTTTCCTGTATCCGACGTGTGTTTATCAAATGCACAATTATGTGTGATGTGATTTGTGAGGCGGAAATTCCCGGAAATTCAATTGTGAGACAGTAATTTCGACAGATTGAAATTGATTTTCGTTGTTACATTTGATTGTATCTCGCGGTGAGACACAACTCACATAACTCGCGAGAAATTAGATTTGATTTGATCATTCCTGATAACATTCCTGACTCTGTAGGAACATTATAGTATAACAATATCATGTCTCTACTCGAAGACGAGAAACACTAGAAAAATATGTCTGAGGCGTCACATGTGGAACACTCGATTAGAACGAAGTTCCTCTTCAACTTCTAATGAATCACTTTCACAATGTGTTTATTTTTTAAATATTAAAATTAAAATTAAAAATAACTAATACTACATACACACGAACACTACAAAACAATGTACGCATACACAGAAGACGCGCGCGTCGCGTGGCTTGTCACTGTCGAGAGAGAGAGAAAGTTTTTTTTTTTCCTTTTGGTCGGGCTTTATGCATGCGGCCTGTCTCGAGACGGCATTAGTCTACTTCAGCGCAGAAGGCGCTCCAGCCTAAATTCAAGTTAGCGAAACTGCCTAAGGGTGACCCATGCGGTTTAGGACGTTGCGGAGGGACATATGAGACATATGCGATTATGGGCGGTGCAAGTTGCGCTCTACTCCATTCGGTTGGCGATAACCGGAACGTAGAGAGAGAAAGAACGAATAAGTCGAATTTATACTCGTCCTGCCCCCTCTTCTAGCGCTACGCACTATAGCAAAAGTGTCGTGAGGATTCTTCGTGACGCTTGCCTAGCTCCATTAGCCAGCGTACCGCGCGATAAGGAATTTCGTTCCAATATTTTTATGACATGACACAGAAAGTATCATATTAATTTACTTACACAATCCTGCAGCTGTGAAACCTTGGTCCACAAAGTTTACCGTTGAATAGAAATAGACTAAAAAGAACGTAAATGAAATATTAATACTTACATTGCATCGTCCCAAGCCAGGGCGATGTCGCGTGAAATGGGGAATTTCCCGATTTTCAACATAATCACGCGGCGACATTGATGTATTCACAAGGGATCGATGTGTGCATATCAAATGCACAATTAGGTTCACTGTTATAGTTTAGGATTCCACTGCAGAATTATTTCATTTATCCAGATGCTGCAAGCCAAATTTTTATACATATTTATAATATATCCACTAGACTGAATAGGCCATCAAGAAATGGCCGCAAGTATTTTTTTATTTTGGGATTTTTGTTTACCTATTTTTTCAATAAAATATCGTCCACTTCACGGCAATATGTATAAATATTCTGAAAAAACACGGCTGCCGTTGCGCACTTGGCCGCCCCTACATATTTTCTTTCTGCCCCTATAACTTTTTACGACCTTAACGTACATGTATTACTTCTATTATTATATCAAATGAAAGCCTTTTTTTTCCCGTTATTATGATATACGGGAGTCAATTTAAATCGACCGCAAATAAGAGTTGATGGCTGTTAAAGATAGAATAATTTAATTAAAAATACTTGCAGCCAAATTTTGATAGGCAACCTAGTGGATATAGAACTATTCTCTAGATTATAAATATGCATAAAAATTAGGTTTGCAGCATATCGAGATGCATGAAACGATTCTGCATTGGGATCTTAACTTATTATTTATGGATAGAAGGACTCTTAGGAGTTTATATTTTGGGGCAGTTATTTCATAGATTGTGATGCGTCACATCAAAATTAATGTGATTACATAAATGGCCCTCTCACTATTGGAGGACAATTCTTCCGCTGGTGTACTCAGTCAACCGAACAATGGCGGTCCAACAATTTCAATAAGTCGGTCCGTATAAAACAGTGATTCCCAAAGTGGTCTATATCGATCCCTGGGGGTCTATGAGAAAGTGAAAGTCTGCATCAGCGAAAAAAAAATTTGGGGGTCCATGAAATGAAAATGGGAGTCCACGATAATGGATCTCAACACTTACACCGATAGTACCAATTTACTTACATCATACCAGTGATTCCCAAAATGGTCCATGGGAGACTCGATGGGGGCGTAGGCATGAATAAAAATTGGGAATGTGAAATAAATGTATTGAAATAAAACTATTTTTACGGATAATTACTTATGGTATCTTGAGGTCTGGCAGACTGCTGCGGCTGAGATTTAATCTTGCTGAGTATGGGATCCCATGATGTTGATAATCGCCATCCATCTTCTCTATTGAAATTTGGGTGTTTTTTAATTTCAATAGCCTCGCGTACCATTCGTGGAATGGGTTTGTGTTCTCTAGCGAGTATTTGAATTTTATCAAACCGGATGTAATGGTTCGGCTTATCCGCTATGTGTTCACAGACTGCAGACCTCCCTGTTCTTCGGTTTTTGACATCAGCAATGTGCTCTTTAACGCGGGTGGATACAGCTCTCTTCGTTTCACCAATATATGAGAGTCCACGTGGACTCTCATACTCTCAAACGAAGAGAGCTGTATCCACCCGCGTTAAAGAGCACATTGCTGATGTCAAAAACCGAAGAACAGGGAGGTCTGCTAGAGAACACAAACCCATTCCCCGAATGGTACGCGAGGCTATTGAAATTAAAAAACACCCAAATTTCAATAGAGAAGATGGATGGCGATTATCAACATCATGGGATCCCATACTTAGCAAGATTAAATCCCAGCCGCAGCAGTCTGCAAGACCTTAAGATACCATAAGTAATTATTGTGTTAATCCTGAACGCTACGCAAGGCGTTTACGAAATCGATGGAGGTAGCTACATATAATTTTTTCAAACTTCTGTCAGACAAATGTCACCTCAGTCTGCCCGGGACTACGGAAGCTGAAAAGCGACCGAAACGTCGGGTTGATTTTAAAAATCATTTTAGTTTAATATACGCGAGATAAATCCGTAAAAATAGTTTTATTTCAATTAGTGTAGCTCGCGAAAACCTAAGAACATATCATGATATAAATGTAGCAAGGGTCCACAGAACAGAAAAAATTGTAAATGGTCTACAAGATAAAATAGTTTGGGAACCTCCGGTCTAAAACGTCCGTCCGATCATCAGTCCGTGGTGATTATAGGGGATATGCTTATCAATGCAATAGGGCATCTTGAGAGTGACTTTGGTCCATCATAGGAAGACTTTCATCTAAAATTATGACGACAAGTTCGATCCTTAACTAGAATATTTTATTTACTGGTGGTGGAGCTCTGACGGAGCTCACGAGCGTAGGCATCAGCGCATTACCTAATCTATCTACCGCCAAATGATAGTGTTCAGCACTGTTGTGTTCCGGTTAGATGGTAATGTATGGCCCCGTAATAACTATCACAGAGACGTAACAACCTAGGTCTCAGGGGGGGCAACGCATCTGCATTTTGATCTGTGGTTTTTGTGTAGATGTAGGCTGCAGTTATCACTAAACACCAATGTGAGCGGCATGCTTGTTTGCCAACTAAAAAATATAAATCATACTATTTTACATCACTTTACGAATTATAGTAGTCAATTACGTTCTACACAAAGTAATTATAGTGTAAATTGAATACGTCTAGTGCAGTGTCCCCGGTGACGTCATTAAGAGGATCGATAACCTATTACGTTCAGGTTATTAGAGTCTTGTCTCCAACCGTATATGACTTATATCTGCTTCAGTTGTTTTGGTAATAAAACCTTTTGACGTCTTTAATGATAGACAGAGAGTTCAGGCTTATTTATAGTAGGAGAAATACTGAACCCTCCGAGTGAAGCTGGCCCTATAAAGCTAGAATTTTTTGTAGGGATAACCATCGCCTGGCAAGTACCAGCCCTGCAGATCATCAGGATTTCTAATGAGAAAAGTTACTCCCATATTTGTTATCGTACTAAGCATATTAGGACTCCACCTTACAAAAAATTCTAGGCTTACAGCCTGTAACACTTGTATGTTACAGGTGTTCCGATACTCGAAGGGCTCTAGCTCTTGGATCATAAAGGTAGTCAGAGTAGCGGAAGGCCAGAGTTATATCAGATTCACATTAGGGGGTGTGTTGTGGTGTGAAATCCCCCACCACCTCCAAGCGATCGGTACTGCGGTTTACTCAAAATAGTTTGTAATATAAAAATACAAAAGTGTTTGATTTAAAAATAATTTGAAATTGATATTTTGATTTGATTATTCAGCCATAAATACAGTTCCGTTCCTAAAAAATAATATCTGAACACAGTGTGTATTCAGATATTTTTAATGTAATAAAAATGGCAAACAAGCATGCAGTTCACATTGACGTTAAGTGGTGACTGCAGCCTTACACAAAGACCAGAGGTGAAAATGCAGATGCGTTACCACTCCTGAGGCCTAAGGTGTGCCTCTGTGCCGGAAATTACAGGGCTGTACAATATAACCTGACCGGAACACGATAGTGCTGAATACTAATATTAATATTTAGCGGCAAGTATATTAATTAGGTAATGTGGTGGTGACTATACCCGCGAGCTCCATCGCTGGAGCTCTACCACCATTAATCAACTGAGATTAATGGTGTTATTTAGGAAAGATATCAACATTCTGGTAATGTGTACTCTAATATTATATACCTACTACATAATAAAGACGCCTTCAAAAAGATACAAGGATTCGATACGGTCATGTAAATATTAACTCAACTTTGGCAAACAACGAACGAACGAACGTTATCGAGTGTGATACGAGCGAATTGAACCAATTAGGACTATCGCGATCGACGCATCTTGGTACAGTCGTACTCAAATATACCAAATATTTTTTTATGAACAGCACAATTTGGTATGACGAACCGGTTAGTCCAGCGATGTGAGAGGACCGTTTGATTCGAAGGGTCGCGGATTCGATCCCCGCACCGGGACTGAATTTGTATGGCCTACAGATATTTGTTTCGGGTCTGGGTGTTTGCGTTTGTGTTGTATGTGTATAACGGTACCCACGACACAGGTTTATACCTAATGTGGGGCTTAGAGTGTAGGCAAACTAAAATAAAAAAAAATGCTCGACCGAATCTAACATTTGTTTTCTGGGACAACTTTCTGGTTTATTCTAGTTTCTTAAACGCACAACTAGCGATAGTAAAAAACCTTACAATTGTATTTCATCAAAAGTGTTCCTGAGTTTATGTAGAATTAGATCTTCAAATCTAAAATAATTTCTGTTGCACTTCACTTCTAGTTAAATGAGTTCTGGTATATGTATTTTCTGGTATATGTGTTGATGAAATCGAACCTAAACGTTGAGTTCACAAGCATTCTAAAACTGCACATTAGATTAATTATGCGTAAATCAGTTTTAGCATGATTCAAAGTTTTATATAACGGTTATATAAAGTTGATTTATATTATATTGTGATACTCTTACTAATAAAGTAGTACAATATAATATTATATTGTACTACTTTACTCCCCTCCTGTGTCTTATTTTCGAAACTACTTTGCTCATTATTTTGAAAAAAAAAAAGAAAATCGTCCTTTACTTATAGATTATACAAATATATAATATATTATGACAATTCTATGCTATTAAAGGAGACGAAATAACTGTACACTGTGAAAGCGAGTTTGACTCATACCTACTTAGCCGCTTTTCACCAGTGGAACTACTCCAGCATTGGAGAACCAAGACAACGTCGAACGTGTAGCCTTGTTTAACCATAAAATCATAAACATTTCATAAGATCCACCCTTATTCCTGTCCGAGTGTACCTGAAAATCCAATGACTCGGATTAACTCCGTATCTTCACGATTTCAATTCCGAAGCTTTTGTGAAACAACTCGTCCTGTTACATTTAACTCTATTCTGTAAATGTTTCTTACGTTTGGATTTAAAGAATCAACATAGCTCTTTTATAGCCCAATCTGATATACTTGATATATTATTAAAAAATAAAACCACACTATTAAAAATAAGTTAAAATTCAATGTTCTGTAAATGTGGCACTTACTTTGCTATTTTTATTGGTGGTAGAGGTCCAGTGTAGCAGCTGGTAGGCGTAAGCACGACCGCATTAACTTATCTATTTGCTGCTAAATGGTAGTGTTCAGCACTATTGTGTTCTGGTTGTATGGTAATATATGGCCCCGTAATAACTACCACAGATACATAACAACTTAGGTCTCAGGAGTGGTAACGCATCTGCATTTTGACCTTTGTCTTTGCGTACGTGTCTATAGGCTGCAGCCATTCATCCGCTTCACCCGCGTGGATTCACCCGCGTGGATGTCGTTTTATAAATAATTTAAATTTTACAATCCCATGGAAATGTCCTAATCGAGTTTCCCGTCGCGTACCTTTTTATTTATGTTACCTATATGAGGAGTACGTAATCACGTCTATAACTTCAAAAATCTCTATTTAATTTTAACCCCTTATTAATGAAAGTTTAGGGGTGATTTTGACAAAATACTGATACACGTACCTATTTTTTTATTCCTAACAGAAAGACTGGAACATCACATTTCAAATCTCTAACTTCCCCAACTTCTAACTTACCAAAAATCCCACACAAATTTTAACCTCAATTCCATACAAACAGTACCCTTCCATTTTTCATTTAGGGGGAAATTTTGTCCATTTCACTTAAACAGATCATTTTTACTGTTCCTAATTATGAGCCTGTATACCAATTTTTATACTGTTTAGTTCAGGAATGAGAAACTTTCCATAACGGTACGGCCCTGTAATTTCCGACACAGAGGCATAACACCTTAGGCCTTAGGAGTGGTAACGCATCTGCATTTTGAACTTGGTCTTTGTGTAAGTGTCTTTAGGCTGCAGTCATCACTTAATATCAATGTGAATTGCATGCTTGTTTGCCACTACATTTACATAAAAAAAAAATACCACTTCATTCTTCATTTTCCCCCTTTAGGACATAATTTGTCCATTTCGTCTACACAGATCATTTTTTATTGTAATCCAAAATGTTTATACCTGTTGTCATATAGTCCTTTATATTTATCTCTAAAAAACCTTTCTTAACCATCATGAAAGTAACCCTTGTACCAAATTTTAAGTCTTTAGGAACAATAGTTTCAATTCTTCAATGAAATTACAAAATCAAAAGCAAAGAAATAATCAATGTAGAATCAACCGTTTAATTCAGAGCATAGGTAAAGCGGTCGCTGCCCCGACTTAAGTGCAGATCAAGAAGACAGCGTTAGCGCGTTTTAAAAAACATGTGATCATCAAAGGAAATTGGTAACACTGCTTCTTATCTTTTGCCAAAAGTATTAATATTTGTTTTATTTATAGATACTGCTTTAACTTTTTTTTTGTACCAAAGAGCCTGTTCGCTAATATTCCACCTTGAAAATTGCGGTAAGTCCCATACCAATATTGATGCAACTATTTTTCGTACATAACATAAAAAGCCTGTAAACCGATTTTCAGGCAAATTTAAAAAAACTCAATTTTTCTGGTGGTAGAGCTCCAGTGAAGGAGCTTGAGGGCGTAGGTACCACCGAATTACCTAATATACTTGCGGCTTAATGGTAGTGTTCAGCACTATCGTGTTCCGGTCAGGTGGTAATGACGGCCCTGTAATTTCCGGCACAGAGGCATAACACCTTAGGCCTCAGAAGTGGTAACATTTTGACCTCTAGTCTTTGTGTGGGTGCCTATAGGCTGCAGTCATCACATAACATCAATGTGAACTGCATGCTTGTTTGCCACTTTCACGACATAAAAAACGGCATTAAAAACTGACAAATACCTGTACAAACTATCACCTCCTCTCTTAGAGGGTTGGGGCAGATTTTCAAAAAAAAAGTATATATTTTAAGAACTTTAACGTTGTTATCTTTAGTAACAAAGAGTCTGGACACCAATTTTTGGCTAAAATCCAATACAAAATTTTACCCCCTCTGATAAGGGGATGGGGGCAATGTCCAAAAAAAATGATGTACGAAATTATTTGTTAGACAAAGAGTCCGCATACCAAGTTTCAACTATCTACCTCAAAAATTGTGGAATGCTCCCTACAAACTGCCACCCCATACGATAGAGGGTGGGGCAGATTTCCAAAAAAAATTATGTACGAAATTATTTGTTAGGCTCAAAGAGTCCGCATACCAAGTTTCAACTTTCTACCTTGAAAATTGTGGAATGCTCCCTACAAATTGCCACCTATGACAGGGGGTGGGGCAGATTTCCAAAAAAATAAAAATACAAGTAAACGTTGTTTTGATAGTATAAAGAGGCCGCATACCAATTTTTGGCTTTCCATCTTGAACAATGCGGCAAGCCCAATACAAATTTCACACCCTCCTTTAAGGGGATGGGGGTAGATAAAATAAAAAAATATGTATTTATTGTTTGTCAGGCTCATAGAGTTCGCATACCGAGTTTTAACTTTCTACCTTGAAAATTGTGGAATGCTCCAAACAAATTACCACCCCCTATTTTTGGGGGTGGGGCAGATTTCTAAAAAAAATAATTCAATAATAAGCAAATGTTGTTTTTTTTTAGTAACAAAGAGTCCCCATACCTATTTTTGACTTTCCAGCTTGAACACTGCCGTAAAGCCCCATACCTTCAAATTTCATCCCCCGTATTAAGGGGATGGCAGCAGATTTCTAAAAAAAAATTATGTACGTATTGTTTGTTAAACTCAAAGAGTTCACATACCGACTTATAACTTTCTATCTTGAAAATTGTAGGATGCTCCATACAAATTTCTACCCCCTATTTTAGGGGGATGGGGATAATAAAAGGAGACAAAAAGCCTATGTTCTTTCTCAAAGTCAACTCTATCTCTGTACCAAATTTCATTTCAATCTTCGTTACTAACATTAATTATAGACAAGATATGCTACAGACATCCACACGAAAACCAAAGGTCAAAATGTAAATGTATATGCCCCTGGTGAAAAGAACTTATTCGTATAGATTTTATATAAGAACTAGCTGACCCAGCGAACTTTTAATTCCATCAGCGATTATTTTTTATAATTATAACTTCTCTCGAATCTGGTCTTACCTACTCAGAAACCTTTACCAACTCAGAAACCTTCGTGGGCTCATAGACAATACGTGAGAAAGAAAATAAAAATGTTATATTCAGCGCGTTATTAAGTTTTACTTACTGTGAAATTTGAAAAAAAAATACGCTTACACTCAGAGCCCCACCGTAAGTATAAAGCTATATCTTGGATGCCGTTGTACACATACAACACCCAGACCCGAAACAAATATCTGTCGGCCATACAAATATTTGTCCTGGTGCGGGGATCGAATCCGTGACTTTTCGAATCAAACGGTCATCTCACATCGCTAGACTAACCGGGTCGTCGAAAATGTTACATTAAGTGCGTTTAGTGATTAAGTTATACTATGAAGTTTGCTTACTATGGGCAGCTATGGGCCTCATAAGAAGGCTCAAGGTCACTCAGAGAGCAATGGAGAGGGCTATGATCGGAGTTTCTCTGCGAGATCGAACAGAAATGAGGAGATCCGCATGAGAACCAAAGTAACCGACATAGCCCACCGAATAGCGAAACTCAAGTGGCAGTAGGCACTAGGTTCCGCCATAGCGGGAGCAGGGTCCTAGCTGCCGGTGGTTAGGGGCTTAGGGAAAGGAACCTCCTCACAATACGTGCCGTGTCAAGAAGAACTGCCTTCTGCACCAAGCCCTTGACCCAATTTCCCAGCGAGAGCCTCTTGAGGTGTTGTTCGAGGCTCTTCCCGTTAACCGTGACGACTACCGGTACAATGACAGCAGAATCCACGTCCCCTATAGCGACAACCTCGTAGGATAAGTCAAGGTATTTTATTTGTTTATCCTTTTCAGCCTTCACGAGGTTCTCATCATGAGGGACTGTAATATCAACAATCATTGCACGGCGCTCCAATCGATCTATCACCACTATATCAGGCTTATTGGCTACAATAGTCATGTCAGTGATGATAGATAGAATAGAATAGAATAGAATATTCTTTATTGTACACCAGAATTGTAGGAAATACAGATGCTATTATAATAATAGTAGGCAATACAATAAGGCGGTCTTATTGCTGAAAGCAATCTCTTCTAGACGACCTTAAGGTGGAAGGAGAATCATCGCTAATATTGCAGCAGTAGGGTGTACATTCTCTAAAGTAGTAAATACTAATACATTTATGTTGCATAAATACATAAATACATACATAATACTATCAATAATAATAATTTGAAGCTTACATATAACCACAACGATGCGATGAACATTAAACATTACTCGTATTTTCGCTGAGATAGTACTCATTCAGCTGTTTTTTGAATGATTGAAGAGTCTGTGCTTTACGTATTTCCAACGGCAGTGAATTCCACAAACGCACTGCCGTAACTGTGAAAGATTTAGAAACGAAGGAAGAGGAGTGAAGAGGAATTTGAAGAAGAAGATTTTCAGAAGAGCGGAGGGAGAGAGAATTGGATAGGCATAGGTAACTAAAACGACTCTTAAGATAATTAGGAGTTTGGGAAAAGAATAGTAGACAGTAAAGAAGAGAGAGAATGTGCGTATTCCTGCGAAGGGGAATGGGAAGCCACTTGAGCTCAGTTCGAAATTTAGAGACATGGTCATACTTGCGCAAGCCAAATATGAACCGTATACAAAGATTTTGTAGACGCTCAAGTTTGTTGAGTTGCTCCTGTGTTAGGTCAAGATAACATATGTCGGCATAGTCTTATATAGGGAGAAGGATTGATCGAGCTAGCGCAACCTTAGTGGAAGTAGGCAAAAAGTTTTGCAATCTTCTAAGAGAACCAACAGCACTGAATATTTTCTTGCTTACTTCGCATATCTGCCGACTCCACGTCAAACCCTTATCGATAATCACGCCAAGGTCCTTAACACTGTCACAAAATGGTATTACTGCACCGTCGAGATTTATTTGTGGTATTTTTGTCAAGTCAATTTTTAGATAAATTAATAGATCTATCCCAATACATTGTGACATGGCCATTTTCAAGCACTGGGTCGGGTGCATACCTGTAGTACGGCACCTGTAGTAGTAACCGACATAGCCCACCGAATAGCGAAACTCAAGCGGCAGTGGGCAGGGCACATAGCTCGCAGAACTGACGGCCGTTGGGGTCGCCACTCTAGAACTCTTCTAGTTCTAGAGTGGCGACCGCGTACCGGAAGACGAAGCGTAGTCAGGCCCCCTACGAGGTGAACCGACGACCTGGTGAAGGTCGCGGGCAATCGCTGGATGAGGGCGACCCGGGGACCGTTCGTTGGGGCATTCTTTGGGGAGGTCTTTCTTCAGCAGTGGATGTCTTTTGGCTGATATGATGATGTTGAAGTTTGCATTTTCATTCATATTTTCTGATTTGCGAGCCGAAAGTAGCCTTTAAATTCTATTCAGCATTAAAATTTCCGTTACGTGATGAGTAGAAAGACAGACGAGTGATTTACCAATGAACCAGTATTTTATTTCAAGGCACGAAACCCTAATAATCTCCAAATATAGATGACACATCCAATTCCAAAGCCAGATTTTCCAAGTTTCAACTTGAGCTAGAAATCCGAAGTTTCGTGACGACAAGTCAGTCCTTGCGAAGATCTTCAAACTTTCCATTCACACTTAAAGTTATCAAAGGAGGTCCTTGGAAACTGATATTAATTACAGCCAATATGGTGTCCTGTACGCAAGTGTTCTTGGCAATAGATAATTAATGTTATGATTAAGATTTAATTTAATGACTGATTATATTAATATAGTCTAATTTACAAATGATGTTAATGTAGACGGTTATAAAAACACAAAAAAGTTGTAAACAAAAACCATAAAGAGAAAAATTATTTACCGTTACCTCACCTTAGGCCCAAGGTGTTATGCCTGTGTGCCGGAAATTGCCGTACATTACCACCTGACCGGAACACGATAGTGCTAAACACTACCATTTAGCGGCAAGTATATTAGGTAATGCGGTGGTACCTACGCCTGCGAGCTCCGTCACTGGAGCTCTACTACCAGTAAAATACACTTAAGTCTCTAGTTTTAATAAAACAACTGTCTCAATTTAAATATTAGTTTTAGCTTCGAAATTATCTACGAGACAAGTAAGCTTCAAGTCGAACTTAGTTAAGGATACTTAAGACAGGGGAAACACAGATCATCGCATCTCTGGCTGCAAGCCAATGATACAGCGAACAGTCAGAGAAGTTCATAAACTGTCCTCGATAGCTAGACTTAGTGTCAAAGTTTGGTGAAGTCTGATTATCTGTGTTTTGGCTTCTCCCTGGAGGCTGCCTTATTTCTATTCAACCGGTGTCTTGCATTTCAAACTTTAAACACGCTAATCATCATGATCGCTGCAAGTTGAGATAGCAAAGTTGAATCCAAGATAATATATCTGTGCGTTATATAACTAACTGCTATTATTAAAATCACCTATTTTAACATGCAGTTAGGACACATTTTAGGGCTCCGTAGTAAACAAGGAACTCTTATAGTTTCACCATGTCCGTCTGTTTCTCTGTATGTCTGTCCGTCCGCACTTTAGCGTAAGAACTGTTGGTACTAGAGCCTTGAAATTTGGCACAAATATATACTTTGCTCACGCCAACAATGTGGTAGAATAACAACGTGAAAAAAAACTGGTTGCCTGTAAAGTCGGTTTTACGGGCGAAGATTTTACGTGACAACGTCTTTTTCTCGGTAGAAAGGCATTCGCCGGTCCGGCAGGCCTCTCTCTTGTTCGGTGACTCATCGTTACGTTACCGAGCGTTACACTTTTTCATGAGTGACTCCGAGCCGCAACCTAATTTAAGACGTTGTCACGTCAAAAATATTTAGGGTACCGCCTCCCTCTATGTAACGCGTGGATATTTATTTATTTATTTTTTCTACCTATAGAATGTGGGATATCGTTAGATAAGACTTTCAAGTCAGGGGTGGATAACATATTTTTTCGATTTAGTTAAAAAACTGTTCGCGACTTATAAGGCCTTAAAGTGCCAATTTTCGTTAGAGTCAAGTGTCCCCTCCACCAAGTAAACGATTGTTGTTAGAAATTCAAACGTTACGGCAATAGTAGCTTTATATTATAACAAAATGAAAAGGAAAACAATTACACTTGAGTTGGCTTTACAAGTTTGCGAGTAATAGTCGACCAAATGGTAATATTTTACACGAAACTTTTGAACAAACCTTTTTCTTTTCGTTACATTATTAATAACTTAAAACTACAGTACCCTACACTGCGGATGTTCCGACACGCTTTTGACTGGTTTTTTTTTCGGATGATTTTCCTAACATATCAAAAAAAATATTAATATACCTATCTTAATTGAGGTATAATTTTTTTTATGTTATGGAAGTGGTAAATAAGCATGCAGTTCACATTGATGTTAAGTGATGACTGCAGCCTATAGACACCCACACAAAGACCGAAGTCAAAATGCAGATGCGTTACCACTCCTGAGGCCTAAGGTGTTATGCCTCTGTGCCGGAAATTACAGGACCAATATTTCTTACTTTATTATTACACGATACTTTTGTACAAATTTGATAAATCAGTGCTGTCGAATACACGAATAAAAGTCGTTTAAAAATAAAAAGTCCATTTCAAATATTACTATACAATAAATAACTCTCAATGCTATGATCTATATGCTCAACTGCAATCTATGTTGCTGTAAATCATAGAGAGACATATGCTCTGCTTTGGCGTCGTGCCAACTGTACATCCGACTGGCTTATTGCTTGATGAAGTCCATAAAATTGTCCTAGCACAGGTAGATTTGCAAACGACAGTCCGTTTTTGTTGTTATTTGAATTTCTTCAAAAATGTTAAGACTATATTAGACATTCGTAATGTGCATGCAGACTTCAATAGGAACAGATTTTTCCTAATATAAATTGCTAAGCAATTAGCTAATCTGAATGAGAATTTACCTGCAATATTTTAATGGTACGGTTTATGATGAGTTGTGATGGATGTCCGCTAGTGGCAAATTAAAATGCGCGTTTCCGTGCCTCGGAGGGCACGTTAAGCCGTCGGTCCCGGTTGCTATCGATAGATAGCAGTCGTTAAACCTTGTCGGAGGCCCTATGAGCGGTTTGAAAACATCCGACAGCCGGTTGCCCCTAACCCACCCAACTTCACCAATCCGCATTGGAGCAGCGTGGTAGAGTAAGCTCCAGGCCTCCCCCCAAAAAGGGGAGAGACTCGTGCCCAGCAGTGGGACGTATAATGGGCTGCCATTATTATTATGATTTCGTAAAAGTAATGATACCAGCTACATTTTTACAATGTTATATTAAATGTATTTTATAGTTGGGGAAAAAGTCTTTTCGCATTATAGTATGTATGAACTTGTAATAAAATCTCTTAGGCTGTAGTATTTGTATCTGGCTGGTTTTGGATATCATTGAAAGTTAAAATTTTAAAGAACATAATTCCAAATTCAAATTAGGCAAACGTGTGATTTTCATTTGTTTTTCGTACTGTCAAGATGAGTGATGAATCTAATGAAGAAATTCGATACATTTTAAAATTTTACTTCAAAAAAGGTAAAAATGCAACGCAAGCCGCAAAAAAAATTGCGATGTTTATGGACCTAGTGCAGTGTCTGTGAGAGTAGCACAAATTTGGTTTAAGCGTTTTCAATCCGGAAATTTTGATGTCAAAGGTGCACCTCGCTCTGGTCGCCCTATTACGGATAAAATGGATGCCATTTTTGAAAAAGTGGAGCAAGATCGACATATCAGTAGTTACGACGTAGCTGAAAAACTGAGAATTGATCACAAAACAGTTTTGGCGCATTTGAAAAAAGCTGGGTACAAAAAAAAGCTCGATATTTGGGTACCTCACGAGCTCACTGAAAGAAACCTAATGAACCGCGTACTCATTTGTGATTCTTTATTAATGTAACCGAACAATAAATAAACTACTAATCTCTGTGATATTCAAGAACCAATTTTGTTTTCTATCTAAAAAATATACCTAAAATTAATGATTCCTATACAGTATGTCATGCCTCAAGGCAGTAATCTAGCGCCTTTAGTATTCATATTTTACTTCAGTGATATCATAGTACAAACAAACCGACATATTGAACCCCCTTTAATTTATTCGTTCATTTGATTTCCGTAACCGCTACCACAAAGCTTTGAACGTGTTTGTATTAAGTTTTGAGGTTTCAGTGTTTGTACCGCGGTGCATAGAACAATTAACTGTTGCTGTACTAGTTTTTATGACAAAATTGTTTGTGCGTTGTGATGTGAGTGAATGTGGAACTATTCTATCAAAGTAAACATGTGAACATAGGCGACCTGGTCAAAGCCTTTGATTCACGATGCAATATTGAAATGTAAATTGAAATGAGATCAGTTTTGTATATAATGCTTTTTTCTTGCCATTCTACTTTTCATCTTAGGCAATTATGCTTCAAAAATTAACGATTACATTTACTTACTATCCTTCAGATGATAAATCTAAAAAATGTTATTACAGATTTTATCAGCTACTTAGTAAGATAGACTGTCATATTCTATGTCCATTTCTATTCAGAATGTATGTTAGTTATACAAACAGCATATTTGTAATAAATTGGGGTGTCCTGTTTATTACGCGGTGGGTAGAACAATTTAATTATTTCTTGCAGTCCTAGTTTTTCTATCAAAGTGGTTTGTGAATGGACATTAATCTATTCCTAAGTTACGAACTTAAAACGAATGGTAAATCTTATTATTACTTTTTTTTATGTAATGGAAGTGGCAAACAAGTTGCAGTTTACATTGATATAAAGTGATGACTGCAGCCTATAATGGGTGTCCACACAAAGACCAAGGTCAAAATTTAGGTGCGTTACCACTCCTGAGGCCTAAGGTGTTATGCCTCTATGCCGGAAATTACAGAGCCGTACATTACCATCTGACCGGAACACGATAGTGCTAAATACTACCATTTAACGGCAAGTATATTAGGTAATACGGTGGTGCCCACGCCCGCGAGCTCCATCACTGGAGCTCTACCACCAGTACAATCTACTGTATAAAGGTATGTTAAAAAATATTTTTTATGAAATGTATCGACTCGTTATCGACTCGCATCATATGCTTAGAAAGACAATATTCGAATTGTCTTGTGGAAAGAGTAAAAAACATTTATTTTTAACAAAATTTTTTTTTTGTTCTTTTACGTTCCCAAAATTTGGACTTGATACAAAGTCCAAATTTTAGGAACGTAAAAGACCAAAAAAAATATTTTGTTGTATCAAGCAAAATTACCACAGAATTAATTAATTTTTCGTATTACTGACATATCAGCACAGCGATTTTTTATTTAATGTTACACATTTTCAATCTATACAGAGATATCCGCATGATGACATCCCTACTATTTATAAGATTATAAATGCAAAAGTAACCCTGTCTGTCTGTTGCCTTTTCACGTACAAACGACTGAAGCGATTTTAATGAAATTTGGTACGGAGAATGAGCTGACTTTGAGAAAGAACATAGGCTACTTTTCGATATCCACGCAGGCGAAGCCTTGGGCAACAGCAAGTATGAAATAAATCGTAAAAGGTTATAGATACTTACCTTAGACTTCAACTACCTTACTACCTGTACTAGTAATAGCTTAAAATGCACATGTCACGCCAAAACACTATAGTAAAACGTATCATAAATTAATCATACGCGCCATAATAATTTAACTTTGATAAACGGTACATTAATATGGATTATAATCATGTAAAGCTTGGAGCTCCATTGTCCAGTTAATTACAGCCGGATTTAATTAAGAGATCGATGGTCTCTTTGTTATTCGAACAATATTTTGAAATAAACTTGGAGCTCTTTGAAATTGAAACCTGGATTCTCACTGAATTATGGAACGATGATTTGTGATTTTGTATACACTACTTGACGACTATGCCATTTTTTCATTGTATCATTTGCCGTGGCCAATATGGAAATCGCTTAATCGTTTGCGAACCCAGGTTGGTCGCTGCAGGGAAAACCTGGTTAAGTGGGGTTTCTCAGCCAATACGATGTGCGACTGTGGAGAATCCGTTCAGACAATGGCTCATCTGATGGCTTGCCCTGTGTCCCACTAGCTGCTCCACAAGCGACCTTAGCGGGGCTACAGACAATGCAGTGGCCATTGCCAAGTTTTGGGTCAAGATTCTTTAAAACTTAATACATTTCGCGTTGAAGTAGTTGACACGAAGACGAAGAAGTTGTATCATTAACGTGACATGTAAACGTTCACATGACACGTTTTTTTTTTTTTTTTTTTTATTCTCCATTTAAAGTGCTTGGTCAAAGACCATGACGCTCTATACGTTCACATGAATTACATTCTTCATAAAAAAAAAAATAATTAAACAACATTAGCTCATTGACAATTGATATAGTTGCAACAGTATTCTGGCGTCATCCGTAGTAGGATCTGCCAGGACACTGTTGCAATGTCCTATTTCTAATGAAGCCCTGCGATGAGCCTCACCTCGAACACATTCAACCAAAATATGGTATACGTCTTCCACTTTACCACATATACTACAATTAGGGGTATCAGATTGACTCATTAAGAATTTAAACTTATTAAATGGCACATGTCCGGAGCGAAGTCTCATCATTGTGACAAGTTCTTTCCTGGACAGGGCACACTCGGTCATCCATGGAGATCTCAACGGTTCCGGCTGTATTGTTCTATACCAGATGCCACATGACACGTTAATGATACAACAATATATATTTTTAATTACGGTAGCATTGAAAAAGGAGACGTTCCAGGTTGGGCCCGCACCTTGTACACTATATCAAAAGATAGAGAAAAATACGCAGAATCGTGGAAAAATACTCAAAAAATAGTTTGAATCGTTATTTTTTTGTCGGAAATATTTATTTTACGTAATTTTTGTATGACAACAATATGTCCCCATATCGCTACTACGACATTCTTGTTTTCGAAATAAACTTACGACAGTTAATTGAAGATTTATTAAACGATTTGAATAGCTGAGAATGATTTAGTATTTTATGCTTCATCTCTCAATATAGTGTTCACTAGCTGTGCCCGCGACTTCGTCCCCGTGAGAATTTATGATTGTTTAGTACTTATCTGGAAGAAGTCGTGGGCGCAGATAGTATGAAAGTAGCCTAAGTTACGCCTTATAAGGTATGCTATCTGCCAGTAAAAGTCCCGTCAAAATCGGTCCAGCCATTCCCGAGATTAGCCGGAACAAACAGACAGACAGACAGACAAATAGACAGACAGACAAACAGACAAAATATTGTAAAAAAATAGTTTTGTTTTATTTTTAAAGAAAAATGGAAGGAAAAATTTGACTTCAGGCGAGACTCGAACTTGCGACCTACTGGGAATCTAGTCCAGCCGCTCTTCCAATTGAGCTACTGAAGCCCTGCCCGATTCGTCAAATCTTTCCTTCACATCTATTGCATTGCTTTTATGGTAGCAGCAGCGCCATCTATTACCAACTATGCTAGTTAGGCAACCGATATAATAGATTTTTCAGTTTATTGAATATCGTAAAGTAGTCGCTTTTACCCTTAATAATTGTTTTATATTATTTCGCATTAACACATGCTTGTGAAATATATTTTATTTTTAAAGAAAAATGGAAAGAAAAATTTGACTTCAGGCGAGACTCGAACTCGCGACCTACTGGGAATCTAGTCCAGCCGCTCTTCCAATTGAGCTACTGAAGTCCTGCCCGATTTGTCAAATCTTTCCTTCACATCTATTGCATTGCTTTTATGGTAGCAGCAGCGCCATCTATTACCAACTATGCTAGTTAGGCAAGTTCCATTTTTCTTTAAAAATAAAGTATATTTCACAAGCATGTGTTAATGCGAAATAATATAAAACAAAAATGTTTTGGTTTATGTACCGTGACTATACACACATACATTTGCATTTAGTAAAAAGCGGTTATTTTTATATTATAAACAGGCACTCCAATTTTATTTTTTTTATGGATGGTGCGGGCCCAATCGCCATACATTTTGGAACGTCTCCTTTAAACAAATAGGTATATTGATATCGTATACATAATTTTGTCTTGAGTAATTATTTACATCTAAAGTGCATTAGAAATGTTGCACTAAAATAATGTTTTAAACTAGCTCTTAATTTTATAGAGCGCAATGTTTTTTCTCAGTAAACAAACTATTTTTTTTTTTTTTATGAAATGGAAGTGGAAAACAAGCATGCAGTTCACGTTGATGTTAAGTGATAACTGCAGCCTATAAACACCCACACAAAGACCAAGGTCAAAATGCAGATGCGTTACCACTCCTGAGGCCTAAGGTGTTATGCCTCTGTGCCGGAAATTACAGGGCCGTACATTACCACCTGACCGGAACACGATAGTGCTGAACACTACCATTTAGCGGCAAGTATATTAGGTAATGCGGCAAGTATATTAGATAATAAATTTTCTATGTTGTATATGTAAAAGTGTCGTAATTAACTAGTTTTACGTTTCCGTAGACATGCATTCTGTAAAATATAAGCATTTGGTATATCAAAGACTTTCAAAAAAGTAGGAAGGTTTTAAAAAGAAATAAAGAACATTTTTACTCTAAGGAAAATTGTTTTTAAGTAAAAATGACAAAATGAATGTAAAAGACCTGAAGAGGTTTGAAGTTACTCTTTGTAACTAAATGAGTTAACAAAGTCTTTGTACGCCAGGAAAGCGTGGAACGTTACATATTTTTTAAACATGACGATTTTGTATCTATACAAAAAAATAAAATTGTAGTGTCCGTTTGTAATATAAAAATAACCGCTTTTTACTAAATGCATACGTCATAGATGCGTTTCCACTTATACTTGCCGCTAAATGGTGGTGTTCAGCACTATCATGTTCCGGTCAGGTGGTAATGTACGGCCCTGTAATTTCCGGCACATAGGCATACCACCTTAGGCCTCAAGAGTGGTAACGCATTTGCATTTTGACCATGGCCTTTGTGTGGGTGTCTGTAGGCTGCAGTCATTACTTAACATCAATATGAACTGCATGCTTGATGGCCACTTTCATAACATAAAAAAAACTTTATATATTGTCAAATAGTAGTTTTCAGCACTCATATTCCTATTATTCGATGTCTGGCGCTCTACACTCTCTGCCTACCCCGTTAGGGACCTGGCGTGAAGATACATACATATTCCTATTAGATGGCAATGTATGGTATGATACTTTTAACAGAGGCTGACAACTCAGGCTTATTTATTTATTTTATTTCAACTTTATTGCCACAATATAATACATAATGACAAATGGCGAACTTTACGCTAAAAGCGCTCTTTTCCAGTTAACCATCGGGAGTCTAGAGAGCTATCTGAGCGGCACGTATTACATAAACTTAATAAAATTCATGATAATTGTATATATATATATATATATGTATATATATATATATATATATATACATACATACATATAGAGAAATTAATGAAAACTACATATACATGATACAAATAAAATAATATAATTTCTAACATATATATTATCTATACTTATAATAAAACTGTAGAAGTGTTAATTCTGTACATAAAAAAAATAAGTACCAGGGGATGTTACTGAATCGATACCAAACACAAATATGTGATTAGAAATTTTTTTGTCTGTCTGTCTGTTTGTTCAAGCATCACATAAAAAGTACCGGTCCGATTACAATGAAACTTGGTACGGTTATACTTTAACCCTTGGTGCACAACACTGGGTACTTTTTATCCCGAAAAAATGTCTGTTTGTCTGTGTGTTTGTGCACCCTAATTTTAGAAACGGCTTGTTCGATTTGTGGTTTTCACTAATATATTGTGGTAAGTTTCAAAGTACATTTAATGTTTGTTTCATGTGAATCGGTTCAGAAATAAAAAAGTTACGACAATTTAAAGAAAATATATCGAATATTTTTAAACTATTCTCTATTTTCTGTATTTTTTAGGGTTCCATATCTAAAAGGTAAAAACGGACCCTATTACTAATCCTCCACTGTCTGCCTGTCTGTCCATACACCTGTCTGTCTGTCAACAGGTTGTATCTCATAAACAGTGATAGCTAGAAAGCTAACGTTTTCACCAATTACGTATTTCTGTTACCACTATAACGACAAAATTAAATACTAAAAATTAAGTAAATGAAAATATCAAGGGGTCCAAGGGGGCATACAATAAACGTGTTTTTTTCGTATATTTTTTGCTCGATATCAATAACGGTGGCAAGTAGACGCTTGAAATTTACACAGAATTTTTAGGTCTACCTAAGGCCTATGGTATATATTATTACCTTACAAAAACGTAATTTTTATGCCATTTTATTACGGAACCTTTCGTGCACGAGTTCGACTCGCACTTGGTCGGTTTTTTCTCTGTTAGTAACAATAAGCATACCGCATAGCAGCGTCCCGGCATAAAACAATCGCCGCTATGATCACCATTCAGGATGCCAAGCGTGGCAATTATGGCGTATTCTTTCCTTTTAGGCTTTAGGCACAACACTTTTAGGAGCATCTTCGAGAAAGGCTTTGTCCAGCGGAGACCGTAGGACGTCTTCCGGATGTAATTATGATAATGGTGATGGTGGTGGTGGTGGCGTTGGTTTCATTGGTGGCATAGGTGTTGTTGGTGACTCTGGTGATGGTGTTGGTGGCGTTAGTGGTGCTGGCGATGGTTATTAGTGGCGATTGGACGCCACCAATGGCGTTGGTGACGTTGGTGGTGTTGCTGGTAGTTTTGGAGGCGTTGGTGGCATTGGTTGTGGTGGTGGTGGTGGTGGTGGTTTTGGTGGCGTTTGTGTCATTGGTGGCATCGGTGGCGTAGGTGTTTGGTGATGGTGATGGCGTTGATATCGTTGGTGGCGATTGTAGTGGTGGCGGTGGTGGAGGTGGTAGTAATGACAGTGTTGGTGGTGATAGTGGTGGTTGTGAGGATGGTGGTGGTGGTGTTGGTGGCTTAAGTGGGTAAAAATGCACAACGTTAATATTCAATTTTTCTCTTCTGTCGGCTCTTATGGAGTGCCTATATTATGCATAGATCTATATTTTATCTTTCATTCTCTGTTAGAAGCGCTAATTGACTGAAACTTTACAAAAGTTTATAATAATTTTCTATAAAAAAAATTGTGCATAGATGTTTAAAATTGCCTTTTCGAAAATATGATTCAGCATAGGATGGATGCGCGTTTAAACACATAAACGTAACTTCACACCTGTAATCCCCGAAGGGGTAGGCAGAGGTAAATGCATGCATTCAAGCATACATGCAAACACACACGATTCGCCGGTTACGTTTTGGCCCATGTAACAGGTGGCGAGCCTGTTGACACCTCCGGGCACATTACCAAACTTCGAGGTACTGGGAAATTTCCAGAAAATGGAAAAATCCCAATAGAACCAGAGATAAAAGACTTTACACCATTATCTCTGATAACCCTCTACCCGGGAATCGAACCCAGGACCTCATCGTAGTAATAGTGGCCTGCTACCACTAGGCTACCGAGGCAGTAAAACACATAAATAGCAATATTTCGCAATCCCAGCAGCCCGTGTGCTTTTATCCCTGATGGCCATACGTCTAATATCGTTTACAGAGAAGCATTACTGCAAAGTAGATTTTTTTAGCTACCCGAAAGTGATCAAAAACTAACCAAAATGTACATCCAAAAGCGCTGCCCAAAGTCTCAAAGCCACTTCTACTATTCCACGCAAACAAAGTTGCGGGCATAGCTAGTTCTATAATAAAATATACTTACACATCAATAAATAAGGCTTCAAAGGTGGCAACACTTGTGCAGCTTGAGATTCGGTTTTTGTGTAGTTATTTATCTATAGTCGTCAATTCGCTTACCATAAATGTGAACTACACGCTTGATTGCCACTATCAGGACTTAACAATTGCGTCAAAATTGCTACAGTGCTAACATTAATAAATAACATTTTACTGGTGGTAGAGCTCCAGTGATGGAGCTCGCGGGCGTAGGCACCACCGCATTACCTAATATACTTGCCGCTAAATGGTAGTGTTCAGCACTATCGTGTTCCGGTCAGGTGGTAATGTACGGCCCTGTAATTTCCGGCACAGAGGCGTAACACCTTAGGCCTCAGGAGTGGTAACGCATCTGCATTTTGACCTTAGTCTTTGTGTGGGTGTCTATAGGCTGCAGTTATCACTTAACATCAACGTGAACTGCATGCTTGTTTACCAATTCCATTACATAAAAAAAAAAAAAAAAAAAAACTATTGTGAAAAATTTTACTTAAGTACGTCATTAGCTGACGTTTAAACAGTTAAACCTAAAATTCCAAACTAAACCCTTATGATAAAGTTCTAAGGTTGATAAGTTACAATTGTAAAAAGTACCAGCAAGTTACGCTCACAAGCATTCAACCTGAAATGCCAAACTGAACCCTTAACTGCATCTAATTCCAGTTTAACGTAGCTAATGAACCGCAAAGCAATATCCGGGCCACGTGTTAAACCGCTGGATACGTTCACACTCTCAGGTAAAGCTGCTACACTAACTAAGCAGGCTAATGAGTTTGTATTTACTGGATACTAAATTATACTGTGTAACTGGTGGTAGAACTTCAGTGACAGAGCTCGCGGGCGCAGGCACCGTACACACCATTACCTAATATACTTGCCGCTAAATGGTAGTGTTCAGCACTATCGTGTTCCGGCCAGGTGGTAATGTACGGCCCTGTAATTTCCGGCACAGAGGCATATAATATAGGAATGTCATCATATTTAAGCTTTCCTATTTATTATTATTATATTTATGATTATTTTTTGTTATTTATATATTGATTCATATAAAGCTATATGTTTATGTATATTGATACATGTGTATGTTTTGGATTGTGTATTTATTCTAATATATCTTCAGTTATTTACGTAAGTAATTATCTGCTTCGTGTTTTAGTCATTGTAGTTTTTTTTATTTCATAGTTCTTTCATTTTTCTGCAACATCTCGTGGTTTTTCTTGTACAACCTTAAGGTTGACTGGCAGATAATGCCTAAAGGCATTAAGTCCACCTTATGTACTTCATTTTTATAATGTGTGCATTAAAGTTTAAATAAATAAATAAATAACACCTTAGGCCTCATGAGTGGTAACGCATCTGCATTTTGACCTTGGTCTTTGTGTGGGTGTCTATAGGCTGCAGTCATTACTTAGCATCGATGTGAGCTGCATGCTTGTTTGCGGCTTCCATAACATAAAAAAAAAACTTTATCTATAGTCAAATAGTAGCACAGCAGCACCCGCGAGTGTTAACTTCTGAAACTTGAATGCCCTAATCGCAGCGCTTGGTATGCGGATTCGCGGTCGCAGTGACGGTGGTTTTATCGAGAGAAGTTGCTGCAAATGTGAAATAGGGCAGTAGTAATGACTACTGCCCTATTCATATCGTTTGATTGCCAGGTTGACTGACTGCACTAATTGAAGTATTGTCCTCTAGGCGCGGGGTCATCACGTAAACCACTGTGGAGGAACGGGTGGAATTGTTCCTTCGACGAAAAGGGAGGATCCTCCGACCAGGCGAGGTGATAGCGCCCGGCGGGCTGCGGCCCAACGATTGACGTTGGGAAGTTGTATATATGCCAACTCATGAGAAAAATTCGTTTGTACGATGTAATTCGAGTCATTCGTGTTCCACTAAGTGACGTAGTAGACGTGTAGTGGACGCTTCACCAGTATTATCAAATTCACCACAATGAACAATAGTCCCCAATTCAATCCACTACAAAATAACGAGAACTACATCAAGCGACTGCTAATAATTAATACCGCAATGAAATCTCATAGACACAAAACAGGGCGATGTTTGTTCACAACGTATATTGCAGTTTACATACTGTCTAAATTAATGGAGTAAGCGGAATGGATGTTACTTTTACAATGATTTTAAAACATTTTAATGAACCCCCAAAAAATCTAGCGTATTATTTCTACTAGATATCATATCAAATGCATGGCTTTAAAAGTTGTTTTACTTAAGCTTTAACTAGTGACTGTTATAATGCCTTCGAATATGTACAAAATTCTCGTGTCATTGTGTTGGTAAAATACTCTTGCAAAAATGTTACCGATTATCATGAAATTCTGTGTATTTAATAGGTGTGAGAATCGGTTGTAGTATTTTTTTATCCCAAAGTGGTAAGTGTGGCAGATCCAATTATTGTAACTTTTTTTTAGATACTATTAATTGAACCCAATGCAGATCAGGGGTGAAGGGAGCTCCACATTTTCATCCATTTTCTTAAACAACTTCAAAACGATTTATTTTGAAATTTTATATGTTTTTACAACATTTTATTTCTGAATGTGGCCGTCATATTTGATATCCATTTATTCAGGCTTCCGTCATGTTTGAGTCACTGATTTATACATGTTCACCACATTTCAATTGAATCGGCTCAGTAGTGAGTAAGTGAATTGGCTGTGTCACACAAAGAGACAGACATGTCAATGATCTTATACGGATTCCGTCTTTTCCTGCAAGGTACGAGACCCAGAAATAAAGAAAGTAGGTCCAACAGAAAGTAATCCACACAAGTCTCTCCCATCTTTTAACTTAAACCAGTTCAATGTATTTTCAACTTGGCAAGCTGTTGTTGTACTTAGATAATAGTCCTCACGGCTCTGAAAGGTTAATCTACTGCAGAATTGAATACATTGCTGTTTGTCTTCGAACGTCTGTTTGATGGGTTTAAGGTAATGACCAGGAATAATAGGGTCTATTGAGAAATTGTGATGATGATGGGAATAAAAAAGGATACGCACAGGTTCTATGTTAGGAATTTCAAACTGTTGTGGTGACTTACATAATTTGTTGTTATGATACATATTTTTTAAGTAACGAAGGTAATAAGCAAGCATGCAATTCACATTGATGTTAAGTGATGATACACAGCCACACAAAGACCAGAGGTGAAAATGCAGATGCGTTGCCACCCCTGAGACCTTATTAGTTACTCGTATTATGTCTCTGTGATAGTATTACGGGGCCATACCACACCGCGGTCACTCCGCCATAATTCCATACAAACGCTTAATTTGGTCTCTATTACACAGACATCAATCAGTGACGTGTATTTACACGTGCACCTGAGTGCGTAGCACGTAGAAAATACCAACTGTCGCCCATAAGAGGGGAGGAGGTTGGGTGATGCGGGGAAATCGGGAGGGACGTCGAAGTGTCCATTCTATACGTAGTGTTATTACATATTCTCTGGCCATGCAATACCATCTAACCGGAACAAAGTGGTGCTGATTACTGCCATTTAGCGGCAGATAAATTAGGTAATGCGGTGGTGCCTACGCCCTCGAGATTCGTCTCTGGAACTCTATCACCAGTAAAAAGATACTGCTTTGTGTTTTTAATGACTGTAAATAATTAATTCAATTCTAACTTCATTCAGTAAAAGCGTTCAGTTGAAACAGTTCTAGTCTATAAATTCAATAAACAACTAAAACAAAGCGTTCAACAAATCAAGTTACGACATCTATACAATGTAACTGGTACAAGCAAAGAGCAACACGGGCCACCGGCCGCGGCCTACCGGAGGGGAGCAGCCAAAGTGTTTATTACCGATGCAAAACTGTCTGTAATTTTTTGCAGAGGGAAATACGTGTGACATACTACAAAAATCGTCTATTACTACGAAACTCACACCTTGACTTAAACAAAATACATAAACGTACATAAATGCAGTTTCGGGGTCACATTGAGAGTAAGACCAAGCTGGCATCCAAGATGCTCGGGATGCTAAGCAAGGCGAGGCAGTAGTTCACATCGAGACAACTTCTACAGCTCTATAAAGCTCAAGTGAGGCCCCATTTGGAATACTGCTCTCATCTTTGGGTGGGAGTCCCTAAACACCAGCTCCGTACCCTTGACTCAATTCAAAAATGTGCCATTCGAATCGTCAACAACCCAGGAATCACAGATCGACTTGAAGATCTGAGACTGTTCAGAGACAGCGTCTTCTATCGCCTTTACAATGGTTAATGCTCTGATGAACTGTTCGATCTGGTGTCATCGTCTCCATTCCTACATTGTACCTCCCGCCGAAGAGAGAAGTTCCACCCGCACAGATTGAACACTTGGAAGTGCTCAACGGCCCGATTTGCGCGTTCATTGCTGCCTAGAACGTGCTAATTTTGTAACAAATTTCTATCTGAGATGTTCCCCTGGCGCAACAATATGGGGTTCTTCAAAACAGCCGTCAAAAAAGTCCTTCTCAAAACAGCCGTCAAAAAAAGGGCTGACAATGCGTTGGCAACGCCCCTAATATTGCAAATGTTTATAGGCGACGGTAACCGCTCTCCATCAGGTGGCCTGGCCCGTCTGCTCGTTTGTTTATCTATTGACATAAAAAAATGAATTGATGAAATCGTTTAAATTTCACGCTCACATTTAAACATTTTGGCGACAGGCACAAGCACAATTGCCTGCATGTGGCTACTTCCCTCCGGTCCGCCGTGGCCGGTGGCCCGTGTTGCTCTTAGGGTACAAGTTATAACATTGAACAACGTACGACGTAGTTGTCTATCAGACCCAGTTTCAAAACAGGTTCAAACTGTTTCCAGTGCTATCAGAATTTAAAGCAGACATTTTTATTAGATGAGAGCACCGCGGTTGCTTGTTTGTGATTCAGTTTCCAGTAGTTTATTATGAAGTTATGGTTTGATGAAGTATAGCGTTTATAGTTTTGTGACGGTTCGATGCATTCATTACAGTTTAAATGCTCTGTGAAGTAAAGATCTGAGGGCAACTTAATCCACAAATTATAAGTAGAGGGTGCAACGGACTGCACGGACGCTAAACGCCAATGCTAATAGGAAAGGCCTCAGGCGTGGTAATAAATATGCATTTAGATCACACTTTTTTGTCAAGACTTCTGTAGGCTACGGTGCTCAATGTGAGCACCGTAGCCTACAGAAGTCATCAGATCATCATCAATTTAAGAAAAAGACATCCACTGCTGGACAATAGCTCTGCAAAAATTTATCACAGCCACCCATCCTGGGCAATCCTTAGCCAGTGATTGCCCGTGACTTTGATCAGGTCATTGGTACAGGTCATGGGGGACCTGTCTACGTTTCATCTTCCGGTACCTACGCGGTAGCCACTCGAGAAATCTTTGCCCCAATGATCTTTAGTTTTTTGAGTTGTGTGCCCTGCCCACTGCCGTTTAAGGTGCTCACATTATGTACCTCAAGAGTACCATCTGCATTTGGCACTCTAGTTTTTATGTTGATACCTTCAGTCTGCGATACGATCCAGGCGCACTCTTGTTTGTATTATTTCTTTACATTGCAATTAAAATCTAATCAGATACTTCACACATCATCAAAAAACGTCCTAACTTTCTAACCTAAATAACCTTGATCCATCTCATCACCCGAAACGTCTCAGACGTATGATAATGAAAAATTAATGACTACGTAACATCCAATAGTTGTTCCATTAACGGAAATCGATACTTACATTGTGTTCGGTTTCTGTTAATGGCATTGTTATCTGGTTTGTCATAGATTTATAAAGATCTTTGATAGATCCGCAAAATTGTGTTTTTTTGTTTGCTACACTTAATTTCTTAAAAGACTTACTGTAATTAAGAAGCCTTGTATTACTATTAGCATTAGCTGGAGCACGATAGTGCTGAACATTACTATGTGGCGGCCGATAGGTTAGGTTTTGTAATTCCAAAGTAATAATAAATTAAGTTGACTCTATTCTACACTTTCATTACATAGAATTTATTTCGTTTCATATATTATGCGCTTGTGTTGGTGTTTTTATAATGTTTAGGTATAATAAAACGTTAGATAAAAGCTGTGACACGTCTGTGACGTAACAATACATATTCTATGGTAGCGACATCAAATAAATAATTCATTGAGGCAGAACTCAAAACTTTTTAGAGGTTTGTAATAAAATTAAATTCAGAATAACTTAATTTTAAAGCGAAAATTATTGTTTTTGCTTTAATGTCTTTTTTGATGTGAATTAAATTATTGCTACAGCTTGCGGTTTACGATAATGGTTGTTACAGCTCATGGGTAGATTTCAATTTGAATTTTATAGTCTTACGTGAGTTCATTCTTGCTCTAGATTTTGAGGGTTTTTCCAATCTGAAGTATTTATAAATCTGTAGTATTTGTATAATGCTCCGATGGTTTGGGTATATAGAAAGAATGTCGAATAAGCGAATGACTAAACATATATACGATGCGAATGTGGATGCTTGCAAAGGCACAGGATGACCAAGATCGACCTACTATGACCAAATAGACTGAAATGACTGCAGCCTACAGACATCCACACAAAGACCAGAGGTCAAAATGCAAATGCGTTACCACACTTGAGGCTTAAGATGCCTCAAGCAATGACTCTGTGCTGGAAATTACAAGGCCGTACATTATCACCTGACCGGAACACGATAGTGCTGAACACTACTATTTAGCGGAAAGTATATTAGGTAATACGGTGGTGTCTACGCTTGCGAGCTCCGTCATTGGAGCTCCACTGAAAAAGCATGTTTTATTTTTGGCTAATCTCTGGAATGGCTTGATCAATTTTGACAGGACTTTCACTGGCAGATAGCAGATTTTATAAAGTACTCCTTATCCTCCTTATGTCCTACGGCATTGGCATTGGCTTTTACTTTAGAATTAAATTGCATGTGGACGAAGTCACGAGCACAGCTAGTTTTAACATAAAAGCAAAAACATTTTCAAAACTGAATGTTTTAATTTCCAGTAGACAAGACATTGCTTTATAGAGGTCGACCTAAAAATGTAGCTCGCCAATCGATTGCCTTTGACACTAGTTCTATTTTAGTTTAGTCTGGACAGTGATAACTTTGTTGAATGTTTATTAGCTGCTTCAGTAGTCTATTGTTTTTAGGGTTCCGTATCTGGAATGAAAAAAATGGCACCATTGTAAGATCACTTTGTGGTGAAGAATTCCATAAGCGCACAGTTTCAAAGGTTTTGGTGTAGAATCGACTTCAGTGAGATGAAAACAGGTCCAGCAATTTTTGAGCCTTTCAATAGAATCATACAAAAATGTATTCTGTTTTTATTATTAGTATACCTACATAAGAACACGAACGTTCCTTAATGAGTTATTTTATTTTTTAATTATTTATTTACAAAACAATTTTTGTTTTGGGTTTGGGTTTCTCCTGGCGCTTTTACATTCGAAGCTCTAATAATATTTAAATACGATTGAACCATATCTTAAAAAATCGATCAAGTGCGTGTCGGGCCACGCGCTGTAGGGTTCCATATTTAGTGCATTTACATAGTAAGAAATGTAATGAAAAACTTCTTATAGGTTTTCCAGTAATCTATAGGCAAAGAACTATTTTCCACACTTTTTTCAAAATTTTAAATTCAGAAGTTTCGGAGATAGGGGAGGGGGGGAATGATCAATTTTCGTCGGTTTTCTTATATAACTTCAAATCTGTTTATGCAAAAATTATAAAAAAATATATCTGAGATGCTGACAACAACTTCTTTCATTTGATATTTTTTTTTTTTTTTTTATGTAATGGAAGTGTAAACAAGCGTGCAGTTCACATTGATGTTAAGTGATGACTGCAGCCTATAGACACTTACACAAAGACAAAGGTCAAAATGCGGATGCGTTACCACTCCTGAGGCCTAAGGTGTTATGCCTCTGTGCCGGAAATTTCAGGGCCGTACATTACCACCTGACCGGAACACGATAGTGCTGAGCACTACCATTTAGCGGCAAGTATATTAGGTAATGCGGTGGTGCCTACGCCCACGAGCTCCGTCACTGAAGCTCTACCACCAGTAAAAATGATATGTCACACGACACAGCTTACGAATTCTTTTTTTTAATTTATTTTTTTTTTATTTTACTTGACGTGTTCATCTTTGGGTCACCAATTTAAAAAAAATAATAATACGCTTACGCTCACAGCCCCACAGTCGGTATAAACCTGTATCGTGGGTGCCGTTGTATACAAACAACACATACACAAACACCCAGACCCGAAACAAATATCTGTAGGCCATACAAAGACTCACCGTACTCACACATATAATCATCAAATTTGAACTCAATCGGTCGAGTAGTTTCGGAGCAAATTGGCTGTGAAGGACGGACAGACAGACAGACAGATAGACAGACAGACAGACGCACGAGTGATCCTATAACGGTTCTTTTTTTCCTTTTAAGGTACGTAACCCTAAAAACTAACTATATTACAATATTCTCGGGATTATGTGCGTTATAAAATAAAAAGTGTCCAAGTCTATATAAATAAAAATAAATCGTTGCTGTGTTGCGAAACGCAAAATTAAAGTACGGCGGAACCAATTAATAAAAAGCGGTGCTAATTTCTTTTCTTTTTTGGATTTTGTAATTTTTCAAAAAACATTTTTAAGAAAAAATAAAATTAGGTAATTGCAGTCCTTAAATTGCCATTGAGGCCCTTGATATAATGTTTAGTCATCAATCGTTGTCTTAAATAAATGTATAGGTAGAAATTGATGATTGAGAATGGCATTAAAATATATGAAAAAATCTACATTGCACGCTCGCGAAGCCGGGGCGGGTCGCTTGTTTTAATAAAAACGATAAACCTTCCCTTCATGTTGCTTATTAAAAATCCAATTCTCATCGCGCGAAATAAGTTTTTAATTTTAAATATCATCTCCCTTACAGAGATTGCTCAGTTCCATATTCCAATCGAGCTTGAAAATTTCACGAGGATCGTAATTGGGTTGAAATGTAAATTTCAATGTCACATAATGGACACAATAAAATACAAAAATAAGGTTAATGGTTGTTAAGTGATGACTGCAGCCTATAGACACCCACACAAAGACCAAGGTCAAAATGCAGATGCGTTACCACTCTTGAGGCCTAAGGTGTTATGCCTCTGTGCAGGAAATTACAGGGCCGTACATCATCACCTAACCGGAACACGATAGTACTGAACACTACCATTTAGCGGCAAGTATATTAGGTAATGCGGTGGTACCTACGCCCGCAAACTCCGTCACTGGAGGTCTACGACCACTAAAGCTTATTTTATTTATTTTTATAAAGCAATCCATAACTACCCAATAGTTTCAAAATGTATAAGCACTACATACAAACAGTCTGTAGTCAATATTGATGAACTAACTCAAACTGAGGCAGCTCGATCAACATATAGCCCGAGGACGCTAAGTATGCCAGCGCCCAACTTGCGATGTGAGCTCACGGCTTATTTACATTTGATTTGTTAACTCGTGTGGAATCGTTTTTACTGGTGGTAGAACTCCAGTGATGGAGCTCGCGGGCGTAGGCACCACCGCATTACCTAATATACTTGCCGTTAAATGGTAGTATTCAGCACTATCGTGTTCCGGTCAGTTGATAATGTACGGCCCTGTAATTTCCGGCACAGAGGCATAACACCTAAAGCCTCAGGAATGGCAGCTCATCTACATTTTGACCTCTGGTCATTGTGTAGGTGTCTATAGGCTGCAGTCATCACTTAACATCAATGTGAACTGCATGCTTGTTTGCCACTTTCATTGCATTAAAAAAATACAAGTTTAGTTAACTTGGTCCGACGGCTACTCTGAGTGTCCCGAGCTACGTTGAGTGTGTGACTATTTTTTTTTTGTTATGGAAGTGGTAAAGAAGCATGCAGTTCTAATTGATGTTAAGTGATGACTGCAGCCTATAGACGCCCACACAAAAACCAAGGTTAAAATGCAGATGCGTTACAACTCCTGAGGCCTAAGGTGTTATGCCTCTGTGCAGGAAATTACAGGCCCGTACATTAACACCTGACCGGAACACGATAGTTTTGAACACTACCATTTAGCGGCAAGTATATTAGGTAATGCGGTGGTGCCTACGCCCGCCAGCTCCGTCACTGGAGTTCTACCACCATTTAACGCATCTGCATTTTGACCTTGGTCTTTGTGTGGGTGTCTGTAGACTGCAGTGATCACTTAAAATCAATGTGAACTGCATGCTTGTTTACCACTTCAATTATATTTAAAAAAAAGGATTATTTTCTAAGATGGCAGTTGTAAACGACTCAATGCAAATGAAACTTAAGCATCAGATGTCGAATAGTTTTATTAGAATTCAGCGCACGACTGACTACCCGTCGGCCTTAACTGTTCGGTTAACTGTTCGGTCTAGTTTTGTAGCTAATCATTGATTGTTGTTGATGTGTGATACATGTCATGTAACTTTGTACAAAAGTTCTAACATTTGACGACCCGGTTAGTCCAGCGGTGTGAGATGACCGTTTGATTCGTAGGGTCGCGGGATCGATCCCCGCACCGGGACAAATATTTGTATGGCCTACAGATATTTGTTTCGGATCTGGGTGTTTGTGTATGTGTTGTATGTGTACAACGGCACCCACGACACAGGTTTATACCTACTGTGGGGCTGTGAGTGTAAGCGTTTTTACTTATTTATTTATACCTATTTAACCTAGTAATTCTTATAATAAAGCAAGTGTTCTACACCATTTCATACCGTCATTTTTGCTGAGATATTATTACTTACTTACTTCGTTTAATAAATCAAAAAAATAATGCCAAGAGAAAATATAAACTAAATTCTAGCAATTTAAATCATGAAAAATATGTCCTAGTTAGAAATCGTTGCAATAGGGTGTGTAGAGATCCCCCCCGAGGGTTTCCGCCTTGTCGTGGCGGGGGGGCTCAGTACCCGGTGGTTGGCCTCACACCGGAGAAGCCAAGAGGAACCCAGAGAGGGGGCGGCGTTTGGCGTGGCTCTGCCCGCCACTCGCTGCTGTGGTGAGGAGACGGCTGGGGAAGAGGTGTACGGGTGTATCGTTGCCCTGCACCCTATCCCCAGCCGCCTAGCGGTTGTCCCGCCGTAAGATGGGGACGTGGTGGGGAGGAGGCTGGGGAGGAGGTGTATGGGTGTGTCGTTGCCCTGCACCCTATCCCCAGCCGCCTAGCGGTGGTCCCGCCGCTCGATAGGGACGTGGTGGGGCCGCGGGGGGGCGGTTGAAGGTCAGTTCATCCCTTTCACTCCCGCTCCCCCGGGGCCGGACAGAGTGCCCCTGGACTCCTCCACCCGGGCGTCTTGGGACGCCTGGCGTTGTGAGTGGTCGGGGCAGAGACCTTTGGGTGTCGGACTAGGGGATGTCCGTCGCCCAAATGGAGATAGGTCCCAAGCTGGGTGGCGTGCACGTGTTCCGCACGCCACTAGTGTTGGTTGGAGCCAAAGAGCTCAACCTGCGGAGGGCTCGGAGACGAGCAGCCGCCGGCGGGGTCGCGGATGTGTGCGTAAGCGTTCCCGTGACCCCGCCACTGATGGCGGAAGAGTCGGAACACCGCGGGGTTTTAGTGAGTACGAGTCTCACACTACCCGCCGTCGTTTCCCCTAGACGGCGAGTGCCCATAAGGGTTTCCCCGCGTAAAAAAAAAAAAAAAAAGGGTGTGTAGAGATGCTCAACGACGCCATATTCACAAGTCAGTCTCTAATGGGGACCCAGCGAAAGTCTGGAAATTTCTGAAGTCTTTGGGAGTTGGGAAATCGAATAACAATTCTTTTTTACTTTCAAATAACATTGATCTGGATCTACTTAAGTTACACTTTTCTTCGTCATTTTGTATTAATGACTTAATAAAAACTAACACCATAAATCTCCTTTCTAATTCTCCAACTCTTAATACTCCAATTTTTAACTTCGAACAATTTTCTGCTCGTGATGTTAAGAGAAATATACTTACCATTTATTTTGATGCCATTGGTAGCGATAACGTTAGTCGAAAAATGATCCTTCCTCTGTCAGACATACTTACACCTATCATTACTTCTATCCTTAATTTCTCCATTTCGAGCACGTCTTTTCCGACCATTTGGAAGGACGCTCACATAATACCTTTGCCTAAGAAATCTAATCCCAAATCCTTCTCTGAATACCGACCAATTTCCATTTTGCCTTTCCTTTCAAAAATACTTGAACGCCTTGTCCATCATCAACTGAATTCCTTCCTGTCCAAGTATCACCTTTTAAATCCTTTTCAATCCGGTTTCCGTCAGGGTCACAGCACGACTACCGTCCTTGTCTAGATAACTGAAGACATTAGGTTGGGTATGGAGAAGCGACAGCTAACTATGCTCACTCTAATGGACTTCAGTAACGCCTTCAATACCGTAGATTTTGACATTTTACTAGCAATACTTAGTTCTCTTAACATATCTCCGACAGTTATTGAATGGTTTCATAGTTACTTGTTCGGTCGCCGGCATCGAGTTAAAGCGGATGATAATTTCTACAACTGGTGTGATGTAACTGCTGGTGTACCACAAGGCGGCGTGTTGTCTCTCTTCCTTTTCTCTATTTTTATCAACTCCATCACAAGTAATTTATCTTCCCTCTACCATCTTTATGCCGACGATTTACAATTATATCGTCATTGTAATCTAACCGACTTACCACTAGCCATCGAAGATGTCAATGATGATCTAGTAAAAATTTCTGAATGGTGTAAAGCCTTCGGTTGGCAAGTAAATCCGAGTAAAAGCCAGGCTATCATCATTGGCAGCTCTCGATTGATCGCTAAAATTGATCCCACCAATGTACCACCTATTCTATTTGAAGGTGTAACGATACAATATTCGAGTGAAGTAAAAAATCTGGGGATAATATTGGACCGTACGTTATCATGGACACCCCAAATTAGTCAGGTAAGCAGGAAGATGTTTGCTGCGGTTGGGTCGTTAAGGAGACTACAGTACTTCTTACCTGCTGCCACTAAAGTTGCACTAGCTAGATCACTTCTCTTTCCTATATTAGATTATGCTAACATATGTTACCCTGATCTTACGCAAGAGCAATTGAATAAACCTGAGCACCTTCAAAATCTTGGTATCCGGTTCGTATTTGTTCTTCGCAAATACGACCATGTTTCAGAATTTCGCGAACAACTCAAGTGGTTACCATTCCGTCTGCGCAGGAATACACGTATTCTGTCGTTTCTTTACTGTCTGCTATTTCATCCACAGTCCCCTCCTTACTTGAAAGAACGGTTCCATTATCTAAGCCAGACTCATCCTCGCTTCCTTCGCTCATCCGAAAACCTCCTTCTCATAATTCATCTTTTGTGTCCAACTCCTATACGGTGGAGGCCATTCGCTTATAGAACTCTTTACCTTTGCCTATTCGTCAAGCTCAATCTCTTGAGTCTTTTAAAAAACGCATTCGTGATTTTTACATGTCTTGAACCTTTGACGCTGATTTATTGTTAGTAACTGTTATTGTCATATCATTTAATTCAGCACTCATATATATTTATATTTATATATGTATATGCATGTATATTTAAATATATATATATATATATTATGTTTGTTTATTTATAATATTTAAGTAGTATATTAGTAGAATTATTTACTTATTTTGATGATATATAATAATATTATATGTAATTTTTATTTCTGACGTATATTTTCAGTATGTACACCCCTATCCATTTTCTATCACATCTTTTCCTCTACACAAAGGTTGTCTGGTAGAAATCGCTCATATAGCGATAAGGCCGCCTATTGTACTGTGTTAAGTTCTCTTTTATGTATTTCTTTTAATGTTATGTCTGGTGTACAATAAAGTGTATTGTTGTTGTTGTTGCTGTTGTTACTTCGCTGGCTCAGCGACCCAAAGTGAGTCTTGGCCTCCGAAACGAGAGAATTCCACCTTCTTCTATTTTGAGCGATTTCAGGCCAGTTCAGTTCAGTGGATCCGAGGTTCACGCAGGTCTGCCACAACCATGTCAATCCAGCGGTATCGAGCCGACTGGGCGACGTCTAGTGGGTCTGCGCAGGTATGCTTTCTATACCCCACGATCTTCCCCCATCCGCTCAAGATGTCCAAGCCAGCGAAGTCGGTGTGCCTTGGTCTCCCCGATGATATTAGGTGCCGCCACGAGATCTTCAATTTCGGAATTCTGCCGGATCCTCCACAAACCATCTTCTCCTCTCACAAGCCCCAGAATTTTCCGAATTTCTTTCCTTTCAGCCACCAGGAGTTTCTGCTCTTCTTTTTGTGTTAGTGTCCAAGTCTCACATCCGTATCGGCCTAATAACTGTTTTGTAGATATTATTAGGGTAAAATAACTAACGAGGTCTCTTAAGGTGTGTTTATTATGTACCCGCTTTTGTTTTGTTACATTCATTTTGTGGATCCTTTTGAATGCACACCTACAAAGATTTTCAATTAAAATATGTTTGTAACGCAACTAGAGCCATGTAAGAATAAAGGCAAAGAGATGTAGTTGTATGCGGTGAATGCTTTTACGTAACTTCACGCCTGTAATCCCCGAAGGGGTAGGCAGAGGTAAATGCATTCGCCTGTTAACAAACAAAATAAATTAAAATGAATAACAATTGAAATGCATGTCAATTTTCAAGCTAAAAAAAAAGAATATACTTGTATATAGTCAAGAACATCACTAAGATAAAACTAACAGAGATAAACTGCATGCACTCAAGTATACTATTTTTGGTTCATTATAAACTTTTTTTTAAACCGCTCACATTTTCGTATCCATACTACCAATGGTTAATTGGTAGAGAATGGTTTTAGGGTTTAACTGCCTCGGTAGCCTAGTGGTAGCAGGCCACTACTACTACGCTGAGGTCCTGGGTTCGATTCCCGGGTCGTGGTTATCAGAGATAATGGTGTAAAGTCATTAATCTCTGGTTCCATTGTGATTTTTCAATTTTCTGGAAATTTCCCAGTACCTCGAAGTTTGGTAATATGCCCGGAGATGTCAACAGACTCGCCACCAGTTACATGGGCCAAAACGTAACCGGCGAATAGTGGGTTCTTGCAAGTGTGCTTGAATGCATGCATTTACCTCTGCCTACCCCTTCGGGGATTACAGGCGTGAAGTTACCTTTTTATACAGTATCCGGTAAGAAATATTGCACATCGAGCTTACGAAAGAGACGATCGGCTAGTTTCGACTTCGTAGAGCGTTATCACTGCTGCACACTGCCTACGTAATCACTGATAGTTCGGTATTGGTCAAAACTGGTTAAAATTAAAAACAAACGTTAGTTAAATAAGATGCATGATGGTGCAAGTTACATTGGGAGATCCAGTGACGGTGCTCACTATCATCCAGCCTTTGTGAGGTTGTCTACAGGCTGCAGTCATGACTTAACATCAATGTGAACCGCATGCATGTTTACCACTTCCATCACATAAAAAAAACGTTACTTCACGCTTATATTTCCAGAAGAGATTTACATGTAAGTGCATGCATTCAAATGCAGAAACCCAATATTTGCCAGTTGCGCTTTGTCTCATATAATAGATGGAAAGCCTATCGAAAATTCCGGTAGATTCATCATCATCAAAAGGGGACACTGGGATATTGCCAAAAAAACCGGTCAAGTGCGTGTCGGGCCACGCGCAGTGTAGGGTTCCTTATTTAGTGCATTTACAGAGTAAGATATGTAATGAAAAACTTTTTATAGGTTTTCCAGTAATCTGTAGCCCAAGAACTATTTTCCACATTTTTATCGAAATTTTAAGTTCAGTAGTTTCGGAGATAAAGGGGGAAATGGTCAATTTTCGTCGTTTTTCTTAAATAACTTCAAATTTGTTTATGCATAAATTATTAAAAAATATATTTGAGATGCTGACAACAACTTCTCTCATTTGATATGTAACACGACACAGTTTACGATTTTTTTTTTAATTTTCTGATTTACCTCCCGAAAGTGGCCCTCTTGTTTAAAATTTATTATTTTACTTGACGTGTTCATCTTTGGGTCACCAATTTACATAAATTCAATAAATTTCAACTCGATCGGTCGAGTAGTTTCGGAGAAAATCGGCTGTGAAGGACGGACAGACAGACAGACAGACGCACGAGTGATCCTATAAGGGTTCCTTTTTTCCTTTTAAGAAAAAAAAACTTAATAGAAATTACCGCTGGGGATCGAACCCATGAGTAGAGGCCATAACAGTGCTAGCCCTCAACTACACAGTTGACACAGTTACTATTTCCAATCCAAAAATCGAACCCAGGACGCTGGATCCAGCTAAATAACTGTAGTAGGGGAGCCCAGGATGCTATTTCGATATTTACTCGAGTGCGTCAGATTGAGATATGGAAGATACCTTGTACCTTGTTGGTTACCTCCACTAAATCTTAGCCTGTACATAAAGCCGCGCCCGAAGGGTAGCCCTTAAAAACAATCCAAAGGTCGCTACGATCTTACTCATCGTCCGAATAGTCTGAATTTTGGATAGGAACATTGTTTGCGCACATTTTACACCCTCTCAGAATATCTGACTCGCTCTTGACCCAAAGCGTTAGGAATATCTCATTATTTATTACACCTTGGGAATATCCCGCGACTTGACATTCGTTAAATGTGGCGCGCGGGGAAAACAACAACATATTTTTTTTTCGTAACTAAAAAAGGAAAAATTGAGCAAGTGTGTGTTGGACCGGACAAACAAGTAAAGATTTTTTCTTTTCAAAAAGTTCAAGTATGACAGTAAGACGAAAATTTAAAAACCAAATATCAACTAAGATTATTAAAAAAAAAAAAATTAACGTTACAAATGTTATAAACGTTATTAATGCCATGAACACCACCATTTACTTTCTGGGTCCCCAAAACGTAGGCGAATGCAATTCTGGTCACCTGTCCGTCTTACGCATTTTCGATCAGGTGCAAGTGTCCTGACGCGAGTTTAACATTTTTTCAAATCACAAAAGTGCAAGGCGTTGATAAAGACAAATACTTTTCAAAAATTATCTTTTTCGTCATGAATTTGAATGTAAAAGTACCAAAAAAGCTGGGCAATGATACACAAACACCAGTTACTATATTATATCCTATTATTAGTATTATAAACAAAATTTTTCTTAAGAAATAATCTAAATCCATAAAAAGGTACCACAAAAGTTGAGAAATGATAAATAAATAAACAAACACCATTTAGAATATCTCATTATTTATTACACCTTGGGAATATCCCGCGACCTAACATTCGTTAATCATGGCGCGCGGGAAAAACAAAAACATATTTTTATTATGGGGAAGGTCATTTAATCACGTGATGTAAGAATTTCATATATCAAAAGGTGCTCCTTTGTCTGTCCTTTAGCTGTCAAGTGCGTTTTGGACCGGACAAAGAAGTAGAGGATTTTTTTCCAAATGTTCATGTATGACAGTGTCAGACAAAAATTTTAAAATCAAATATCAACAAAGATTATTATAAAAAAAAATAACGCCACAAACGTCACAAATGCCACTAACGCCACCAACACCACCACCTACTTTGGTGTGTACTAATGAAGATTCAGCTTTATAATGGCGAAAATATCTTTGGAATCCGTCTCGTAGTTTTTCAGTGAAAACGGTACAAACATACAAGAGCATGTCGGGCCACGCGCAAAGTAGGGTTCCGTAGTTTTAAAGTTTCAATAATGTAATGAAAAAAATAAATACATGTTTGCTATGGAGTTGTCCAAAATTTTCGAATAAAATACATTTGGTCGACTGTTACTCGCAAACTTGTAAAGCCAACTTAAGAGTTTGTTTTAGTAGCTATTATTGCCGTAACGTTTGAATATCTAATAAAACCGTTTAGTTGGGGGGGGACACTTGACTCTAACGAAAATTGGCACTTTATAGCTTAATAAGTCACAAATAGTTAACTAAATCAAAAAATGATAGATGCACATCCGTAAATTTTTTGAAAGACCTATCCAACGATATCCCACACTACATAGAAAACGAAAAATAAAAAAAAAATCTGCGCGTGACATATTTTTCATGTTTTTATTTTACCACTTTGTCGGCGTGGTTAAGGTGTATAATTGTGCCAAATTTCAGGTCTCTAGTACCAATAGTTTTTGTGCTAAACCGCAGACGAACGGACAAGACATACAGACAGACAGACAAAAATTGTAAAAATTGTTGGTTTGGTATATGTGCCGTGTATACATATATATGAAAAAAAAAAATATACATAAAAAAAAATAAAAAAAAAAACGAAACCGGCGAGTCGTGGGTGTTTGCATGTATGATTGAATGCATGCATTTACCTCTGCCTAACCCTTCGGGGATTACAGACGTGAAGTTACGTTTTTATACATATATATGCATTTAGTAAGAAGCGGATATTTTTATTTTACAAACAGACATTTTATTTGTATAGATGATGTGACGTAACAAATTTTCAAAAAGTCGGCAGTCCGTAGATTTTAAAAATATGTACAAATTTCACGAAAATATTTCGCCGTAGTAACGGTTACGCATCAGATGTGCCAAATGAAATTTAGTTTTAACGCTACACGCTCGAACGCCGGCGGTATTGCTGGTCTAAAATTCCTTCGTGAAATCTAGATTTTCCTGTTTTTTTTTCCGTACCTTAAAAGGAAAAATGGAACCCTTATAGGATCACTCGTGCGTCTGTCTGTCTGTCTGTCTGTCCGTCTGTCACAGCCAATTTGCTCCGAAACCACACGACCGATTGAGTTGAAGTATATGTAAATTGGTGACCCAAAGATGAACACGTCAAGTAAAATAATAAATTTTAAACACACTTTAGGGGAGGGGGGGCACTTTAGGAGGGTTAATCAGAAAATTAAATAAAAAAAAGTAAACTGTGTCGTGTGACATATCAAATGAAAGAGGTTGTTGTCAGCATCTCAGATATATTTTTTTATAAATTTTGCAAAAACAAATTTGAAGTTATTTAAGAAAAACGACGAAAATTGACCATTCCCCCCCCTATCTCCGAAACTACTGAACTTAAAATTTTGAAAAAAATGTGGAAAATAGTTCTTTGCCTATAGATTACTGGAAATACTATACAAAGTTTGAGTATTCAAATTAAATCGAAAATTCTTAATAGTACAACCCCCCCTGCCGGTACCACCGTAACCGCTACGTCCCTGCATTTTAAATGTGTAATATTTTAGAAAATATTTATTTAAATTACGGAACCCTCACCACGCGAGTCGAATTCGCACTTGTCCGGTTTTTTATTATTGGTATTAAACATTGGTATATGGAAGTGGCAAACAAGCATGCAGTTCACATTGATGTTAAGTGATGACCGCAGCCTATAGACACCCACACAAATACCAAGGTCAAAATTCAGATGCAATACCACTCCTGAGGCCTAAGGTGTTATAACAGACAGAGCCATCGAAGAACTTTCTTTTAATGATGTATAGATAAAAATATTGCGTATAAATTGACCCGAAATCCGAATGAAGATCATACATTAAGTAATTTTATTTATGCATGTCTTAGAGTTTTATGCAACAGATCAAACACTTGTAACAGCACACTCACAATTTAAGGCCCCAACAGAATACCAGCTATTAAACCGGCACAATGCTGAGTTGGGGACCTTTTTGGGCAATTTGTTCCTTAAAAGTTTTGTTTTTCTTGTATTTTTTTTTTCCTATTTAATTTTGTGTTTTTTTTTTCATCACAAAATTAAAGGTTCTTTTATTCTTTGTTTATATTAAGTTTGAGACGGCCTGTCCGAACATTTTTTTTTCTTTATTTCTTTCACTTGTTGCATTATTAAGCTCAATATGTTACTTACTCATCAACAGCTTGCATTTTAAATTTAGCAAAGCTATCTTCCTAGGTCTGTTACATTAAATGAATCACCTGTGAAATTACAAAAAAATATTTTTAAACACTATCAACACTCCATCACTACCCACAACCCCGGGCTCGCGCCTCGCTCATAACGCGGGATGTTTGTTAAGCCGTTCATTTTTCATCCGACACGAAACCGGGCGGAATCAAACCACATTAATTTCCCCGGAGAAAAATGTCATGGCGTATTATGCCTCATACACACGTAACGATTTATCGTAGCGATTTCAAACTGTGCAGATAAATCGAACGTTCCTAGTGCGTATCGACGTCAATGCGCAGTTCTCCACAGAAGCTCACACAAGAAACATGTTTTTCACGATGGAACATTATGACGTACTTGCGATATTAGATCTGATCACGTATTTTAAAAAATGTAAAGTATATCTAGTTGTATTGGGATTTTTCCATTTTCTGGAAATTTCCCAGTACCTCAAAGTTTGGTAATGTGCCCGGAGATGTCAACAGGCTCGCCAACTGTTACATTGGCCAAAACGTAATCATAGGTGTTTGCATGTATGCTTAAATGCATACATTTACCTCTGCCTACCCCTTCGGGGATTACAGGCGTAAAGTTACGTTTAAAAAATGTATACAAAACTCAAGAACTCAAAATACCAGTACCATAAACGTGGTTTATAAATCTCGTCAGTTCCTGCTTCAGATTTATACGATTTTTTTATTTTATTATGCTCCTTTTTATATGTAAATCGAAGATTATTGATCTTCTTAACCATTTTATATCTAATTCCTGGTGGCATTTGAATCTATGGAGTTTTGTTTTTCAACCAGCTTATTGTACTCGTAATTTTTGCATTTTTTTTCACGATCGATAAAACTGCACAAACTAGTCTGCACAGATTAATCGCTTCGATAAATCGTCACGTGTGTATGAGGCATTACACAAGTGACGCTAATGCTAGAATATACGGGGCAATACATAAATTTACCCAATAGTAGTACCGTTCTTCCTGAAGCTCTGCCATTGTTAATCTACTGCCAGTAAATATTGTCCTCTGGTCAATCAGTATATAATATATTTATTTATTTATAAGACACAACCAACAGCATAATACATAAATTTGTTACACATGAGTGTACATTATATAGGTAGTTTTCTGATGCACAGGTATACCTATAACAGGTATGTACAGCGATCTTAATATATTTATTTGCAAACACGAATTACATACCACATAATTTTTTTTAATGTTATGTAAGTGGCAAACAAGCATTCAGTTCACATTGATGTTAAGTGATGACTGCAGCCTATAGACACCCACACAAAGACCAAGGTCAAACTGCAGATCCGTTACCACTCCTGAGGCCTAAGCTGTTATGCCTCTGTGCCGGAAATTACAGGGCCGTACAAAATACATATGAAAGTATAATATGTAAAAAGCGTCAACACTTCATTACTACGCACAATCCCGGGATCGCGCCTCACTCATAACGCGGGATGTTTGTTAAGCCGGTCATTTTTCATCCGACACGGAACTAGGCGGAATCAGTCCACATTAATTTCCCCGGAGAAAATTGTCGTGGCGTATTACAGGGGTGACGTTTCTGTCCGGTGGAATTCTATTTGTTGAGTGTTTTATTCACGACTAGCTGACCCGGCAAACTTCGTATTGTCTCAATGAAATAATGTGTTAAAGGTTTGATAGATATGTACTATTTGCATGGAAAAATAAAATAAACCACAATTTTTTTTTCCTATACAAATAGTCCGTATCTATCAAACCTTTAACACATTATTTTATTCTTAGTGATTACTGTTTCCCTTCGATTTCTTCATATTTTCTTACCTTTAAACCTTCCGTGGACTTCCAAAAATCATTAATAACCAAAATTAGCCAAACCAGTTTATAGCCGTTCTCGATTTTTAGTGAGACTAATGAACAGCAATTGATTTTTATATATATAAGAAGACTAGCGGCCCGCCCCTGCTTCGCGCGGGTGCAATGTTACCTACCCTCTCCTATTCGTCTTAGCGTGATGATTATAGATATAGCCTAAAGCCTTCCTCGAGATGTTTTATAGTTTAGGCAGTGTACGCAAAATAAGTAACTTTTCTAGTGGAAGTTTTACACCTTGTGTCTGAAAAACCCCAAGTATCTTACGGAACCCTATTTTTTCTAAAATAACATATAGCCTATGTTACCCGTGAATAATGTAGCTTTCGAATAGTGACGATATCTTTTATAGTTTAGGCAGCGTACGCAAAATAAGGAACTTTTCTGGTTGATTTTTACACCTCTTGTCTGAAAAACCCTAATATCTTACGGAACCCTATTTTTTTCAAAATAAAATATAACCTATCTTACCCGTGGATAGTGTAGCTTTCGAATAGTGAAAGAATTTTTAAAATCGGTCCACCAGTTATTGAGCCTATTCAAAACAAACAAACAAAAAAATATTACCTCTTTATAATATTAATTTAGATAAGATGATGTTCCTTAAACTATGTCATAACTTTGATCAGGATTGATAACTGTGGAAGCAAGTTTGGTTAACATAGCGTTCTTTTACAATCAAACCAGCCAGTAGTTTGGAAATTAGCAGTCATTAGCATACAACAGTGATATTTTTAAAAGAGAAAATAAGCAATTATCGTAAAACCTAGCATCCAAAATAAACTCAGATCAAGGAAGCCTAAATTTATCCAAGCGACCTCAATATATATTCAGTTCAAGGCTCGTTTTCCCGCTTCCTAAGCTTCACGTCGCGTACGACTTTTACCTAATAGGGTCATCATTTCGTGATATACTGACTTAAGTGAGTACGAAGCACTTACAACATGCATTCGCTTCTAATGTTAGAATGCCGTATGCCCAATAAGAGGCCAAGTGCGAGTCGGGAACGACCATGAAGGGTGCCGTAGTAGGAAGTAATATTTAATTACATCGAGTTTTCTTTGCAGTTCTGAAATATAAAATCACATCTCGAAATTTATTTAAACAATCTCGGTCGAACTAAAAACGTTTCTCCAAAATTTTCATTAAGACCTACAGCACATTTCTTATTAAGAACGGCTACACACGAGCCTAAAATCAATGGCGATTCGAGGCAGTAGCGGGGAGGTACTAGATCGTATCCTTAATCGCCTCGTGTGTAGGCAAATCGTAACCAGAATTGTATCGCTTCCAGCGAGCTCACAAAAACCAGAGGTTGAAATGCAGATGCGTTACCACCCTCAGGCTTAAGGTGTCACGTATCTGAGATAGTTATTACGGGGCTATACATTACCATCTAACAGCACGATAGTGCTCCAAACGATCATTTAGCGGCAGATAGATAAGGTAATGCGGTGGTAAATACCTACGGCCCTCGAACTCACTTGCAACACTTGTCAAATACTATAAAATCGAAGCAGATTCTCCCTCTTTCTTAGCTTAAGGTAAAAATGTATTCAGGCTAAAAATATAAACATCCCATCGGAAGCTACGAACAATAATAAATAATGGCAACCCATTATACGTCCCACTGCTGGGCAGGAGTCTCTCCCCTTTTTGGGGGGAGGCCTGGAGCTTACTCCACCACGCTGCTCGAATGCGGATTGGTGGAGGTGGGTGTCGGATGTTTTCAAACCGCCCATAAGGCCTCCAACAAGGTTTAACGACTGCTTTCTATCGATAGCAACCGGGACCGACAGCTTAACGTGCCCTCCGAAGCCCGGAAACGCGCATTTAATTTGCCACTAGCGGTCACCCATTACACTAACCGACCGCGCCTGTAGTGCTTAACCGAGCAGATCGCTAATGATCTACACCAGCCGCCGGGCCAATGCTACAATGTAATCTTATTCACTTTTTAATATGAACAGCACGCACGTTATTCTTTTGTTGTTTTAATTAAATTGAATAAAAAACTCAAACACATATTCGAAGAATACATTTTACTACGAGGAAATATCTCATTACTTCTCTCGTTCGTCATTGTTTCATTCACAAAGGAGAATGAATTCTCCCAAAACTTCAATTTAAAAATTAATTACAGGTCCCTATTCTTTGGGGAAATTATCGTGTAACAAGTTATTGTTATTAAACATTTTGTTTCGTGTTTAAAAAATACGTATCGTAGTAGATGTAATTATGTATTATGTAATTAAAATCTAACGAAAGTAACTTCACTGCTGTTATCTAAAAAAAAAATTATGGGGTAGGCAGAGATAAATGCTCGCATTCAAGCAACATTTTTTTTTTATGTAATAAAAGTGGCAAACAAGCATGCAGTTCACATTGATGTTAAGTGATGACTGCAGCCTATTGAAAGAGACTCTCAGTGTATTATTAAGACTGAAACCCCGTTCTGTAAATGAACGAGTTGAATAAAAAGCTGTTTGTTTGGTACACTGATATTTATTTATTTAACCTATGTTTTTAAATTGTAACTTACAAATTCCTATTACATGTTTTTACCAATGTGATCCAGTAACAAACTATCAAGAAAACAGGGTCGTGAATATGAAATGGTTCGAGTGGTGACGATTACTGCTCCTTTATTCAATTAATTTAATATATTTACTTTACTTTATTACCTGTCCCCGGGCATGGTAATGCCGGTAACCCTAATCCTTTCTACAAATCCTTGAGTACCTTTGTAGCCAGCTTCGGAGGAGTCCAGTATTCTCTACTCCACTAGGCTTCAGGGTAACCGATCACACCCCGCATCCAGAGGTCAGTCAGATTTAACACCATCATTGGGGAAGGAAAAAAATATTCTAACAATGATCCGTACTTAAAAGGTATGTTGAGGATTCCCTATGCTAAATTATGACCTAACCAATGAACAAATTTACGTATGAATTAGATAAATCAAAATAACTAATTCAAAATAATAAACTGATTCAAAATAACAATAAAGAACAAAAACCCGCATCTGAAACAAAATCACACTGGTTACCATCTGCATTATCTCTGTTTGGTTCATGAAGAATCTAGTACCAAACTCAACATGAATCAAACAGCCTCCCTATACAAAACTTGTGGAAGTGGAAATTATTACTTACGAGGACTTTTCGCTATCATTTCATAACTGAATAAAGCCTCTGCATCCCAACTCCTCCCGAAATTAGGGAAACTGGCTGCAACAAACAACCCAACATGAAGTCATCACGCCATTTCTCAAATCGACATGTGAACGAGAAAATATCCAAAGATTCTTGAAGATCTTACCTCAATTGGTGATAAAAATGCCTATTGAATAGGCATTTAGGCCATGATGGCTAAAATATTCAAGGCTTCCTGCCCTTTCATAATTTCGAGTGTGTCACCACTAACTAGTTGCACAGAGAAAAATCAAATGACCGATGACGTCTAACAACCTCCCAGACCTTTCCCTTTACCGGCCCTGGATTCGTGTCTTTTTTTTAGACTTTCAGCCACAATGCCAATTAAATTCACCGAATAATATTTTAATTATGTTCTTGTCGTTATATCTAATATTTAATTTGGAAATATCGAAATTGTATTTTTAAGACAAATTATAAGTATTAGATAAATTATGTAATCAAACTATGCGTCGTATGGAATACGTGATACTATTGATAATGTTGACCTAGTACGGCGGTGATTAACTAGATGGCGTTGTGACCATTTTTAAAACCAGAAAAAATACAACGTTACACTATAGACACCCACACAATGACCAGAGGTCAAAATGCAGATGCGCTGCCACTCCTGAGGCCTAAGGTGTTATGGCCTCTGTGCCTGAAATTACAGGGCCGTACATTACCACCTGACCGGAACACGATAGTGCTGAACACTACCATTTAGCGGCAAGTATATTAGGTAATGACGACGACCCGGTTAGTCCAGCGGTGTGAAACCATCGTTTGATTCGAAGGGTCGCGGGTTCGATCCCCGCACCGGGACAAATATTTGTATGGCCTACAGATATTTGTTTCGGGTCTGGGTGTTTGTGTATGTGTTGTATGTGTACAACGGCACCCACGACACAGGTTTATACCTACTGTGGGGCTGTGAGTGTGTAAGCGTATAAAAAAATGCGGTTCGCCAGTTAAATTTTGGGTCAACCCATGTAATAGGTTGACACATCCACATTACCAAACTCCGACGTACTTACTGGGAAATCTCCAGAAAATTGAATAATCGCAATGGAACCAGAGATAAAGGATTTTACACCCATTGAAATAAAACCTGTTTTCAGATTTCGCGTATGTTAAACTAAAATGATTATTTTAAGTCGAACTGATTTTACATTCTTATCTCTGGTCAACCCGGAAATCGAACCCAGTACCCACCCTACTAGTAATAGAGCTCCAGTGACGGAGATCGCGGGCGTAGGCACCACCGGTCCGGCTAGGTGGCAATGTTCGGCCCTGTAATTTCCGGCACAGAAGATAATACAGATGTCTTAGCGGTAGCAAACGCATCTGCATTTTGACCTTTGGTTTTTATGTAGATGTTAATAGGCCTGTCTTCACTTAACATTAATGTGAGCTGCATGCATGTTTGCCACATAAAAAATATATCAATACAACAATAACGATACTTTACACAACCTTTTTCTGTAGAATTGAAAATATTTTATGATTATATAGAAACCCTAACGATTTGAAATTTTTCATTCAATATTTACAAAAAGAGCCTGCGTTGGCTTCTGAAGCGCTTGAAATAACATGGCCCAACTAAAACATAATGAGCATTTTTCATGAAATATTTTCACAACAAATACTGACAATTAACTCTAGTTAGCCCGAGGCTATCGATATTGTATAAAAATACGCTATTGATGAGAATGCCAATTAAATCTAAATAATGGAAAAGTATTGAGTTAAAATAGCTTAATATACTCGTAGTATTAAAATGGGAGCTACGTCCGCCAACAAACTGTAACTGCAGTTTGGCAGAAGTAATGAATTATGTTATAATGTTGAATAAGGTGAATAAATACTTTTCATTTTTTCATTTCAAATACGTTACCAATTAAATATGTTTCATTCTGTTAAAAAACCGAAAAAATAAATAACCGGTGATGAATACGCGTGCCTATTTTACTTAATTTAATCCCTCCAGACACGAGAAAAATATGAGAATTGAAATTCAATTGTGTCTGGGCGCCGATGGCCTTACGATCCTTGAAAGATTAATTAATTTAAATATTTAAATAGAAACAGTTGATGGAGCTGTAATAAAAGTGTTCATAAACACATGAAATATATACACCCTTGTTTTTATTAAGATTTTTAACGCTCTTGAGTATATTGCTCTTCAGTGCCAACTTATGGCAAAAAACCTTTGAGTGCGCTCAGTCGGGTTTTAATATTATGACAGAGTGGCTACAAAATAAAACCCTTACTTTTTATGCAGAATAAAATTAAATATCTTACCTTTTTAGGGTTCCGTAGTAAACAAGGAACCCTTATAGTTTCGCCATGTCCGTCTGTCTGTCTGTCTATCTGTCTGTCCGTCCTCGGTTTAGCGCAAAAACTATAAGTACTAGAGACTTGAAATTCGGCACAAGTATACATCTTTACTACGCCGACAAAGTGATAGAATAAAAACATGACATTTTTTTAATTTAGGGTACTTCCCCTACATGTAACGCGCGGATATTATTTTTATTTTTCGTGTTCTATGTAGTGTGGGATATCGTTTGATAAGTCTTTTAAAAATGTTAGGAGTGTGCTAAGATCATTTTTTAATTCAGGTAACGGTTCATGACTTATTAAGCTTTAAAGGGCCAATTTTCGTTAGAGTCAAGTGTCCCCTACCGACTAAACGGTTCTTGTTAGAAATTCAAACGATACGGCAATAGTAGACATATATAATGAAATTAAAAGGAAAACTATCACACCTAAGTTGGCTTTACAAGTTTGCGAGTAATAGTCGACCAAATGTATTTTACTCCAAAATTTCGAACAACTCCATAGAAAATATTGTTTTTTTTCTTTACATTTCTTACTTTGTAACTACGAAACCCTAAACTGCGCGTGGTCCAACACGCAATTGACCGGTATTGTCTTAAAAATGTTGTCCTATCCGCGCCTTTACTTTCTTTCTATTCAATAAAAGCACAATGTTGTACACAACACAATGTTCACACGTGCTCCTGTCCTTCAATTCAGAAAAAACTGTCTTTGTAGTGATGTATTGACAAGTATGGACCTGTTCACATGACACGACTTCAACACGGTACGGCGAGCGGAGGGGTCTATGTAACTTATCAAATGAGCTTTATGTATGTCAAATACGAAAATAGGTAAAAAATATATCTTCGTGTTCTCGAAGATCCCTAAACACACTTGACACTAAGATACTAACTACTGAATAAATTAGTCTACTTCAAACATATTGGTCCTTCCACAAACAAAAAAAAATAAGTAAAAAAAACAATCCGATTATCACTGTTGTTTTCTAACAACAAAATTCAAGGACAAAACGCCGTATAACTGTAAGCGTCGTCATCTTGGTGGGGACGCCCGCCACCCTTTGTTGTTGCAGCCGAGTGCCGAAGAAGCCCGCTCGAGATCGCATCAAGAAAAGAGAAGAGGATGAGAGCACAGCAGGATCTGGACGCCAATACCATGGTGGCATGAGTCCATGTTACCCACCTCCTCCACCACAGCCCCCAAGGGGGTGCCAAACGCCGTCCTGCAGCCGCAGGGCAGAAGAAGCTGCAGCAGAGGGGGATGCCCCGATGCTGCATCCGCGTCGCGCGAATAGTGCGCGCGAAAACCAGTGATGATTTATTTATTTATTTATTTATAGTTAACTAGAACGGACAACAAATCCAACACACTTTTACACAAGTTTACACTAACTAACTCGGATACATGTCATATCAAAACAAAAAAATACACAAAGGAGATGTTGCGAGCTCAGCTCTGGTTAGTACACGTCCTCAAAAAATGGGTAAATTAAAGAAGAATCCGAAAAAAATACAATTAATTTATTCACGAATATATTTTAGAGTTACAACCACATTTAATTCAAACGATTTTATCATTTTCAACTATGTTCAACATGGCGGCGATACAGCTGACGCTCGGGATCAATCTATTTAGATAGTATTTAGAAAATATCACTTTTTTTCTCCAAGTACCATAATCAAAAAACAATTCAAAAAATGAAAATGTCAAAATGACATCGCCCGCCATATTCGCCATGTTGGTTTTGAGTAGCAATTCTAACTGCAAATAATGTTTTGTAACTGCAAACAAAGCTAAATAAGTGAAAATATGCAGTAAAAACATTTTTATATTGATTTTGCCTGTTTAATGATATTGTGTACAATACATGGCCGGAGGTTCATACATTTTTGCAACATCTCCTTTAAATTAAAAACATAAGATTTAGTAATGTTCAGATTATTTCACTGAACCGCAAACACACACATGATGAAGGACAAAAACTTCTACATACAAAAATAATTGACTTTCCACGTAAATATAATATGCCTACGCGTTATATACCCCGCCTTAAGTGACGATACAGAAACATGGGTTCGACACAGAGCTTTGCATCTTAATGGCTCCAACTCTGTGATAGAATTATTTATGTGTTTTCAAATAACAAAAATTCAAAGACGAAAACCAGTTCATAAAAAAACAATTGAGATTCCACGAAAATATAATATTCCTACGCGTAATAAGCCCCGCCTTAAGTGACGATACAGGAACATGGGTTCGACACTGAGCTTTGCATCTTTATGAATCCTTACTCTGTGATAGGATTATTATCTTAGGAATAAACTGCTGGACCAAGATTAAAAACATTGTTTTTAAAAAAAAAACAATGAATAAAATGTATTATTTGCGGTGTGGTTTTCAACCTGACAATACTTAAATTCGATACTAGCGCAGTCTAAAGCAAACGAACGTGTTAATATGTACTTATACTGTGATACTAATTAACAAAGCGTTCAGCTTTCTTCACAATTACGAAAATAATATTAATACGAGTCTACATAACTTAAATTTCACGAAAATTATAATAATATCGATAAAAAATCGGTAATTTCGTAATTGTAAATTACTAAACTTAAAACGTTGTGCTTTACCAATCCGGGTTCTCGTCTTTATTTTTTAGGGTTACGTAATAGACAAGGAAGCCTTATCTGTCTCTCCGTCCGCGCCTTATCGCAAAAACTATTCGTACTAGAAACTTGAAATTTGGCACTAGTATACACCTTAATCACGTCAACAAAGTGGTAGAATTAAATTGAAACTTAAAATTATTTAGGGTACTTCCCCTACATGTAACGCGCGAATAATTTTTTTATTTTTGTTTTCTATATAGTGTGGGATATCGTTGGATAGGTCTTTCAAAAATGTTAGGGTTATGCTAATATCATTTTTGGATTTCGTTAACTGTTCGTGATTTATTAAGCGACCAAATGTAATCCTCGATTGTTTTGAACAACTCCATAGAAAATATTTATATGTATGTATATTTTTTTCATTACATTAATCAAACCTGAAAACTACGGAACCCTACACTGCACGTAGCCCGACATGCGCTTGACCGTTTTTTTATATTGCCTTAAATTAAGCAAGTTATTTGAAACGGTTAATGAATATTGTCAAATTCAGACATTTGAAGTGAGTTTCACAACTTTCAGCCAATCACCTATAAGTAGTTAACAACATAAAAAACGTGATCAAGGAAACTTTATTAATAACTAATTTCCACCTTAACATATTGAAAATATTTAATTCTAAAAAAACGTACCTTCTATTAATTTTTATCATAATTATTTTTCCAGTCTAAATTTAAATACATTTCCACGTGTAAGTTCCAAATATAATACGCCTACGCGTTAAATATACTCCGCCTTAAGCGACAATACAAGAACACGGGTTCGACACAGAGCTTTGCATCTTAATGAATCCAACTCTGTAATAGGATTATTCTGAATTTTCGAAGCGTTTGTAAATTATATTGTTGCGTGTTTTTCATGATGCGTCCCTAATTGCTCGTATGGGGATTTCGGTGATGCCTTAATTGAGATTTAATACGGTTTCAATGTTTTGTGGGATGTTAATAGGCTTTCGTGTGTCAATGTGGAAACTCCTTCGCAATTTTCTTACGTTATTTGTTACAAAATATTGTAATTACACTCCAAAATAACATACCGCGTTTTAGCAGGAACCTAAAAAGAGGCGTGTGGTGCTCTTAGTTTATTTCATTTTTTTGGTGCGTTTTTGAGTTAAACCTATTAAAGTTGGTAGCATTTCGTTTGATATAGGTTTATTACAGTGCCTGTGTATAGTGAAATAGAATATAATAAGAAAACACTGAAAGAATTCTGAAATCGGGGCAGTAATTTCTGTGATTAGCGTTAAAGTATAAAGTATAGATGCCTTTTTTTAAATAAATTATCTTAATAAATAGTCATCTATACTTTATAATTTTTAATATTATACAGCTGAAGAGTTTGTTTGTTTGTTTGCTTGTACGCGCTAATCTCAGAAACTACTATTCTGATATGAAAAATTATTACTGTGTTAGATAGCCCATTTAGCAAGGAAAGCTTTAGACTGTATAACATCACGCTAAGATTAATAATGAGGGTAGGTAACCTTCCACCCGTGTGAAGCCGGGGCAGGCCGCTAGTCTGTAATAAAAAGCAAACATATATTATTTCGTACGTATAACATCTTTCTCACTTGTCGTATTTTGACCCAGAAAGATTACAGAAATCCATTTTGTATTCGATTACAGCATCCAGACATGAAGATTGTCAATTTACACGTTATAATTGAAGTAAAAAAATCAAGTGTGAGTCGAATATGTTTTGGTGTAAAAATGTTTTTACATCAGCCAAATGATAATAGTATCATGGAATTCCATAATAAACCTAAGATTTATTCCACAGCCAACACAGAGTGACAGTGGTGGTCAACCATTTTTTACTGGTGGTAGAGCTCCAGTAACGGAGCTCGCGGGCGTAGGCACCACCGCATTACCTAATATACTTGCCGCTAAATGGTAGTGTTCAGCACTACCGTGTTCCGGTCAGGTGGTAATGTACGGCCCTGTAATTTTCGGCACAGAGGCATATTACCTTAGGTCTCAGGAGTGGTAACGCATCTGCATTTTGACCTTGGTCTTTGTGTGGGTGTCTATAGGCTGCAGTCATCACTGAACTGCATGCTTGTTTGCCACTTCCATTACATAAAAAAGAATGGAATGGTTGACCGCAATTTTCGGTTGACTGACTGCGTTTTTACCGTGGGTCTACACGTCCCCGATGCCGGCCTCAAACTATAGTACCATTAAAAGATCCTTTTAAAATTCTGGATACTTCTAAAATAAAAAGTTCATAGCTCACTACAGCCACCCGGCACCCGATTAACACCGCCTCGGTTTACACGCGATGTTACTTGTGAACCACTCGCGTACCACTTGCGGACGGCGCGCGGCAATGCAAAGTCAACGTAAGACAAGCTAGTGGTCACCAAGTGGTTCACTCGCCGTCCGCACGTGAACTGCGCGCTGCTTCCGCGTTGACGGCTTATGGTCGAGGTGATACGGAGCGGAGTTGTTGTAATGAGCGCAGACCGCTCGAGGCGGTCGGGCGCTGGTCAGGTGCCGGATCCGGATGCCGCTCTAGTGAGGTACGACCCTAATTTACCGAAAAGGTTAATCTCAAATTCCAATGCATTCTGTCTTTATTGGGTCATAAATTTACATATGTATGCTGAATTTCAACTTGACTGTGACAGACGAACATAGAGACAAAAAACTGATGCACCTGTGATCGTAATAAGGATTTCGTATTTTTTTTTTTGAAATACTGAATCCTAAAATATGTTTATGTTATCAAAATATGTCGTACACCCCAAAAGGCATAGAATCTTAAATCGCAATGCAATCTCGTAACTCAATTCTATGCTGACGAAACTGATTACCTCATTTTCGTAATGTCAAAACGGTAACAAAGATGTATGAAGACGTTTTGAGAATTGCCTCGTCAGTTAAGATAACATGTGGCAAGCAAATTAGACTCGAAGAGGCAATTTGAGGTAATATGTTCGTTGTGTGCTCGAGTAAAATTTGTTTCTTATGGTATAACCATATTTTCTTATAGGCTTTAGTGCTTCTAAGCAAATTGATGTACAATATAATTTCATCACACTTACCTAATGTCAAATGATGACGTATATTCATAATCTTCCTATATGTGTTAATTCTGGTTTGAATCTAACGACATACATTATTAACAAACAAAAGTGAACAAAGACAGAAAAGCTAAGATAAATAAATGTACTTTAGGGTAAAATAGGTGCAAAGGTGGATATTGAATAAATGGACAGATGGAAAGATGGACAGATGGACAGGTGGGCAAATGGACAGGTGGACAAGTGAACAGGTGGATAGGTGCATAGGTGGACAGGTGGACAAGTGGATAGATGGATAGGTAAACAGGTGGATAGGTAAACAGATGGACAGGTAGATATATTGGTAGATTGGTCAATTTGTAGAGTGGTAGACCTGTACATCGGTAGAGACTGGTGTCTACCAGACAGATAGACAGACTAATAGACAGGTAGACCAGTGGACTAGGAGACTATTTGTAGACTCGTAGAATGTAACATTGGTAGAACAGCACGCTATCAAGCTATGAGACTGGAAGAGAAATAGACTGGAAGATTAGTAAGTAGTCGATTGATGAACTGAGATATAGATATATTGATAGCATCTTTCTGTGATTTATCAAATATATCCCTTATTGCAAAATTCAGAATCACTGAAATGCCAATTGAGTAATAACCGGGGATTATCATTACACTTTCTGTGTGCATATGCATTAAACAGCTTGCAAATATCAATGTATACACAGCTTAATCCGTACATTAATATTATAATCCTGATTTACGCTGAAATGATATTAAACTGATACTCTCTGTATTGCATCAAAAGGTTTCATGTACAGTTCAAGTTTCAATTATGAGTAAAGAAATAAAATTATAAAATTATATTATACGAATATATGAATTTCGAGTATGAACTGCTCGAAGAAAACAGAGATTAAAATGTAGGTGTATCTATAATTGAAATGCTTAGGATTCGTCAGTTATGTTTTTTTTAATGTATGTTATTTTTATTTTTTTTTAACCAACATACTTATATGTTGGTTTGTTGTAAGTGAAGCGCGCATGGCCTCGCGGCTGGTGTAGATCATAAGCGATCTGCTCGGTTAAGCACTGTGGGTGAATTAAAAAAAAAAAAATGCGCGTTTCCGTGCTTCGGAGAGCACGCTAAGCCGTCGGTCCAAGTTGCTATCGATAGATAGCAGTCGTTAAACCTTGTCGGAGGCCTTATGGGCGGTTTGAAAACAGCCAACAGCGGGGTGGCCACTAACCCACCCACCTCTACCAATCCGCACTGGAGCAGCATGGTGGAGTAAGCTCCAGGTCCCAAAAAGGGGAGAGACTCGTGCCCAGAAGTGGGAAGTGTAATGGGTTACCATTATTATTATGTTAGTTTTCAAGATCTTTCTGAATTTTTTTTGCAGGTTTTTTCTCAGTAATGTAGGTTTTGGAACTCTGTCAGCAAATGACAAAAAAATCTCGTATTCTTTTCATTTTTATAGTCTTATCTTATCCGTTTGTAAAAGAGAGAATGGGATAGACTAAATTGTGTAAGACCCTGTAATAGCTATTACAGAGACATAAGAACAAACGTCTCAGGGGTAGCAACGCATCTGTACTTTGACCTCTAGTTTTTGTGTAGATGTCTTTAGGCTGCAGTTATCACATAACGTGTGAACTGCATGTTTATTTGCCACCTTTGCTACATAAGAAAAACTATTGATGACACTATAATGTTATTTTTTTTTATGTCAAAGGATTGACAGACAAGCAGACGGGCCACCTGATGGAAAGTAGTCACCGTCGCCTATGAAAATTTTGCTACCAGCCCTGAAGGACTCTTATGACGCCCTTTTTGAAGAAGCCCTTATTGTAGCACCGAGGGAACACCACAGAGGGAAGCTCATTCCACAATTAACACGTTCTGGGCAAAAACGAACGTGAGAACCGCACCGTTAAACATTGCCAGGTGTCCAGTCGGTGAGGGTGGAACTTCTTTCTTCGGCGGGTAGTATGGTGTAGGAAAAGAGACGGTGACACCATGTCAAACAGTTCAACAGAGCACTCGCCATTATAGACACTGTAAAAAACCGTATAGTGTTCAGAATATCAGTTTTTACCGTATAGTGTTCAGAATTACCGTGTTTCAGTTAGTTGAGAATGTACTATTTCGTAATTTAGGCCCTTGGAGTAGAGACACGTCTGCGCTTATGTCACTAATCCTTCTATTTATGAATGCAATAAAAATATCTTAGAAATAGAGTCAGTATGTTTTCTTATCCCAAACACGTATATTACCCTAAAGTCCCACGTAAAACATTTCCATACGTAAACATCGTAATCTATCAAACGTAAACTTATACGGCTGGCGTCGGGACGTGACGACCCCACCGCCCACAAAAACAACCTTCCATTAGACGACCCGGTTAGTCCAGCGGTGTGAGATGACCGTTTGATTCGAAGGGTCGCGGGTTCGATTCCCGCACCGGGATAAATGTTTGTATGGCCTACAGATATTTGTTTCAGGTCTGGGTGTTTGTGTATGTGTTGTATGTGTACAACGGCACTCACGACACAGGTTTATACCTACTGTGAGGCTGTGAGTGTAAGCATATACAAAAAAAAAAAATAATGCCGTCAGTCAACCAAAGAATGGCGGTCAAAACATTGCGATGGGGCTGTATTAAGTGCATTAACGCAAGATGGGCACCAGCGTCCTGCGATTGAATTATCGTCTCTGCGATCGCCAATCAGCATGCTAAGCGTGACAATTATGGCATATCCTTTAGCGGGAGGCTTTTGTTCAGCAGTAGAAATCATTCAGCTAAAACGATTATACTGAAACACTATCTATATGTGGCAGACATATTGACACAGTCTAGAGTCCTCAAGCTGTTTACGATACAACGTACAGCATCCAACGTATTTTTACTGGTGGTAGAGCTCCAGTGACGGAGCTTGCGGGTGAAGTCTCCACCGCATTACCTAAAGTAAAAAAAAATACTTGCCGCTAAATAGTAGTGTTCAGCACTATCGTGTTCCGGTCAGGTGGTAATGTACGGCTCTGTAACCTCCGGCACAGAGGCATAACACCTTAGGCCTCAGGAGTGGTAAGGCATCTGCATTTTGACCTTGGTTTTTGTGTGGGCATCTATAGGCCGCAGTCATCACTTAACATCAATGTGAACTGCATGCTTGTTTACCACTTCCATAACATAATATATATATAACCTTGCAAGTTAGTGTTTTGTAAGAATTTAAACAAAATGTGTATGTTTAAAAATCAAATATTTAATGTCGTTTTATAGTGCACAGTGTGAGGTTTTAAAATCTTAATGTTAATGTTCTTAATTCAAATTACATTTCCATTAGTTTCGTGTTTTGTTTAATGAGTCATTTTTATCATGTATGGACTATGGACGCAATGGATAAAAAACACACACGTTATTGAAAAAAAAAAACGAAGTACATGAATTCGATAACTTGGGGAGGGATCCCCGAGTTTTTTTTACTGCTTCCATGCGGTTCTTCATCGATCGGATGAGAGTCAGGATCCCCTGTTGTTTCTTGTTGTACCATTCCTCTAGAATGGCATTTCGCAGCTGGTAAAATGTTTCTGGAATCATTTCTATTGCACGAATTCGTCTTTTTCATTAGTCTCATAGATGTTTATATTAGATTCATGTCCGGGCTTCTTGCTGGCCATTCCATAATGGGGATACCGACTTCGATAAGGTTATCTCTCACGACGCCCGCAGTATGAGTACTAGCATTGTCGTGCATGAATATGAAGCCATTGCCAACAAAATGTGCATAGGGCATCACATGAGGCTCAAGACATTGTTCGACGTACCGCTGACTGTTAAGCGTAGGCAGAAAAGGCCCGGACACGAAGGCAAGCTCTGTCTTACTTTCGGGGCTGATTCCTCCCCAAACCGTCCACGAACCACCACCATAACTGACCTTTTCCTCAATGCGACATTGCGGAAAGCATTCTCCAGCTCTTCTGTAGACCTTGTTCCTTCCGTCGTTATCATACAGCATGAATATACACTCATCAGAACAGAGAACTTTGCTCCACTGTGAGTATGACCAATTCAAGTGCTCACGTGCAAAGTTAAGGCGCGCTTTTCGGTGGTCTGCAGTTAATTTCGACCTGTTTGCTGGCTTGTGCGGTACCAATCCATGTTTTTTCAATCTTCTTCTTATTGTAGAGTCACTTATAGCCATTCTTTGTACAGCACTTAGCTGCCGCCGCAGTTGAAAAGCGTTGAGGCGTCGATTTCTTAAGGAAGTAATTGCAATAAATCGATCGTCTCGCTTAGATGTGACCCGATTCCTGCCAGAAATTGAGCGGCGCGTCAACAAAACAGTTTCCTGATAGCGCTTAAAGACTCTATTAACCAATGATAGGCTTAGATGCAATCTTGCAGCCACAACGCGCTGACTGAGTCCAGAATCCAGCAATGCCACCACTTGGGCGGCTTCTGCAGTAGAAGTATCCATAGTTTAAAAAGAAAAACCGCATGGAAGCAGTAATATGAGCTCGGGGATCCCTCCCCAAGTTATTAAATTCACTTTACTTGGTTCTTTTTTTCAATATAGTGTGTTTTTTTAACCATTGCGTCCATACTTCATATAGGGTAAAAATGACTCATTAAACGAAACACAAAACTTACGAAAATGTAATTTGAATTTAGAACATCAGCGTTAGTATTTTAAGACCTCACACTATGCACTATAAAACGATATTAAAAATGTTCTTTTTAAATATACACAATTTGTTAAAATTCTTACAAAACATAAACTTGCAAGGTGTTTCGATTTTTTTGATGAGAAGTGTATATATTACTGTGTTATGACGGAGCTCAACTGCTTTAACTCTATGATCATTTATGCACGTATATGTATACCGCATCTAATAACAGTCCTTTAAAAAAGTCTTAAAAAATAATGGTCCTTCGAGCCGGATAAGTGAATATCCAAGAGATTTCCCAGTTTTAATAACAATGTTATTTCTAAATCGGGTCACGTGCCCCTGTTGGTGCGGGTATAAATCGCAGGCGAGGCCTACAAAGCCTCACGTACGGTATTTTCATACGTAAATAACATAATCCGAGTGAATATGTACATAAGGGAGACTTATTGAAGCATTCCGTTTTATGATACAGCTGATTTGCATGAATGATGCCAATGATAATTCAGTTGCTGTGTAACATAACTCCATGACTTAATTTAATTATGCAGGTGCAGAATAACCTTTACTTACGGTATGTTTAAACAAATTACAAAGGAAATAATTGACCCCGGGTGAGATCGGACCTGCAAGTGCTGGATGCCAAGAATCAGAAATACTTGCCTTCATCCAAAATTGGTCACATATTGTTGTCTTTAGTCCCATGTAAAAGTGAAAAGGATGTTAAAGAATACAGATCACATCCCTACACTCTTAGACTACCGATGGGGAAATTGGGGTAAAGTTGTGTTTTTACAAAAGCCTCCAGGGGATAAGCCATAAACTAACACCACACTTGGCATGCGGGTTGGTAGTTTTATCGTAGGACGCTATCCATTCCGCGTAGTTACATTTACTATCGCTCTATACTTTGAGACTACCGATGGAAAAAAATATGGCGAAGGCTTAAAATGGAAGTTTTCAGTAATGGAAAACCCCCGATGTTATAATAACATAAATCTGCGAACCGTCGCGGAGATCAAACGTAAACGTAACACCTACCACTACGCCATCGAGTTTATTTAATTATTAAAATCATAACCTTCTACACTGACTTAGATGAGTAGGAATAATGAACTAAAAGGTTAACCTGTCGGGTTACCTGAAAATAGTTTAAGGATCATTGCTCATTTATCAAAGTTCCAGCTGGTATCGCTTCGTCATTGTATATCCTCTTTTCGAAGGTCGAGATGGGCATAATATTGTACTGAGGGTGACTTGTGAGAAACTGGAACGGAACTCAAGGACGTGAGGTACCGCATTGCCTAATCTATCTGACGGTAAGTCATAGTGCTTAGCATAACATTGTATTATCACGTAGGCTTTAATTGTCTGGCATAACCGTAGTTCGGTATTACAATATACTTATTGAAGTCATCATTACTAATCAGCCTATAGCCGTCCACTGCTGGACGTAAGCTTCTCCTTGAGCACGCCAACTACCCCGATCCTGAGCAGCTCGCATCCAACTGACTCCAGCCACTTTTCTTATGTCGGCACTCCAACGCGCAACAGGTCGTCCTACACTACGTTTACCTAAACGTGGTCTCCATTCAAGCACAAGTCTGCTCCAGCGGCTATCAGCCCTTCTACAGACGTGACCGGTCCATTGCCACTTCAACTTACTTATCCTGCGAGCTACGTCGGTCACTTTAGTTCTTTAACGGATAACCTCATTTCGTATTTTATCCGCCAAAGAGACACCCAGCATAGCTCGCTCCATCGTTCGTTGTTCGACGTTGAACTTATGGACCAGTCTCGCGGTCAGAGTCCACGTCGCGGCTACGTATGTTAACACGGGTAGGATACACTGGTTGAATACCTTTGTTCTTAAACTTTGTGGGATCGACGACTTAAATATGTGGCTTAGCTTCTCAAATGCTGCCCAGCCCAAACGAATCATTACTCATCATTATTTCAGCACAAGAACATCGATTATTGGACAAACGCCTTTCCCAGGGGATAAAACATAATCACTACACTTGCCATGCAGGTTAGCGATCGCAGGGGCGGTAGTTTTATCGTATGACGCTGTCCATTCCGCCTTATTACATTTACTACCGCCCTATTCGAAAGGTTTGACCGGCATCGCTCGAGTAACTGTCTACACTAGCAGCAGAATTATTGTCCCGCACTTGTGGACGATGGGGTGGTCACGTTTCTATGTCCCATTACTGCTATTTAAATATACAACATACACGACGCAACATTATTTTTACTGTCGTGTCCATTCTTTTGTATAGCAAGATAAGTTGCTCATTTATCATAACCATACCCTAGTTGAAGGTTCCCACTATGTATCCACTTGTTTTCGAAAACCGAGTGAGTGACAAAACCGCAACCACGTGATGTCAAGTTGTCTGCAAGTTGACATAGTGCAGTCAACGGGCAAACTGTTGTAAACCAACCATGTTTGATAGGTATACGCGTATGCAGAACTATAGATATTAGAAGGCGGGTTGGCGGGAACTAACTTGACCTACTATTATAATTGTGTATAGACATTGAAAGTTTTTTTTATGGAATGGAAGTGGCAAACAAGCATGCAGTTCACTTTGATGTTAAGTGATGACTGCAGCCTATAGACACCCACACAAAGACCAAGGTCAAGATGCAGATGCGTTACCACTCCTGAGGCCTAAGGTGTTAAGCCTCTGTGCCGGAAATAACAGGGCCGTACATTACCACCTGACCGGAACACGATAGTGCTGAACACTACCATTTAGCGGCAAGTAAATTAGATAATGCGGTGGTGCCTACGCCCGCGAGCTCCGTAACTGAAGCCACCAGTAAAAACTAGTTGTGTCTTTTACATTGCAACATTTTGTATTTATTAACATTTGTTTGCAGCGTTTAAAGGAAGTAAAGAAGAAATAAAAGAAATAAAATTAATATCTTGTCGTAACGCGTAAGGACGTAGGGACGACGTAGAATAATAAGTGGCCTAATTTTCAGCAAAGTAGACTGACATTCGTCATATTATTTCAAATTATGTATCATTTTTTTTCGATTGCTATAAGTGGTGTCGCGATAATTAGACTTGTTTAATATGATTTCAGTCTGCTAATAATGTCAATAGGAATACTTAAAGTATTCCTCAATTCAATCATTCATTTCATCATTCAATTCATTCAATCATAAGATTGAAAACTGATAACTACTAAATGTGTATTTACATCAGGACATATCGTAGGTAAGTCTGATAATCGGGGAATGACCTTAAAAGGAGATGTTGCGAAAATGTATGGACCTCCGGCCATGTATTGTACACAATATCATTAACAGGCAAAATCAATATAAAAACGTTTATTACTGCATATTTTCACATATTTAGCTTTGTTTGCAGTTACAAAACATTATTTGCAGTTATAATTGTAACTCAAAACAACATGGCAAATATGGCGGGCGATGTCATTTTGACAAATTCCACTAATAATCTATTTAAATATCTAATAGTAATCGATTTCCAATTTAAAGAAATTCATCGGAACTTCTTTATATTGATCGATTCGATACAACATTTTTTTGTAAATATTTGATGCACTAGTAAGATACAGATAGCATTAGTTTTGTTTTATGTACATAGGTACTATCCCAAGCGTAGGCTTATGTGCGAATCGTATCGCCAACATGGTTGAAAATTACAAAATCGTTTGAATTAAATGTGGTTGTAACTCTAAAATATATTCTTGAATAAATTAATTGATTTTTTTTGGATTCTCCTTTAACTTACCCATTTTTTGAGGTAGTGTACGAATCAGGGCCAAGCTCGCAACATCTCCTTTCAGTTAAACTGAGTGCAGATTAGTGGGCAATGCACGCACAGTCGGAATATTATACAATCGTCCTAATCCTGCCCTTAGAATTGCGGCAGTGAATTAAATTTTAAAAGGGTTTTTTGATAAGAGTACTTAATTAATTGCAAAATATAGCACAAACACAAAGTAGCAAGGATGCGGTCTAATGTAATTACTTACGTCTGTTATTGTTATTTTTACTGGTGGTAGAGCTACAGTGACGGAGCTCCCGAGCGTAGGTACCACCGCATTACCTAATAATAATATACTTGCCGATAAATGGTAGTGTTGAGCACTATCGTGTTGCGGTGGTAATGTACGGTCCTGTAATTTCCGGCTCAGAGGTATAACACCTTAGGTCTCAGGAGTGATAACGCATCTGCATTTTGACCTAGGTCTTTGTGTAAGTGTTTGTAGGCTGCAGCCATCACTTAACATCAACGTGAACTGCATGTTTATTTGCCACTGTCATTACATTAAAGAAAACATTTATTTTTTTAAAAATAAAGTTTCCCTAAATTCTTTCGCATGTAACAGGATTGCGGAACAGGCTTTATTTTTATAAATATTTCTCAATTTTATCGGACCAAATTGTTACTGTCCATTAATCTTCAAACGGCGAACATAACAACCCTCGAAAAATTGTTGGTAAACCCAAAAACACTGCACACTATCCTGCCTGAGAATACAAAGCCTCTAATTTATTGCATTAATTCAGGGGAATATATTACTGACGTACAAAATCATACAGCGCTGATCTCTCGTGATATATCGCAGGAATGGGGAAAGCTGATTTAGGATTTTGGAAATGTTGTATTTTTTTATTACAATTTACGTTGTATGGAACTTAACTGTGTGTGTAAATGTAAATTATTTGAGTTATTTAAATTAACTTCAACACAATTTATTAACCTTTAATACATTTTTTTTAATCCAATTTATTACTTATGTTTGTAGTTACTTTTTTACGTAACACATTTCAGCTTGAATCATTGGTTTACATATACGAGTCAAATTTCAACTTAATGGGCTTACTTTTTTAGTAATTGGAGTTTTTACAGTGAGTGCCTACTTGATGATGAATGATGCTTAAAATGGGATGTATTTTTATTTATATGAATGTATTATTGTCCGTTGTCTGTGAGAAATCGCTCTTCTAGCGATAAAGCCGTCTATTGTGTCACATATACTCGAAGTGAACTTATTTTTTATTAGTTTTACTCAAATGTGTGCAATAAATTCTATTATTATTACTTTCAGAGCCAATTTTCTGCCACTATCGGACCGACATGCAGACACACCAGTCATTATAACAGTTTTCTATTTTTCTTTCATTTGTACACAATCAAAAAAAAAAAGAAAATAATGAGTTCAGAAAGGATGCGAACTTGGTACCTATTTAAATAATATTTTCCAAGCGTTTTACCATTATTATTGCGTGTATTATAACGAAGCAAAACTTTATAAGCCTGTTTTATTTATCATATTTTTTATATAAAGCCACATTAAATTGTAACAATCCATCAAGCTACAAAAGGCGAACATAAAACCCTTGAAATGTTGTTAGTAAACCGAAAAACACTACATAATATCTAGCGAAAACAAAGCAACTAATTTATTGCATCAATCCCGAGAATACATTACTGACAACCAAAATCATACAACGCTGATCTCTCGTGATATATCGCGAGAACGGGGAAAGCTGATTCAGCATTTGAGATACGTATTTTCTTCATTTTTATGTGTGTTTTATGGAGCAAAATTGGGGAATATATTTGCTCATAGTATTTTGATATATTGATAATATCTACCACAAGGACAAAACAACTAAAGTCGCAGGGGTGGTAACGTATTTGACCGCCGGATTTTTGTAGATTCTGTAGGCTATAGTTATCAATTACCATCAATATAAGTATATTGCGTGGTTGCCACAACAGTTTTTAAATACTGCTTTGATTTAATTTGAACAGGTTTTCTAAAAACTATTTTTTTTTTGTAAAATATGTCTACAATAACCATATCAACATGTATCCATCAATCTACTAGTAGCTAAACTAACATCCTTAAAACATTCTTGTTAAACACAAAAGCAATGCACATTATCCAGCAAATACACCATGAAGCAACCAATTTATAACACGAACCCAGCGGAATTTATTACTGACAACCAAAATCATACAGCGCTGATCTCTCGTGATGTATTGCGGAAGCAGGAAAAGCTGATTTAGCATTTGAGTAACGTTATGTTTCTTCATTTCAATGTTCAATCTATGTAGCAAAATTGTGCCATCATTTCGAATTTAGTAAAAAAACTGTAACATTTTGACTGGTGGTAAAGCTCCAGTGACAGATGTCGCGGGCGTAGGCACCACCGCATTACCTAATATCAAGTATATTATATCCGCTATATGGTAGTGTCTAGGCACTATCGTGTGCCGGTCAGGTGGTAATGTACGGCCCTGTGATTTCCGGCACAGAGGCTTAACACTTTAGGCCTCAGGAGTGATAACGCATCTTTTGACCTTGGAAAAGAATTACTGTTTCTATAGTTTTATGCAAGCCATTTTACAAGACAATACACACAAGCACATGCAGAACGTTGTCCTTACGGAGTCAGCTTGTGGAAAAGAAACAGTTGCTGATCGCTGACGGATCGGACAAATGACAACAGGCTAACGCAAATAGCATCATTTGGCTTGTGAGAGAGCTGGCCGGGGAACCTCAACCACATGTAGTGTGTTAAATCATGATAGTACAATATATTCCACATCTTATATATATATATATATATATATATATATATAATGTGTTCGTTAGTCTCTCTAAAACTCGAGAACGGCTGGACCGATTTGGCTAATTATGGTTTTGAATGATTTCTGGAAGCCCAGGAAAGGTTTAAAAGGTAAGAAAATATGAAGAATTTGAAGGTAAACAGTAAAAACCACAACTTTTTTATTTTCCCATACAAATAGTCTGTATCTAATCATAGTCATTTATTTGCTAAGTAGATAGATCTATCAAACCTTTGACACATTAATTCTGAGGCAATACGAAGTTTGCCAGGTCAGCGAGTTCTTTGATAAAATACTTGAACCATATTATGTAGAAAATGTAAGATGTACATAATTATTAAAGTTATTAAATATTTTTCTGATTTCAAAGTTCCGGGAGGTCGGCGTTCGAATATATAGGCCCATGTCTTCTGCACTAAGTAAAAGAAGTTAGGCCTCAGTGTTAGCAACTTATCGATGTTATGACCTCTGGTCATAGATCAACGCGACCCACCGGTCGCGGCGGACCGGAGGGGAGTAGCCATAGCGAGTATTACCGATGCAAAACACTCTGTCACTTTTTGCGGGGGGAAATGCGTGCGACATTTATTTATTTATTTATCAGCGTTTTCACAATAGTACAGTACATTCATAAGAGTATATTGAGATCTTAAATATAATATTGTGACACCCCGTCAGGGCATTGCTACTTGTACAAAGAAGACAAAGAGTGCTTTTTTATAACATAACACACACGCACACTACAATAATCGTCTATTACTACGAAATTCACACCTTGACTTTAACAAAATACAGAAACAATTTCACGCACACATTTATACATCTACCCCTTATTCATAAACGTACATTAGATACATTTTAGCTATAGAATGCTTTTCCTTTGTCAGTTGCATTGTCGAATGTGCAGGATGGAAAAAGACAAAGGAAAGATTAGCAACTTTAGCTAAAATACGTTTATGAATAAGGGGGTTAGGCGACAGGTATAGGTCCATTTGGGCTTGTAATTTGACAGAGGGGAAAACCTGCATATGGCTACTCCCCTCCGGTGTTGCTCTATGCCTCTGGTAATTGTGTAAGCAGGTATAGGCTACCGTTGTACAATCATAAATGCATTGCATGCTTACTGGTGGTAGAGCTCCAGTGACGGAGCTCGCGGGCGTAGGCACCACCGCATTACCTAATATACTTGCCGCTAAATGGTAGTGTTCAACACTATCGTGTTCCGGTCAGGTGGTAATGTACGGCCCTGTAATTTCCGGCACAGAGGCATAAGACCTTAGGCCTCAGGAGTGGTAACGCATCTGCATTTTGACCTTGGTCTTTGTGTGGGTGTCTATAGGCTGCAGTCATCACTTAACATCAATGTGAACTGCATGCTTGTTTACAACTTCCAAACTTCCATTAAATAAAAAAAATATATATATATCATGAAACACCAATTATAATTTTGACTACAGTCAATAAATAAGCGCATTATATTCTTAACGAACCTTACTTTCAAAGCGAATTAGGTTTGAGTACTGTATATTTCAATCATGTTTCAATAAAGTGACTTTTAATTTATGCAGATGAATATAATATGAACAACATAACGCCATTCATTTCGTACGTACGTGCGTCGTTAAACACACAATCTCGAAACTCGTTAAAATTCAACGTCGGCTCGAATCAGTTTTGGGACTTTTTAGAGCTTGGTACAAAATCTTAATAGAAGCGGTTATAGAAAATAATATTAATTTTAAATATCAAAAAGTTTTTAAAAACATAATAATATCACAGTCTGAAGAAAACGAACGTGTAGGATAATGTATTATGTGTCATAGGTTTGAAGTTTGTATCATATGAAACTCCAATTTAGTCTTGCAAGGCTGAACTGATTGCTTTGATTTGAAATACTGCTTATTCTCACTAAGCATTTATTAGTGGTAGAGTTTCAGTACCGAAGCTTGAAGGCCACCGCAATATTGTGATTTATTTGCCCCTAAAGTTTTCTGTTTAGATGGTTAATACATGGCCGCTTATTAACTGACTCAGAGGCATAACAACTTAAGACTGAGGGTTGGCAACGTATCTATATTTTGGCCTAAGGTTGTTTTGTAGATGTCTACAGCCTAGAGTCATCACGTACCATCAATGTAAACTGCATGCTTATATCCAATAATGATTACATTGAGATAGCATTCAGACTCTTGTCAATACCGGTTTAGAAATATTTCTATTTGAAACTCATTCCAGAAGTGCTCGACTTGACACATAATCCTATCTCACGACTAGTTATGAGAGCCATCGCACTTATGAGTAGACATATTCGTATTAACAGCAGGTAATTATTTTTTACGGTGTCGTAGCCTACAAAGAGCATTCACAGTTTTACCTTACCTTATGTATATATATAATAATCAATTGCTTTTCGTTAGTCTCGCTAAAATTCGAGAACGATTAAACCGATTTGGCTATTTTTGGTTATGATTTTTTTTTTTTTTTATGTTATGGAAGTGGCAAACAAGCATGCAGTTCACATTGATGTTAAGTGATGACTGTAGCCTATAGACACTCACACAAAGACCAAGGTCAAAATGCAGATGCGTTGCCACTTCTGAGGCCTAAGGTGTTATGCCTCTGTGCCGGAAATTACAGGGCCGTACATTACCACCTGACCGAAACACGATAGTGCTGAACACTACCATTTAGCGGCAAGTATATTAGGTAATGCGGTGGTGCCTACGCCCGCGAGCTCCGTCACTGGAGCTCTACCACCAGTAAAATGATTTTTGAAAGTCTAGGGAAGGCTTAAAAGGTAAGAAAATATGAAGAAATTGAAGGGATACAGTAAAAACCACAATTTCATTTTCCCATACAAATAATATCTATCGTATCTATCTAATCGTATATATCAAACCTTTGACACATTAGGTATTTCATTCTGAGGCAACACGATGTTTGCCGGGTCAGCTAGTCTTAATATATATAAATCTCGTGTCGCAATGTTTGTCCTCAATGGACTCCTAAACCACTTAACCGATTATAATAAAATTCGCACACCATGTGCAGTTCGATCCAACTTGAGAGATAGGATAGCTCACATTACGCTATGACTAATAGGAGCAGAGCAGCGCGGGCGAAGCTGGGGCGGGCCACTAGTCATTTATATAAATTACATCCTTGTTTGTCTTCATCATTAAATCTAAAGTATTTTTTTAATAATAATAACTCATATTTCAGATAACGCTTCAGATCTTAACTTGCGTTGGTTTCCCGAACATCCCTTTGCGTGGCATCCCCTCAAACGTTTCAACTATCTGTCAGATTAAATTCATTGGATTCAAGGAACAAATTATAAATTTGTTAACAATAACATTATAGAATTAGCTTAATTATTCACACATTAATTCCAGAGGGATTGTAAGAAGAGAGGAGAGAGTATGTAAATTCAAAGTTTGGGACATTTCGATAATTTGACTTTGAGTAAGCTGGAATTTAATAATGCGTAAGGTAATATTTGTGGGTAATAGAATTGCAGAGAAGAGGCATTCTTAACATGGATTGACTTTAACTTGCTGGTTACTTGGATTCATTTGCATAGAATACAGTGATTATAATGCTTATATTCTTCTGACCCTTTTCGGGTTTTTTACAAGTAATCCTATAATATAGGATGGTTTTATTCGGGTTCTTACAACTCATCCTCTATTCTATATATCTAAAGGATGATTTTAAAAACTTGCCCTGTAAAGTATCTTGATACTTTACATGGCCGTCTATCTCTCTGTCAAAGATAATTGACTTCGAAAGTAGTGTAAAAATATATTTGAATATATATATTATGATCCCTGCAATAAGGCTCTTCTCTTTATGCATCATGCATTACAGTTTGTATTTTTTTTAATTTCGTATTTTATGTCCCGAAAGTGCCTCATTTTATTTTAAATTCACATTATTTCGTAACACATTCATGCTTGGGACATTTTTTTGTACAAAATTTCTACCCAATTTGGTAATCATATACTTACGAAGAAAATTAGATGAAACAGACAGACAGGTATTCGCCCCACTAGCGCAATGTCGATAACTTATTATACTATAAGAACATCAAATCAATTGTATAAATAACAGCTCTAAAATACTTCAAAGTTTAGACAGACGCATGAGTGATGTTATAGTTAGGTTTTTTTCCTTTTCAGGTAAAGAACCTTATCAATAATGTTTTTTACTGATGGTAGTGTTCAGCACTATCGTGTTCCGATCAGGTGGCAATGTACGGACCTGTAATTTCCGGTACAGAGGCATAACACCTTAGGCCTCAGGAGTGGCAACGCATCTGCATTTTGACCTTGGTCTTTGTGTGGGTGTCTATAGGCTGCAGTCATCACTTAACATCAATGTGAACTGCAAGCTTGTTTGCCACTTCCATAACATAAAAAAAAATGTGATTGTCGTCATCATTTGAGCCAAAAGTCGGTTACTGCTAGACAAAATCCTCTCTTAACGATTGTGTACTATATTATTATGTCATAATCGCCACATTTTGGCATACGGATTCGCAACAGCAGGTTTTTTTCAACATTGTACTGTTCAGTAACCTGTGAAAATCAATTTACTCTTAGTAATCAGGTAAAATTAGGTTGAAGTAAACCTTAAAATGCCAGTCATATCAGTTTTCCGCGTGGACGGGCTAAATATTGCCAGTACAGATGCCAGACACCATTAGCGCTTTTAGTCCAGGGTCAAAGAATAAAAATTTGGGAATATCAGTGTTTTGTAGGTGATCACTTAATGCCTCACGGAGACATTTTGTTTTAATCTATGTCAGCCGATTTCAATTGTACATTTATCATTTTCTGTTATACAACAGTAGATATTAAAAGCTGTTTTGCTACTAATATATGTCGGAAATTACGAGGCCGTATATTGTATCTGACCGGAACACTGTAGCACTAAACACTATAATTTAGCAAAACCAATTTTGAAGCTTGTAGCTTACCTTGACGATATATAAATACTGCAGAATATATATGGATTGCAAATCGCCTTCACAAAACCTATATCAGTTCAAGGCTGACGTACGTAGCGCCTGCAAGATACCCATTCTATGTACGTGGTACGAAAATCAAAATATAGATGCGTCATAGATGATCCCTTCAAGGAATGTAAATCCACCGGCGGCTAGACGCAATTGAATATCAATTGTCATATTTTTCTCGTGTCTGGACAGGTTAATATGCATAATTAGATAATGCGGTAGTGGTGTATATGCCCTCAATCATCTCCGACGCTGGATCTCTAGCATCGATAGCAAAAGTGAATAAACGATCAGTCTTCGAGTACGTCTCGATCTCTTGAGAATTTTTAATCTCAATGTCGGTTCTGATTAACTTTTAATCTTGCCTTGAGTGTTTCTCTTTCAAATTGTGACGGAGTCTGAAACTACGCGATAATGTATATTTAAAACGGTGATTTATTTAGTTTCACGTCAAAAGGCTCGTTTAATGGGTTGTTTTTATTTGGAGCTTTTTTGAAACCATTACACGACATTTATTGCTGTTGGCATCAAATGAAAAGCAAACATTTACTAACAACTTTTGATTACGTAGTGTAGTTGAAATTGAAATAATTTAAAAGGTTAATTGGGGTTGGAGCTATAGTCTTTGTGGAGTGTAACGTAAATTCAACTTTTTTTCCGAGATAGTAATTTTAAATTTTCTCGCCGCTATTGGTAATGTTCTGCACTACCATGTTTCGATCAAGTGGTAATGTACAACTACGTAATTTCCAGCACAGAGACATATTATCTTAGGCCTCAGGCGTGGCAACGTACCTATCTACATTGAAATCTTTGGTTTCATGTAATTATTTACACTAATTCTCCGACGTGATTAAACACATGACCTTACCAGTTTTGGCCTTCAGCCACCGAACTATTAGAGACAGACTTAATAATAATAAAAAAATACGCTTACACTTACAGCCCACAGTAGATGACCTGTGTCGTGGGTGCCGTTGTACACATACAAAACATAAACACACACCTAGACTCGAAACAAATATCTGTAGGCCATACAAATATTTGTTCCGGTACGTGTATCGAACCCACCGAGCAGCAAGGGACCAAATTTGTTCCGGCAAAAATAAAAGTTAAATTGGACCATATTTGATCCACGCGCCCCAGCTGATTTTAAACTTAAATTTAAAGGTGATAGAGTTTTCTTTTGTATAAAGAAGTTTTGTTCTTATATCAGTTTATAAAATTTCCCATTTGCTTGAATGCAATCTTTCGCCACAGATATCGTAAAAATTTGTTTGTTGCTGGACCAAATGGCTCGTCAGCCGTCAGCATAGATTTTATTATCTACTACTATTATTATTATACTTATATTTACTACTATTATTATCTACTTGTCAGCAACATAAACAACTTCAAATATCAAAGGAAAAGACTATATAACTTCATACATTTTAATAAACCTTCAGAAAAGTTCTGATATAGGATCTTTTTTACTGGTGGTAGAGCTTCAATGACGGAGCTCGCGGGCGTAGGCACCACCGCATTACCTAATATACTTGCCGATAAATGGTAGTGTTCAGCACTATCGTGTTCCGGTCAGGTGGTAATGTACGGCCCTGTAATTTCCGGCACAGAGGCATAACACCTTAGGCCTCAGGAGTGGTAACGCATCTTCATTTTGACCTTGGTCTTGTGTGGGTGTCTATAGGCTGCAGTCATCACTTAATATCAATGTGAACTGCACGCTTGTTTGCCACTTCCGTTACATAAAAAAAAAAGTTCTGATATAGGAACTATATTATCTGTGTTAATAATGTCACTATTCCGTTTAACCTTCGACAGAATTCACGTAGGAATTTGTGGGATTCATTCCGGTATCCTATGAACGACTTAGTTTACTGCGTCTGCCCTACATATACCTTTATATTGTTATCTGTCTCATATTTGACCTGATTCGGATATCGAGAAAATAACGTTATGAAAGTTATATACATTTTCTATGAAACGGTAGGGAGATTATTTCTATAAGGTGACTGACTTATACGCATGTAATGGGAGGCGCGCATGGCCCAGCGGCTGGTGTAGATCGTAAGCGATCTGCTCGGTTAAGCACTACGGGCGCGGTCGGGTAGTGTGATGGGTGACCGCTAGTGGCAAATCAAATGCGCGTTTCCGTGCTTCGGAGGGCACGTTAAGCCGTCGGTCCCGGTTGCTATCGATGGATAGCAGTCGTTAAACCTTGTCGGAGGCCTTATGGGCGGTTTGAAAACATCCGACAGTGGGTTGGCCACTAACCCATCCACCTCCACCAATCCGCATTGGAGCAGCGTGGTGGAGTAAGCTCCAGGCCTCCTCCCCAAAAAAGGGGAGAGACTCGTGCCCAGCAGTGGGACGTATAATGGGTTGCCATTATTATTATTATTATTATTATGGGAGCAAATAAGCAAGCATGCAGTTTACGTTGGTCGTAAGTGATGATTGAAACCTATAGACACCCACATTGACCAATTCAAAAAAGCTATAAACTGTTAAATCGAGGAACAAGTTAGGCGCCGTAAGTGGAACTGGATTGGCCACACACTCCGACGGGGTCCTGATCACGTACCACAACAGGCATTGGACTGGAACCCCCAAGGAAAGTCTTTCACTTTCCTGGGGTGAAAGACGTGGTCGTGGAAGAAGATCGGGAAGTGTTGGCGTGAAGTCAAGCGCGAGGTTCAAAGGCTCAAGACCGATCGAGATGGAGAACCACTATGGACGCCCGCTGCCTCATCTAGGGGACATATAGAATATAATAATACTATGACTATATTTTGTGCTTTCACATACGTAAAAACACACGTATGAGCAAAAATTGCTTGTAATTTTTTTTTAATTTCAAAGCATCCAAGAAACGCTGCAAAATAGTTTCTTCATAAATAAACGTTTAAAATACATGACATACATGACATTTTCCTAAAAGGTATAAACAGGACCCTATTACTTAGCCTCCGCTGTCTGACTGTCTGTCGCCACGCTGTATTTCATGAACCATAACAGGTAGAAAGCTCAAATTTTCACGAATAGTGCACTTTTGTTGCCGCTTTAATTAACAACAAATACTTAAAATAAAAAAAACGAAATTATTAAGGATGAGGTATGTAATAATGGAAGGATGGGTGGGTCCCCTATACAATATACGTGTTATTTCGTATTTTTCACAATTTTTTTTGTAGTTTATTACTTTTTACTAATGATTTATTTTCAAACTGTCTCTCAGTTACATGTGAAATCAACATCAAATTAAAAAGCAATGGTGCATAATAGATTTTACATTAACTTGTCATTAAAGACATTACAATGTTATTCAGAGCTTGTTATTATAGCATGCAAGTAAATATAAAAATTAAAGAATGTAATTTGTTTGTTAAGGTAATCATTCATGTGTATTATGTGTGTTATGCGTGCGTGTGCGTGTGTGTGTGTGTGTGTGTGTGTGTGTGTGTGTGTGTGTGTGTGTGTGTGTGTGTGTGTGTGTGTGTGTGTGTGTGTGTGTGTGTGTGAATGCTTGGGAGGAGGCCTGGAGCTTACTCCACCATGCTGTTCCAATGCGGCTTGGTGGAGATAAGAGTTAGTGGCCAACCCGCATCGATATTAACCGGGACTGACGGCTTTACCTGTCTTCCGAAACACGGAAGAGCGCATTTTAATTTAGCACTAGCGGTCACTCATCACATAACTGACCGAGTAGATCTCTTCCGATCTACACCACGGGACCATGTCCGCTTGTATATATAAAAATTGTTTTTTTTTTTTATGTTATGGAAGTGGCAAACAAGCATGCAGTTCACATTGATGTTAAGTGATGACTGCAGCCTATAGACACCCACACAAAGACCAAGATCACAATGCAGATGCGTTGCCACTCCTGAGGCCTAAGGTGTTATGCCTCTGTGCCGGAAATTACAGGGCCGTACATTACCACCTGACCGGAACACGATAGTGCTGAACACTACCATTTAGCGGCAAGTATATTAGGTTATCGTTACAATATCGTGCCTCGACATAACCGCTGTGACATCGTAACATTTTTGCAGAGACCAATAACACCGTGATTGGATTACGCGGGAAATATTTTTTCTCGTTATATGGTCGCCGATGTCGCCCCGCGTATACCTATATCGATAAATTGTATCGCAAACGAAGCGATATGGACATAAAACATTTTGTTCGTAGTTTGGAAGAAACAAATATTTTGTTGTAACTTGCTGGCCTAGTAGACTGTATAAAAGCGGATAAGTTGAGTTGAAAGTTAATTTAATTCAGTTTGTTATAATATATTATATTTTTTTATGCAAAAAGCAAGTGAACAAAGCGCGCATGGCCTGGCGGCTGATGTAGGTCGTAAGCGATCTACTCATTAAAGCGATACGGGCGTAGTCGAGTGTGTGATGGGTGACCGCTAGTGGCAAATTAAAATGCGCGTTTCCGTGCTTAGGAGGGCACGTTCGGTTCTGGTTGTTATCGATAGATAGCAGTCGTTAAAGCTTGTCGGAGGCCTTATGGGTGGGTGTTTTGAAAACATCCGAGTGGGTTGGCCACTAACCCGTACCTCCACCAACCCGCATTGGAGCAGCGTGTTGTAGTAAGCTCGAGGCCTCCCCCCAAAAAGGGGAGAGACTAGTACCCAGCAGTGGGACGTATAAAGGATTGCCATTATTATTATTATTATGCAAAAAATATAAACATATTAATTATTAAAACACATGCGAGTGAATTTAAAAATTATAAAAATATGAAAGAAAAAATTGACTTCGCAAGAATTGAACTTCAGGATAATCCATCCAGCCGCATTACCTCTAAACCACCGATGCTGGTTGCAGATTTGATTTTTGCCCGAAGTCAAATTTCTCAGGTACATTTTTTAAATTCCTTAAATCAGTTTCCTAGAATGAAATTAGCAGTTAAAGCGATCTAGAGAGAAAAACAACATTTGATCGTAGCTTACTTCGAATATAATCCATCTTTTATTTTGCCGTATGCATATCCGGAACAGTCATGCACGCTTAAATGTCTTTGCCTTTGGCGGCGTCGTGTGGCGGGTTGCTCACTTCCCTCTAAGATGGTCGAGGAGGGCAATGGCTGTCACATGCGTCATACTCGTGAACGGGTGCTGTTGGTGGGGACTGGTCTGTTCTGGTTTGCAGGGGCTACATCACATTCAGTAGATAGCAGTTTATTTGCATCTATGCTATGGACGTTCACATTATTTGATTTTTCACGATAATCTGTACTAGATTTAAGCTCTCATTTAAAAGAGCTCTTACTGAGTTTGTTGGGTAGCGGAGTTCTTCTCAGTAGTGACTGCACTTGGAATTCTGCTAAGTGAATAACATTGATCTTGACGAATAAGTTTTTCTTTTTCTTCATTTATTATAATTGAAGGAATTGAAAAATTTTATGATTATTATGTTTTAACCAAGTAGTTTAAATTCTAATTTTTAATATACTATTAATATATGATTTTGCTTTTACTATATGTAATGGTTATTCGCTCTAGGTAGTTTATGATTTATTGACGTTTTGAAAGTATCTGTAAAGATCTATTCGAAATAAAAATATTTTCTATTTCTATTTCTATTTTCTATAATAAAAAAGCAAACACGGTTAGTCTAACAAACGGAGAAACAGATGTTACTGCTTCCAAATTATTTTGTTTATTTTTATATTTTTTACTGAACATTTAGTGTGGAATTAGGTCCATGGAACGGGGGCTTCTCCAAGCACACACTTTCTTTCTGTTGGCCTTTATCCCATTTCTCATAATATATCAAAATATATTTAATAAGTTATATTTTACAAGGTCATAATATATCTCTCATCACGTAGCACATTTCGTAGAGTTTGCTACGAAACCGTAGACCATCTACGCGATCGCTACGAAATATGAAAGAACCTAGTAAAATTGCATTCAATTTCCACAGCTTCCAAATGAAGTCATCAACTCAGCATATGCAGTAAAATTAAGTCGAGTGGAGCATAATGAAGAGAGTCTAATCATGTTGTAGAGGCTATTGGATCTTAGAGAACAATTTACTAAGTCGTCCTCCCAGCTTTTATATCCTAATTTCGTTTTTACAACTTTCTAGAGCGTTTCTTCATTTTACGGTTATTCACTATAATTCAACTTCATTTATTACGTAATATAGCTTCAATTAACTTTGCCATATAAACTACATTAAGGGGCCTTCCATAAAACACGTCACGCTAAAATAAGCCTTTTCTGACCCACTCACCCCTATTGTCACGCTGTGTCACGCTGTGTCACACTATCTGTGACCCTCCCCCCCTCCTGAAAATATTACTTCAAAAAAACTAAGACCTTCCCCTGGAAATGACATTTTTTATCCGGACTAGTCAAACGAAATATTAATCACACTAACATTATAAATGTGAAAGTTTCTTTGCTTGGATGTTTGGATGTTTGTCCGTCAATCATGCTGAAACAACTGAGACTAACAGAGCTGACTTATATTATAGGATACTTTTCATGCCGAAAAATGTTTCTGTAAGATGGCATGGAATGATTTGATGAGTTAGCTAGTTTTAAATATTTTAATTAACTGCGAACGTCACGTTGCCGTGGACGCCCGTCCCTTCTGTCACATTTTGTCACGCTCAGCGAGACCCTAACCACCATGTATGAGAATGTATTTTACGGACGGCCCCTAAGATATATAAAAGTAATCTAATGGTTGCATGGATCCAGGTTCAACCACTACGTAATCGCAATGACTATTAAAAAATAAAACTATACTAAGACTTGATTCAAACTAAACATTTAGGAAAAATTTTAATGATATGTTCTGAGACTTTCGACAGCTACACTCATTGAAATAAAATCATTTTAACGGATATAATTATCTCGTGTATATAAAACTCTTAGGAATCTAAAAGTATGTTGTCATGCGAAAAAAAAAGCAATAAAGCAATTTTTTTTTATTTTATTTATTCATTTAGGGTGACAGGCACCTCAAACTCAAACTTAAAAAAATATTTAATCACTTGGAAAGAACAGAATTTGCTTGTGATAGGTCAAATTACAATTTATTAAATTAAAGCGAATAATAACCGATACATTGATTAATATGTCAAAGTAAACAAAAAAAATATAAGTAATGGTCCAAAATACTTAATTATAAAAATAAGTATCAATAGAATGTTCCATACTCTCTTTTACAAAAGGGCAAGATAAGACTAAATAAAAGAATATGGGACATTCTTTGTCAGTCACTGGCAGAGTTCCAAAGCCCACATTACGGAGAAAAAACCTGCCAAAGCAAAACTCAGTACAGTCCTTTCAAAATATGTTCACTTACAATTTAAACCTCTTATGACACGTCAAAAACAAACAAAATAAATAAAAGTGTATTACTAATTATATAACATACATGTCAATTTACTAAATGTAAGTAAGTATATACTTGGATCTACTGATATCTGTAGAATGTCTTATTTCCCCTTTTACAGTTTATTATCACTTTTAACAATGGTAAAGTTCTAGCACCACCGTATTTATACGTAATATACTTGTCACTATACGACAGTGTGCAGCACTATTATGTTCCATCAGGTGGTAATGAACAGGCCCAGTAATTTCCAGCACAGAGGCATAATAACTTAAGCCTCAGAATTGGCAACGCATCTACTCGTACATTGAATGAATGAATGAATGAATGATTTTTTTATTTATGCGAGTAAATTACACCCGCACAAGAAAATACAACAAAATTAATACAGAGGGAATGTCAGAAAATTAATACAAATAATTTAAGAATAACAAAACTAAAAAAAAAAAAATTAAAATATCTTTTTGTTAGGTTACAATATAACTGTCTATATAGTCTTAGGAATCGGCGTGCATATATGAAGAGAATGATGAAGGTAGACGAGGCACGAGAGGTATGTCAGGACCCGGATATCTGGCGCTCTACACTCTCTGCTTACCCCGTTAGGGACCTGGCGTGAAGATACATACGAGTACTTACAATATAACTTACCACCAATATAAATTGTATGCTATTTTGCCCCTTCATAACATAAAAAAAAGTTTATTATCACATTGAGAATTCATCTGCTAGCTTACTCACATAAAAAAGCATCAACTTGGCAATAAATCCGTGTCGACAGAGTATCTTACAGTTTTATTTTAAGCCACCTCTTAAATGAAGTCTTAAATCCACGGAACGAGTCGGATTAAGCTTTTTAACTTAATAACACAATTTCGCTAATTAAATGTTATACTTGACTTAATTATGTTGTTTTAATCCAGCTTTATGAAAGCCAAACAATTGCCTGTTTCTTTTGTTCATTTTTTTTCTTTTGCCGCAAAGATTTTAAGTCGAAAATTTGAGTAACGACTTAAAATGATATTAATAAATTCAGTTTGATGCCGTTTGTTTACTATTGTACAACTTTTCGATATTCATTCTTTTGCATCAAAAAAAGGATGCTTCCATGATTCGGGCATATAGAAAGAATGTTAAATGACTTAACACATATACAAATGTGGACGGTGGCAGAGTGTCAGGAAGGCCAAGACTGACCTTGACCAAATAGATCGAGTACTGTCCAAGTGTGAAATTAAGTCAAAGGAATCAGCGTGCTTGTATTTAGAGAATAATAGTGTAGAAGAAGCTCGGAAGGTGTGTCAAGACCGGGATATGTGCTCCACACTGTCTGCCTACCCCGTAAGGGACTAAGCGTGAAGATGCGTACAAAGTGGCTTACAACCACAAAGTTTACATTTTGGTAAGTGAATATTACAGGCTGTTAACATTTACATTAGAACCAGAAATTCAAAATTTCTTTTTCTGTAATTTCCAGTACAGAGGTATAACGTCTTAGGCCTCAAGAGTGGCAACGCACCTTCATTTTGACTTTTGACCTCTAGTCATTGTATGGGTGCCTATAGGCTGCAGTCATCACTTAACATCAATGTGAGCTACATGCTTGTTTGCCACTTTCATTACATAAAAAAGTGCCATACCACTCCTACCTAAGGCCTAAAATGCTATGCCTCTGTGACAGAAATTAGAGAAGAAACAGATATAACAACTAAAATTTTAGGGGTCTGCACACATTTGCATTTTTATCAGTTTGTTTTTGTGTCGATGTTTGTTATAGGCTGTAGTCATCACTACATGCTTGTTTGCTACTCTCATTAAATAAAATATTGTTTCTTTTATCACTGTTCGATTCGTGGGTGCAAGGGAGCTAGTATATAGAAATCATTATATCTTTGGTAGAACGTATGTATTTCAAATTTTCATGTAATATGTGGCAAGGATTTTTGTTTCCGTATAGAAAATAGAAATAGAAATAGAAAATATTTTTATTTCGAATAGATCTTTACAGATACTTTCACAACGTCAATAAATCATAAAATACCTAGAGTGAAACCTCAAGAGTGAAACCTCAAAGCATCCTCCAGACGTATTCTCCGGAATGAGACATTTTTAAAGAATAAATAAATTATTAATAGATAATAATAATATGTCGAACGACCGTTCGTTCATTTTTATAGTTTCCAGTATTTTCTGAACATTATTATGAACTGCACGCTTATTTTTTTCGTTTTTGCACTTTAAACATGATATAAATAGCTTTGTTGTTTGGTTATTCAAAACATGTTTTGTGGGCCCCTGGAGAGCTGTGGTCGTGAATAAATTTTAAAACGAATAGCATGGGCAGTATAATACCAAAGCTGCAAATTCTCTTGGGGTCTTGGAATATTATATTATGTGGTCTTAAATATTACATACAGAAGTGCAAAACTAGCATACAGTTCACATTGATAGTAAATTATCATTATAGCCTACAATACCATTGTTTTGAAATTGAAAAGAATTTATTGGCACAGATTGAAGACACAGTACATACAGACAGATATTATTTAAATAAGGGTTAAAGACACTAAATTAAAACATAGAAAAGAAAACAAAAAAAAAATAAACTGGACATACCAGAGATGTATGAGACTTAAAACTACCCATAACACCCTAATAAATTGTGTCTCTCGCCTGTACCAAAAAGGTTCGAATTCAGCTTTGTGTCAGGCCGGAGCCTGACGCTGGTTTTCAACTCGAACCCGTTCTAGTAGTATATTCAAGTGAAGTATCTACTAAAGCATTACCATAAGTATCAAAACAATTTTGATTAAGCTCAAAATGACTGTGTACTTTTCTTTTAAAGAAAAATGGAAAGAAAAAATTGACTTCAGGCGAGACTCGAACTCGCGGCCTACTGGGAATCTAGTCCAACCGCTCTTCCAATTGAGCTACTGAAGTCCTACCCGATTTGTCAAATCTTTCCTTCACATTTATTGCATTGCTTTATGGTAGCAGCAGCGCCATCTATTTCCAACTATGCTAGTTAGGCAACCGATATTATGGACTTTGCAGTTTATTGAATATCGTAAAGAAGTCGCTTTTACCCTTAATAATTGTTTTATATTATTTCGCATTAACCCATGCTTGTGAAATATATTTTTATTTTAAAGAAAAATGTAAAGAAAAATTTGACTTCAGGCGAGACTCGAACTCGCGACCTACTGGGAATCTAGTCCAGCCGCTCTTCCAATTGAGCTACTGAAGTCCTGCCCGATTTGTCAAATCTTTCCTTCACATTTATTGCATTGCTTTATGGTAGCAGCAGTGCCATCTATTGCAAACCATGCTAGTTAGGCAACCGATATAATAGACTTTGCAGTTTATTGAATAACGTAAAGAAGTCGCTTTTACCCTTAATAATTGTTTTATATTATTTCGCATTAACACATGCTTGTGAAATAATTTTTTATTATTTTTCTCTCCATTTTTCTTTAAAATATAAATATATTTCACAAGCATGTGTTAATGCGAAATAATATAAAACAATTGTGTACTTTAAGTTAGCGATGTGTACCTACCTTTATGCCCGAATAAATGAAAATCAATATGTTCAATGAATTTTATTCAACTTGTAATTAATTTTTTACAACACCTAGACGTCTGCGAATAAAAAGATTTCGTCTTGATGTGCTCGAGACGAAAAAGCAATGAATAATTTCTTTGTTACTTTTGCGTTTGCGTTTTCCAAACCTATATCGTAAAACCTAGCGAGATACGTAAACATATGACAGCACTGTGCACTCAAGGGTGTGCATTCTAAAAATCACAAGGTGACTGGTGTGATTTTACGAGTACAGTGATATAAAGTTTTGTAGACTAATCAGTTGTGATGGCAAAAGATTTTATTGTTCTTGTATTAAATCACTTAAGGGGTATTTAGTGACTCAGAATGAATTGTTCAATTTGTGAAATGAAACTCGACATTTTAAGGTTCATTTATATTAAAGATTTATCATGTGGCAACACCTGTTTATAATATTTCAGCACATGGATTTCGCAACGATTTGAGTTACAAGGCCCCGTACGGAAATTTTGTGAGGATTAAAATCAAGTGTAACCATAGAGCAACACGGGCCAAAGGCCGCGGCGGACTGGAGGGGAGTAGCCATAGCGTTTATAAGCGATGCAAAACAGTCTGTCATTATTTAAGTTGCACCGCCCATAATCGCATATGTCTCATATGTCCCTCCGCAACGCCCTAAGCCGAGGCACGTACCCGCATGGGTCACCCTTAGGCAGTTGCGCCAACTTTTTTGCTTAGGCTGGAGCGCCTTCTGCGCTCGCCGATTGCCCGGTGAAGTAGACTAGTGCCGTCTCGAGACAGGCCGTCTACATAAAGCCCGACCTAAAAAAAAAAAAAAAAAACTGTCATTATTCGCGGGAGGAAATGCGTGCGACACACACGCACACTACAAAAATCGTCTATTACTATGAAACTTACACCTTGACTTTAACAAAATACAGAGACAATTTCACGCACACATTTAAACATCTAGGCGACAGGTATAGGCCCATTTGGGCTTGTACTACTCCCCTCCGGTGTTACTCTATGAGTGTAACACGAAAGTTCAGGGGTTACGCATCATTCCCTCGCGAGCGCTACGACCGAGCGGACGTGTTTCTTTCGACCGCACACTAGCGATCTCCTTACGCACACTGAGTAAACACTCGTCGTATGTCGAAACTGACAGACACACATTTTTTAAATTAAAATTATAATTTGAAGAAATTTAATAATAATTGAACAATTAGTGCTGTCACGTATATAAGTAATATATATATATTTTATTTATTATGCAAAGACTGTTTATATAAATAAAATACTTTTACCATCATTGCTTGAGACATGTACGAGTAATATCCTCCAGATCTATCTCGGAAATCGCTAGTTTGAGTTATACAATAATAACCTGGTTATGCATACATATCCTTTATTTGACTACACAATCAACATATTCACCGTTGAAATAAAACTAGTTTTCGGATTTACCTCGCGTATATTAAACTAAAATGATTATTTATAATCAAACGCTCGCTCAAACTGCTGTCAGACAAATACCACCTCAGTCTGCCCGAGACGACGGAAGCTGAAGCGACCGACGTCGGGTCCGATTTTCAATAAACATTTTAGTTTAATATACGCGAGATAAATCCGAAAACTAGTTTCATTTCAATGAGTGCAGCTCGCAAATACCTTAGAACATACAACATATTCACCGTTGGTACCATCTACCCATTTTTCTCGCCAAAAAACCAATACCGCAGTAAAAGAACACAATTTGTACTCCTAAGAACTTTTATTTACATATATATCATTTGTAATGGTGCCACCCGATCCGGTTATATCCGGTTTCATTGGCCCCAGTTGCATGTTGAGAAGCCTTTATTGACCATTAGAGCTCGGTGATAGTTATACATTTTATGGACTGCCTTAAATGAAGATTAAGTGTGGGTTGAAGGTATGTTGCTGAATTTATTTCGGTGTTTCGCTTGTTTGTGGATTACAAAAACCTGGCGAATTCGATTTGTACTCGCGTTTATAGGATTCCATACAGTTATTATATTTATAACTGCCTCGGGAGCCTAGTGGTAGCAGGCCACTACTACTACGCTGAGGTCCTGGGTTCGATGGGTAGGGGGTTATCAGAGATGATGGTGTAAAGTCCATTATCTCTGGTTCTATTGGGATTTTTCCATTTTCTGGAAATTTCCCAGTACCTTGAAGTTTGGTAATGTGCCCGGAGATGTCAACAGGCTCGCCACCTGTTACATGGGCCAAAAACGTAACCGGCGAATCGTGGGTGTTTGCATGTATGCTTGAATGCATGCATTTACCTCTGCCTACCCCTTCGGGGATTACAGGCGTGAAGTTACGTATATTTTCTACATTCAAAAATACCAATTACTTTAATTGCTGTTGCATGTATCCGAACGTAAACTCGTTGACAGGTCAGTGATTGACAATGATAGTAATGGGGTTTTGGCGGGAACCATGAAAGATGCGTGTGGTGTTCTTATTTTATTTTATTTTCTTGGTGTATTTTTGAGTTATATTAAATAAAGTTGGTGGCATTCTGTTTGACATAAGCTTATTACAGTGCTCGGGTGTAGTGAAATAGAATAACAGTGCGAAAACACGTTTTTTCGGGTTGCCTCCAAAACTTCATTGTAAATGTTCTGGTAAAGTAGCCATCGCTTTACTAGAATTACTGACTGGTACTGACTGACGGACTGATAAATTGACTGACAACTCTGACTTCTACGTTGCATATAATACGAATACGAAATATCGTTTTACTTGACACTGCATAACAAGCGATGCCATAAAATTAAAAAAAAAAACTCGTTGACAGATTACAGTTGACGTCATGATTGACGTAAATTGAACAACAGCAACTTGCGTGTACTACCGAATTACCGGGCTACTGCTTATTAATCAATTTTCGTAGGTTTCAAGAGTAACGATATTTGTACCTGAAGTCCACGAAGTCTCTTACCCGTAAAATATAGTAAGTAAATAATATGGTGCCCATAAAGTATTTTTATATATATATATATATATATATATATATATATATATATATATATTTTATGTTATGGAAGGGGCAAACAAGAATGCAGTTCACATTGATGTTAAGTGATGACTGCAGCCTAAAGACACCCACACAAAGACCAAGGTCAAAATGCAGATGCGTTGCCACTCCTGAGGCCTAAGGTGTTATGCCTCTGTGCCGGAAATTACAGGGCCGTACATTATATTAAATTTTATTTTAAAGAAAAATGGAAAGAAATATTTGACTTCAGGCGAGACTCGAACTCGCGGCCTACTGGGAATCTAGTCCAGCCGCTCTTCCAATTGAGCTACTGGAGCTTTTCTTTAAAATAAAATATATTTCACAAGCATGTGTTAATGCGAAATAATATAAAAACAATTATTTTTTTAATTTTCAAGGAAACAATAAAAAAATTGTACCTTCAATATTCAATACTGACGACCCGGTTAGTCCAACGGCGTGACCGTTTGATTCGAACGATTCAATCTTTGTACCGACACAAATATTTGTGTAGCCTATAGATATTTGTTTCGGGTCTTGGTGTTTGGGTATGTGTTGTGTACAACGGCACCCATGACACAGGTTTATACCTAGTGTGGGCTGTGAGTGTAAACCGTATTTATTATTATTTTATTAAACCCTCCAGACACGAGAAAAATATGACAATTGAAATTCAATTGGGTCTCGCCGCCGGTGGCCGTACTTTCCTTGAAAGGTTAAATTAATATATTGCTGGGTATACACTATATATATACAGATTTCACTAGTGGAAGAGCTCTGGTGACGGAGCTTGCGTAGTCACCACCGCACCACCGCATTACCTAGTCTATTTGCCACTAAACGGTAGTGTTCAGCACTATCGTGTTCCGGTTAGATGGTAATGTACAGCCCCGTAATAACTATCACAGAGACGTAACAACATAGGTCTTAGGGGTGGCAAACGCATCTGCATTTTGTCCTCTGGTTTTTGTGTAAGTGTCTACAGGCTTCAGTCATCACTTAACATCAATGTGAGTTGCATGCTTGCCTTTTATAAAAAAAAAACAGAATATCATCTATATACCTACAGAATACGCATATTCCGTACAAATGTGTCATATTCGTAGCAATACACTGCCACCTAATTAGGTTACAAGAGTGTTCATTAGTGCTCCCAGATAGGCTTTTGTTTTCATCTCGTGATGTTTTCTTTCATAAGGTATATTACTGTAGAGTTCACATTTACTGACAAGACAAAGACGTGATTCTTCTCAGAAATAATTATGTATTCTGCCGTTGATTATTAAAGATGAAAACATTGTCGATTCAACTGAGCACACATAATAATACGTATGTAATACAATGTGTGATTTGGATATTTCAAAGAAAAAACCAAATAAGTTCGACCATAACCAAAGTATAGAGACGGTTCTTAACTAATAAGTGGAAAAGATAAAAAAATCTTCTTTTACAAAAAAAGAAGTTTGATGTTCGAAATCTTAAAACTGGTACAGAACCCAGTATCATGCGATAAAACTCTCTAGACAAAAGAAGAAAGCGTAGTCTCCTTTTAAATACGAGTATATTAATATTAAGTTTATAATGTTTACGGAGAATATAATTATCCTTGTGTTCAGTACAGCACAGTTACGTGTATAGAAGTAACTATGATGCTATAAACACACACAGATATACGCCCATTAAACTTATAACACGCTCTGCAGGCGGAATCATATAAGTACATGCAAGTAGTGCTCCCGGGTAGGCTTATGACTTAAGTGAGAACATTCCTCCAAGTTAAATTATTCCAATTGAATATCAACATAAATAAGGTACCAAGAACATAAACTATGCTCGAATATGAAAATATAGCATGCTGCGCAACTTAGCATATTCTCGTTAACGACGTAATTTATGCTCTACAGAATAAGCTTATGAAGGCGTGCATTAATGTGCGCTTGGGTTGTTAGCGTATAAATATAAAGCGTCTAATGTTATCGTTGCTTAATGCAACCAAAATACTTACCCGTCTTTCACACGGACAATTATTGCATTTTGACCTCTGGTTCTAGTGTAGATGTCTATAGGCTGCAGCCATCACTTAACATAAATGTGAGCAGCATGCTTGTTTACCACGTTCCATACTTAAAAAAACTTCTCTTAATATATCTACCACATTCACACTATTCATACGTTTTAATATTCCTCTAAGCTATTGTATGTACTCAAATTGAATACCAACATGAACAGAAGCTTCACTAGTATGAACATATAATATAGTGCGCAACTTAGCATATTCTTGTTAACAACATAATTTATGCTTTACAGAGTATGCTTATGGAGGCGTGCAATGATATAAGGGTTAATGCTTGTGGATTAATTAAAGATCTTCTAATGTTATCGTTGTTACATGTCTAAAGGATTATTAAAATACAACTAGTACTTGAAATGCTGAAAACTTGATAATTATGTTATGTCACAAAAGTATAACTTTTTATATAAACCGTGAAAATTTTGGAACTTAAAAGCTAAAATAAATTAAGCTAAAATTACAGACCTAGCTAACTTTGATTAAAATGATAATAATATGCTCAAAATACATACGATAACGCACTTAAGTGGAATTATAGCTGAATATTTGTAGAGTCTACTCCTTCGGGAGCCTTTCTATAGACATGAAGTTGTATTTGGATACTAAGATATAAAAATTCGGAAGCATTGCTCCCGCGTACAGAAATATTATTAAATTAACCGTTTAAATACATGAAATGAACACCTTTTATCATTTCACCAAAATATTTCGCTGATCGACGCTGAATACACCAATAAAAAAAGATTTCAAGGCCCTAACACAAATTAGATAAAAAAATGAAAAGGGTATGACGGGTGGGACCTGCGAAATTGCAAAGGTCAAGCTCAACAGAACCTGAAAATTGTAAATACTGAATTTGCTTACAATTCACACGTACGAAAAATAAGGTAAAGGCTAGCTCAAAAAAACGCTGACTTTGTAGCGTCGAGGGTTTTGATATCAAGTTTGGCTTACTGTGGTTGGATGAAAAAGCATTTTATTAAATACTAGCTATGCCCACGACTTTGTTCACGTGGAATAATGATTTTGGGTAGCATTTTTTGGATATAAATTTAGATCATTTTGGATCATATGAAAACACTTATGGATAGCTTAAAAATCTGTATACTTCTCTGTATACAATATTAGACTAACGCCACCAAAGCCACCATAGCCACCAACGCCACTAACATCACTAACGCCTCTAACGCCACTAACGCCTCTAACGCCACTAACGCTACCATCGCCACCAATGCCACCAACGCCACCAATGCCACCGACGCTACAAACGCCATCGACACCACTAACGCCACCTACGACACCACCGCCACCAGCAACACCACAAACGCCACTAATATCACCAACGCCACCAAGGCCACCAACGCCACCACTACCTGCAACGCCACTAACACCAGCAACGCCTATGTAAAACGCGTGCAACTATTTTTAAAAGTTTTGAAGCAGTACTTGAAGTAAATTTTCAATTTTGCATAACTTCGTTTTTTTTAACCGATTTTAACAAAACAACGAAATCCTTCATTGCGCGTGTCCCGTCACGCACTTCGTTTTTCATATGAACATCTGAATGGATTCATAATAATATGCAAGCAATATAAAGTTCCCGGTTTATTTCATTACGAAATGAGGGTCCCATTGTTTGACTTTTTTGTTTACTTGCTTCTGTACTGGCTTGTTCAAGTAATGAATTAATTTACAACTTCATATTGGTGTAATTTGTTTTCGTACTTTAAATGTACTTGAAATGGAAACAATTTTCATAACAGTATTTAGAATTTATGACGTCTGTAGAACTATGCTTTCACAGTGATGACTGCAGCCTATAGACATTCACACAAAGACCAGAGGTCAAAATGCAAATGCGTTGTCAGTCTTGAGACGTGACAACTCACGTTTCAAGATCCGCATGACAATTCTCGCACTGAAATCGGTTCAAACTGATTTGTACCATACTCGTATAAACTTGAAAATATTACATACGAGATCGTGTTTATACAAGTCAAGATTCTCTTACGCTAGAATCTGCTTACGATAATTTCGTCCTGTAAACAAACATAGGCAATTTTCGCCTGGCGATATGTCCTAGCGAATCTCGTATGACATAATCGTACGCGAGATTTTAGTTCTTGCCTGTGTGTAAATATTTTGACACGATTATGTTATGGCGATTATTGCTCGTGATAGTAGCGTACGATTTTCTCGAACCGTACGACGACGACGACGACGACGACGTCGTCGTCGTCGTCGTCGTCGTCTCTAAACTCTCTCCGTCTAAATGGCTCTTTATGCCTCTGTGATTACGGGGCCACAAATTACCATCTTTCCGCAACACGATAGTGCTGAACACTACCATTTGGCGGCAGATAGATTAGGTATTGCGGTGGTGCCTACGCCCTCGAGCTATTACACTGGAATTCTATCACCTATGCCTAAAAGCAAAACAACACGAGGCATATTATATTATTTTAATTTTATCTCATTTTGATTCTTGAACTAGTCGGGTTTCCGACTTCCATTGTAATTTTAAGTTCCATTGAAATCTGAATCAAGTTAACATTTATTTTAACGCTTACATTTAGTTTTTCCCATTAACACGTTAAACAATATTAATTTATTGTTATTAAAACAAACCTATACAAAAAATATTTTTTTCACCTATCAGATGATTTCGCGAATTTTAAATATTCCATATCTTTTTGTTTTTTATGGTATTCAGGCATTTTTTGTTGTATATACCCCATATAAATTTTTAATTTCATTACCAATATTGCAACTGCGACTTTTTCAATTATAAATATATCGCCCTTAATCGAAATAACCCTCTTTGTTTTACGTCTATAATCAAGTTAAATTAACACCGAAAAACCGATTAACTTTAGGGTGCTGTTATTTTTAAATTATGTTTTGTATTACTTAGTTACAATAACCCAATATCTTTGGCTTTGTTATGTAATGGAAGTGGCAAACAAGCATGCAGTTCACATTGATGTTAAGTGATGACTGCAGCCTATAGACACCCACACAGAGACCAGAGGTTAAAATGCAGATGCGATACCACTCCTGAGGTCTAAGATGTTATGCTTCTGTGCCGGAAATTACAAGACCATACATTAGCACCTGACCGGAATACGATAGTGCTGAACACTAGCATTTAACGGCAAGTATATTAGGTAATGCGGTGGTGTCGCCCGCGAGCTCCGTCACTGGAGCTCTTCCACCAGTATCAAGATCTTTATAAGAAGCTAAAAGAAGATGGTAATTAACCCTTTACCACCTTTTGTCCTTTTAAGCACCTACGTGCGGTAATTTACATTGTAATTTTACGTTATTTTAGGTCTTATAAGTGGAAGCCATCATTTCATTACCTATTTTTGCGTAGATTTCTAAAGGATGCATAAAAATAAAGCATATAGTAAGCTTCTTCTGATCAGCGACTTTAAAATAGAACATCATAGAACCTTGGCCTAAAGCTTGGCAACGTCTACTGCATCTTCTTAGCCCGATTAAGGTCAGCTGTGGAACAGCTATCAGGGCAAATTGTCAGTATACTTGCTATCCTATATATAATATCTACAATGTCGTTTGACTTAGTAGCGAATTGGCACACAATCCTCATTGGCAAAAGGGACTTGAGAAAAGCTATATATTTCTAACTTGGCTTCAATCCAATAAGAAATAAATGACTTAACAAATTTGAACGAATAGCAGATTCAAGCGATTATAAAATGTGTTTTTATGGAATACTAGCAGCCTGCTCCGGTTTTGCATGGGTGTTATATTACCTCTATTACTACTTTAAACGGTACTACGATTCCCAGGTTGGGGTTTTCAGAGATAACTTAGTTTATTCATTTATTTCATTTACCAGTATCAACTCTCTAATTCCATTAAGATTTTTCCAGTTTCTGGAAGTTTTTTAGTACCTTGGAGTTTGCTGAATAAGTTTGAGAATGTGCCCGGAGTTGTCAACAGGTTACTTCTTACAAGGGCCAAGACGTAATCGATGCATCGAGGATATGTGCATTTTTTTTATGTAATGAAAGTGGCAAACAAGCATGCAGTTCACATTGATGTTTGGTGACTGCAGTCTATAGCCACCCACACAAAGACCAAGGTCAAAATGCAGATACGTTACCACTTCTGAGGCCTTAGGTATTGTGCCTCTGTGCCGGAAATTACAGGGACATTACCACCTGACCGGAACACGATAGTGCTGAACACTAGAATTTAGCGGCAAGTATATAAGGTAATGCGGTGGTGCCTACGCCCGCGGGCTACATCACTGGAGCTCTACCACCAGCATGTATGCTTTTCATGCATGCATGACGACCCAGTCTAGCAGTGGGAGACAACCGATTGATTCGAAGGGTAGCGGGTTCGATCCCCGCACCGGGACAAATTTTTGTATGGCTACGACTACTGATATTTGTTTTGGGTCTGGATGTTTGTATATGTATTGTGTGTGTACAACGGTACCCACAATGCAGGCTTATACCAAGTGTAAGGTTGTGAAAGTAAGCGTATTTATTAATTTATCGGATAACTTACCCTTTGGATTTATAGGTGTAAAGTTATTTTTTTATAGATTTACGATTGAGAAGAGTACGATTGTTTGTAACTTTCATGACACAAAAAGGAAAACGGAAAGAAAACAGGAAAACGCTTAAATTTATGCGGTGAATATAAAATTATTAAAATGAATTCAGTCGGAATCGACGCATTGTCACATTTGATAGGACGGGTAATGCAAGGAAACGACGATTCGGTGACTTAGGCTGATTACATACATCAGATCATGGTAACAAAATTCGAAGTTAATTTGGTCTTTCATTATGTATTTTTTATTTCTTAATTTTTTATTTAATTATCTATTCACCACCATCATCTAATTTTCATGCCTCTAAATATGACAGTGTTCAGTACTATCATGTTTCAAGCAGGTGAAAATATATAAAAAGCTAGGCCTCAGGAGTGGCAACGCATCTGCAACGTGTCTTTACATATTTGTTAAGTTTTTCACTTACAAGCGGCGAGAACTGAAGTAATTCATGACATAAAAAAAATATAATTTGATTATTTTTGCATTGGTGGGTAGGCGCGAAACTAACTAGACACGTATTGATAAGCTCTTATATTTTTTAATTAAATTTAAAATAAATTCCATCATTTTTGGATCTTATAACATAATAACTAAACGGTATAACTTCAGTATTTACATGTAAGACCCACCTGCAGTGCTCTTAATTTCCTTTATTATATTAAAACCACACTGCACTTTCACTTAATATAACATGGAAGCTGTCAAAGAATCGCTTAAGTCTATGGCCGACTTATTCAATGCCCGAATGGATGAGTTCCAACATGATATACATAAGACATCCCCGTCATCGGCAACTTCCTCAACACTGGCATCCGAGTTCAACAACTTCCGCAATTTCATCCTTGCCGCAATGAACACTTTACAGCGGCAAGTTGAGTTCCTCGGCAGGGAGCTGGACAGGATGGAGATGAGTAGGCGCCGTAAGACGCTTCTCCTGCACGGCGTGCCCGAAGACAAGAGTGAGAACACTTCTAGTACTGTGGCCTCAATTGTGGCAGAGAGGCTTAAAGTGTCGGACTTCGCTGCATCCAGATGTCATCGTCTGGGTCGGGCTGTGGACGGGAAACCAAGGCCCATCGTTGTCAAATTCACCGACATATCCACTCGTGATGCGGTCTGGTTTTCCAAGACGAAGCTGAAGGGCTCGGGCATTACTCTCTCCGAGTATTTAACAAAAACCAGACATGAGGTGTTTTTGGAAGCTAGGAGACGGTTCGGCATTGCTAAGTGTTGGACACGAGATGGCTGGATCTTCATTGTTGCGCCTGATGGAAGTCGTCATCGTGTGGAGTGTATGGCGGATTTATCGTCGTTCGATGCTAGCAAGTCCACCGCAGCCACTAAGACGGTGCCTGCTACTTCAGCGGCGTCCAGGACGATCAAGCTGATAGCGGTTTCGTCGGACAAGGCAGTTGCAGAGCGATCGAAACGAACCATCTCCAAACAGAAGTAAATTTTTATCTTGCGTACTTTTTTTTTTCTTTTTTCTCTGTCTATTCAGTTTACCTTCGTTCGCAATAACTTTATAGCTTTCGAAAAATACTTTGTTTCATGCACCGTACATTAACACTTTGTTTTTCTTTTTTTTTCTTACAATCAATTGTCTTTTTTTGCGTGTAAAACTAAAATACTTTGGATGTCTAACTGTCATCTGTCATGTGTCAAGATGTCATTAATATCTTGTCTCTGACCATAGACTATAATTGCTTTTTGCTAAGCCGGGTCACTTCATGTTTTATTTTTTGGTTGGTATTTTTTTTTGTGTTTATTTTCTTTGGTTTTCTTTTTGTTTGTGTTTAATTTATTGGTTTGTTTTTTTTTTTTTTCTTTAACTAAATTTTTATTTTTTTTATATACCTTTTAAATTGTAATGGTTGTGGTTGTGTTTAACATAGTAAGAGCTGGTAGGTAATTGTAATTGTACTAGTAAGTAGCTTACATAATAGAATTATTTTAATACATTTTTGTTAACTAGGTGCTAGGTATTAATAATTAACAAACTAAGATAACTATGTCTTTTGATTGCGATAGTGAGCAATCTAATTTCCTCTCCTTGTCTTCTGAAGGATTAAGTAGCAACGATAGTTTTAAAAGTCTCCCTTCTTTACGTGAAAATCTTGACTCAGGCTTCTCAGATGTGCTGAAAAATTTTAATATTGTCCATATAAACGCTCAAAGCATTCCGGCGCACTACACAGACATGTTGGCAACCTTTTCGAACACTAATATCCATGCTATATTAATTTCTGAGTCCTGGCTTAAGCCCTGCCTTCCTTCAACTTCTTACTCATTGCCGGGCTATCATTTGATCCGCAATGACCGTTGCACTCGCGGCGGAGGGGGTGTAGCGATATATCTCCGCTCACACATACTTTTTTCTACTGTCAATATTTCCATCCAATCACAAGAGTGTTGTGCCGAACATCTCTTTGTTGAAATTGTTTTCTCGAATACTAAGCTTCTTTTAGGTGTGTTCTACAGCCCCTCTATTACGGTTGACTACTTTTTATCCTTTGAGAAACTTGTAGAGGATTTGAGTCCTTTATATAGTCACACCGTAATAATGGGCGATTTCAATACTTGTCTACTTAAAAATAACACGCGGTCTTCTAAGCTCCAATCTGTAATTAATTCCTGTAATATGCATATTCTTCCACTTTCGGCTACCCACATTTTTCCTAATTGTACACCTTCGCTTTTAGATTTAATATTTGTTTCATCTCTAGAACATGTTGCTAAACATGGTCAGTTTGCTGCTGATGCGTTTTCTTATCACGACCTCATCTATGTGTCGTATAAAATCCGTCCCCCTAAATCTAAATCCAGAATCGTTCTGCAGCGCAATTTTAGCAACATGAACATGGATAAGCTCCTTAAGGACGCAGCTGAATTAGATTGGACTTCTGTCATTAAGGCAGACCATGTAGATGACCAAATTTCAATATTCAATTCGTTACTTATTGGCCTTTATGATAAACATGCGCCCATCAAACCTGTACGCTTAAAACACCTTCCTGCCCCGTGGATTAATGATGAACTTAAGCTACTTATGCACAAAAAGGTGAATGCTAAGTCGAAATATAAATCTGTTCCTACTGAAAAAAATAAGCAAAAATACTCAACTTCCAGGAATCGCTGCAATAGAGTGTGTAGAGATTTACAACGACGCCATATCCATAATTCAGTTGAAAACGCTGATCCAGCAAAAGTTTGGAAATTTTTAAAAACATTAGGAGTTGGGAAAACTCAAACTTCCTCTCTCCCTAATAATTTAGATATTAATATACTTAATCAGTTTTTTTCCACTTCCTCATCAATCGATGATGTAACAAAATCATTAACCTTGTCCTCTCTCTCACAGATGCCCACTCCTAACTACTCTGAATTTTTATTTAGTCAATTTGCTGAACGTGATGTTAGGAAGAACATACTAGCAATCTCCTCGAATGCAGTCGGTTGTGATAGTATTAGTCGTAAGATGATCATTCCCTTATTAGATATCCTCTCTCCCGTAATCACTGCTATATTAAATTCGTGTATCTCATCCGGTGTTTTCCCTAGTATATGGAAAGATGCTAATATTATACCTATCCCGAAAAAGAATAACCCGTCCTCTTCATCCAACTTTAGACCTATTTCAATCCTTCCTTTCCTATCCAAAGTCCTTGAACGCCTGGTCCACCAGCAATTGTGCTCTTACTTATCAAAACATGACCTTTTTAACCCTTTACAGTCTGGATTCCGTCCTGGTCATAGTACCACGACTGCGTTAGTGAAGATCACCGACGACATTCGTTCTGGCATGGATCATCAACAGTTAACAGTATTAACATTACTAGATTTTAGTAATGCTTTTAATACTGTTGACTTTGACATTCTGCTAGCGACTTTGTGTTCTCTTAACATATCTCCGTCGGCTATTGAATGGTTTCGCAATTACTTGTGCGGGCGCCGGCATCGCATTCAGGCTCAAGAAAATTTCTCGACCTGGTGTGCTGTTGCTGCTGGTGTCCCACAAGGTGGCGTGTTGTCTCCTCTTTTATTTTCTATCTTCATTAACTCTGTATGCCATTACATATCTTCTCTCTACCACCTCTACGCAGACGATTTACAAATATACACTAGGTCTTCATTGCAAGATCTTCCTAATGCAATAGTACAAATAAATGGTGACCTTGAACGCATCGCGTCTTGGAGTTCTTCGTTTGGTCTCAGAGTAAATCCTGAGAAAACCCAAATCATTATTATAGGTAGTTCTAGATTGGTAAGTAAAATAGACTGGGACAAGCTACCCCGGGTACTATACGATGGCACCCATATTCCATTTACTGATACGGTTAAAAATTTGGGTATAACCTTTGACCAACATCTTTCGTGGTCTTCACAGTTACGTGACGTAAGCAGAAAGGTGTTTGCCGCTGTAGGTTCCTTGCGAAGGCTGCGTAACTTTCTGCCAGTACCTACTAAAATTGCGCTTGCTCATTCCTTACTCTTTCCGATTCTAGATTATGCTGACGTCTGTTATCTCAATTTGACCCAAAGCCAACTTAATAAACTTGAGCGCTTACAAAATGTATTTATTAGATTCATATTTGGTCTTCGCAAATATGATCACATTTCCGAATATCGCAATAGGCTCAAGTGGCTTCCTATTCAAGATCGCCGGAATGTGCGTATCCTTTATCTTTTATACTCCGTGCTATTTAATCCTGACAGCCCCAAATATTTAAAAGATTGTTTTGTTTATTCCCATCTTTCCCATTCTCGGTCCCTTAGATCCTCCGTAGATTTACGATTGAACATTCCCTTACATTCGAGTGATTTCTTTTCCAAATCTTTTTCTGTTGAAGCTGTACGTCTATGGAACTCCTTGCCATCCACTATCAGGCAAGTTCAAAATATTCAATCGTTTAAACACAAAGTCAAGGCCCATTTCCTTTCCTCTCTTCTCTGATTCCCTTGTGTTTTGCCTTCCATCCTTCCCTGTTGTTATTTCAATTGTTTTTGTTGTCTTTTTTTCTTTTATTAGTACCTCTCTGCAGTGATCATTGATACCTACTAACCTAGTTTCGCGCACCCTACTGTATTAGTTTTTAAGCTTCTCCTTTATTTGTTAGGTTGCCTGGAAGAGATCGCTCTTCTAGCGATAAGGCCGCCTTTTGTATCACGTGTTCCTGTTTTTTCTCATGTAATTGTTTCTTTTTTTGGTGTGCAATAAAGTGTATTATTATTATTATTATTATTTTTGACAAGCCACTCAGTCGAACGGTGATTGATGACAGTTTGAACCGAAGCTCATGGGTTCGATCCCCGTACCGGGAGAGATATTTCTTTCGCGTCTGAGTGCTTGTGTATGTATTGTGTGTGAATAGTACATTCATGTTAAAAGTTTATGTCTAGTGTGGGACTGTGAGTGTATGCACCACAATATTAGGCACACGGCTTAGAGTTGGGTAGCGTAATCGCGTAGTAGTAAGTTTACAGGCAGCCTACAACTCGATTTTAGATTTTGGCAGCATTTGTAAGCTAAATTATGGAAGAATTCCGATGTCCTCTGATCGCTTTAGTGGTTACCCGAATACCTATAATGGATCCGACTCGGTTTGCATAATAATCTTGTTATTCAAATAATCCATGACCTTTCTTATACCCATCGATCAGGAATACAGTAAAATTATGGTTTACAGTAATGGCGAATTGAGTGTGAAGGAATAAAGAGGACAAGAAATTGTGAAAAAAAAAAAAACACCTTTTTTAACCGACTTCAAAAAAAGAAGGAGGTTCTCAATTCGCCCGGATCTTTTTTTTATGTATGTTCACGGATTATTTGAAAACGCCTGTACCAATTTGGATATTTTTTTATGTTTTAAAAGTAGCAAACAAGCATGCAGTTCTCATTGATGTTAAGTGATGCCTATAGACACTTACACAATGACCAGAGGTCAAAATGAAGATGCGCTGCCACTCCTAAGGCATTAGGTGTTATGCCTCTGCGCCGGAAATTACAGGGCCGTACATTACCAACTGACCGGAACACGATAGTGCTAAACACTACCATTTAGCGGCAAGTATATTAGGTAATGAGGTGCCTACGCCCGCGAGCTCCGTCACTGGAGCTCTACCACCAGTAAAAAGCCTGCAGCCTGCTACCACTAAGCTACTGAGCCAGTTGATAAGTACCAATTTGGCTGTTATTTTTACCATTCAATTACTTTGTTCGATGAAGATATACAGGAACGAGTGATTTTAATTGAGATCCATTTTCCCTTACAGGAATACAAAACCCTAACATGAAATTTGAATACTTTGGGATCATTTAAGCCTTTTATTCAAGTCAATGAACAATTTTAATGAAAGGTTGTTTTGGACCAATTAGGGCCTACCTAGACATTTATAAGAGCAGATTACCCCATTAATTGGTGTACAGTACCCATTTCAATGTAAACTTCAACCCTGAGCCTCGTTAATGTCTTGTTTTTAATACGAATTGGATACGATTTATTTATAAAATTGGAACATTATTATTAAGCGTATTTTATTTATGAAGCGCGCATGGCCCAGCGGCTGGTGTAGATCGTAAACGATCTACTCGGTTAAGCACTACGGGCGCGGTCGGGTAGTGAGATGGGTGACCGTTAGTGGCAAATTAAATGCGCGTTTCCGTGCTTCGGAGGGCACGTTAAGCCGTCGGTCCCGGTTGCTATCGACGTATAGAGCACTCGTTAAACCTTGTCGGAGGACTTATGGGCGGTTTGAAAACATCCGACAGCGTGTTGGCTACTAACCCACATCCACCTCCACCAATCCGCATTGGAGCAGCGTGGTTGGAGTAAGCTCCAGGCTCTCCCCCTAAAAACGGGAGAGACTCGTGCCCAGCAGTGGGACGTATAATGGGTTGCTATTATTATTATTATTTATGTATGTAACTTCATACCAGGTCCCTAATAACGGGGTTCCTCATCTACCTTCATCAATCTCTTCATACTTGCACGACGATTCCTAAGACTTTTGACCGCACCATCAGACAGAACTCAACCTATTTGGTCATGGTAGGTCAGCCTTCTTGGGCTTACTGAGCCTCTGCAACCATCCAAATTCGCATTGTATATATGTTTAGTCATTCGCTCATTCGACATTCTTTCTATATGCCCGAACCATCGGAGCATGCCTTTTTTCATTTTTACACCGATACTATCATTCACACAATGCCTCTTCCTTACATCTTCATTACGAACGCGATCGGTGAGTGATACACCGTAGATTTTGCGCAAAGATCTCATCTCGACCGCGTTTATTTTACTTTCATGCGCTTGCCTGCATATTTTATTTTGGACTGCCTCGTTGACTCAGTGGTCACAATCGCGATGGTGAAGCCTGAGGTCCTGGGTTCGATCCCCAGGTCGGGAAAATCTGTTATTGGGTTTTTTCTGTGAGGAAATTCCCAGTAGTTGCACATTCCCAGTAGTTCCTCGGAGAGCACATAAAGCCGTCGGTCCTGCGCCCGATCTCTCTCCGGTCGTGTCGGAGTACCGTCCCATCGGGCTATGAGAGTGTGGGAATAGTGAGTGCACCTGTGTTCCCGCATACACTTGTGCACTATAATATAATATGTCCCGCGCAGTTGGTTAGTCTCCGTTGAGATTGGTCGCCGTGACCGAAATTCGGTATGGAGGATACCGAATTTCGGTCACGGCGACCAATCTCAACGGAGACATTATTTTATTTAAATCGACTAAATAGGTATTGAAAAGAATCAAGTCAATGTCAAGTTCCATATATTGATTTATAGAAAAAAAAATGTGCAAAGTAATGTAGTGACTGTAAAAATATTTTTGCTATTGTCATTTTAAATTTTTTTAACACTCTGGAATCAAAGTTGAAAATTGAAGTCTTATGGAGTGTTGTAGACAAGGAAGACCATTTTCATTCCCGAGATTTAAAAATATTAAATACTAGAAAATGATTTCTATATTAATCAGATAATATTTTAAAACTGTTTTTATTTATTTATTTATTAGCTTTTTCGCAATAGTACAGCACATTCATCAGAGTATATTGAGATCTTAAATATAATATTGTGACACCCCGTCAGGGCATTGCTATTTTTACAAAGAGGACAAAGAATGCTTTTTTATTACATAATTAAATATAGATACTTTACAAATTATATTAGTATGCTTTCATTTTACAAAACTTAGAACTTTAATTACATTATATCTACCTATAGTTTTTTGAATATTTATTAACATTTAAATATAATTGTTTTTATATTATTTCGCATTAACACATGCTTGTGAATATATATATATTTTTTTTCTTTCCATTTTTCTTTAAAAATAAATTATATTCTCAAGCATGTGTTAATGCGAAATAATATAAAAACAATTATTAAGGGTTAAAGCGACTTCTTTACGATATTCAATAAACTGAAAAGTCTATTATATCGGTTGCCTAACTAGCATAGTTGGTAATAGATGGCGCTACTGCTACCATAAAGCAATGCAATAGATGTGAAGGAAAGATTTGACAAATCGGGCAGGGCTTCAGTAGCTCAATTGGAAGAGCGGCTGGACTAGATTCCCAGTAGGTCGCGAGTTCGAGTCTCGCCTGAAGTCAAATTTTTCTTTCCATTTTTCTTTAAAAATAAAATATTTTCACAAGCATGTGTTAATGCGAAATAATATAAAAACAGTTATTTAGGGTAAAAGCGACTTCTTTACGATATTCAATAAACTGAAAAGTCTATTATATCGGTTGCCTAACTAGCATAGTTGGTAATAGATGGCGCTGCTGCTACCATAAAGCAATGCAATAGATGTGAAGGAAAGATTTGACAAATCGGGCAGGGCTTCAGTAGCTCAATTGGAAGAGCGGCTGGACTAGATTCCCAGTAGGTCGCGAGTTTGAGACTCGCCTGAAGTCAAATTTTTCTTTCCATTTTTCTTTAAAAATAAAATTAAAATATAAGTATAATATTGACTCTCCTACTGCTTTTATTTTATCACATTGCATAATGTTAAAATAACATTTTAATACATATATTTTATTATTATTTATTATCATTAAAAAAATCCTGTATGTCATAATAAGCTTTATTTATAAGAAAAAGTTTTAGGTGGGAGGTGAAAACTTTTCCTGTGTGTATATTTTTAATACTATTTGGATTTTTATTGTAAATTTTAATCACCATGTCATGGGGCCCAGATGTGACAAACTGCAATTTTGAAAATTGAGTTTTAATTTTGTGTAAGTTACAATTGTTTCGCTTTATTAAATTATTATTTAGTGAATACAGATTTTGGTGTAGTCGTGCGAATTTACAGCATTCGAAAATGTATAACGAGGGTAAGGTAAGTATGCCATATTTTATGAAATAACGTTTACATGACTCCATTTGATTTATTTTACTAAGGATTCTAATACATTTTTTTTGCAGGATAAAAATTTTATGCATATCTGTGGAATTTCCCAAAAGTATAATACCGTATGTAAATCTAGAATGAGCATAGGCGTTGTATGTTTTATAATGTATTGTTTTTTTTTTTTTTTAATCCTATTAAGATCCTTTAGTGGTTGTTATCAAGCGGCAGTATATTTTACCATCATTAGATATATCATCGAAATACAAGGCAAAAAAAAAAAAAAAACAAATAAGCTAATCACAACTGTCAATAGAGAAGAGGCGTATCAGGAAATTTGTGTGATTAATAAAAAGAAGCTATGGATACAAAAATGTATAGACAGAAAATATATTTGTAGCTTCTAGTTTAGAAGCTACAAATATTTTTTTTTTTATGTCCGAAGGTTGATAGACAAGCATACGGGCCACCTGATGGAAAGTGGTCACCGTCGCCTATGAACATTTGCAACACCACGGGAGTTGCCAACGCGCTGCTAGCCCTTAAGGACTCTTTTGACGCCATTTTTGAAGAACCCCATTCGTTTAACAATTTCATGTCAAACAGTTCAGCAGAGCACTCACCATTGTAGAGACGGTACAACAAGCACAGACTCCCAATGTCTCTGCGCAGGCTCAGATGTTCGAGCCTGTCAGTAAGTCCTGGATCGTTAACAATACGAATGGCACGTTTTTGTAGGGAGTCCAGGTGTACCTAATACGCCATTTTCGCGGCAACTAACTACTGAATTCGACTAATTCGACACGTTCATACTTGTTTAGACGGTGAAACAGTGAGCACAGCCGCGTGGTGGAGATGCTACTCGCCCAAAAAAAATAGAACAAAATGGTTTAACTCAAAATGTGAAATTTGAGACAAGATTTAACACTTTCCAGTATATTCAGCAATTTAGGCTCAAATCTAAATAAATCATCAGCGCTCAACCATGGGTACGCGATAAAGCACGCAATAATATCCCTGGATTTGCATTTTAAAAGTTCACTGATACGCGTGCGAACGTGACATAAATACATATTGGTGCTTAAGCAGAGCAGGACAAAAAACGATAATGTGGTTCCCGAATTGCCTTTTTTACGAACACACAATAAATTACTGGCTATATTGGCGATTTAGGTAGTATTAATTCTAGTGCGTGGAAAAGCGTTCGAAGTCTTGTTCAAAATGGCCGACTTTTGTAAAAGGTTATGAAGTAACTCAGAAGGGTATTGCTCTATTCAATTTATACTTCATTATTAAATAGTATAAGCTTCACTGCCACACTATTTCCTATTCCGTCTAATTCATCAATTCTTAATTTACAAGCATCCTTCAGCTTCATTCATATTCATCTCTGATTTCGAATAATTGTAATTGTGTGTTGTGTCGGTAATCCCCAAAGCGGTAAGCAGGAGTAAATGCATGCTATCGATCATATACGCAATTGCATTGAGGGTAATTAGAAAGAAAGATAGAAAGAAACATTTATTTTGACACACAGCGAGACACATAAAACAGATATAAAACGTAGATAACGAAGAAAAGACGACCCAATTTCTAAAATTAATACAAAGGTACCTACACGTAATATGACAAAGTGTCTCAGGGTTTCATGGTTCTCAATTACCCACAACCCCTTTTTACTACTGGTGGTGGGGTTCGAATAAAGGAGGGCGTAGGCACGACCGCATTACCTTCGGCACTATCGTGTTTAGATGGTAATGTATGGCCTCATAATAACTATCACCGAGGCAAACTAGCGTCTCAGCGGTGGCAACGCATCTGCATTTTGATCTCTGGTCTTTGTGTGAGTGTATATAAGCTGCAGTCACACTTAACATCAATTTCAACGGCATGCTTGCCACCTTCATTACATAAAAAAACCACACAATGTTTGGCAGAATCTTATTCAAGCAAAAAAAAACCAAATAGTTCAGAGACGTTTTAAAAAAAAAACAAAACTGAATCTAGATACCTAATTCCGACTTATTTCGGATTGCCGCGACGTCGCTAATTGCCATATAACCGTCGGTACAAATGGAATTTAATTATAATATCGCAGAGGGCGTTCGACACGTTCATTATTCCTTGTTCATTTATTTTTAATTAGAAGCCGGACTTGTTCATTAATTTTTTGTGGCACTTGGAACTATGTGTAATTGAGCGTTATTGGGTGTAAATATGAGATTTTCATATCACTCGTGCGAAAATACCTAATGAAAAACAATGTATTTCAAAAACCGGTCAAGTGCGTATTGAGCCACGCGTAGTGTAGGGTTCCGTAGTTTTTACGTTTGAATAATGCAATGAAATAAATAAAAAAATATTTTCTATGGAGTTCTACAAAATTTTCGAGTAAAATACATTCGGTCGACTATTACTCGCAAGCATGTAAAATCAATTTATGTGTAGTTAAGTACCATAGTTTTCCTTTTAAACTCGTTACAATTATGTAGCTACTATTGCCGTGATGTTTGAATTTTTAACAACAACCGTTTAGTTTTATTTAAAGAAAAATGGAAAGATAAATTTGACTTCAGGCGAGACTCGAACTCGCGACCTACCGGGAATCTAGTCCAAATCTTTCCATTTTTCTTTAAATAAAATATATTTCACAAGCATGTGTTAATGCGAAATAATATAAAACAATTATTAAGGGTAAAAGCGACTTCTTTGCGATATTCAATAAACTGCAAAGTCTTTTATATCGGTTGCCTAACTAGCATAGTTGGCAATAGATGGCGCTGCTGCTACCATAAAGTAATGTAATAAATGTGAAGGAAAGATTTGTTTTTATATTATTTCGCATTAACACATGCTTGTGAAATACATTTTATTTTTAAAGAAAAATGGAAAGAAAAATTTGACTTCAGGCGAGACTCGAACTCGCGACCTACTGGGAATCTAGTCCAGCCGCTCTTCCAATTGAGCTACTGAAGCCCTGCCCGATTTGTCAAATCTTTCCTTCACATGTATTGCATTGCTTTATGGTAGCAGTAGCGCCATCTATTACCAACTATGCTAGTTAGGCAACCGATATAATAGACTTTTCAGTTTATTGAATATCGTAAAGAAGTCGCTTTTACCCTTAATAATTGTTTTTATATTATTTCGCATTAACACATGCTTGTGAAATAGATTTTATTTTTAAAGAAAAATGGAAAGAAAAATTTGACTTCAGGCGAGACTCGAACTCGCGACCTACTGGGAATCTAGTCCAGCCGCTCTTCCAATTGAGCTACTGAAACCCTGCCCGATTTGTCAAATCTTTCCTTCACATGTATTGCATTGCTTTATGGTAGCAGTAGCGCCATCTATTACCAACTATGCTAGTTAGGCAACCGATATAATAGACTTTTCAGTTTATTGAATATCGTAAAGAAGTCGCTTTTACCCTTAATAATTGTTTTTATATTATTTCGCATTAACACATGCTTGTGAAATATATTTTATTTTTAAAGAAAAATGGAAAGAAAAATTTGACTTCAGGCGAGACTCGAACTCGCGACCTACTGGGAATCTAGTCCAGCCGCTCTTCCAATTGAGCTACTGAAGCCCTGCCCGATTTGTCAAATCTTTCCTTCACATGTATTGCATTGCTTTATGGTAGCAGTAGCGCCATCTATTACCAACTATGCTAGTTAGGCAACCGATATAATTGACTTTTCAGTTTATTGAATATCGTAAAGATGTCGCTTTTACCCTTAATAATTGTTTTTATATTATTTCGCATTAACACATGCTTGTGAAATATATTTTATTTTTAAAGAAAAATGGAAAGAAAAGTACTGAAAAGAGTAGTAAAAGAGAGTTCGAGTCTCGCCTGAAGTCAAATTTTTCTTTCCATTTTTCTTTAAAAAAAGGAAAGATTTGACAAATCGGGCAGGACTTCAGTAGCTCAATTGGAAGAGCGGCTGGACTAGATTCCCAGTAGGTCGCGAGTTCGAGTCTCGCCTGAAGTCAAATTTTTCTTTCCATTTTTCTTTAAATAAAATATATTTCACAAGCATGTGTTAATGCGAAATAATATAAAACAACCGTTTAGTTGATAGAGTAGGCGGACACTTGACTGTAACGAAAATTGGCATTTTAAAGCTTCATAAGTCACGAACAGTTAACTTAATCGAAAAATGATATGAGCAAATCGCTAGCATTTTAGAAAGACCTATCCAACGATATCCTACACTATATAGAAATCGGAAAATAAAAAAAAAAATACATCCGGGCGTTACGTGTAAGGGTCAATATTTAACCCTAAATATTTTTTTTTCTCATTTTTATTCTCTCGGTTTATCAGCGTGATTATAGTATATACTTGTACCAAATTCCAAGTCTCTAGTATCAATGGTATTTGCGCTAAGCCGCGGACGGACAGACAGACGGACAAACAGACGGACAGACGGACATTGCGAAACTATGAGGGTTCCTTGTTTACTACGGAACGCTATAAATGGAGTATAGTATATAATTATTTCAGATCGATTGAAAACAAGTGCATTATATTCTCATGGCTTAGAATTTTCTCTAATTGTTACTGTTTGTGCTATAACCAATAGGCTTTAACTATACTGGTGGTAGAACTCCAGTGATAGAGCTCACACTCGTAGACACCACCGCATTACCTATTATATTTGCCGCTAAATGGTAGTGTTCAGCACTATTGTGTTCCGGTCAGGTACTAATGTTCAGCCTTGTAATTTCCGACACAGAGGCATAACACCTTAGGCCTCAGGAGTGGTAACGCATCTGCATTTTGACCTTGGTCTTTGTGTGGGTGTCTATAGGCTGCAGTCATCACTTAACATCAATGTGAACTGCATGCTTGTTTGACACTTTCATTACATAAAAAAAAACAAACTAATTTGGACTAATTCCAGCATCCTAAGACATTGCTAATAGCAGTCACATTAACGTTTGTACAAATAGAATTTAATTACAATATCCGTAAAAGCGTTCGACGCGCGTTCATTACGGCTTGAGACTTTCTCCCTTATTCATAAACGTACATTAGATACGTTTTAGCTATAGAATGCTTTGACTTTGTTAGTTTCATTGTCAAATGTGCAGGATAGAAAAAGACAAAGGAGAGATTAGCAACACTTTAACTAAAATACGTTTATGAATAAGGGGGTTTGTTTTTAATTAGAGCCTGGACTTATGAGACGATCTCCTGTAGCGGCTAGGAAACTTATATGAATGCTCTTAACATTATAATTAATATGAAAATACAGTTTTTAGAGAACTGCCTCGGTAGCCTAGTGGTAGCAAGCCACTACTACTACGCTGAGTTCCTGGGTTCGATTCCCGGGTTCCTTTACCTCTGGTTCTATTGGAATTTTATCCATGTTCTGGAATTTTCCCAGTACCCCGAAGTTTGTTAATGTGTCCAGAGATGTCAACAGGCTCGCCACCTGTTACATGGATCAAAAACAAAAAATGGTGTTTTCATGTATGCTTGAATGCATGCATTTACCTCTGCCTACTCCTTCGGGGTTTACAGACGTGAAGTTCCGTAGAAGTTACTTTTTATATATTAATTTATAATAATAATAATGGCAACCCTTGATACGTCCCACTACTGGGCACGAGTCTCTCCCCTTCTTTGGAGTATGCCTGGAGCTTACTCCACCACGCTGCTACAATGCGGGCTTGTAGAGATAGGGATTAGTGGTCAATCCGGTGTCAGATGTTTTTAAACCGACCATAAGGTCTCCGACAAGGTATAACGACTGCTATAGATCGCGCCACGTAAAAAGTACGCTGGAAGAAAGTAGAAGGGATGTGTTCGCGCATCGGTACACTCGCGCACGAAAGTACTAGCCCTATTGGTTTATTTTTGATCTAGCTTTCGCTTGCGGTTTCGTGTATTGGTAGGCAGATTGAAAACTATATTACATAGAATAACATAAAATGAAATAAAAACACATGACGCGCAGCTTGACCGCCAGCGTTCTTTTTACGTGGCGCGACCTATATCTATCGATAGCAAACGGGACCGACGGCTTAAGCACGTAGACGCGCATTTTTATTTTGACACTAGCGATCACCAATCATACACCCGACTGCGCTCGTATCGCACAACCGAGTATATCGCCGGTGATCTACTGCGGCCGTGGAGCCATGCCTTTTCATTTATACCAAATTAATTACAATTGAGAAAATTGTGGTCACCCATTTGACAAACAGTCAATTCAAACAAAAATGAGACTAACGTCTATTTAAAATAAAATACTAGTCTCAACAATCAATATGGGTGTGTGTGCGTTATTCCCGTTTCACGTTACATATTAAAAACTAGCTGTGCCCGCGACTTCATCCGCGTGAGAATTTATGATTGTTCAGTATGTACCCGGACGATGTCGTGGACGCAGCTAGTATAAAAGTAAGTTACCTCCTTATTACATAAGCTATCTGCCAGTGAAAGTCCCGTCAAAATCGGGCCAGCCGTTCTCGAGATTAGGGGGAACAAACAGACAGACAGACAGACAGACAAAAATGTTGTTGTTTTGGTATATGTACCGTGTATACATGTGCATCTAGTAAAAAGCGGTTATTTTTATATTACAAGCAGACACTCCAATTTTATTTATTTGTAAAGATATATACATTGTTATGAAGTGACATGTGTGACTCACTCACTCTTAATCTTTATAGCAAATAAATAAAATGTATCAACAGCCAATAATATTAAAAAGACAGGAAAGTCAGCAACAACACGTTATTTACAAGAAGGCGTAAGTTCCAACTGTAGAATAACTTTTAATAGGACACTATTGAGAAACTCACCTTACTTGAGTGTATCCACTAAGTTAGGTTGTTAAGGGCCATATAAAACGAATATTAATAACAATAAGAAAAATATATGAACAGAATACGAGATTAAAAGCAAAGAGTTATAATACAATATTGCTCTTTTGTAGGTCATGTTTATAACTTCTATAATTGTTCTCAAAATGGCATAAACAGATTTTTGAGGAACGTCTCAAAAGTGTTTTGTCGATTTAATGTAAGATTAAGTTATTAAAGGTACCTACTGTAATACATGTTTTTATAGTTCTGGCTAATGCACGCTCTACGAGCAGAATTTTATTCACGTTGGTGTTAAGGTAAAAAGTACAGCTGCTGTCGACAACGATGAAGTTTATGGATTAGCTAATACAAAAATAACGAATTCGAAAACATGAATTTGGGATTTGTTGTGCGGAATAAAATGCCTTGTTAACTTTAAACTTCTTTTATGTTCAATCTTCACTTCTAAATTAAACACCTTGACTTGTCTTCATCTTTTCACAACCCAATCTGGTTCTCTCGTCCCTGTTCGTTCACTTTACATCCCTTTTTACGCATCACTATAACGTTCCATTCCCACATGTATGAATTTGAATTTTGCGACGCTATGGTATTCTTTATCAAGCAGGTGAAACCAGTGTCAACCTAATTTAAATCTCCCCTTTTTATTTTAAAGCTATAATTTTACAAAAGTGAAGATTATGTTTAATTCACATTCGATTTATCACGTTATTTAACTATAAATTATATTATTTCAGTACTGGACGAATGTAAAATATCATGTAAATAAATATTGCAGAACGACTTGTATGAAATTGGGAATAAGTTCTATATTGTTTTATATTATTTCGCATTATCACATGCTTGTAAAATATATTCCATTTAAAGAAAAATGGAAAATGGAAATGGATCGGGCAGGACTTCCGCGGGCCGCTCTTCCAATTGAGCTACTGAGCTCAATTGGAAGAGCGGCTGGACTAGATTTCCATTTTTCTTTAAATAAAATATATTTCACAAGCATGTGTTAATGCGAAATAATATAAAACAATTATTAAGGGTAAAAGCGACTTCTTTACGATATTCAATAAACTGCAAAGTCTATTATATCGGTTGCCTAACTAGCATAGTTGGCAATAGATGGCGCTGCTGCTACCATAAAGCAATGTAATAAATGTGAAGGAAAGATTTGACAAATCGGGCAGGACTTCAGTAGCTCAATTGGAAGAGCGGCTGGACTAGATTTCCAGTAGGCCGCGAGTTCAGGTCTCGCCTGAAGTCAAATTTTTGTTTCCATTTTTCTTTAAATCAAATATATTTCACAAGCATGTGTTAATGCGAAATAATATAAAACAATTATTTAGGGTAAAAGCGACTTCTTTACGATATTCAATAAACTGCCAAGTCTATTATATCGGTTGCCTAACTAGCATAGTTGGCAATAGATGACGCTGCTGCTACCATAAAGCAATGCAATAAATGTGAAGGAAAGATTTGACAAATCGGGCAGGACAAATTGAGCTACTGAAGCTCAATTGGAAGAGCGGCTGGACTAGATTCCCAGTAGGCCGCGAGTTTGAGTCTCGCCCGAAGTCAAATTTTTCTTTCAATTTTTCTTTAAATAAAATAAGTTCTATATTGCGGGCAACGGCATTCGCCTTAAGCTGATACTGTAACTTAGAGACATCTAAGTTAAACTCCTAATTACCAGTTTCTTATGAATGCCCAAGCTTTACGCTGGTAGTAGATCTGTAGTATTGACTTATAAATTTAAAGGAGAATTACCAAAAGTCGCCCTGATTGGCGTCTTAACAACTTGTGTGTAGAAAATTGTTTTTTGAATTTAGATTTCACTCACATTTTTTTCACGTTAAAACGAATGGGGATTTACAAGATATTTTTTAAAAGTTAATAAATTATTTTGTAGTGAACTGCCAATCACAGACCATTAACCAAGCTGCCAATGTCAACACCGTTGCATTATTTACTTTTTTGCGTTGAACACTGGTCATTTTAGGATCTTTATAATTTCGTCGAAATAAAATTTGCTTTATTAACCTCTGGCAGGTACAGCACACAAAACTTAATCTCAAAATTACCAAAAGTTCGTAATGCAGTTTTTTAAAAACTCCTATTGATACCTTTTTTCTTTTTTGCGCACGCATTTCTTAAGATATTGCCTATATGTTGCGAGTAATTCTGTCGAGACGCAAGAAAGGCGAACTCCCATACAAAATTGGTCATTCTCCTTTAAGATATTATTCGTAAAAAGAGCGAGTTCTGAGTTTTTGCAACAAGGTTTTTGTCAGTACATGTAAGCACTTTGAATCCTGTCAGTGAATAAAAAAAATTGTATTAAACTATTATTTATCATTATTATTTACTAAATGAAATTCAAAGATTTATGTAAAAATGCAGTTTCATGCAGTCGGCGTATTACATTATAGAAATATACCTATTGTATTAAACTGCCTTCTTTCAACACTTCAAAATACTTAGGTAATACAATCTTGTCTACGCTCTCAAACTTGTCTCCTCTAAATCAACCATCGTTGAAATAAAGTTGGCCTAAATCCCTCCGAATTCGATATTATAATTTCCGAGCGGCAGACAGACTGACATACCACGTCACTCAAATTACAAAAGAGTCTCGAATAAATACGAGTATGTAGCAAATATGATGAGTGCTGAAATGAGAAATATTCGGCAAGTTGTTTAGTTTCATAAAAGTATTTTTTCACGAATTTATTCATTAAGAGTGGAGTGAATATTTCCCTTATTTTTGTAAATAATAAAACATTGTTCGAACAAAATGGTTAAAATTTTGGTTGTTTTAGAATGCAGAATCTTAACAATATCAGTTGATGAACCTGTTAGAATGATTTAAACAAAAAGATTATAACTTTTTAGTAAATGGGAATGAATACTCAATTATTGTATGGCCCTCAATATCTTTCCCGGAAACACAGTAACTTAGGTCTCAGGGTAGATATCTGCACGCTTTTTGCTGCCTTTGTTACAAAAAAAATCATACAAAAATATATTATGCTACATAATAATAACATACAACATGTAACGGGAATAACGCACACTCTCAAACACCTCGATTAGAAAGTCGAGATATAATCACAATACATGAAATAAAATAACATGTTCATGTATTTAAATTTTTTTGTTTAATAAATAAGTTGTCCTCAATTTATACGAACAATATGCACACCCACCACGAACAGTATAAGATAGGGTAAGTATGCATAATACTTACGCTATATCAACCTACTCATACACGCACACTGTCGCAATGTGATGTAGGGTAACCTGTATATCTTATAACGAGCGAGTGTTAAATAGAGGTATTTAACACTCGCTTGTTATAAGATTCATTTTTACTATTTATTTCTTAAATTATTATTTATAATAAAATACAAGTCTCAACGAGTCTTAATAAACTTGTTGAAACTAGCATTTTATTTTGGATAGACGTTAATCTCATTTTCGTTCACGACTGTTCACCAAATTGGGGACTATCATTTCCTTAATTGTTATTAATTTTGGGACTAACTATTGCCCACATTAAAATTGTCTGAAATCGATTCGGTTATCGATTCTTAACCAATTAGTTTCGGATTGTACATTTAATCCTGTTACACGTTGTATACTAGGACTTGTGAAATTTTACAAGGTCTTCATTATTTTCATGAAATAAATGTAATGTTACTCGAACCATTATTTGATTTTCGTAGATATAAAAGAAATCAGTTAATCCCACTCGTTAAAACACATATTGTTGTATAATTTGAATCACATCGCATCATACTTTATATGTCTGGACGTTTTTCTTTACAAAAAACTCGAGTTTAATTTTGTATGCACTTGCACATGAAATTAAATTCTACGTAACAAAGCTTTAAAATAACAGAAACAACGAACCGTATTCTGATGGAATACGAAAAATTTGTGCTCCAAACTTGTTTTTCCTTCATATTCATTATGTATTCAACGAATATTAAATCCTGTTAAAACTTTTACGAAATCGGGTCCTTCGAGCCGGATTGGTGCTTAAATTTATTGAAAAGTTAATGGAATTTCATTAAAGTCTTTCATGATGGCCTTACAAACTAGTTTTTTAGTAAGTTGATTTATAGCCTTGTACACAAATATAACTAAGAGATTACTCGACTCGAATTTGTACTATGTTCTCGTAGTACATTGTACAAATTCAAGTTACAAGATAGAGGCTAAACACCTTAGGCCTCAGGAGTGGTAATGCATCTGCATTTTGACCTTGGTCTTTGTGTGGGTATCTATAGGCTGCAGTCATCACTCAACATCAATGTGAACTGCATGCTTGTTTGCCACTTTCATTATATCAAAAAGCGGGTTTATCTTTAGGTGAACTGTACAGAACCCTTTGAACAAAAGTGTGACTCACGCATGTCCAGTATTTTTCGCTTACCTTTTCACCTTTACCATTTCAGTGATCAAAGGTCAAAAAGTTTCACATAACTTCCAGTTGTACCAGAAAAAGTAATGTTGGTCTTTTTTTCATATTTTCAAATTAAAACGTAATTGTTATTCGCTAACCTAAACAACAAAAAATAAATACGAAAAATGAGTCTTTACGCATTACAGAATATTCTATCAGAAGTGTCATAAAGGTATTTTTTATACTTGCACCAAACTCAGTCCGACTCGCACTTAACCGGTATTTTTCGTTTATCTTTTAACACGTCAGTGATCAGAGGTCAAAAAGTTTCACATAACTTCCAAGCAAAAGAAACTCGTTGTACCAGAAAAAGTAATGTTGGTAAACTTTCACAAAATCCAGCGAAATATGAACACAAATTCAGAGATAAACAAGATGGAGGTCAAAGATACACGTGTTAGGCTTCAAGAACAATGTTTTCATTTTCATCCTTCAGTTTCTACTTTTTATAATCATAAGCTGTTATGAAAAAGTTATACATGGTTAACATGTAAGCCATTTTTTTAATTTCGAGGCAAGAATTTTTGGAAATAGGCTATTTTTTATATTTTTAAATCGAAACGTAATTGTGATCTGCTAACCTAAACAATAAAAAATATAAACGAAAATTGAGACTTTACCCATAACATAATATTCTACCAGAAGTATAACTAATAAAAGTATGGTATTTTTTATACTAATACCAAACTCTACTAAATACCAGTGAAAAATACCGGTTAAGTCCGCCTCGCACATAATCGGTATTTTTCGTTTATCTTTTAACACGTCAGTGATCAAAGGTCAAGAAGTTTCATATAACTTCTAAGCAAAAGAAACTCGTTGTACCAGAAAAAGTAATGTTGGTAAACTTTCACAACATCCAGCGAAATATGAACACAAATTATTAGTTGTTTTTATATTATTTCGCATTAACACATGCTTGTGAAATATATTTTATTTTTAAAGAAAAATGGAAAGAAAAATTTGACTTCAGGCGAGGCTCGAACTCGCGACCTACTAACTAGCATAGTTGGTAATAGATGGCGCTACTGCTACCATAAAGCAATGCAATAGATGTGAAGGAAAGATTTGACAAATCGGGCAGGGCTTCAGTAGCTCAATTGGAAGAGCGGCTGGACTAGATTCCCAGTAGGTCGCGAGTTCGAGCCTCGCCTGAAGTCAGATTTTTCTTTCCATTTTTCTTTAAAAATAAAATACAAATTATTAGATAAACAAGGGCAACGATACACGTGTTAGACTTCACAAACCATGTTTTCATGTTCATGCTTCATTTTTAGGGTTCCGTAGTGAAAAAGGAACCCTTACAGTTTCGCCATGTCCGTCTGTCTGTCTATCTGACCGTGGTTTAGCGCCAAAACAAATGGTATTAGAGACTTGTAATTTGGCACAAGTATACAACTTTATTACGCCGATAAAGTGGTAGAAGAAACCCATGAAAAACAAAATTATTTACGGTACCTCCGCTACATGTAACGCGCGGATTATTTTTCGTTTTCCGTATAGTGTGGGATATCGTTGGATAGGTCTTTTCAAAATGTCAAGGGCGTGTTAAAATCATTTTTATATTTAGTTAACTGTTCGTGACTTATAAAGCTTTAAAGTGCCAATTTTCGTTAGAGACAAATGTCCTCCCCCCCTCCACCAACTAAACGGTTGTTGTTAGAAATTCAAACGGTACGGCAATAGTAGCTACATATAATGAAATTAAAATGAAAACTATCACGCTTAAGTTGGCTTTACTAGTTTGCGAGTGATAGTCGATCAAATGAAATACTCGAAATTTTTGAACAACTCCATAGAAAACATTTTTTTTTCATTGCATTAATTAAACCTAAAAACTGCTACACTGCGCGTGGCCCGACACGCACTCGACCGATTTTTTTATTGTAATGGAAGTGGTAAACAAGCATGCAGTTCACATTGGTGTTAAATGATGACTGCAGCCTATAGACATCCACAAAAAGACCAAGGTCCAAATGCAGATGTGTTACCACTCCTGAGACCTAAGGTGTTATGCTTCTGTGCCGGAAATTACAGAGTACATTACCACCTGACCGGAACACGATAGTGCTGAAAACTACAATTTAGCGGCAAGTATATTAGGTATATCTATTTTATAAATTTTAAAGTAATTTTATTATACAAACAACGAAATAGTTATACCAAAACGCGTTCCAAACGTTAAGAGTAACATTTTCCGTTCAATTCATTTGGTCAAATTTGACTAGTTGCATGATATCTGTGGATTAAGGTTAATCAGGTTTGCTGTTAGCTGTACCGGTATTTCAAAAGCTTGGTGGCTGTAAAAATAGCGGATTCCACAAAATAATATATGAAAAAGGACATGAGAATTACAAAAAAAAACATTGATAAGAGAGTTCAAAGCGTGTTTGCCAACAGCTAATCCAACTATTTATTATTATCCGAATATAATTTGATGAATGTTTAAATGGAATTGTAATGATTCTAGTAATAAATAAAAATGGCAACCAATTATACGTCCCACTGCTGGGCACGAGCCTCTCCCCTTTTTTGGGGAGAGGCCCATTTAATGGTTTTTTTTTTGCCATTTTTTTTTGGTAATGATTATAATGTAGTATTTGATAAAATATATTATGTTCTGTTATTTGCTTGCCAATGAAGTGGTGAAATATGAAAGGAAGTTATTGTATTATACTGAAGATCTCATGTACTACATTTCTAGCAAATAAATTTATTCATTCATTCATTCAACCTTCATACGAAATTTGTAGCTAAATTGTAGTATCGAGTCAGTCAGCGTTATTGTGTTTTGGTCAGTTGATAATATTTGACCCCATAATTTCTGCTGCGAATGTATAGAAGCTTGTCTTAGGGCACTAGGCAACGCATCTACATTAAAATCTTTGGTTCTTTTATGTAGATGCTTTGACTAGAGTATTACTTACCCTCAATGTGAACTGCATCCTTGTTTCTCATTTCATGACATATAATATAATAATAATAATGGTCGGATGTTTTCAAACCGTCCATAAGGCCTCCAACAAGGTTTAACGATTGCTATATATCGTTAGCAACCAGGACCGATGGCTTAATGTGCCCTCCGGAGCATGAAAATGTGCATTTTTAATTTGCCATGCCATTAGCGGTCACCCGTCACACACCCGACCGCGCCCGTAGTGCTTAACCAAGTAGATCGCTTATGATGTACACCAAACACGGGGCCATGCGCACTTCTTGACATAAGAATAGCACAAATACGCAGTAGGGTTATTGTAGTGGTGCTTAAATAATATAGATATAATATAAAATAGTCTATAGGCTGCAGTCATCACTTAACATCAATGTGAACTGTATGCTTGTTTGCCACTTTTATTACATAAAAATATATATAAGTATACCACTTATATACTTATATACATTTTATTATTCTCAACAAGAAATAATGCATATCGAGTCTATGAAAGTGACAATCGGCTAGTTTCGACTTCACAGAGCGTTATCTCTGCTGTACACTGCCTACGTAAGCATCCGTAGTCCGGTATTGGTCAAAACTTAATCAAAATGGTCGACAAACGTCAAATAGGTAAGGTGCGAAAGAGATAATCCAAAGGTACAGTAATCAACAAAAAAATTACAGGTTTTCTGTTGATTACTGTACCTGAATAACGCACATTTCGTGGCCCCAGTTAGTGTATAGGTCAGTCAGTTATTTTAGACAACACCGCAACCGCAGCGTTTTCAAACTACTGCCCGCGCTAACCCAGTTCCAGTGTATTTAACTTGTGCCTACATGTGAGAAATTGAAATACGAGAATTATAATTTGGGTTTCGTGTAGCTTTGAAGCTTTATCTATACGTAACTTCACGCCTGTAATCCCCGAAGGGTTGACTTACTTGACTTATGGTCCTATGTCTCCTAGATGGGGCAGAGGGCGTCCACAGTGGTTCTCCATCTCGATCGGTCTTGAGCCTCGCGCTTAATTTCACTCCAACACTTCCCGATCTTCTTCACATCGTCAGTAACTGTTCGTCGCCAAGTCTGCTTCGGACGACCACGCTTTCGCTTTCCTTGGGGGTTCCAGTCCAATGCCTGTTTTGGTATGTGATCAGGACCCCGTCGGAGTGTGTGGCCAATCCAATTCCACTTACGGCGCCTAACTTGTTCCTCGATTGAAGTCTCGTGGCAGCGTTCAAGTAGGTTCACATTTGAGATTTTCTCGGGTCAGTATATCCCGAGAATTTTGCGAAGACAACGATTAACGAAAACCTGGAGTGTTAGGCACCCGAAGGGCATAGGCATAGGTAAATGCATTCAAGCATACATGCAAGCACCCACGATTCGCCGGTTACGTTTTTGGCCCATGTAACAGGTGGCGAGCCTGTTGACATCTCCGGGCACATAACCAAACTTCGAGTTCCTGGGAAATTTCCAGAAAATGGAAAAATCCCAATAGATCCAGAGATAAAGAACTTTAGACCATTATCTCTGATAACACCCTACCATAGAACCCAGGACCACAGCGTAGTAGTAGTAGTGGTCTGCTTCCACTAGGCTACCGAGGCAGTCAATTTTTTTTTTAGTCGAGGCTTTATTTATATTATAGGAATAAACTGAGAAGCGCGCATGGCCCGGCGGGAAGCGCGCGGCCGTGAAGTCATCGCAAGCGATCTACTCTATACTGGCTGGCGGTACGAGCGGGGTTGGGTGTGTGATGGGTGACCGCTAGTGGCAAATCAAATGCGAGTTTCCGTGCTTCGGAGGGCACGTTAAGCCGTCGGTTCCGGTCGTTAGAAATAGCATTGTCGGATTTATGAGCAGTTTGAAAACATCCGACAGCGGGTTGGCCACTACCCCGTATTGAGACAGCGTAGTGAAGTAAGCTCTAGCCCCTCCAATTTAAAAAGGGCTGAGATTAATGCATAATCGACTTTGAACTTATCTATGTGTTCTTATCCTAAACGCATCCATTCATAAGAAGTCCAAAGCGTCCCAATTACCTCGAATTTCCAATCAATCGATAGAGCTGTGTATAAATACACACCTACATAACCACAACGTAGTGATTGTACGAAACAAAATGCAGCTTCGTTGTATTCGGTGCAGCCAGTTTCAACATGAACGCACACTGGTGTACACATTTATACTAACTACGATACCTATGTAGCGCTTACGCCCAGTTTCATATAGGTTTATCTGGAATTGCGGTCAAGTTATTCGAAGGCAATCCACAATAGTAGTTATTTGTGGGAAATGGAATCATCTCACACGGAATTTTCCATTTTTTCATGGTAGTGATAAGCAAACTTAAAGTGCACACTGATTTTTTTTCCCAAAAATGTTCACTACCTAACAAAAGCCTCCCCCAAAGATTATATGATATTTTACTGGTGGTAGAGCTCCAGTGACGGAGCTCGCGGGCGTAGGCACCACCGCATTACCTAATACACTTGCCGCTAAGTGATAGTGTTCAGTACTATCGTGTTCCGGTGATATGGTAATATACGGCCCTGTAATTATCGATACAGAGGCATAACACCTTAAGCCTCAGAATTGGTAACGCACCTGCATTTTGACCTCTGGTCTTTGTGTGGGTGTCTATAGGCTGCAGTCATCACTTAACAAAAATGCTAACTGCAGGCTTGCTTACCTCTTTAATATCATAAAAAAATGCTTCGATAAGTATGTACACAACTAACCAATTAATCATATCGGTACAATTATGAGCAATATTGAGGGACCTTGAGGAAGTGAAGATACTGGTATTCGAAGCCATTTCTTACCACGGTCCTGTTTGTGACATGTCAATTATGTTTGGTCGATGGATTCATAGCTTGAGTTAATTGAAAGACTGATGACTGTATTGAATTGAGCGAACTTTATTTAATAACATTTTCCAAACAGATTCTCTCATTGAGGAGTCTACGAGTATGTAGAGTAAAGTTAATGTTTGTTTTACTGGTGGTAGAGCTCCAGTGACAGAGCTCGCGGGCGTAGGCACCACCGCATTACGTAATATACTTGCCGCTAAATGGTAGTGTTCAGAACTATCGTGTTCCGGTCAGGCGGTAATGTACGGCCCTTTAATTTCCGGTACAGAGGCATAACACCTTAGGCCTCAGGAGTAGTAACGCATCTGCATTTTGACCTTGGTCTTTGTGTAAGTGTCTATAGGCTGCAGTCATCACTTAGCATCAATGTAAACTGCATGTTTGTTTGACACTTCCATTACATAAAAAATGGAATAAATTGCTGAATGTGGGCGGCCCAGAACCGTTCGTTGTGGCATTCTTTGGGAAAAGCCTTTGTTCAGCAGTAAACGTCTTTTGGCTGAAATGATGATGATATTACTTCAAGCCCTGCTTCAAAACTTTTAAACATGGTTGAATGAGGTTTACATATGTTAACGTATTTAATTTTGATAAAGCTAGAATTTCTACTTTGTTTTTCTATATTAATAAGGACAAAAACACACTGCAGTCTCAATTTAATTTAATTAAAAATAACACACGTGTTTTAAATACTTGCGCATTAGAACTTAGGACTTCAGTAGCTCAATTGGAAGAGCGACTGGACTAGATTCCAAGTAGGGCGCGAGTTCGAGTCTCACATGAAGTCAAATTTTTCTTTCCATTTTTCTTTAAAATAAAAAATAACACACTTGGTCAAGCGTCATCAATTCAAATTTTATGTAGGTAACTAAATTGTGTAATTTAGTATCATAAAATCTCAATAGATGTCGCTAAATTATTTTATAACTCTTTAGAATTAACTATAAAATATGTCTATTAATTATAGGTCTGGAGAATAATAATTATAGTTTCATATCAAATAGGTTACGAAAAGCGTCCTACACGCGGGCAAAGCCGTTGGCACCAGCTAGTCAATTAATATTTGAACTAATATAACATATTATGTTAGTGGTATTCGAAGCCATTTCTTTCTGCGCCCGTGTCCGTGACATGTCAATTATACATGATCGATTGACGTAGCTTGAGTTGATTGAACGACTGATGGCTGTATTTAATTGAAAACAATTTAATAATTATGTTTCTGAAGGAGCAATGATGATATCCATCATTGCTTTTATATTAATAATATGACTTTGCTATCGTCCGCCGCGGCCGGTGGCCCGTGTTGCTCTATGTCCGATCCTGACATACCTCCCCGTGGTGGTATTTGTGTGTCATTTTTGAATAACAAATGTAAAACATAACTATATGTCTTCGAGAGCTCATACATTAAATAGATATTAGTATGTACACGTGCTCATAACCGCTATTTATTTTCCAGACACCTTAGTTCTTCGGTCTCTATGATATTTATTACCGGCCCTTACATTACCATCTAACCGGAATACGATAGTGCTGAACATTACCAGTTGGCGGCAGATAAATTAGGTAATGCGGTAGTGCCTACGCTCTCGAGTTCCTGCACTGGAACCAAAAGTGAATACTACTTAAAGGCTTATTACACGACAAGGTATTTAGGGTACGATAGCAAGGGTCAGGGTAGTCTAATAACATTCAGGGTGTTAGGGCCATAATTAGGACGACCGGAGCGGCCCGGTCAGCCTAACGCTCTAACTACACACAGTACAAATATGAACAGTATATAAACTACGTACAAAACGTTCAAAATGGTGCGGTCAACTGGTTTGTGTGACCGTCCCGTTTTGAACGTTTTGTACCTAGTTTCCATACTGTTCATTTTTGTACTGTGCCTGAGTTAGGGCTCTGTCGACCGGATAGTGCAATAAGCGGCATCCTGGCGCGAAGCTACGCCCACCCTTTCTGCCGGACCCTGAATACCGTGTCGTGTAATAGCCTTTTTAACACTCTCGGTATGGTAAAGCGCGCACGGCCTTGCGGCTGGTGTACATCGCAAGCGATATACTCGATTGTACGATACGAAGGGTAACCATAGCGTTTATTAACGATGCAAAACAGTCTGTATATTTGCGTAGGGAAACACGAACGTAGTAACACAAAAATCGTCTATTACTACGAAACTCACACCTTGACTTTAACAAATTACGTATACAATTTCAAGCACACACTTAAACATCTAGGCGACAGGCACAGGCACACATATGATTGTACTTTGACAGATGGGAAAGCCGGCATATGGCTACTCCCCTCGGACCCTCCGCAGCTGGTGGCCCGTGTTGCTCTATGGTGCGATACGGGCGCAGTCGGGTGTGTGACGGGTGACCGCTAGTGGCAAATTAAATTGCGCGTTTCCGTGCTTCAGAGTTACGTTAAGCCGTCAGTCCCGGTTGCTATCGATAGATAGCAGGCGTTAAACCTTGTCGGAGGCCTTATAAGTGGTTTGAAAACTTCCGACAGCGCTTTGCCACTAACCCGTGTATCTCCACCAACCCGCAATGAAGCAGCGTAATGGAGTAAGCTCCAGACCTCCCCCAAAAAAAAGGGAGAGCAGTGCACTCGTGCCTAGCAGTGGGACGTCTAAAGGGTTGCCATTACATTATTATGGCTACTGGTGGTAGAGCTCCAGTGACGGAGCTCGCGGGCGTAGGCACCACCGCATTACCTAATTTACTTGCCGCTAAATGGTAGTGTTCAGCACTGTCGTGTTCCGGTCAGGTGGTAATGTACGGCCCTGTAATTTCCGGCACAAAGGCATAACACCTTAGGCCTCAGGGGTGGTAACGCATCTGCATTTTGGCCTTGGTCTTCATGTGGGTGTTTATAGGCTGCAGTCATCACTTAACATCAATGTGAACTGCATGCTTGTATGCCACTTACGTTAATAAAAAAAAAAAAAAATTATACTCTCGATAACCGTAACGAGAGTATAATAATAACAATATCAACCACAGAACTCCCATTTTTCATATATTTTTTTATTTGTTGATGTGTTAAATCTCAATACAGAAAATTGTGTAACATAACATCACAATCATAAACATTTAAACATCTAAAGCAGATGAGAATGCAAAAATTCCATTGAGTGAAGTGAATATTTTCCAAAACGAATTCCTTTGGTTAACAAGCTTTGATATTAAATGTTCCTTAGTATAGGAATCCACGTATTATAGTGACCACCTATATCGATTGGAATTTGTTCGGCATTCCATTGAGACGGGCCCCATATTGTTGTACCGCTTGGAATTTTATACTGAAACAAAGAACGTTTAATTTATAAGGTTGGGGAAAAAGTTTCTTCGCATTTTTTAAGATAATTCAAAACATTTTTTAATATATTTTATTTAAATTTAACTAAAGTATGTATGTACCATTTTGTTCGATAACCTTTTGCCATCTTGTAGGTAGGGACATGATCCCATTGCTATAAAAATTTTGGGACTTCTCATCAAACTACCGCGACAAGTGGATTTGGCAGTCCTCTCGTGATGTTAACCTAACATTGTATAAAGAATTCTGAAGAGACCGAAACAGGTGGAAATCTGAAGGTGCAAGGTCAGGACTACACGGCGGATGCATTAACACCTCCCAGCCTAACTCTCTAAATTTGTGCTGAGTGGCTATTGATGTGTGAGGTCTATCTTTATCATGATGAAACCCCTTCTGTTGATCAATTCCGGCCGCTTTCTCTCAACTTCTTGCTTTAATCTCATCAGTTGTTCGCAGTAGAGTTCAGAATCGACAGTCCTGCCTGGTGGTAATAGCTCATAGTGAATAATGCCCCTCCAATCCCACCACACACACAACATCACCTTATTGCGAGTTAACCCGGGTTTCGCCACAGTCTGTGAAGCCTGACCGGCCTTTGACCACGACCTTTTTCGCACGTTCTTGTCGTACGTGATCCACTTTTCATCACCAGTTATCAGCTTCAAAAATGATTCGGTTTCATTACGTCGTAATAAAGAATCACAAATGAGTACACGGTTCATTAGGTTTCTTTCAGTGAGCTCGTGAGGTACCCAAATATCGAGCTTTTTTTTGTACCCAGCTTTTTTCAAATGCGCCAAAACTGTTTTGTGATCAATTCTCAGTTCTTCAGCTACATCGTAACTACTGATATGTCGATCTTGCTGCACTTTTTCAAAAATGGCATCCATTTTATCCGTAATAGGGCGACCCGAGCGAGGTGCATCTTTGACATCAAAATTTCCGGATTGAAAACGCTTAAACCAAATTTGTGCTACTCTCACAGACACTGCACTAGGTCCATAAACATCGCAATTTTTTGTAGTAAAATTTTAAAATGTATCGAATTTTTTCATTAGATTCACTCAACTTGACAGTACGAAAAACAAATGAAAATCACACATTTGCATAATTTGAATTTGGAATTGTGTTCTTTAAAATTTTAACTTTCAATGTTACTAAAACCAGCCAGATACAAATACTACAGCCAAAGAGATTTTATTACAATTTCATACATACTATAATGCGAAAAGACTTTTTCCCCAACCCATATTAGAGTGAAGAAATATTCCACACTAACGTTTACACAGACTTTCGCGAGTTTCATACATTGTAGAAATCATATATATTTACACTGGTTTTAGATCTCCAGTGACGGAAAGCGGGCGTAAGCACCACCGCATTGCCTAATATACTTGCCGATAAATGGTAGTGTTCAGCAATATCGTGTTCCGGTGGTAATGTACGGCTCTGTAATATCCGGCACAGAGGCATAACACGTAACGCTACTGCATTTTGAACTTGGTCTTTCTGTAGGTGTCTATAGGCTGCAGTCATCACTTAACATCAATGTGAACTGCATGGTTGTTTGCCACTTCCATCAAATAAAAAAAAATATATATTTGCGGATTTTTTCGCGTATACGACTTCCGACTTCTCTTTCTTACCCGACGTTTAGATCGCTTTCCATCTACCGTAGTTTCGCGACTTCAACCGTGTGTACTGTAATCATTGCAAATTGTAGCCTTATGTTATTGCAATGTATAATATAACATAGATTGTGAATGGCGAATGTATAATCTAACAAGAATTTAATATAGACCGTAAAGTTTCATGCAAATCCGTCTAGTTATTCGGTATTGCCTGAAAGAATAATTGTGGTGGAGTTAGACAAGAGCATTCGTAATTTTCGGCACAGAGAAACGACAACCAGATCTGCATAAAACCAGAAAAATCTCTAGTTTGGCTGTCAGGCTTGTTCTTTATAGGCCATCAATTTAAACACCATGTCACTTTATGTCATAGAAAAAAAAAATTGACAAAAATCGAGAATTATCCAATTTATATAGGTACTTTGCCTTGTTGTGGCAATAGATTAATATGCGTATGTTGTATGTGCGTAGCAGGACGGTGATTATAATAAAACTAATATCTCACTGGCGGTGCTGTATATTAGCTAAGTATAAACGGGCGGTTACACTGTGTTCACGATAATGCTCGGATAGTGACACTGAGCGACTGTGGTTACAAGGGTTTCTTACGCGTAACTAAAAGCTAAAACACTGATTTCTTATGTGACGCTAATAAAATGGGTCGGCACAGTACCATTGTAAGTATATCCAAGCTTGTATGACCTAGACCTTGAGTCTAAAAAATATTTTCTTCTTTAAGGCCTATGAATATAAATAAGCTTACCTTCACAAGTAAAGAACATTACCATACATACCACTACATTACCTAAGATACTTGCCGCTAAATGCTAGTGTTCAACACTATCGTGTTCCGGTCAGGTGGTAATGTATGGCCCTGTAATTTCCGGACCAGAGGCATAACACCTTAGGCCTCAGAAGTGGTAACGCATCTGCACTTGGACCTTTTTCTTCGTGTCGGTGTCATCCCTTATGAACTGCATGCTTGTTTGCCACTTCAATTAAATAAAAAAAAACATAAAAAACTCTTTCATAATGTCGTTTTTCCGCATAAAATATATTTAAACTCTTCCAACATGTGAAAACCAACATCAATTGTTTAGGACAGTGACCCTCTGCGAGTAAAATGTAAATTTATGTTAAGTTCGGGTTAGGTCACTACGGTTTAATGTTAAAAGCTTTTCGACAAGACTTAGCTAGAGTTTCATTACATCCTTTTGTTGAAAGTCAATAAGTAAGCATCTCAACAAAGCACGTCATTCTGGGATGGAATTCACCTACAATTTATTTCAAGTTTGAACTGGACCCGTACCAGAGTATATGTAATAATACTACGTATAGAATGGACACTTCGACGTCCTGCCCGTTTTCCCCGCATCACCCAACCTCCTCCCCTCTTATGGGTGACGGTTGGTATTCTCTTCGCTACACATATAGGTGCACGTGTAAACACACGTCACTAATTGATGTCTGTGTAATAGAGACCAAATTAAGCGTTTGTATGGAATTTTGGCGGAGTGTCCGCGGTGTGCCCGTACCATGACGTTGCGATTCAGTTTCAGCGCTGCCAAAATCTTGTTTCATTTGTCTTATGTGAAGGTGCGTGTAAAGAAACGAGACAGCTAATAATATTTTAGTTTTGGTTGACAATAAAAGGTCATGGTACGGCCGCTGGAGTCTAGTTAAACTGCTTAACTGGTGGTCAAGCTGGTGACTTTTTAGTTGAGATACAATATAATTATATATTTGTCAATTAATCACAATTTAAAATTATCGGATGAAAACTGGGTTTTATTTGAATTGGTAAAATGCACTCTATCTCTCAGGCCACCAGAAAATTATGACAATTGATTTCTTATTGTTCTCGGACCCTATATCTGCTCTGCTCTGCTTCTTCGCATTTTAATTAATTCACTGTAAATTTATAATTAACATAATAATAATGTCCTCCACACCGAATTTCGGTCACGGCGGCCTATCTCAACGGAAACTAGCTAACTGCGCGGGAGATATTATAGTGCACAAGTGTATGCGCAAACACAAGTGCACTCTCCATTCCTTTACTGTCATAGCCCGATGGGACGGCAATTCGATACAACCGGAGAGAGATCGGGCGCAGGACCAACGGCTTTACGTGCTCTGCGAGGCACGACCAGGCTCCGGGCTACTACTGCGAATTTCCTTGCAGAAAAAACCCAATATCAGATTTTCCCGACCGGGGGATCGAACCCAGGACCTCAGGCTTCACCATCGCGATTGCAACCGCTGAGCCAACGAGGCAGTCACTTCACTGTACATTTATAATTACGAGTAACATATTCAGACGGTGCCACTCTAAACCAGTCTGATAAAGTACTAATTCAGCTTATTATCATTCAAATTGACTAGTAAACCGCTAATTCACCAAGACAGTCAACTATAAATACTTATAAATTTGTAGTATATTATAATAATAATAAATGTAATATTCTATTTTCGTTTCGTATTGCCAACGTTCTTCATAAAATGATAATTCATAAAAAAATCTTTCGAGCACCCAACCGACGATTCAAACGCGAAAATCCCGAAGGTCCACAATTAATCGCCATATTGGATCGCTTTGATCGCTGAATTGAACTTTTTATTGCACCATTCGTTATTGTACCGGCTAAGCGTTCAATAGAAATCAGGGTTATTGCTTTTAATGTAAGCCCCTTTTCAAATTTTTATAGCAATCCTTTCATATTGTTTCCTAACACATAATATGTACGTATAATGCGTGTTTGATATGCTGTAAAGGTTTAATATTATTATGACTAAGTCAGTGGTTCGGACATTTAGAAAAATATACAGAAGAGAAAGAGTGTACTGATGGAGTTCCAGGGTCGGAGCTCTAGGCACCGCATTACACCAAATTAAAATGGTAACTTAAGCCTCTGGAGTGCCAACGCATTATTTCGACCTCTCGTTTTCATATAGATGTCTCGATAATTTAGAATAAGATAGATAAGTTGCAGTTGTCACTTCCATGTGATCTGTGTACTAGTTTTTCAATAGTTGTTGTGTCAGTTCGGAGGAAGACGTTGATTCTCGTGACACAGTATATATTAACACGTTCGTTTTCTTTAGACTGTGGTACATCCCTTACTTTTGGGAGTGTCATCGTTTCATACAAATCACAGAAAGAAAATTTTTCTGTGCTTTGTATTATGTTCCAAATACATATATATTTCTTTTAATTCATAGAAACCCTGATTAAAAAAACCGGAAAAAACCCGTCAAGTGCGTAATGCGCCACGCGCAGTGTAGGGTTCCGTAGCTTTTAGGTTTGAATAATGTAATGAATAAAAAAAATATACATGTTCTATGGAGTTGTGCAAAATTTTCGAATAAATTACTTTTGGTCGACTATTACTCGCAAACTATAAGTGTGATAGTTTTCCTTCTATTTTCGTTATAATGACTACGTGACTCTAACGAAAATTGGCATAATAAGTCATAAACATTTTTGAAAGACCTATCTAATGATGACCTACACTATATAGAAAACGAAAAAAAATATCAGTGCGTAACATGTAGGCGACGTGCCCTAAAAATCATTTTTGTCATGTTTTTATTCTACCACTTTGTCGGCGTAGTTAAAGTATACTTGTGCCAAATTTCAAGTCTCTAGTACCAATAGTTTTTGCACTAAATCACGGACAAATGAAAAAACAAGTATACAACGTGAATGTAGAAAGAAAGAAGAAACAAACAAAAACAAAGAGGAAGCAAAGAAGTAAGAAAGAAGAAAGAAATATTTTGTAGGTGGTTGCGGAGGTTTAGAATATATAATAAGGTCAAGTCCTTTCTAGAAGCTGGATCAAAAGTTTTCAAAACGGGCATACAAGAATGAATAGAGTGATAAAATTAGAAGAGACACGGGAAGGGTGTAAGAACACGGATGTTTGGCGTTCCACACTCTCTGCCTACAGCGTTTGGGGCTTGGCGCGAATATACACACACACAAATAGTTACCCAAGCAACTGAGTAAAGCTTATAAGTATCTTCAGGGCTAGCATGGTCTCAAAATGCGAAATTTGTTTATATTTTATTCTTGGTTCTCTTATCTATGACAAAATTGTCCCAAGCCCATTTTTTACAGTTTAAAGACTGCATTCCATTTAGTTATCATTAGTTAGTCGCTAACCTCAAAAAATAACATTCTCGACATCTTAGGCTCTCTCACAACAATATAATGCTGACACACTGCTATTTGTTTTTTTTTATTATTGATTATATTTTTTTTTTATTCTTCTTTAATGAAAAGGAACTTTTGAACACATGTTCACGCCAGTTCCATCGTACCTTAACCATTATTTAACATTTATATATTTCGTATTACTTAAAATTTACTAAATTATATATCATACTAGCTGTTGCCCGCGGCTTCGCCCGTGTGGATGTCGTTTTATAATCCTGAATTTGCTTTGCTATAAACCTCACGGAGCCCGAGACATTTCCAACGAATGCAAAACCGTGGAAATCGGTTCGTGCGTTCTGGAGTTATAGCGTCAGGAAAGAAAACCCGACTTAAAATTTACTAAATTATATATATCATATATGCTTCTTTTGAAGTAGGTTTAGCTAGCATACAAGATTATAATGATGTGGTGCCTTTTAAGTGTATTCAATATTGTCATAATTTCAATCGAAATTTGGTCTTAATTTGACTTTTTTTTGTGACGCACTTAAATATTATTTAAGCATAAAGATTTTAAAAATGAAAATTAGTTTAACAACAAATAAAACATTTTTCCATCGGGTCATAATTACATTTTATATAAATGGAAGCGATATTTTCATGTAACAGCTTTTTACCCAGACATTCAAAATTGACAGCGAGTGGAATCCATACAATTTATCATGAAAGAAACGGTTGGGACATGAGGCACTTAATAGAATGAAAAATCACTTTTTTTATTTTCAACAGAGCTGTTGGGTCTGGATTTATATAGACTAGATGTTTTTGGGTCGTGAAATATGATGACAATGAGAATTATTAATATGTCGTAAAGTACGGTCAAATTTTAATGGTTCTTTTCCCGTAGTAAAATGATTTTGTTTTGGTTTAACAATCTATTTACAGTATTTTTTTATTTGTTAAACCGTACTATAGGAAGAGTGTTTTTATTCCGCTCCAAATACATGGTTTTATTTTTTGTCGGCAGCGTAAGGTGGTCGTGTGCTTGCACTTGTAGAATTAATGTAGTATATACAGTACTCATTAAGAAATATTGAACATCGATTTTCGACAGACATTTTTTTACTGATGGTAGAGCTCCAGTGACGGAGCTCGCGGGCGTAGGCACCACCGCATTACCTAATATACTTGCCGCTAAATGGTAGTGTTCAGCACTATCGTGTTCCGGTCAGGTTATAATATACGGCCCTGTAATGTCCGGCACAGAGGCATAACACCTTATGCCTCAGGAGTGGCAACACATCTGCCTTTTGTCCTTTGGTCTTTGTGTGTGTGTCTATAGGCTGCAGTCATCACTTAACGTCAATGTGAACTGCATGCTTGCTTACCACTTTTATCACATAAAAAGAGGAGCCCACGAAAAAGATAATCAATTTTTACCGGACTATCAGTACTTACGTAGGGTGTGTGAAGCAGAGACAACGCTCTACAAAGTCGAAACTAGCCGATTGTCTCTTTCGTAGGCTCGATGTGTATTATTTCTCGCTGTGTACAGTAACATCAATATGAGCTGCAAACTTGTTTGCCGCCTTCCTTACAAAAAAAATAATGTGACAAAAATATGCGGTTTTTCTCGCGTATACTACACTTCTAAACATCTTATACCCGACATTTCGGTCGCTTTCCAGCTACAGTGGTCACGGGCAGACTAATTCGACGTTATTCGGCCTGGTCTTATATAGTTGAGACAGAAGAAAACCCTAGTGCGATGTAAACTACTAGTGGCGCCACACAGTAGCTGGAAAGCGACCGAAACGTCGGGTATAAGAAGAACGCGAGAAAATCCGCAAATTTAATTTCTACAATGTATGAAGCTCGCGAAAACCTGCTAAAGCATGATAAAAATATGTGAACGGAAACAAAAGAAACTATTATTAACTTCAAAAAATATGAATTGATCATGTTTACCTTGTTTTCTCAATAACCTAAATATTAATGGTAACTGCGTGATATTTGCTAACAGCGGTACCCGCACGTGTGTTTTTGTAATAAATTACAGGAAAAAATATTTGTCGTGTTAATGGTCGAATGGTTTTTGTGGTAGGCGTTTGTGTAAGCTAAAAGCGTCTTGATGTTTAATAATAGTTCGGTTAATTCATAAAAAATATACATTGTGTGTACTTATGTGCGCATGTAAGAAGTTAATTATTTATACTTCTTTAGAGTAACAATCCAATATAAAAGCAATAAATTAAAACGACAAAAAATATGAATTAGATAATAATGTAATATGTAGGGCACATAGCTCGGCGAACCGATAGCCGCTGGGGCAGAAAGGTTCTCGAGTGGAGACCACGAATCGGCAAACGCAGCGTAGGGCGTCCACTTGCAAGATGGACCGACGACCTAGTCAAGGCTGCAGGTACCCGCTGGATACACGTCGCTTCCGATCGGTCGGCATGGAGGTCATTGGAGACCTATGTTCAGCTGTGGATGTCCTATGGCTGATTTGATGAATGTAATAATTTATAATTTACAGTACAAATAAAATATACATATTAGTGGTGGTGGCATTGGAGGCGTTGGTGGCGTTAGTGGCGTTGATCGCGTTTGTGGCGTTGAGGGTATTTTAGGCATTGGTGGCGATGGTGACATTGGTGGTGTTGCTGGCGTGGATGGTGGTGGCGTTGGTGTCGTTAGTGGAATTGGTGGCGTTTGAAGCGTTGGTGGCATTGATTTGAGGATAATTATTGGCTCTACCGATAATTAACCTCAAATCTTGTCAGATGGATTAGTTTTGCTTGCATTTGAAATAGTATATTGAAACGATTGAATTAAAAAATAAAAGACGTGTGGCACTCGGGGACTGCCGCGGTAAAGCTATTGCATTTACATAATTATCTAAAATTATGCAAAATAAAATGCAAATAAAAGAAAAAAAAATAGAAAAATGAAACTAATATTAATATTTACCACTTTTTAAATATTGAATGGAAAAACAAATAATAAAAAAAATTAACGATAACAATCTTGGCAGCGGTGGGATTCGAACCCACGCCTCCGAAGAGACTGGTGCCTTAAGCCAGTCAACAATACATTTTAACCAAATTACCCACCAACATCATTCAGTCATACTACAGCAGCATACTTCATAACAAGAAAATTTGATCAAATTTCAGAACACAGACAACACAGAAAAATAGTCACCGTGGCCGAGTGAAAACAACGTGAGAATAGCACGCCGCTATCCCGTCCTAAATCGACGACACCGAGTTCGAATCCCAACAAAATATAAATATTTAAATATATTTTATTTTAAAGATACACCTCCGTGCCCGTCGGAATGGGGAGCGTTAGGTTTTTTACGTTACGGAATTTCTGAATTCGGTCCCCGCGCTCAAGGCCCGTGATAAAAGCTATGCAATAGCTTAATAAAAAAACAGCAACTAACTTAGGACTGTCGCAATTTATACGATGCGCGGGGCACATCGACAGATTTATATGTGTCGGTGTGCGCGCGCATCAATACAATATCTTTCGTAGCCTATTTTAATGCGGACTGCAATGACCCGTGGAAATTACTATTAACCCGAAGAGCCGCGGACAGACACCGCCCCTTTTTTCACTACCAACCAAGTCATTGATTCTGATGAGCCATAAACTTGTTTTGCTTGTAACTTGCACCATACGACCATTACCGAGCATCCTCAATATCTCAACCATTGATTGATTGCTCCGTCGGTTTCCAAATCGGGTTTGCGCATTTTTCGCGACTATCACCCGATTTCATCACAATAACAGATGGATTAGTTTTGGGAATGGAATCAACCTGATCAGGTTATTGCGTGGAATTGTTTTCCAGTACCGTTGTGTTTGATAGATTAGGGATGAATAGGATTTTTTTTTTTTTTGTAGCTTCTGAAAAAAACGGCAAGTGCGAGTGGGACTCGCGTCCACAGGGTTTCGTACAAAGTATGTTTTTTTCATGTTATCATTAACATAAAAAAGACTTTAGAAATCAGACATCAGAAACTTTAATTGCGTTAACTGTGTATACAGGTGTTAAAATTCGGGAAGTATCTACATTCTGCCCGTTTCGGACATAGTAAGTCTTGCTGTTCAAAAAATTATTTAAATTTTAAAAAGCCCGCAACTACAGCTATCATTTTAGTGCTTTCGTAAAGTAGAATGATGCTGTTCTATACATTTCTGGGCCCAGGTGTTAACACTGTACAAATTATGTCAATTTCAAATGACTACCTACTACTACCATGATAAAATAAATAATTTGGAATTCGGGCATTTCTTGAATTGCAAGTAATTAAAGCATATATGAGCAAATAAAAGTTGGGTTAGATTGCTAATTGTTAACTATATTACAAAATGTAATGCGTAATGGGTTAACCAGTTACGACTTTGAAGGCCCAAAATTACCCGTCTCCTTTATAACCACACTACATGTTGATTTTCAAAGGAATTTTTATAGCTTTATGTAAACCGCATTCAAATCTGTTTAAGAGTTTTGAAGCAGTGCTTGAAGTAAATTTTCAATTGACCATGACTTCTTTTCCCTTTAACAAGTTTTGACAACGCTCCTAATTATACGTAATCTACTTGTGAAAACCGCGTTCAAATCAGTTGAGTAGTTTTGAAGTTATAACGTAGGAACTGGACAGACAAACGGACATTTTTTTGGTTTCTGTTACTCTTCTATTACTCTTCTTATCTAATCGCCCCCTACCAGTTTTTTTTTAAATATGTAATGTACAGACACTCGATTTTTACTGTGTTATTAATAATAATAATATTTTATATAATATTGATGATTACTTTTCCAAGAAAAACAACTCATCATCCGTGCAAACTCATTATACTCGTATTATCGTCATCTCGTACATCTTCGAGATTCATCACGATCAAAACATAACAAAAATCTATACAAATTTTATTTTGGACCGAACGAAAGAAAATATTTCAATTCAATAAGCTGATCGGGAAGATTCAAGTAGATACTTCATGTTTCTATAAATCGGACCGAATATCCAAGTCATTTATTTTGGATTGGATGTTATATTGCCTACAGAGTATCTGCTACAGCAAAATAACCGTGATTTGTTCAGGAAAATAGACAGTCGAGTATCTGGTAAACAATTTGTCTAAAAATCTAAATGGCTGTACATTTTTAACTCTCCTGAAAGTTCGCTGCAATATGGCTCCTATTGTGTATATTGTGACTGTTTATTAAAACTTAGATATGTATGTCCCGTGGCTTTGTTATTTTGTTTTGCAATAAAAGAAACTGTGTGTGATGACCGCTTGACCCATAGGCCGTGGTTTCCATTTCTGCACTGGAACAAATGTTTGTTTTTTTTATGTGATGAAGCGCGCATGGCCCCGTGTCTGCTGTAGATCATATGCGATCTACTCGGTTAAGCATTACGGGCGCGGTCGGTTGTGTGATGGATGACCGCTAATCGCAAATTAAAATGCTCGTTTCCGTGCTCCGGAGGGCACGTTAAGCCGTCGGTCCCGGTTTCTATCGAAAGATCGCAGTCGTTAAACCTTGTCAAAGGCCTTATGGGGTGGTTTGAAAACATTCGACAGCGGGTTGGTCACAATCCGCAATGCAGCAGCGTGGTGGAGTAGGCTCTAGGCCTCCCCCCAAAAAGGAGAGAGACTCGTGCCCAGCAGTGGGACGTATAATGGGTTACCATTTTTATGTGATGAAGTGGCCAACAAGCATACAGTTTACATCGATGGCAAGCAATATTGTAGCCTATTTACATCTACATGAGACTAGAGATTCCAATGTAGATGCGTTTCCAGTTTTGCGCAGTGAAAGCGTGCTGGACCCATAACCTATAATTAAAAGCTTTACATTCAATGGTAGATTGATTGGCTGACTGACACACATGATAAGTGGCACCAGATTTTATTTTATGGAAGTGGCAAACAAGTATGCAGTTCACATTGATGTTAAGTGATGACTGCAGTCTTTATACACCCACACAAAGACCAAGGTCAAAATGCAGATGCGTTACCACTCCTGAGGCTTAGTTATGCCTCTGTACCGAAAATGATAGGGCCGTACATTACCACCTGACCGGAACACGATCGTGCTGAACACTACCATTTATCGGCAAGTATATTTAGGTAATGCGGTAGTGCTACGCCCGCGTGTCCGTCACTGGAGCTCTACCACCAGTAAAAACAAAGGTGGCACTACTAGTCATACATTTTTTTTGTTACAGCGTATAACACTCCTAAAGTCTTAGGTATTATACCTCTGTGTCGGAAATACAGGGCCGTATACCTGATTGGAACACAATAGTGCTGAACACTACCATTTAGCGGCATCTCCTACACTGGATCTCTAATACCAGTAAAAATTAGTAAGATTAATACCGCAAAGAGTCTTGTTGGTTTAAAGCCGTGTCAACTAAGAACACTCAACCCATAAATTATCTCCTTATAGCTACCATAAATAATCTTAAGAGCCAAGTTATGTACTTCGGAAGTAGAAAGTAAAATATAAGTTCGAGCGGTGACCTAATTTTTGGTTCCGGATCGCAATGTCTTAAAACTAATGGACTTTGTTATTTAAATTATATCGTATTTTGTCGTCTTGGAGTAAGAAAAAGGGCTTTTCAGGACTTTATTATATACTAGCTGTTGCCTGCCGCTTCGGCCGAGTGGATGTCGAAAAGTAGCCTATGTTCTTTCTCAAAGTCAGCTCTATCACTGTACCAAATTTCATTGGATTCGGTTGAGTCGTTTGGATTTGGACGTGAAAAGGTAACAGACAGACAGACAGACAGAGTTACTTTCGCATTTATAATGTTAAAAATAATAGTAGCGATTACCACCGCATTACCTAATATACTTGCCGCTAAATAGTAGTGTTCAGCACTATCGTGTTCCGGTCAGGTGGTAATGTACAGCCCTGTAATTTCCGGCACAGAGGCATAACCTTAGGCCTCAGGAGTGGTAACGCATCTGCAATTTGACCTTGGTCTTTGTGTGAGTGTCTATAGGCTGCAGTTATGACTAACCATCAATGTGAACTGCATGCTTGTTTGCCAATTTATTACATAAAAAAAAATTCCTCAGCTTACCATGAAATTATCGCGTTCGTAGTTATTAACAAACTCAACATTTTTCAACGATGTTTCATGATGAAGGAAAACGTTTTGGCGGTAGACATTAAAAAGCTTTTGGACTCCTCGCTTTGAATAATTGTGTGTTTTTAATTGAAGAGGTTTGTATCCAGTTTTTGATGAATACGATTTTTTTTTGTCGCGCTGCCAAATTGGTAGCGCAACCAAACAGACATTAAGTGAGTAACTCAACTCTCTATAGAGCTGTATAAATTTTGTTGGTAGCGGGTACTGGTTGCGCCGCCATGGTATCCATGTGAAATATAGCCTTTAATCAGAGCATACGCTAAAAGTTTAACCTGATTAATTTTAAATCAAAATTAATTTTGTACAGAAAAAGTATAAAACCAGCACTGAATAACATAACATATCCTGAAATTCACATAGATCAAACATGGCTAGATGTGGCTATTTGTCAGTACCAAGCAGTTCCAGGTCCAAGGTGCTCCAAAGCATGACATGATACATCTGCTCTCCTCCCCACTGTGCCCCAACAACAAGAATAGACCTAATGGAGGCTACAGATGCCGCTGTTAATATGTCATTTTTTTTGTTCGTTAGAGGATGATTATGACAGGCTAGATACGAAAAGAAGAAGAAGAACCTGAAATTCGAAGGAAATTTATTGTAACCTAAAAATTAATTGAGCGAATGACTAAACAGATATACAATGCGAATGTGGATGCTTGCAGAGGCCCAGGAAGACCAAGATTCTGTCTGATGATGGGGTCAAAAGTCTTAGGAATCGGCGTGCATGTATGAAGAGAATGATGAAGGTAGACGAGGCACCAGAGGTTTGTCAGGACCGGGATATTATGCGCTCTACACTCTCTGCCTACCCCGTTAGGGACCTGGCGTGAAGATGTGTATATATATATATATATATAAATTAAAGCAGAAAACAATACCTATAACACAACCACTCAAAAATCCGTGCCGAAAGAGTGGTGAGCTCATTAAAAACATCAGGACTGCAGCCGTATGTAAATGAAGCAGGGACAGTCCTTCGTGCAATGATTACGTTTCATACATATTTATAGGCTTGACGTTTTTCGACGTCGTACCGCTGAATTCTTGGAGGACAGACATTAAAACCTCTTGAAATATCTCTTCAGAATAATTGTATGATTGTTTTATATTATTTTGCATTAACACATGCTTGTGATATATATTTTTAAAGAAAAATGGATAGAAAAATTTGACTTCAGGCGAGACTCGAACTCGCGGCCTACTGGGAATCTAGTCCAGCCGCTCTTCCAACTTAGCTACCGAAGTCCTGCCCGATTTGTCAAATCTTTCCTTCACATTTACTGCATTGCCTTGTGGTGGCAGCAGCGCCATCTATTGCCAAATTATACTAGTTAGTTCGGTAGCTCAGTTGGAAGAGCGGCTGGTTTAAATTCCCAGTGGCCGCGAGTTCAAGACTCGCCTGAAGTCAATTTTTTCTTAAAAAAAAATAATTGTATGTTTGATCGTTATTACAGAGTTTTGTTTATATCATTGAAAATGCTTAGAGTGCAATATTGATATAAGAAATGGCGAAGTGTGTGTCTGTTAAGCTTTCATGACTAAGCCGTTTATTTGATTGTTATGAAAATTATCATAAAGCCAAGTTTAAACCGTAACAAAGGATATCCACCCTACTTTTTGTGCTTAAACTAAATGCCGCGTGGACCAAATCCGAGAAACTGTTTTGTAGGCCTTTTAGCTAAACGAAGCATAGTCTGAAACTCCAACCTAATTTATTTTAAGCAAAAACTTATAACAAAATAAAAAAATAAATCAAGCACTTTAAAAAATCATGTAGAACGAATAATGAGTTTATGACAAACATCAGGACTGCAGCCGTATTTTAAATGAAGCTTTTGTAGGACAGACATTGAAATATCATTGGAGTTTCTCTTCTGAATAATTGTATGGTTGATCGTTATTGCAGACTTTAGTTTATATTATTGAAAATGCTTAGGTAGTGATCTATATTGCTATAAGAAATGGCAAACTTTGTTCAGGTTTCGTCACTAAGTCGCTAAATTGATTGTAATGAAAACTAATATGAAGGTAAGTAGTTAAAAATATCTAGGCTACTTTCTGTGCTCAAACTAAATACCAAGTGATAAACTGTCTTGTAACTAAAAATGCTTTTATGTTAAACCAAGCATTTGAAAATTAAACCTGATTTATTTTAATCCAAAACTTATTACAAAATTTAAAAATTATTGAAGCAAAGTAAAAAAAATATTAATACAACTATAAACAACAGTGTAGAAAGAATTGTAAGTTTATGGCATGTATCAGGTTTGCAACCGTATGTATGAATGAATGTACAATGAAGCAGGGACGGACTTTCGTGAAATTATTACGTTTCATACATATTTATAGACTCGTCGTTTTTCTACGACATACCGCTAAGTGGAATTTTAGGAGGAGTTAAAACACTTAAACCTCTTGCCGTTTTTGTATTGAATAATTGTATGGGTGGGTGTCCATTATTATAATTTTGTATTTATAATTTAAAATGGGACGAGAAACGTGATTTTATGGTTCATAAAAATGGAAATCATCACGTTAAAGTATCTTTGACAATATGTTATAGCAAATATTGAAAATATGGAAATTCGTCGAAAGATAATGAAATATGTATGTATGTATCTTGACGGCAGGTCCGCAACGGGGTAGGCAGAGACTGTGGGGCGCCAGATATCCCGTCCTGACACACCTCCCGTGCCTCATCTACCTTTATCATTCTTTTGATACATGCACGCCGATTCCTAAAACTTTTGACCCCACCATCAAACAGCGCTCGACCTATTTAGTCATGGTAGGTCAGTCTTGGTCTTCCTGGGCCACTGCAACCATCCACATTCGCCTTTTTTTATCTGTTTATTAATTCGGTAATTATATAAGGTTATTAAACAAAGACGGAGTATAAAATACTCATAAATATTCCAATACATACTGTTAAGTTAAACGTAATATTATAAGGAAAGCCTATTGACAAAATTTACTTGGCTTAATCCCAAACTTCAGCAATGTACGAAGATAAAAATTCCTATTAAAACAAAACATGCCATCGAAATTCCCAATGTTGGATTAGGTGTTTCACAATATTTAGTACTTAGACTCGAAGCAAATGAATAACTTCTTCAAAATAGCATAAATTTGAGATTCAAAACGTTCAATTCTGGCTTTTAAAACCGCATGAGCTGAACTTGGACCATTTGAAATTTCCGCCGACGAACGCGACCGCGCGTGTACGAGTGTTGTAATGAATGTTGCTAAGAAGATTACACGCCACGGAGTGATATCGTCACACTTAGGGTTGACACAGCTCACTAAATGGTAGAGTTGATTTTTTTCTATTAGGTCGTAGTAGTCGCGTTGGATTTTTGATATATAGAATAGAATAGAATAGAATAGAATAATACTTTATTCGCTACAACAACTTAGAGCTAAAATAAAAACAAGTAAGACATTTTATAAAATTACAAATTGTTGTTACAAAATGGTCCCCAATTCAGCATAAAGCTGCTCTTTTATTGGGGCCAATTCTGTGACACAAAAACAGCCAGCAAAACATCCGTCGTCTGAATACACATTACAATTAACAAAATAACAATTTAAGAAGGTATTATTAATTAAACACCTAACAAAAGGTACACGAAAAAAGATTAGGTAAGTTTTATATAGTAACCTATAATAATAGCAGGTATATAAACGTACGATATCATACGATATATAAAAACGAAACAAAAAATTATCAAAATTAATGTGCAGAGAAAAAAAAAATATAATAGTAATTATTTGAACAAAAATAATAATATTCTTGTTATAAATAATATACATATACATAATGTTATATCCTCAGCTAAAGTAGTAAGAATCATATTTTGCAGGTGCGACATTAAAAAACACTAGTGTCGTGTTGAAAATTCTATTCCGATTTCTGATGACGTATTATAAACTTTTTTAGCGCGATATAGGTTTGGAGATCCTTAAAAGGAATCCTTAAAAGATTAACTTAACCTAAGTTACGGAGGCATAACCTCCGTTCCAGCTGACTTTGCACCGCTGACTGCGTGAGGTGCCGAGAAGTCTACAGGCGCGGTCGCGTTTCGCCGACGAAACTTTCAAAAGGTCCAAGTTCAGCTCATGAGGTTTTAAAAGCCAGAATTGAACGTATTCTCGAATTTATGCTACTTTTACAGTATTTCAATAAATCAATCTGTTTCTGATATTGAAGCAATAAAAATCTCTCATGATAATTTTGTAATAAAATATTAGTTTTTAAAAACCCTAATTCCGCTAGCTAGAACATAACTCCTAATATACAAGAAAATATTGATGAATAAATGACATGTTGTGTTAAAGAAACTTGCATATTCTTTTACCTCTGATCAGATTTCAAATTTTAGATTAATTAACAGCCCTGAGAGTGTGTGTGTGTGTGCGCGTGTGTGTGTATGTGTGTATGTCGATGGAAAAGATGACCCTGTCTTAATTTTCAATGGAACGAATAGTTTTATGACTTCAAATAAGATTTTATAGAAAGCTGCTACTATACTGTCAATATTGTTACCTGAGAGACCATTTCAATTGAATTCAGATAAGTGAGCTATAGTGACTAGTTATGGTTTTGGTTGTCATGCACTAAGGGATTATGATGCCTATATAGAGCAAGGTTATTGGATACATTTCTAAGCTCCATGGGTAAAACTAAGAACCTTCCCAATGGAAATAAACCTAATACCACTTTCCGACCCGGATAATCAAGAACTGCGTGTATAAACATTACGGAACCCTCCGTGCATGTTGCTTCGAGGTTCATCCCACGGGAGGAAGTTCAACCCGCGACAACAAGGCGAAAATGTGTTCGTTGAAATTTTCGTACTACTATTGCAGATTTTTTCTTTTGTCGTAAAGTAGATCTTACATAGAGATATTTTTACTGGTTGTAGAGCTCCATTGACGGAGCTCGCGGGCGTAGGCACCACCGCATTACCTAATATACTTGCCCCTAAATAGTAGTGTTCAGCACTATCGTGTTCCGGTCAGGTGTCACAAAGTCACGACTGCCGTTGCGCACTTGGCCGCTCCTACATATTTTCGTTCCGCCCCGACACCCATAACGAAAAAGTTGACAACTTCATACAGCCGCAATCTTGAATAGGTATAACTATATAGGTGTTACTCAACTTTGGATGCAAGGACTACTAGTATTATACCAAGGTGGCGACTCCTCCGAATAACTACACCACTTCGGATGAGTCGACGCCTACTATTTGTAAAGAGTGACATTTCATCCGCGGAAAAGATACATTTGCGGATGAATTGTCACCTAAGTCAAATAACTTTTTACGTCCATATCGTACATGTATTATTTATACATCAAATTTAAGCTTTTTTTTTTATGTAATCGAGTTGGCAAACAAGCATGCAGTTCACATTGATGTTAAGTGATGACTGCAGCCTATAGACACCCACACAAAGACCACGATCAAAATGCAGATGCGTTACCACTCCTGAGGCCTAAGGTGTTATGCCTCTGTGCCGGAAATTACAGGGCCGTACATTACCACCTGACCGGAACACGATAGTGCTGAACACTACCATTTAGCGGCAAGTATATTAGGTAATGCGGTGGTGCCTACGCCCACGAGCTCCGTCACTGGAGCTCTACCACCAGTAACTATTTTTTTATCAGTATTATGATATACGGGAGACAAATAAAAACGGCAGCTATGAGAGTTGCTGGCTGTTAAAAATAAAATACTTTAACTAAAAATACTTGCAGCCATATACGATCATTAACATACAATCTTTGCTCAATAAATACCATCATCGAATCCCGGGTTCAACTTTTAAAACCACATGTGCTGAACTTCGACAATTTTGAAAGTTCCGTCGACGTACAAGACCGCAAGCGAGCATTCATGTTTTAATGAACGTTGCTTTGAATATTACAGCGGAGTGATATAGTTCTGATTAGGGTTGGGATAACCTTGGTTATATCTATAAAAAGTAAATACAAACCCCCTTATTCATAAACGTACTTTAGCTAAAGTGTTGCTAATCTCTACTTTGTCTCTTTCTATCCTGCACATTTGACAATGCAACAGACAAAGACAAAGCATTCTATTGCTAAAACGTATCTAATGTACGTTTATGAATAAGGGGGGTAAGCTACAAAAATGCTAGTGCATTGGCACTTGGCAAAGATTTTTTTTAGTATACGATTATGATGTAGATAATGTACGAGTATAGATTTATGCTTGTAGATTTAAATAATGCTTGTAGCACATCATCTACACATCTATACAAATAAATAAAATTGGAGTATCTGTTTGTAAAATAAGATAACCGCTTTTTACTAAATGCTTAAATATGTTTACACAATGTACATATGCCAAAACAATTTTTGTCGGTCTGTCTTTCTGTCTGTCTGTCTGTCTGTTTGTTCGGCGGGACCGATTTTGACGAGACTTTTAGTAGCAGATAGCTTATGTAATAAGGAGTAACTTAGGCTACTTTTTTAGGAACAATCATACATTCTCACGCGCACGAAATTACGGTCACAGCTAGTATTATAATATATCCTTGATGTGGGTTACCAGTTCTTTGATACTAATGTAACTTGTTCCAAAATTTTACAACAAAAATTGTACACAAGATCTTTAAAATTGAAATAATGTCAATCCTATAATATATTAACATAGTAGTTCTTCCGTCCACGTACTTCTAAAATAATAATAAATATGATTCTTGTATTTGCCAGCCCTACTTCGTATATGGTTTAAGCTCAGATTAGCGATAATCTTTTGATGTCGAAGATTTTTGAGTTAATTCTGAGTAATACGAGAGGAAGGTCGTTAATCGGGATTATTGTCATATTATTGAACGTTCGATGGAGGTTGGAGAAAGGGCGTAGACTCCTCTTACGTAAATTAAATATAAGTACGTCACTTCGACTTTCAAATTAACAAAACTCGTGTGAGGGGTCGAAGGGGATAGAGGAAGAGTCTGATCGTGGAGACGCTATTTTTAGTTATTTATAATTAGCTTACCATCTTAACAGATTTAAAATTTTTTTCAAGTATCTATCAGGTCAATATTTTTATTTTATGTTATGGAAGTGGCAAACAAGCTTGCAGTTCACATTGATGTTAAGTGATGACTGCAGCCTATAGACATCCACATAAAGACTGAGGTCAAAATGCAGATGCGTTACCATTCCTGAGGCCTAAGGTGTTATGCTTCTGTGCCGGAAATTACAGGGCCGTACATTACCACCTGACCGGAACACGATAGTGCTGAACACTACCATTTAACGGCATGTACATTAGGTAATGCGGTGGTGCCTATGCCCGCGAGCTCCGTCACTGGAGCTCTACCACCAGTAAAAGTTGTTTGTTTAACCATAATGTTTCAGGTATAAAAACAGAATTCACATGGTCGAAACCGTGACTACGTGCTAGTTGTTATAAATAAAGTTAAACTCAACTTCACGCCTGTAATCTCCGAAGGGGTAGGCAGAGGTAAATGTATCCATTCAATCATACATGCAAACACTTACGATTCGTCGGTTAAGTATGCCCCATGTAACAGGTGGCGAACCTGTTGTCAACTCCGGGCACATTATCAAACAAATCGGCGTTACTCGCTTTTTGTGGCCCGCACCGACCACTATAAAATGCCGTCACACGCCATTCGCGCAATTCCCCACCCATCTCTGCCTTACCTCAGTTGACCTGTTCAAGTCGAAAGCAACGCACGTACCTACGTAGTCTGTTTGTTATTGATTGAAATAAATATGAAAATCGAAGTATATATATATATATATTTTTTTATGTAATGGAAGTGGCAAACAAGCATGCAGTTCACATTGATGTTAAGTGATGACTGCAGCCTATAGACACCCACACAAAGGCCAAGGTCAAAATGCAGATGCGTTACCACTCCTGAGGCCTAAGGGTGTTATGCCTCTGTGCCGGCAATTACAGGACCGTACATTACCACCTGACCGGAACACGATAGTGCTGAACACTACCATTTAGCGGCAAGTATATTAGGTAATGCGGTGGTGCCTACGCCCGCGAGCTCCGTCACTGGAGCTCTACCACCAGTAGAAATATATAATATAATATTATATATATCGGAGATTCAATCTCAAAAAAGAAACAGCAGCCACCGGCCACAAGTGGCTGTCGTGCGCTTTAAATACCTTTGTAGCCGCTTTGTGCTTCTGGTGGCGGTGTTTGTGACGTCACGTGTGGCCCGTTTGCGGCGCTACTTACACATGTTAAATTAATTTAATATCATGATTTCAAATGTCACAGATTTTCAACGATAACTTTCAGGTCAAATAATCAATTTCCATCTAACAATTAGCCCAATCACACGTACAATGAGTCTAGAGTCCCCTTATCAAATAAAAACGTCCCGCGGTCCGACTTGCGGACTTGCTACTGACAGATTGACGGGGGTGCGTCGCAAAAAACGGTGCGACTCGTTCGTTGTTCTATGTGTGAAGTGAAGATATTTATATTTCATGGATTTTACGCGTGATTTCGTATACGTAGGATTTGTTTTAAAACTAAGTTTAGACAACTTATTTATTTTTGACGACCCGGTTAGTCCAACGGTGTGAGACGACCGTTTGTTTCGAAGGGTAGCGGATTCGATCCCCGCGCCGGGACAAATATTTGTATGGCCTACAGATATTTGTTTCGGGTCTCGGTGTTTGTGTATGTATTGTATGTGTACAACGACACCCACGATACAGTTTTATACCTAGTGTGGGGCTGTGAGTGTAAGCGTATTTATTTATTTATTTAGTAGAAGAGGTCACCTATCTGAAAAAAGGTTATATTCATTCATCATTCATCCAATACTAGCTGTGCCCGCGACTTCGTTCGCGTGGAATAGTGACTTTGGACAGCATTTTTTGGATATAACTTTTGGTTAATTTCGGATCATACGAAAACGCTAACGGATAACCTTAAAAAATCTGATTTGCATTAATACTTCTCTGTACACAATATTAGACTAACGCGATCAAAGCCACCAATGTCACTAACGCCATCAACTCAACTAACGCCACCAACATCAGCAACGCCACCAATGTCACCAATGTCACCAATGCCACCAATGCCACCAATGCCACCAATGCCACCAACGCCACCAATGCCACCAACGCCACCAATGCCACCAATGTCACCAATGCCACCAATGCCACCAATGCCACCAATGCCACCAATGCCACCAACGCCACCAACATTACTAACGCCAGCAACGCCACAAGTGTCACCATCGCCAGCAACACCACAAATTAATATACTCGGATGGCGAAACAATAAAATTCAATAAATACAAATTTATCATCACACACTTATTTATTGCTTTACTTAAGAAATTAATTTACGTGCGAGATCACATCTCTCTCATACATTTAAAAATAATTTAATATCATAACTTCGCATATTTTATCTAGACTTTCAACGTTAATTTGGAGGTCAAAAATTCTATTTTCCATCTAACAATTAGCCCAATCACGCATACATTGAGTCTAGAGCCCCCTCATCAAATAAAAACATTCCGCGGTCCGACTTGCGGACTTTGCTACTGACAGATTGACGGGGGTGCGTCGCAAAAACGGTGCGACTCGTTCGTTGTTCTATGTGTCTGTACATTAATCCTTCTCTGTAATTAATATTAGACTAACGCCACCAAGGCCACTAATGTCACCAACGCTATCAACTCCACCAACCACCAACACCAACGCCAGCAACGCTATCAATGTCACCAATGCCACCAATGCCACCAACGCCACCAACACCACAAATTAAGATACTCGGATGGCGAAACATAAAATTCAATAGATACAAATTTATCATCACACACTTATTGCTTTACTTAAGAAATTAATTCAAGTGCGGAATCACATCTCTCTCACACATATAAAAATAATTTAATAGCATAATTTCCACACTATAGGTAGACGTTCAATGTTAATTTGGAGGTTAAATATTCAATCGCCATCCAACAATTAGCCCAATCACGCATACAATGAGTCTAGAGTCCCTTCATCAAATAAAAACGTCCCGCGGTCCGACTTGCGGACTTGCTACTGACAGATTGACGGGGGTGCGTCGCAAAAAACGGTGCGACTCGTTCGTTGTTATATGTGTGAAGTGAAGTAATTTATAGTCGATGGCTTTCACGCGTGACTTTGTTTATGTAGGCACTGGAATATAGATGCTGCCTTACTTCTTCTTAGATTCTTCAGCTACCTTTAAAAATTGGATAGCGGTAATCTCCCCCCATTATATTTACCAAGGTGCCTTTCTGAAGTCTTTTATTTATTTTTTTGAGGTTCCGTAGTAAACAAGGAACGCTTATAGTTTCGCCATGTCTGTCTGTCTGCCTGTCCGTCTACGGTTTAGCGCAAAAACTATTGGTACTACGACAAAGTGGTAGAATAAAACCATGAAAAATAAAATTATTTAGTTTACCTCCCCACATGTGACTATGTGACGCGCGGATATTTTTTTATTTTTCGATTTCTATATAGTGTGTCTATATAGTGTATCCTTGGATAGGTCTTTCAAAAATGTTAGGGGTGTGCTTTGCAATGTTAGTTTTAAAGTGCCAGTTTTCGTTAGAGTCAAGTGTCCCCCCCTCTACCGACTAAACGGTTGTTGTTAGAAATTCGAACGTTACGACAATAGTAGCTACATATAACGAAATTAAAAGAAAAACTATCACACTTAAGTTGGCTTTACTAGTTTGCGAGTAATAGTCGACCAAATGTAATTCTCGAAATTTTTGAAAAACTCCATAGAAAATATTTATTCATTTATTTTCATTGCTCAAACTTAAAAACAACAGAACGGTACACTGCGCGTGGCCCGACACGCCCTTGACCGTTTTTTCGTTTATTAATCGGAAAGCTATTTCACTAAAACAGTCGTCCCAGTATTTTATATTTATACTTTAAATGTTGACTGCATCAAGCTGAAACTGGGTTAAAGCTAAACTTCGAAACATTGCGTTTTTCGTTTGAAAGATACGCAGCTGCAAGTTCTATTTTCGGCAACAAACCTGTGCCCCTGCCCCTATTTTATTCCCTGCATTAGCGGGGAGAGACTCGTGCCCAGCAGTGGGAAGAGGAAAAAAAGGGGTTGTTGCTTAATTTTTGACAAACATACATGCTCAAGAAGTGTGCTGTGACAAGTGGACAGTTTCAAATCGTTGCCAATAGAATTTTAATACTGCAGCCCCAAAGCGTAGGCACTACCTCATGAAATTCGGTATCTGTTGCTTAATGAAATGAATTTTCATCCTTCTAACTTTTTTATCCTTCTACGTCTGTTTATTAAGATTTATTTGACAGTTATTATTATTATTATTATTTATTAAGAAAAGTTACAAAAACAATTTAAATGTAGCTACAAAAATGCCACAAAACCCTTAGGTAATGGGTTTGTCCTGGCACCTTTACATTCGAAGCTCTAATACTATTTAAATACTATTGAAACATATCTTTAAAGCTAATTAGGTATATTACAATATTCTCGAGAGCGATATAAAATTTAACAAGGATAAGCTAATTAGTTATCTACAGAACCTTAAAAATATATACTTAACACTAAGAAAAGGCTACACATACACTATGAAGTGCGGTACGGGAAAAGGTGTAGGTACCTATCAGTCCATAAACATGATTTAAACAACATCATATTGATCAATATGAACATTAAAAAAATTTCAAGGATTTATGCCACAACTAGCTGTGCCCACGACTTAGTCCGCGTAGATACTAAACAGAAATTTAGATAAGTTCTACGCGGATGAACTCGCGGACACAGTCTAAATTAATAACGTTTATGTAAACCTCATTCTTGAAACACTCAGCGGTCAATGGAGAGGGTTATGCTCGGCGTTTCCCTACTGGATTGAATCAGAAATGAAGAAATCTGTAGGCGAACGAAAGTCGCCGAAAGGCAATAAAGGCCCTGTAATTTAAAGGAACCATTCTTTAATCTTTTCTTGAACAGCCCATCCGATGGTCGACCGGGGGCGACACTGGCGTGAGAAGCTGGGGGTGATGAAAGGCACCAGCTTCTCCATCGTGAAATTCTATTGTCAAGCTTAGAGTGGTCTTCCCAGCTATAATGCCATTGGTAATTTTCTCACCCGAGTGTATAGCTTTTGCGTAAATTTAGATGACTTACTTTTACTTAAGATCCTATGTATATATGTCCCCTAGCTGGGGCAGAGGGCGTCCACAGTGCGTCGCCATCCCTGTCGGTCTTGAGCTTCGTGCTTCATTTCACTCCAGGTCCTTCCTATGTTCCCCGCCTCTGTGATGATAGACCTCCGCCAGGTCTGTTTGGGACGGCCACGCTTGCGCTTTCCTTGGGGATTCCAGTCTAGGGCTTGCCTCGGTATGTGGTCAGAGTCCCTTCGGAGCATGTGGCCAATCCAGTTCCATTTTCGGCGTTTGATCTGCTGGGCGATCGGGTATTCATTGCAGCGCTCCCACAGGTTTTCATTTGTGATTTTCTCGGGCCAGTAAACACCGAGAATATGTCGAAGGCAGCGGTTCGCAAAGACTTGAAGTCGGCGCGAGATGTCCTTTGTGACCTTCCACGTCTCGCATCCATACAGCAACACAGTTTTCACGTTGGATCGAAAAATCTTGAGTTTAACTCTCCGAGTCAGTTTACGCGATTGCTATACAGGACGCAGCTGTGCAAAGGTCGCTCTCGCCTTGGCGATTCTTGACGCGATGTCCTCTTCAGTCCCACCAGCTTCCGACACAACACTCCCGAGGTAAGTGAATTTGTGGACACATTCCACAACCTCTGTGCCTATGAGTAACGGCAAAGAACTCGTCGCACCGCACCTCGTTTCCTGGGTCTTTCTGGTGTTTATCTTGAGTCCCGTCTTGATAGCCTCTAGCCGTAGGTCGTTCAGTTTGGCTTGCATGTCTGCACGTGTGTGGCTCAGCAAGCATAGGTCATCGGCATAGTCTAAGTCTTCCAGGACATTAAACAGTCCCCACTCTATGCCGCGTCGCTTGTCGTTCGTGGTATTATGCATAATGCCATCTAGGACGACAAGGAAGAGGAGAGGCGACAGGAGGCACCCCTGGCGTACACCTGCTTGCACCGGTATATCCTCCGAGACGAGTCCATTGTGTGTTACTTTACAAGAATGGTTCTTGTAGATGGCTATAATAAGATGTACAATTTTCTCGGGGACACCTATCTCACGTAGCCGGTCCCAGATGCATGTCCATTTCAGCGTATCAAAGGCCTTCTCGAAGTCTACAAATGTCAAATACATTTCCCTCTGCCATTCGGCTGCCTGTTCCAAAATGATGCGGAGTGTGTTCACCTGATCCGTGCATGATCGATTAGGTCTAAAACCGGCCTGCTCCCTGCGTATAAGAGGATTGACGGCTCTCGACATTCTATCCAAGATGATCCGACAGAGCACCTTTGACGGAATCGAGAGCAAAGTTAGGCCTCTCCAGTTTCCGCACTCGGCGAGGTCTCCTTTTTTTGGCACAGTAATAAGTAGGCCTTTGTTCCAGTCCTCCGGTAACTCTTCGGCTTCCCAGCTGCGTTGCAGAAGCGGCGTCAACACGTTCGCGGCGGTGGCCACGTCCGTTTTTAGCATTTCAGCTGTGACAAGGTCTGCTCCTGGGGCCTTACCGCTTTTGAGGGAACGGATGGCTTTTATTACCTCTTCACCTGTTGGAGGAGAAACGTCTATTTGCAGATTCTGTAAGGGCAAGTTGACCGCAGGTGTAGTGATGTCAGCGGGATCTTCGGGGACGCGGAATAACTCTTCGAAGTGCTCCCGCCAGCGCTTGAGTTGTCCCTCCGATGTCACGATCATTTGGCCCTCCTTGCTTTTTAACGGTTTCCTCCTAAAACTCTGATTACCGGCTAAGGTCTTCGTGGCTTTGTACATCTCCCTCAGATTTCCCGAATCAGCTGCGCGCTGGGCGCAGTCAGCAATACTGTCTGCCCACAGCCGTCGGTCGCGACGGGCACTTCGGTAGATGAACTTGCGGGTACGGCGATATTGACTTTTTAAATCTTCCAACTCTGTTGCGTCGGCGGTCATCAGAATTTTAAGATGAAGATCACGTCTTTCTTCAATGAGTTTCCAAGTTTTCGGTGACATCCAGTCCTCGTGTGAGCGAGTTTTAAGTCCTAGAACAGCGGAGCTGGTCTCTGTGTAGGCCATTTTGATGTGGTTTCACTCCGTGTCGACTGTAGAGGCGTCCGCTTCGAGCACCGAGAAACGATTTCACAGCTCCAGCGTGAAGGCGTCGCGCGTCTCTGGGTCCTGTAGCTTGTTCACTTCAAATCGTCGCCCCAGCGTTGTGGTTCCGCCAGTAGCGCGTGTTACCGCTACTTTAAGCCGCAGCTCGGAGACCAGTAGGTGGTGATCACTGTCAATGTCTGCACCGCGACGGTTACGGACATCGAGCAGCGACGACCTCCATTTAGAGCTGATGGCAACATGGTCGATTTGGTTCTTGGTGGTTCCATCGGGTGAAATCCATGTGTACTTATGGTGATCCGGGTGAATAAATAAAGTCCCTCCGATGGTAAGATCATTATCCTGACAGAAATCCAGGAAACGTTCTCCGTTCTCGTTGCGAACTCCTAGCCCGTTCGTGCCCATGTGTCTATGGCATCCATCGTTGTCCGTACCCACCTTGGCGTTCAGATCACCCATGACGATGACTATGTCTTGCTGGCGGATACTCTTCATGGTCGAGTTAAGCGCGCTATAGAAGTCGTCCTTGTCTTCTTCTGATGCCATGTTAGTGGGCGAGTAGCACTGAACAATGGATATTTTTCGGGCTTTGCTGTTAAAGCGGGCGGTAATGATTCGGTCCGAGATGGGTTTCCAGTCCAAGAGGCTCTTCTTCGCTGTGTCGGTGAGAAGAAATCCTACGCCGTTCTCACGGGTATCATCTTCATCCTCCTTCCCAGAGTAAAGCAGTGTCAGGCCCCTTGGCGTTCGTTGTTCTCCGAATCCATTCCTACGTACTTCGCTGAGGCCAAGTATTTGCAGTTTGTAACGTAGCATTTCTGCTTCTGCTTGGGCTAGTCTACTGTCTGCGCTCAGCGTTCGCACATTCCAGCAAGCAACTCGTGTCCGTATTTTCATGCTAAAGGTCGTCGTAGTTTGATCGGTCCGGTTATGCACTGTTTCTGTTTCTTTAATCAGTAGGAGTTCAGGTAAGCGAGTGATTAACCCACTATACCCTAGCCTGTTGGTGGGGCTGCCACCTCGGAGCTTACGGGCGCGCTCGGTTTTATATCGGGTATCCTCCCTAGCGGGTAAAAATCTGTTTTTAGGCGCAGAAAGTTCGCCTTTCGCCCTGCATCCTCAGCTCAGCTGCAACACGGGGGTGGCAGGCGCGCCTCTGGCGCGGTTGCAGCAGTTCCCAAAGGGGACGGCGGGGACGTGGATGACGCGGACTGGCCCGGGCTCTGCTATTCAAAGTGTGTTCTGCCACAAACACAGCAGGTGGTTTCTCGGAATTTTTTAGGCAATGCTGTTCCCGCTAACAGTATTCCCACCGAGACCACACCCGGGCTTCCCCCCCATAAATTTAGATAACAGCTCATTATTCACAGGTTTAGATACAAGAGGACCTGGTGTGAAGCTGTAAGTGTAAGGTGTTTATTTTATTTTTTAACCAGAAAATCAACTCATAAATTGATCAACTCGAGTTAAATTAGGTATTTAAAGACACCCTTATCAAGGGGTGTATTTTGATATACGTGTAATAAATCTATATTAATTTTAGATAATGAAGTCGGCTGCTTAATTAACTTAAGAGTTAATTGAAACATATGGTGTTCGCACGTGTAAAGGTAAAATGGAGCTGTTTTCCATTTTTAGCCGAACGTATTATAGACAAGGGTGGCCATACTTTTGCAAATTATTTTATCAATTTACCTATATTTGGGTTTCGTTTCTGTATGTATTTGTTTTAATATTTCTTTAATCTAATTATAATTGTAGGAAACTAGTGCTAGGTTTCAAGCGCTAAGTGTACTTAAAGGTACAAAATGTTCGGTTCGATTGGGTCTTTACAATTGAAAAGTTTGGTATCTGATTATGCAAATAAGAACACCAAATATTAAGACAAATTATGCATTATGCATTAAAAATAGAATAGAAATGGAAACCAACATTTTATAGTTGTGTAGAAAAATTCAACAGCTTATAATAGCCGAAAACTGCAAAAAGGTTCCATTTATCCTGTTTTTCTAATTTTAAAAGTTCACTATCTGGAAAGGAAAAAATTGTTAAAACCGTTAATTCTTAGAAACAAAAAACCGTAAATTTTTACAACAGGATAAAAGTATTTTTACCTAACGATAATATTAATAATAATGGCAACCACTGCTGGGCACGAGTCTCTCCCCTTCTTGGGAGGAGGCCTGGAGCTTACTCCACTACGCTGCTCCAATGCGGATTAGTGGAGATAAGGTAGTGGCCAACCCGCTGTCGGAAGTTTTCAAACTCCCATAAGGCCTTTGACAAGGTTTATAGACCGCTATCTATCGATACCAACCGGGACTGACGGCTTAACGTGCCCTCCGTAAGCACAGAAAGGCGCATTTTAATTTGCAACTGTCGATCACACATCATACACCCGACCGTGCCCGTATCGCTTAATCGAGTAGATCGCTTTCAATCTACACCAGCCGCGGGACCATGCGCGCTTCACTTAACAATAACAATATACTTATTAAGCAATTCGAATTTATAATTACTTATATACCTACAAATTGGTACGGAACCCTCGGTGCGTGAGTCCGACTGGCACTTGGTCGGTTTTTAGATACATCCAAGGTCATTTTTACTTCTCTCTGTTCCTAGCAACGTTACTACGATACTATCAATATTAAAGGTCCAATTCAAAAACAAACAGGTGAAAACCTTTGCAGTTTGGTAGAGCTCCAGTGACGGAGCTCGCGGGCGTAGGCACCACCGCATTACCTTATATACTTGCCGCTACATGGTAGTGCTTCAGCACTATCGTGTTCCGGTCAGGTGGTAATGTACAGCCCTGTAATTTCCGGCACAGAGGCATAACACCATAGGCCTCAGAAGTGGTAACGCATCTGCATTTTGACCTTGGTCTTTGTGTGTGTGTGTCTATAGGCTGCAGTCATCACTCAACATCAATGTGAACTGCATGCTTGTTTACCACATCCATTACATTAAAAAAAAAGTTTGTAGGTAGGCATCACGGAACAACAAAAACGTAGGTATCTGATTTCATGTAATTGTATGATTCTATAATTTAAATTATATTCCAAATTATTATCCAAAAAGGCTTCTTTTAATTGAGAATTATTATATGAAAACAAAGATGTCTAGAGGTTACAGCCGATTTCGCTATAATTTTGGAATCTGATATCTCACGGTGTCTATTTGAAATTCCAATAATTTGTGATTGAAATTGTTTCCCTTACCCTTTAATTAAATTTGTTACAGGTGACCACATAATTTGTAATGAGAGTGAGAATAAGTATGTATGTATCTTCACGCCAGGTCCCGTACGGGGTAGGCAGAGAGTGTAAGTTCCTAAGACTTTTAACCCCACTTTCAGGCTCGAGCTATTTGGTCATGGTAGGTCAGCCTTTATCTTCCTAAACCTCTGTAATCATTCGCATTTTATATCTGTTTAGTATGTATATACCCGAACCATCGGTGCATGTTCTTTTTCATTTTTACACCGACATATCTCGGGTTATTCACACCAAGCCTTTTTCTTACTCGTTAGAGTAAGTAATTACCCTAAACTGCGTTTTATAATCTATACTAATATTATAAAGCTGAAGAGTTTGTTTGTTTATTTGTTTGAACGCGCTAATCTCAGGAACTACTGGTCCGATTTAAAAAAATATTTCAGTGTTGTATAGTTTATTTATTGAGAAGCTAAGCTAAGAGGCTTTAGGCTATATAACATTACGCTAAGATGAATAGGATAGGGAAGGTAAAAATGCAACCGGGCGAAGCCGGGGCGGGCCGCTAGTTATTATGTTCGTTTTCTTAATCAACTGAAGAAATACACATGGTTATGTAGTACTAACACGTTCGTTTTCTTTAGACTGTGGTAGTACTTTCTCTTTAAACATACGTACATCTCGATAGACTAAAACATTCAAACAATGCCACTTCAGGTCTACCTGGTTTATTTTCTTCGTAGATCCATTTATGTGTGATAGCATAAAATATTTATATATATATCTGTCACAAGAAACATGTAATAAATCTTCAAAGGCTTGAGATTTTATAAAAGGATGAGGTGAAGACAATAGAACCGTAAAAACTCCATAGCCATCCATCTTATGACCCGTGTCACCCATCCGGTCCTGTGCCTTACGGTGTTTTTACTGCATGTTGATGGATGTGAAGGGATTATTTAGATTGTGAGGGATACTGTTGTTTAAAATTGTACCACGTTACTGTCTCCACAAAAGAAACCGAAATAAATACAACTTCGAGGTGAAAGATATTAAGAGAGAAAGATAAGATATATAGATTTTTACTGGTGATAGAACTCCAGTGACTGAGCTCACGGGCGTAGGCACCACCGCACACTCGAGCTTGCTCCACCACGCTGCTCCACCACGCTGCTCCAATGCGGATTAGTGGAGATACGGGTTAGTGGCCAACCCGCTGTCGGATGTTTTCAAACCGCTCATAAGGCCTCCGACAAGGTTTAATGACTGCTATCTGTCGATAGTAACCGGGACCAACGGCTTAACGTGCCCTCCGAAGCACGAAAACACCCACCCATCACACACCCGACCGCGCCCGTAATGCTTAACCGAGAAATTCGCTTACGATCTACACCAGCCACGGGGCCATGCGCGTTTCATGAACTGAATACTCGGTTGTAATCAAGCCAATCTGTACACTGTAATCATACCACATTGTCTAAAATTATTATTACTGCTAGTAGAGCTCCAGTGACTTAGCTCGCGGGCGTAGGCGCCACTGCATTACCTAATATACTTGCCGCTAAATGGTAGTGTTCAGCACTATCGGGTTCCAGTCAGGTAGTACGTAGGTATGTACGGCCCAGTAATTTGCCGGCACAGAGGCATAACACCTTAGGCCTCAGAAGTGGTACTGCGTCTGCATTTTGACCTTGGTCTTTGTGTAAGTGTCTATAGGCTGCAGTCATAAATGAACATCAATGTGATCTGCATGCTTTTTTGCCACTTCCAAATCATAAAAAAGTATATTTCTGAAACTCCATAATTTAACCCGAAAGACGAAGGATAGAGAGATTAGCAATTCTTTAGCTAAAATACGTTTATGAATAAGGGGGTAAGTGCTTAAGATTTATCTGTTTCAGTGGTTTGGTGGTTATTACTCATTTTTAAGTAATCATGGTAGCAAACAAGGATCTAGTTTAAATGGATGGTTACTGAATACTGTATCCGATCGACATCTAGGTACAGAAAAACCGATGGCTTAATTGCAGATTCATAGTCTCTCTTGTGGCCTTAGTTGTTTTGTCTCTGTGGTAGAGATATAACGAAGCAAAACATTGGCTATACATTACATTAATTAGAGAAGATTTCTAGTGAATCGAAGTTTGCCCCTCGGTCAGAGATTTTTTTGTGTTTGGTAATGATGATGATGTTGATGGCAAAAGGAACCAACTTTTTTTACAAAGGTGGCAAACCAGCATGCAGTTCCCACTGATGTTAAGTGATGACTGCAGCTTATAGACACCCACATAAAGGCCAAGGTCAAAATGCAGATGCGCCATGGTGAAAATTACAGGGCCGTACATTACCACCTGACTGGAACACGATAGCGCTGAACACTACCATTTGGCCGCAAGTATATTAGGTTAAGTAGGCCAAAACGTAACTGGCGAATCGTGGGTGTTTGCATGTATGATTGAACGCATTTACCTCTGCCTACCCGTTCGGAGATTACAGGCGTGAAGTAACGTCGTATTTGGTAAAGCGGTGGTGCCTACGCCAGCGAGCTCCGTCAATGGAGCTCACCAGTAATAAACGTTCTCGAATCTACGTGAATTTAGACTAATAATGCTTCAGCGAGAAGAAAACAATAACTCAAGTGTAATGGAACCTCCAAATGATTATAAATTAAAGTGATATAACGCTCCATTGTTGTAACAATTGCCTTCGATGAATTATTAACGCAGTGTAATCACGGTATTATGGGCGGACGCCACATTGTCAATATGTAATGAGCGGTCATGAGTTATATGATATTCGGGAGTTGGAGTTAATCTCCGCAGTTCGTAATAATAATTTTTATGAATTATGCTTGCATAAGGTTTTTGTTTTAGGAAGCGCGCATGGCCCCGCGGCTGGTGTAGATCGTAAGCGATCAATTTGGTTAAGCGATACGGGCGCGACCGCTAGTGGCAAATCAAAATGCGCGTTTCCGTGCTTCGGAGGGCACGGTAAACCGTCGGTCCCGGTTACTATCGATAGATGGCAGTCGTTAAACCTTGTCGGAGGCCTTATGGGCGGTTTGAAAATATCCGACATTGGGTTGGCCACTAACCCGTATCTCCACCAACCCGCATTGGAGCAGCGTGATGGAGTAAGCTCGAGACCTCCCCCCAAAAAAAGGGGATGAGCCTCGTGCCCAGCGAGTGGGACGTATCAAGGGTTACCATAGGTAATGGTTTTGTATTCGGCATCAGGATATGATGTCCCACCGCCTACTAGCGTAAGAATCGTCTTTTGGTAATAAGGAATTCTTCCGTTAGATCAGTCAACCCAACAATGGTGGTCAAATCATTACAATAGGGTGGTCTTGCTGTTGGAATGGTTCGAGGTCACTCAGAGAGCAATGGAGAGCTGTGCTCGGAGTTTATCTGCGAGATCGAACCAGAAATGAGCAGATACGCATGAGAACCAAAGTAAACGACATAGCTCACCGAATAGCGAGACTCAAGTGGCAGTGGGCAAGGCACATAGCTCGAAGAAGTGACGGCCGTTGGGGCGAAGCAGGTCTTAAGTGGCGACCAGGTACCGGAAAACGAAGCGTAGGCAGGACTCTACAAGATGGACCGACGATCTGGTGAAGGTCGCGGGCAAACGCTGGATGAGAGCGGCCCAAGACCGTTGTAAAATTCTTTGAGGAGATCTTTGTTCAGCAGTGGACGTCTTTTGGCTTAAATGATGATGATTGGAATGGTTTGCGTTATTGCTCTTACGTGCAACGCATGATCAACAGTAGCGTCCTGCGATAAAACTACCGCCACCGCGATTGCTAATCCGCATGCCAAGCTTGGCGATTATGGCGTAACTCCTATTTGGGAAGCCTTTAGTTTGAGAGTTGACGAGGTCAAGAATGAGAGGAACTGGTATATATAGCCTTACGTCTAATAATAAGGCATATTTAGTTGACGACCCGGTTAAACCAGCGGTGTGAGATGACCGTTTGATTCGAAGGGTCACGGGTTCGATCCCCGCACCGGGACATATATTTGTATGGCCTACAGATATTTGTTTCAGGTCTGGGTGTTTGTGTATGTGTTGTATGTGTACAACGGGACCCACGACACAGGTTTATACCTACTGTAGGGCTGTTAGTGTAAGCGTTAAAAAAATATATATTGCTTACATTTATAGTAGAAATTTTATTGGTTACAGCTGAAATTGTTTTTGTGAGAGTGCCACCCTCGAAATTTGTCAATATGGCCCACAAATGACAATGATCTTGCCATACTGTTGGAATCATTTAACATTGAACAAAACGTAACTAACGTATTGTGGTAATGTACGGCCCTGTAATTTCCGGCACAGAGACATACCTTACCTTAGGCCTCAGGAGTGGTAACGCATCTGCATTTTGACCTTGGTCTTCATGTGGGTGTCTATGCCTATAGACAGTCATCACTTAACATCAATGTGAACTGCATGCTTGTTTGCCACGCCCATTACATAAAAATTTGTGGATTGCATGTTTGCTTGAATCTATTCATTTGTCTCTGTTATTAACTGCATGAAATATAGGAGTAATCAAGATTACTGGTGGTAGAGTTTCAGTGTAGGAGCTCAAGGGCGTAGGCACCACCGCATTACCTAATTTATCTGTCGCTAAATAGTAGTTAGTGCTCAGCACTATAGTATTCTGGTTAAATGGTAATATATGGTCCCGTAGTAACTATCACAGAGACATGCCAACTTAGGTCTCAGGGGTGG